>JARHVA010001128.1:747500-1487500 GCA_037957365.1 Torreya grandis
TTCCCTAAGCTTATAGTATATCCTATAGTCAAGTTATTGTTACTAGATAAGGTTGGGTTCCCCCTTAACCAAGATAGGAGGAATGCATTCAAATAATTCCACCTCTTCTCCAACCTAATCAAATGGGACCAATATATCAAGCTAGACCATATGATATTATTGACCATATTAGGAATACACTAGCTAATATTTATATGCTAGAGTTTCTTCAGAAGGCTACCATTTTTTAAGATATTATTTACCAAGCTTTGAATAAAACATACATGCCTCATGACACAAAACCTTATTATTTTGAATCAGTTGTGAACACTTTGAAGGACATATAGGATGTAATTTATTTTTATAAATGATGATTTTCCATAATAATCAACCATTGATCATAATTTACTATTATGTATACAAGCTCAAATTAATAACATGTCAATCAAAAGGGTTTTAGTTGACAATGGTTCAAGACTCAATATTTTCAATCTCACATTTCTATAAATGATGGGCATCAACATGGAAGCCATTCAAAACACATATAATAATATCAAAGTATTTTATGATGTGTCACACCAAACTTTATGTTCTATAACCTTATATATTCTACTATGTCCCAAATCCCTATCTACATAATTTTAGGTAATGCTTAATCATTTACATTATAATTTATTATTATGTAAACCATGGATACATGAGGTTTATCTTCTACCTTACACCAATGTGTCAAATTTATCTATGATGGATATTTATACACTTGTCCAACCAACATCCATCCCTTTAGATATTGTAATGTTATAGATCTTAATTCTCAGATTTCAACACCATTGGGGGCACAAAAACATAATATAATTCCACCAACATAGATTATTCTCATAGAAGAGATGTACACATATGAGATTGGTGAGACTAGTACACATACTCATCAACCACCATCCATAGGCACCTCCACACCACTTATGTCACCACCTAGTATGTAAAATGAAGAACATGTGCAATAATTACCTTTACTAATAGATTAAAATAACCCCAAATATTTTTACATCAAAAATGTCCATAATGATTTTGAGGTTACTTCAAAGGGAGACATGGACACAACTCCAATGAACATTGATGACTATTTATGTGATTTGAAGTTTACACCAATGGGGCCAGGAGAATACCAAGGTGATTTTAAGGCCATTATACCAGTATATACCAATACATAAAAGGTAGTTATTGATAACACACATAAGGTAAAGAACATTTTTTACCATTAGGATACCACCCTACATATAACTTTACAACCATTTTGATATTTAATAAATAATATCGCATTTATAGATATTGAAACAGTTATCAAAATACAAGCAAATAATTCACAACATAGATTGCATGTGATGTTACACATGTTATTTGATAAGGAATTGATATCCTTGCTAATGGTATGCCACATATCCATTTGCCACTTGTCTAATCAAGATGGTAGGCCCTTTTGTCATTTTTATAGAATCACAAGACATGTTATAGATACATGTTCAACATTACAGTATAAACTTGAAAATTATAAGGCTAAGGGCACTATTCAAATCACACACCCTCTACCTAAGCAGGCTAAGGCCTCATAAAATATTCAGATACACATAAACTATAAACATTATAGGATCAATGATTTGACTATTCAAGTTTTCATTGAAGACCAATATTAACAAAATATAACCACTGATAAGGATTTAGACCCAAATACATGTACACCTACATTTTTACAACATATATGACATAACAGTGATGAGTTATAAAATGATATATTTTGTTAGGATTCCATTTACCACATTAAAATGCTAGTTACATGTGGCCCCAAGGTGGTGAGCACCCTATTGTTGGTCATGAACACAAGAACTCAGATAGAGGCTACATTTGGTAACACATGGCTACAATAAATGGAAGTTATAGGGATGGATCATAAAGGTGTCTCAAATTTAGGTTTTATATAAACATAGTTTACATTATCCAAGATGGATTTGATGAAAATCACATATTATAGAATGAGGCAACAAGATCTAATTTGATATATCCTTGAATAGTACATGAAGCCTATTACACATTTGATCAACATGCTATTCAAATGCACAAAATTTAGAGCAATGCCAAAGACAAATTTATATCTAGAGAGCATGAGTTGTATGATGACCACAATGATGATGATTTTTTTGAGTTTGGCCAAATCCAATATTTCACACTTGATAATATACCACCATATATGCCTTTTGATTATCTACATCCATTGGATGTGTTGTTTTATTTTTAGATCATCATATCATATTTACATTCATATATATGCTATATATATATATATATATAGTAAAATATTATACAAAATAATAAAATTAGAACCTATGCATGCTCATATGTACTTTTCCATACATCAATCTAGTTGTGCATAGTATTGTGTGTGTGTGTGTGTGTGTGTGTGTGTGTGTGTGTGTGTGTGTGTGTGTGTGTGTGTGTGTGTGTGTTTGTGTGTGTGTGTGTGTGTGTGTGTGTGTGTGTGTGTGTGTGTGTGTGTGTGTGTGTGTGTGTGTGTGTGTGTGTGTGTGTGTGTGTGTGTGTGTGTGTGTTTTAACTAGTTTTATATCATGCATACTTCACCATTTTATATGAGTCACTAAAGATAACATAGGACAGCATTCCCATAATGAATTACAGGTGCTTTTCCTATTACACATATAAACTATATTTAGATAGGATCACTAGGTAGGATATGAGTCTAGTTCTCTAGTGTCCCTCATCTCTCTCTTGTCCCAATGAGATTATATTGTCACTACTCAATTTTAGACTTCACACAAACTTCCTATAACATGTACAATCACCAACTAGCTCACTAGGGGCATGGTAAACACAGGTTTTATCCTTATTTTACCACCTTATCTTACCCACACGCTCAATACTTTATATTATATTACATATTATGATATTACTCACTTACTAACATTGTGATATACCAATGCCTATCTCAGTTATTGAATATTGATCATATTACAACTTAGCTTTTGTTGATCATAATACTTAATCATGCATGATTTTTATATTTATTTTCCTAGCTTCAAATGGTCTATGCACTTCTATATTTACTTTGAGGACATTTTAATATGTCATTTACAAGTGGATCTAAGCCTCTATATCTCTTATTGTGTACATGTGAGGACATTTGAACATGACTTTGTGTGTGTTTTCATTTTTTTAATGTGGACATTTTCACATGTCTGTTTGTGTGGCTTTAAGCCTAAAGTATTTCCTTGTATGCATGTGAGGGCATTTGAACATGCCTTTATATGTGTATTCTATTCAAGTGAGTGACATTTGAACATGTCCCTTGTTTATGACCCCTTGGCCTCTTATTATGTGTTTTATGTGTACTCTCTGATTGTGTGTGTTATGGCCATGACACTTTGCTTACTTATTCACTCAAAATTTAGATGCCATGATGAACATCATGCACCCAACCCCTTTCAATGCCATGATGGACATCATGCATTGATCCCTATGTAGTTCTATTTGGCATTATATACTCAGTTGACCAAACTATCTATGTGCTTCATTGTCACATATATCTAAACACACTTCTTATGAATGCTTATTTTCACATGAATCTTACATTATCATTATTCTCATTTTACATACACAATGATTCCATGATTCTATATGATGTCATTAATTTAAAATTTTACATCATAACAACCTATTGCATAACCTTTTATATTGAGTTAAGTTCTTATGAAAGCTTAACATCTAACCTCAAAAGAGAGGGGTTTCATAGAGGCATGTCTTATATACCATGATTACCATATTAGTACATAAATATGATCTAGAAATGATCACATAATTGACATAATATCAACCTAAAAAAACACACATGAAGTCAATTTGGATAGGAATGCCACATTGGAAAGGAGAGCATTTCTCTAGTGTCCTTCCTAATGTTGTTGTCTAAATGCCTAAAAATAAGAATTTATATAATTTATTATAACCTCAATTTATTTAGATCAATATTTAATAGTTTCACAGTCTTAGTTTTTAGAATTAATCAGAATTCCATAGTTTTGTCTCAAATTTACTTAGTTTTGGGGCAATCATACATGGCATGTTCTTACAGGTTGGAACTTAGGTTTTACTCAAAATCATATTTTTTTTATTTAGTCTTATAATATATATGAAAAATATATTATTTGGGGGCATGTTCACAATACACTTCTTCCTCATTACACAATTTTTCTACACTAGTCACATAGATGGAATGATAATGCATGTCATTGTTTATGTTGTATACACCAAACCAAGATTATACTCAATATTTACACTATTTTTATGTCACTTTTGCACTATAATTGAACTTCATTCCATCTATAGTGGATGGTTTTCTATTTTCACTAATATTTATGCAAGTATTTGCACTAGATGTATATATTAGGATTCATACAAGGATTCCAAGTTAATCCACTAATCTAGGATGATGATGATGATGGAGTCAAGTTCACTTGAGTTTTTTATCACACCCACTTATAAATGAGGATTAGGGAATGTATAGTCTAATCCAATCTATTAAATGATTAAAACAAATGAAAAACATGCCATGACCACCAAGATACACTAGTTTTTACACTATAAAAGACACAAGGGTTTTCATAATTGATTAGGTGTGTTCATTCTTTGTCACTCTCTAGATTTTTATCTTTTATTTCTTGATATTCATATTAATTAAATATTTATATTACATATGTTTCAATGCAAGTTTGTATGGATCATAGTTCAACATTATGTCATACATCCAAGACTCCTTCCCATAGGTGGTTTAAGGTACACACTCTTTTTCCCTTTACTCTAGTATGTTTACTTTATTGTATTACTATGATAAAGGGTGGGGAGGACTTAGACACATAAAAATAACATTTAATCTAAAATCATGCACTTGTGACCAATATTTTACACACTTGGCTATAGACCTATCTTATTGCCCCTTTTGATCACTCTCGACCATCTCTCGCTCTTATAAGTTGACAAATGACCCAAGAATGTACTCACACCTATTCTTATCAACTTTATACATATTTTATGCCCTAATTAACACTCAATATGATAAAATAACCAATTGGACATGAACATCCTATGGGATAGGGGTATAAAACTCTAGTTTCCTTCCCCCTTCTCCTATATTCATACCAGATAACAACTAATTTACATAATTTAAAGCTATAAGAAGGTTGGACCATCTCCCTAATAAACCCCATCAAAATGATTTTCAATGACATGACTATATAATCACTTTTCAAACCATTTAGCACAAAGGAGGTTTCCACACCAAAATCACACTTGCACATTGAGAGAAGAATACCTATTTCTCCCAATTCTTATTGCATACATCCCTAGTATCTTAGATCCCAAGTCTGAGTACTTTTCATAGGTCACAAGTCATGGTTTAAAGAATATAATTAGATTATTATTATACCAACATCTAACAAATTTCACTAATTATTCACACACCACCATAGCATGGGATAACTACATGAATTTTGATCACTCTTCAAGGTATTGGTATGTAGGTAGCACTCAACACATAGGGTGTCAAGGTCTCACCCAACTTCAATAACTAACCCATTTTTACCATTTATTTGAATTTGTCTTCACATGTAAAGATACTAGGATTTTTAAAATAAAATCATTCACATGGTGGTCTCTAAAATTGATCGTCAATTCCCTCACTAGATATATGCTCCACAAATGAAGGCATAAAAAACCCAAAAACATTTATTTCCTCATTACAAGTGGATTTGAGTGACCTAGGTTAGATAAGAGCACCACCCCTCTAGTTTATTATTCTTAGTACTATTGTTCAAGCCCATATCCACTTCTAGAATCTTGATGCCAGTTACCATACTTATTTGCACAACAAGTTTTAGAACTAGATTCCTCCCAGAGGCACAATTTCTAGCTAAGTATTTATTTTCTCTTTATGTTTTTCTCTATTTTTAGTAAGTTTCCATAACACAGTAGTTCTAAATCAATGAATGTTATGAATTTTATATTATTTTCTTGATTTTGCATAGTAGTGTTGTCATCTAGGGTTTTCACATAAAACCCAAATTTGATAAAACAATGTAATTTGTTTGCTATTAAATTATTCATTATTAGCTATTAGTATTGATTAATTTAGAAACTAAATAAACATGCCTTTTTGAAATATAAAAAATATACAATGCAAAAAGAAATTTTTGTTATATTATTTAGCTTCATAATAATAATTTCATGCTTAAAATTTTTAATATGTCTTTTATTATAAAAATGTATGAAACCTAGGCACCAAAAATAAATTTATTAAAAATATAATGGATATATTAAAAAACACACATATGTGGGGTATTTGGTCAAAAAATACAAGTCTCATACTCAAATTTTAAATAAACACCAATCTCTCCTTATATTCAAAAACTAAGTTTGATTTCAAATCAATAATTTTTAACACTATAAGATGCATCTCCATTTGAATTATCAATATTCATTTGTGGACTCTAAAATACTATCACCTTCTATGATCACTTGGGTTTTAGCTCAATATTGAACAAAAACTTCTTTACTTTCAACATGTAAATTTTAAAAAAAATATGCAATATTTTGGAAGAGTACGATTTTTTAAAATGGAAGGATTCATAATATAACTTGACACCTTTCATTCCACACTAAAAAATAATTTGTGGTTGGGCATAATTATCCTTCTACATGTGTTATACAAATTACATTTATTTGAGAGAAACAACATTATAATAGATTAATTTTGGTATTGTGTAGTTATACGTCATTAAAAATAATAATTTCATTAGTATAGCATACATAAAAGCCAAGGTGTTTATGAGGCATAATTTCCTACTAAAATATATAATAATTTCACATGAGAGGTCTAGGTTTATAAATTTATTACCAAGCACCTCAATTTTGTGTTTCAGTGTAGAGTTACATTAAAAAGTTAATTGATCTAAGTTTGCATCCCACTAATGAGGGTAATGCATATTTAATGCCAAGAAAGATTTAAAAAAATATTCTTAATAGAGGTGTTGTGCCCTAACACACATGACCCATTTTAAAATTTTCAAATAGGGGCCTTTATGATACATAAGTTTGAAAAGCATGAGGTCAAGGAATTAATCTGATGCTTGATAAATTTTATTAACTATCTTGGTTTTTGGTTATTTTCTTAACGCAATTCATATGTTTCATCTCATTATTTATAGGGAGTTTTTGAAGCTAAAAGGAATAAAAGTTGTGTCCAAGTCATAATATATGCTTTAATCTTTACCTTTGATTTATTTAAGTGCTTATATATATGGTCTGATTTATAATTTATATTGATAATAAGGCTAACATGTTTTGCTTGCAATGGGGTTTGTTGTATATGTTGTGTATTTGAATAGATTATCTCACACTTAGGCATTTTTTAGATCATCCCAGAGTTCATTCTTTCCATGCATCATCATTTCACTCATCTATAAAAACCAAGCTAAAAGGTACAATTCATCTTGGCCTCCTAAACATGATGTTAGTAAAAACTTTTATAAGGACAATCTAAGTAATCAGATCATTAAGATCAATCCATGTGTCACCATCCTGGCCTCTTAGATGTGACATTAGTGAAGCCCTTTTTATAGATGATATTGGGAAAGTGGATCATTGAGAGTTGTCTACATGTCACCATCCTGATAACCTAGAGTTAATGTCATTATGGACTTTTATACGAATAATTTAGGGTAAGCAGATCATCGAGATCCATCCACATGTCATCATCCTATTAACTTGAGACCTGAAGATCAAACTAAAAATAAATCATACCTCAACCATTAGTGAAATACTTACATACAGATAGATGTCCTCTAAAGACACATAAGCAAACATCAAAGACACCATGACTAAGATCAAAAGAGAGGAAAAGAGACATTTCTCATACTAAAATGACTAATCATTTAATAGCATGTGGAATAATCCATGGAAGTTAGTTTTATGAAGTTCAAATGAAAAAACTAGGTAGGGAAAATCAATGAAAGTTGTTGCAACCATTAATTCACATGAAGCAATGAATTATTACATTCAATTATGAGGTCCAACATAACCAAACCAATATTTTTTAAATTGACAAATCCAATTTAATCACATTGATTTAAAAACATTCAAAATGAATAATGTGAATCTATAGCTCTCTTGTGATGAATAAATTTTTGAATTTTCACAGAGCAAAGGATTTTAAAACTAGATATTCAATGGCAACCATAGCTCATATTTGAGTTCCCTCTACATACTCTATTGTAGATTAAACTAAATATACTGATACAACATTTGATTCACCAACCTTGAACCATGAATTTAAGCATTATTCTACCATTTAGGCCATGTTCAAGATAGCCCAACCCTATAGAGCTAAATATCAATTATCCATCTTCAGGTAGAGATACACAAATGAACTGATGGCCATCAAAGCTATTAGTCTTCAACACATTGTGGCCAAGCTCAAGGAAACACCATGAATACCTTTCATTTTATTTATTAATTAATGGAAAAAATTATAAAAAAATTATGCACTTTAGGCTAAACATAACACCAATTGTATATATTAGTGGCAATGCCTTCAAGAAGTATTATAGACTTTTAGTGCCTGAGATGTCATACAAGTAATATATGGTGAACATATGGTTTCTCAACTACAATGTCAGTAAAAATTTATAATAATGGGGTGGTAACCCAAAAAAATTCATAATTTTGGGCCCCACCTCCACCATTCCTATCATTGCCTTCAGACCAAGGGTGAGAAGTGTTATGGCCCTTTTAAACAAAATATACATTTGTTTAACCATTGCCTACATTAATGAGATATGGGTCCCTTTACTAGATATGATTAAGACATATAATAGATTCATATAAATTGGAGAGATAATTAGCTCCAAATTGATTGATATAATCAATAATCCTAAAACATTTCTATATTTCAACTTCTATATGATGTCATATGTGGTGGATGTTATAACTATGATGGTCCAATCACCATTTTAGGAACCCTAGAAACCATCAATAAAGTATTCTCATAACAAGATATGTAATGAATTCAACATTATCCAAGTGCACAAGTTTAGGAAAAACATGAATAGGTTGACTAAAACCTTTTACCCTATGGTTTATCAAGCAATTTATGGAAATAATATGCTTAGATTGTCTAATCAAATAAATAAGTCTATTTAAAAAATGGGTGACTATTGTTTGTACCTTGAATGCATAGTAATCAAAATAAAAGGTACTAGAGCACACTTTTTATACCTAATTTTATCTAAATTTTACCTACCATTATATGGGTTCACAAAAAATGTTTCTACTTTTCTCATTTTAACTTTGTTGATAGTATCCTGGTATAACAATGATCTTCAAATGGTCACTAGGAACCTTGTTTAGTAATGTTTAAGGTTTTAACTTCCTCATGTGCTTCTATATCCATAAATGTTAGTTTAGAGGCTCCTAGGCCTGTGTCAATATGGTATATTGTTTCTCAAGTCTTTCTATTGCCTTGTTACCTTATTAAAGAGTCTTAAGCCTTGTTTGAGGAAGTTAAGGTAATTTAGCATTTGTTAAGGTTTTTGACAAAGTTAAGGTTTTCATTATGGTTAATTTAAGCCTTCCCAAGGATTATTTATTTCATGATTCATTAATTCCAATGGTGAATAGGTCAATTGAAGTCAAAGGTTGTCCTATAAATCTCTATCTTCACTTCATGAGACCATCAAACATGCATTAGTCTCTTTTATACTTTTCAATGCATCTCAAGGCATTTCGAGCAAAAAAAAATTATAATATGAGGTTTTGTATGAAAATTTGAAATTCTCAAACATCTCAATAAGATTTCTAATGTGCCTATATGTCTGTATAAGTTAGATCATGGTTAGTCTTTGTAGGTTCAATATACAAAAGAGAGAGAATCACTCTAAAGGAGGTAGTTTCATGAACTTGTATAGACTTAGAGAGGTTATATTTAGGTGAAAAAATATTTAGAGTGTCTCTTCACCTTCCTCAAGTCATTTCCATGAATATCAAGCTTACACAATTCCTAAAAAGCCAAAATTTGCATCAGAATCTCCATTAGCTTCTTGGTAGACTAGTAATAATTAACTTCATGTGCTCATTCTATATAGAGGAGAGAGATTTGGGACCTAATATTTTTGGTATAGGAAGGTTATATTAGACATTAGACTTGTAGAATTGGTTCTCAAATTTTTGTCCCCTCCTTTATGAACAATTGTTAAGACTATGAGGTATCTAAAACCCTATATAAACCCCATATACTTAGTCTTTCCCCTTAAGATGGTAGTTTAAATATAGTTAAAATAATGAATAAAATTTGATATGGTTTATAGGCTTTATACAACCATTACACGTGATTATCCAAGACTCATTTGGCACATGTGACCCTCTAAGGAAGCAAAATCTCCATTTATGTTGAGTTACAAGTAGGAGTATGACCTATTATAGGTCACTATGAGGAAGGATAGGTGTTTTAAAGAGATGATGAGATTAAAATATAATCCTATTCATAATTATAATTGTATTTCTATCTCATCTTAACTTTTTATCACTTCCTAAATAGCCCTATTGGCTAGTTCAATGAGCAAACTTTCAAAAAGAAGTGATCACAGCTCTTCAATGAGGTGTAGGTAATTTTCTTGGAGTATTTAAGAGGTTTCATATGTGTATGGTTTGAAATAATTAATATGTATTTTCTTCAAGTCTTAAAAATAATAAATTCTCACTCAATAACCCTATACCTTAAGGCTTTACACCTAAGAGACCCTGATTTGCATACACAGGTCTACTCACCAAAATATGGATTTAATGGACAAAATGAAGGTTACAAATGATTTATAAAGTGGTATATGAATATTGGTGATAATTAATAAAGGAATGAGTGTATAATGTTTTTCACAAGTGGATTTAAAGAGGTTCTTGTCCACCTACAAGTCTGCAGACCTATAGGTGGATAGTTATGACTTATGAGTCTAAAATCATGAAGACTCACAAGCCTTAGAACATCTATCCTATATTAATAAAAATAAATATAAATAGTTAATATCATTTTATTTATTCAAATATATAATTTAATTTATTCCTAATTTCTTGGACCTTTAGCTCACTTTACAGCTCAAGTGGACTGTGAGACTAAGCATAGACTATGTGATACTAAAAGTGTGACGTTGATGGCTTCAGAGGAAAATCTACTTCAAATTGAGTCTTTTGGAGACCTATAAATTTATTAAAATGGTTAATATATTATCTAAAAAATTATAATGGATAAATTAAGTTCAAAATATAAGTCACAGTCAAGAGAGCCCTACGTCTCATGTGCACCTACAGCCAAAAGACAGTCTAACATAGACTCAAGAGAAGGATAAATATTTGGTACAATACATAAATGATAGAGGGTAAATATTTTTGTATGAAACATATAAAAATTTCCAATAAGGTTACAGAATCTTATGGAGAAATCACTCAAATTGATCTGTCCTCATACCCAAGCCTAGTAAGGTAGACCTAATGAAGAAACACATACCTTCCTATAACAAAGCATGAGGAAAGCTTAGGGTTGTCTTGATTATGAGGTAAAGTAAAGGTTTAAGATATTAATATGGTTTATAAAGAGAATATATAATTCCTATATCCCTACTAAATTATTTAAAATGTCAAATACAATAAGGAAATCTCAAATCTTAATGTCTAATACCCAAAGAACCAACACTGCCACCTACAAGCTTGTGTGTCAAATTCTCAAGAAGTTTTTTTTTTTTAGGTTGATATGGAAGAATAAAGATTATAATAATGTGATTAACATTTAAATTTAACATTTTATGAGGTTTTTAACTCCTTCAATAGTGATAAAAGGGGTAAACATAGGCCTCTAGGATCAAATTTGTCAATTGGCCTACAAACCCTATGCATGGTTTAAAGCAGAATTCAAGCCTCTTAAGGGGAAAAATGCATTATATATGAATATATATATATATATATATATATATATATATATATATATATATATATATATATATATATATATATATATATAGTGTGAGAGTTTTTAAATACATAAAAATACCATTTACAACTTGAACCAAATACCACGTTAGCATCTTCAAACCAAAACTTTTCCTCAAACTCACTAAACACAATCTACCTAACCTAAGCGACACTTTATTCTACTTGAAATTGTATGAAAAAGTTGCATGGGAGACTAATATAATAGTTAATGTTATGTGTAATTATATACTTGTTATTTGTGTCATTATTTCATTGATTGGGTCCCTAGGATTTATGAATCATCATTAAGATGATAAATAACTCATAGGCTGCCAATAAACCTCTCTAGTGACTTGATGGGAGAAATTGGTCTCCTAAGTGATTAAAATTAATTGGATGAGATTTTAAATGACATTAATGATCTCCATAACTCTCATGATAATATTATTAGGCCATTATTTTGTATGTGTGAGGGTAAAACCATATGGAATTAACCTAAAAAGTAGGCTATAGGCCTATTTGTGACTATGTAGGGTAAGGATGGGCCTTCAATTTAGGAGATAAATCTTGGTAAGCCTAAACATAGGTTATATGGATTTATATTCCCTTTTTACAGAATATTTTGATGATTTATGGCCTTTAAAGCTATGGCTTTGAGCCTAAAAGGTGACTATGTCAATATGTCCCTCAAGAAGCATAGCTATAGACCTATGGAGTACCCTTGGAAGATATTTTTTCAATCTATCTAGTTGTATTATGATGGTAAAATATTACCAATTCATTATCAATAATTGGAGTCTATGAATATCTTGATAAAACACTTCAATTACCTCTCAATCTTGAATTACACCCAGGCTAGGGTTTTGGCCATTTCATCGTTCACCTATCCGTATAATGTTCTAGACCCCAAAATTTGACATGGAGAATATTTAGGATGTACCTAAAGTGAGTCAAAATTTTACCTTGAGATTAAAATGTGTGATAATTTATTATAATAAAATATCAGTTTTTAGGCCTAGAGGCCTGATTGAGGGCTAAATGGAGAGAGAAATAGGTGGAGTAAGTGTACTTTCACTTAGTGTTTGGTCATGAAAATTTGTATATATTAGGAAGAGCATACTGGGTACTCAAATCCATGCTTATTTTTCTAGTATAATTTTTAGAATGTTATACATAAGGAGCTTTGTATGTTTTGAGGGCTACAAAGAATTGAAGGCAAATACAAGTTTTAGGTGGGAAATGAAGTTATAGAGAGTTTTTGATGGATCAAAGGGGGTTGATACAATTTTTTTAATACATATAGAGTTACTTCATAGAGAGATATTTTATTAATGAATATAGAAGCAAGATTTTAGGCTTTTGAGCAAAGAGAGGCGTAGTGAGAGTAATGGGTCCAAGACACCTAAGAAGATATGATCACTACTACAATGTCAGTTTAATAATATTCTCAAATAGATGTAATGTGTCAATAATAATATTAGAGGGTAAATAAAAGTGAATTGTATGATCAATTATGCCACTCATCACTTTTCAAGCCAAGAGGAGGGTAGTTTTAAAAAGAAACAAGATGTGTCAAGCAAAGAGAGAAACTCCTATGCCATTTTTAATATGAATCATCATCAAGAAGGTAATACATGTCATTTAAGACCTTATAATAATGTTCTTTAACCTCATTATTAATTTTAACTCTTGTCAAGAATTCTTGACAATTGTTAATTAATCTCTTCTACACCATTTCTCTCTCTCCTTCTCTCATTCTCTCTATATATAGCCTTGTTTGGCTTTGTAATCATCCTCTACCTAAGAATGGTGAAGCCCTACTCATTTGTATGCCTTTTATAAATGAAATACTACTAGTTTGACCTCCTTCTATGACTGTACTTAATATAGATGGTTGATGTTTTTAGCTGATTTTTTTAGCTTTCCTTTGCATGTTGTCTTATTAAAACACCTATATGTAATTTTAAATCTTATTTTATAGGTCATGTGAAGTGTGTAAGAGTAGTGAAAATTTTTAGTGAGTTTTTATATTAATTATTATCATCCAAGACCTCTTGATTAGTCCTCTTATCCTAAACATCCATCATAACCTTCACATCAAAATATTAATGTTAAAGATTCATATTAGAAGTAGTGTATGTTAAGGTTAGTCTCATCATCTACATGTGCACATATAACTGGTTGGTAGTGATCAATTGATTTAGTGTATCACCCCTTTAGTTGATTTTATTTCATGTTATTCCTTCCCCTTTTCCTTTTCATATTAGTAGTGGATCCAAATTGATACATCAAGGGCTCTTATCCCTATAATCTAGAGGTTTGATCCACTAAAAGGTCACCCATAATCTAGGACCAATGCCATTACATAGGTCAAGTTGAGAGGGATTGAATCACCCTCTCAATGGTGAAAATTTGAGATATAATAGTTATGGCATGCCTAGTGGGACTAGATTATCATCTATTGAAAGAATATTTGGTGTTGCCCTTCAATACATTAGCCTTTGGAGACAATAATTCAAGCACCAATAGTGACTGCAAATGAATCTCAACTAGTATAGGCAGTCCAAATGCCTCAAAAATAGAAATTTTTTATGTGTCATTACTCATATGATCAAAATTATTCTTATGTACCTTCATATAAATCTTTTAAAGTTAATGTTATTCATGGATTCTCCTCAAGTATCACTCAAATAGCTACCTACCAAGGCTACCAACAGCCCACCTATCTCTCTAATCAACCTTCTCAAAGCTATGATGCTCTATATTCACTTTTAATTAGCTTTAAACAAGCCATACTAGACCTTATAAAAATGATGATAATGACTGATAGAGAATTAGAACATGGTGTCGATTATCTTATCCATCCCATTCAAGAGGTTAAATAATTATTTCAAGGCTTTTGGATAAAATGGGCAAGTGTTGAGAAGGAAGATCACCCAATCAATGAGAAATTATAGGTTAATAAACTGATGCACTTAGTGTAAGATAGGATAATGAGATGGAAGCATGTGAAATCCTAATTCAATCAGTCCTATATACCTCCTCCTATCCCAAGTCAACTTTTCTTTCCTCCAAATATCTTCCAAACTATAATACAACATTAAAATAAGCTCAATGAATCTCTTAATGAGTCCATTAGCTCCAATATTCTAAGTTGGAAGAATTGTATTCCCCAAGAGAAACCTATGTCTATTCCAAATCCATTAACCCTTCCTCAAGATCCCAATACCATTCTATTTTGGAGGCCTTTTTGTACCATGACTCCATATTATGTCATGCTTATCCTAGAGAATGAATATTCTCTTATGCCCATCCAAAGTCAAGAGAGAGAAGAGGTTGTGTAAGTCACACCAAAAAAATTATAAATTGTAAAGAGGTTCATCATACGCAAGATCAAGATCAAGAGGGAGGAAGAGTGTTGGAGGTCAAATCAAGAAAGCCTATAATCCCTCAAATCTTCCATCTACCATTCAAGTTGTAGTTATCTAAGAAGTAACCAATTAGCCTAGTTCTCCTTAACTATCAAGTTTGAAGGACATTCTATTAGGTTTCAAGCAAACTAATCAATTATCTTGCCCTCACACCTCTCATTTTATGAAGGAGAATCAATTGCATTGAGGAAAGAGGAGGGACATATAAAAGAGAAGGAGAACTTGTCAATAAAAAATGATGATGTGGTTGTCTTTGGAAACTAAGATGTTGCATTTGTAGGTGAATATCAAAAAGGTTTTGTAGAGAGTGATTCTATTGATCATGAATAAGAGATCATTATCACTCCCCTTAGTGGAGAAGAAAACAAATCAGATTTAAAGGATGAGTATAAGTTTCTATCTTTTATCTAATAGTTGGACAACTCTCTAGACATCACAAATGATCAAGTGGATTATCTTGGTTGGTACAGCTTTGAGGTTGATAAAAAAGAAAACAAATCAGATTTTATAGAACAAGAAAAACATGTGTTGTTAGATATTAAGTGGGAAGGATAAATTACATTCTTCATGGAGGAAGATGATCATTCTAGTCTTGATGAAGACAAAGATTACTATGAATTAGTTGAAAAAAAGTTAGCTAGACATGAGTTAATACAACTTGAGGAAGATAACTTATAACCATGTCATGATCTCATTGATGAGTTTGAAGTGTTTTATCAACCTACTATTCCCTAAGAGAAAGGTAAGGTTAGTATTGAAGTTGATATATTTTCAGTTGATAAAGAAGAATCTACCTTTTAGGAAGAATTAGAAAGGTTTTTCTCTAGCTTGGATAGTGGTCATACAACTCATGAGGATAGTACTAATGATTTTGTCATGGCCAGGGAGCATGACAAAAATCTTGAAGAGACCACCAGGCTTGATGGCCTTGTTGAGTCTTATGAGAAAATTCAAGGAGGCCTTGAAGACATGTGGAACTCCGACTTGGACATGTTCAAGGAGTTTAAAGGACTTGAGAAGTTAGCATCTCAAAAAGAGCCAGAGAAAGTTATTGATGAGAGGTACAAAACTCCTAGCAAGCCAAAAAGTCTAATTAGCCATCAAAAAAAGGTTAAAGTGCATGATGTGTAAATATATGATGAGTATGACACTCTTCAAGATGAGAAAGAGGAAAATATGCCAACTAGCCAAGAATAAAGTGATCTTGAAGATTTCCTTGATGATAAGGCAAGCACTCTCTTTCAAAATGATAACTCTCTAAATGAAGGTCTTTAAGAAATCAAGAAGGTAGTAGTTAATAGGCATGAAGAAGTCATAGATAATCAAAATAAGCCTTTTGATGAGATAAGAATGGTATTGTTTAGGCCAAACAGCCAAGCTTGAGATCAGTATGACTTTGTTCTTGACTCACATAGTCAACTCATGGGCATGGGAATGAAGCAAAAAGGTGTGATTGTTGGGCATAGAGATCAAGAACATGTTAATATCTCAAAACATGGTTAGAATATCTCACTCCATGAGAAGTACCTGATTAGACTTCACTCAACATATGACAATCTGATTTCATGGTGTCATGGTGATTTAAAGAGCTTCCCATTTGATCCTAGAGGATGAAGATATGTAGGTTAGTTTTACATAGTAATTTCTTTATTTGACTTTCCTAAGTACTTTATAGAATATGTGTGTGTGTTTTATTTTGTGTGCTTTATGTTGGGAGGTGTTTCAATTTGTCATCTTGTTCAAGGTAGTATTATGTATCAATTTGAGGGTAAGTGACTCCAAATCCCAATAGATGGATAAGATAGCTAGTCTAATGATTGTCCTATGATGTTATCCAAATTTTGGATAACATTAGAGGGGTTCACAAAAAACATGCCACTTTTCTCATTTTAACTTTGTTGATAGACATCCTGGTCTTAAATTGTTCTTCAAATGGTCACCATGAACCTTATTTAGAATTGTTTAAGGTTTTAACTTGCTCATGTGCTTCTAAAGCCATAAAGATTAGTTTAAATGATCTTAGGCTTGTATCATGATGTGTCAAGATGGTGTATTGTTTATCAAGTCTTCCTATTGCCTTGTTACCTTGTTGAAGATTCTTAAGCCTTGTTTGAGGAAATTAAGGTAATTTAGCATTTGTTAAAGTTTTTGACAAAGTTAATGTTTTCATTAAAGTCAATTTAAACCTTCCTAAAGATTTATTATTGCATGATTCATTAAGGCCAATGGTGATGAGGTCAATTTGATTCAAAGGTGGTCTTATAAAGTTCTATCTTCACTTCATGAGGCCATCAAACATGTATTAATCTCTTTTAGACTTGTCAATACATCTCAAAGCATTTCAGCCATTTTTATTTAATAAATATGAGGTCTTGTGTGTAAATTTGTAATTATTAAACATCTCAAGAAGATATATAATGTGCCTATATGTCATTAAAAGTCAGATCATAGTTAGTATTTGTAGGTTAAATGTATAAAAGAGAGATAATCACTCCAAAAAAGGCATTTTTAGGAACTTGTATAGACTTACAGATGTCATCTTTCAAGTGAAAAAAATTTTAGAGTGTCTTTTCACCCTCCTTGGGTCATTTACATGAATATCAAGCTTACACAAATCATAAGAATCTAAACGTTGTGTCAGAATCTCCATCATATTCTTGGCATATTGGTAATGGTCAACTTATTGTGCTCATTTTGTATAGAGGAGAGAGAGTGGCAACCCAATATTTTGGGTAGAGGAAGGGGGTTTAATCTAATTTATATTTGTGGCATTGGTTCTCATATTGGTGGTTCCTCCTTTATGAGAAATTGCTAAGACCATGTGGTGGTCTAAAACCCTACATAAACCCCATATGCTTAGTATTTCCCATTTATATGGTAATTTGAAACTGGTTATAAGCATAAATGTAATTTTAAATGTTATATATGGTCTATATATCCATTCCAAATGATTCTCCAGGCCTCATTTGGCATGTATGACCCTGTGAGGAAGCAAATCTCTATTTATGTTGAGTTGTAGGCAAGAGTATGACCTATTATAGGTCACTCTGAGGAAGGATAAGTGTTTCAAGGAGATTATAATATTAAAATATCATCCTATTCATAACTATAATTATATTTTTATCTCCTCTTAACTTATTATCACCTCCTAAATATCCTTCTTGGTTGGTTCAATGAGTAAGCTTTCAAAAAGAAGTGATCATAGGTCTTCAATGAGGTGCAAGATGTTTTATTGGAGTATTTAAGAGGTGTCATATGTGTATGGTTTGAAATAATGAATATTTATTGTCTTTAAGTATTTCAAATCATCCATTCTCCCTTAAGAACCCCATACCTTGAGGCTTTGCACCTAAGAGAGCCCAATTTGCATACACATGTTTGTTCACTAAAATATGTCTTTAATGGACAAAATTAAGGTAAATAATGATGTATAAAGTGTTATATGAAGAGTGGTGATTCATTATAAATGAGTGAGAGTATAATTTTTTTCACAAGGGGATTTAAAGAGGTTCTTATCCACCCATAGGTCTGTGGACCTATCAGTGGACAATTGTAACTTATGAGTCGAAAAACATGAATACTCACAAGCCTTAGAACATTTAGAATATATTCCTTAAAAACCATTTGACTCTTTAATATCCTTTTATTTATTCAAATATCTAAATTAATTTATGATTTTATTCTTAGACCATTATCTTACTTTACACCTCAAGTGGACTATGAGGCTAAGCATAGACTATGTGATACTAAAAGTGTGATTATGATGGCTTTAGAGGAACATCTACTTAAAATTTTATAATTTATAGACCTATAAATATATTCAAATGGTGAATAAATTATATAAAAATTTATAATGGATTATTTGGGTTCAAAATATAAGTCACAGTCAATAGATCCTTAAGTCTCATGTGCACCTATAGCCAAAAGATAATCTAACATAGACTTAAGAGAAAGATACATATTTGGTACGATACATGAAGGATAAAGGGTCAATAGTGTTTTATGAAAAATATAAAATTTTAAATTAAGGGTAAAATCTCTTATTCATAATTCACTCAAATGGATTTTTCGTCACACCCTAGCCTAGTAAGGTAGACCCAATGAAAAAACACAGACCTGCCTGTAATTAATCATGAGGAAAGAATAGGGTTGTATTGATTATGAGTTCAAGCAAAGGGTTTAGATATTTTAAGAGGTTGAAGAGAGAATATATAAGGTTTATATACATTCTAAATTATTTAAAAGGTCAAATCCAATAATGAAATCTCAAATCTTAATGTTTAACAGCCAAAGAGCTAACACTACTACTTATAGGCCCGTGTGTCAAATTGTCAATATTTTTTAATTTTTGAGGGTGATATGGAAGAATAAATGTTATAATAAGGTTATTAATACTTCATTTGAACATTTTATGAGGTTTTAGACTCCTTAAATAGTGATAAAAGGGTCAAACACAACTCTCTAAGCTCAACTTTGTCAATTGGCCTATAAACCCTAGGCATGGTTTAAAGCAAGCTTCAAGACTCTTAAGGGTAAAAATACATTGTATAAGAATTTTTAAACAATTTTATAGGTTTTACATACCTAAAAATATCATTTTCAACTTGAACTAAACACCAAGTTAGCATATTCAAACCAAAACTCTCTCTTTCAATCTTTCTAAACACAGTTTGCCTAACCTGAGAGACACTTTATTATACTTGGAATTGTATGGAGTTAAATGGGAGCCTAAGATCATATGGAATGTTAGGTTACTTTATTTATATATTTTGTGGCATTATTTCAGTTATTAGGGCCCTAGTCTTTATTAATCATCGTTAAGATGATAAATAATTCATAGGCTAACAAGACACCTCTCTAGTGACCCAATGGGTGAAATTAGTCTTTTAAGTGATTTAAATGGATTAGATGAACTTTGAAATGACATTAATTATATCCATAACTCTCATTATCATATTATTAGGCTATTTTTTAACATTTTTGAGGGGGAAAATGTATGGAATTCACCCAAAAAGTAGTCTATAGGCCTATTTGTGAGTGTACAGTGTAAGGATAGGCCTTCAAGTTAGGAGATAAAGCTTGGAAAGCCTAAACATAGGTTATATGTATTTATATTCTATTTTTAAAATTATATAAAGATGATGTATGAATATTTCAAGCTACTAATCTGAGCCCAAGAGGTGATTATGCCACTATATCCCTCAAGAAGCTTAGATACAGACCTATGGAGTACCTTTAGAAGAGATTCATTTAAATTTATCTAGTTGTATTATGATGGTATAGATATTACCAAGTCATTATTAAGAATTGGAGTCTATGAATTTCTTGACAAAACACTTCAATTACCTCTCAACTCTAAACATGTACCTAGGCTAGGGTTTTGGCCATTTCTTCGTTCACCTATTTATATAAGGTTAAAAACCCTTAAATTTGACATGGAACATGTTTAAGATGTTCCTAAAGTGAATATAATGTTTTCTTGGATTTTCACATGTATTCACATTAATTAGAAGAAAATATTAGTTTCTAGGCTTAAAGGCCTAATTAAGGGCTAATTAGAGAGAAAAATAGATGGAGTAAGTGTACTTACACTTAGTGTCTAGTCATGAAACTTTGTGCATAGAAGGAGGATAATAATGGGTACTCAAATCCATGCTTATTTTTCTTATACATATAGAGTTCATTCATGAAGATAGATTACATTCATGAGGATAGAAGTAAGATTTGAGGCTTTTGAGCAAAGAGAGGCATAATGAGACTAATGGGTCTCAAAACACCTAAGAAGATATTATCACTACTGTAATGTCAATATAATAAGTTTATTAAAAATATGCAAGGTTTTAATAAAAATGGAATAGGGTAACTCAAATTTAACTCGATGATCAAGTACACCACTTGTCACTTTTCAATCTAAGAAGAGGGTAGTTTGAAGAAGAAACAAGATGTGTCAAGCAAAGAGAGAAACTCCTATGACATTTCCAAGATGAAGCATCATCAAAAAGGTAAGACATGTCATTGAATACCTTATGAGATTATTATATAACCTCCTTATTGATTGTAACTCTTATCATTAATGATTGACACTTATCAATTACTCTCTTATATGCCATTTCTCTATCTCTTTCTCTCCTCTATATATACAACCTTGTTTGGCTTTGTAAGGATCCTCCATTTGAGTGTGGAAAATCCCTGCTCATTTATATGCCTTTGATCAATGGAATACTATTGGTTTTACCTCCTTATATAATTATACTTAGTGTGTATGTATATATGGTTTATCTTTTCAAGTGATTTGCTTAGCCTTCCTTGGCATTTTATCCTATTCTAACACATACATGTAGTTTGAAAGCTTATTTTGTATGTCATGTGAAGTGTGTAAGTGAAGTGTAAAGGTTGAGTGACTTTTTATATTCATTAGTGTCATCCAATACCTCTCGGTTAGTCCTCCTATCCTAAGTATCCATCACAACCTTCACATTGAAATATTGATGTGAAGAATTCAGATTAGGAGTAGTATACATTAAGGTTAGTCTCATGGTCTACATGTGCATATGTAGCTAGTTGGTAGTGATAAATTGATTTAATATAATACCCCTTTAGTTAGTTTTATTTCATGTTGTTCCTTCCCCTTTTCATTTATAAGTTAGTAGTGGATCCTAATTGATACATCAAGGGGAGCTAGCCCTATAATCTAGAGGTTTAGTCTATATGCAATGGGAAATACATCATATCTATAAATCAATCCTAGATCAGATAAAATAAATCTTACTTTCACTTTTGATTGGGGATATATTAGATAGTTGATGTCATGACCAATATGGATCCACTAGACCTAGACAAGGGATATCTTACTAGAATAAATTTACTATGGAAGGTTCCAAAGCATCTAGTCAAGCAAAACTATGCAATAACCCTAACTAGGTCATATGTTTTCATATTTACTAAACTAATAAAAATTAAAGTAAAATTCTAATCTAGTGCTTACCAAAACTTATGGCACAAAGTGAGGGTAATAAAATGAAAAGTAAAAATGCATAGAAGACATACACTCACATCAATGTATATGTAATCCTAATGCATGGAAAATAAGTACAAATGCATATCTATATACTCTTACAAAGGAGGAATACATACCTTTGAAGATGAACCCACTGAGCCTCAATCTCTCCCTTGGCCAAGGTGATTTGCAAGAGATTATTGTGGTATGTAAGTATGACAAGGATAAATCATCTCTAGGCTACATAACCTATCAATGCATCTAAAATACTTCTCATAAGACAAGATCCATATCTCTAAATAAAGTATGAAACCCTAAACTTGATCCTCAAGTAGAATGGAGGATAAGTAGATGTGAAATAGATCTTAATTATTCTTATCTTCTTTTATAAATGGAAAAATGGATGTGTTTATATAGGTGGATCTAACCTTAATCATTTTTAATATTTCATGTCAATAACTTCAACCCAATTGACCTAGTATTTTTATTTACAAGAACAAATTAGGTCATGGACTAGGTCAGCTAGGAGCTGACGTAGACCCTAATAAGTTTTAATAATAAGAATACAAGGTCAATGGGATCAACTATGTAACATAAACCATTAAAAAAGGTTTAAAGGTGGTAACTGATTAGAAGAGGGTGAAAAATAGGATGCAAATCTTAAGTGAATGATTTTTATGAGAAGGGTGTGTAGATAGCAAGTGGTAATAAAGGACAACAATCTTACAAAGCACCAATGGTCTATCCACCTATTTCTTAGTGAACTATTAAGACATGCACTTAGATAGATTAAGACTTGATGGCTTCTTGTAAGATAGTATCGGTAATTGGTAAAGTTTAAAAATATTGTGTATACATATGCCACACTCAAAGTTCATCATCTATCACGTAGGTGTTTTACAGGATAGTGCTTCATGAAAATAACATAGGAACACATAATGTTGAAGCTGAATAAAGTGAAATAAGGAGAAAAAAAGATAAATAAAAGGACACAATTAAAAAACACATACCTTTACTTACGTTAGTATTGTAGATAAAGAAGGAGATGCAAGAAAATGTGAAGGTGTCCAATGTAGGGAACATTAAGTGAACCTGTAGAGAATAGAAAAAAGAGTGAAAAATCAAAAAAAATTAAACATGGACATATAATAGTTGAAAATATTCTCTATGATGTCAGGATTCTAGAATAGTTTGTGGCTTGGAAAAAGAGTTATTAAAGACAAAGATATGATCAAAATAAGAAATCTGGTGGTAAATTTTTGAAGGGTAAATAATTTTGAATAGAAAATATAAATAGGGTGAAAAGTAATTCATTTGGTATTTTTACTATTCTAAGAAAATAGACCTATGATAGACCTAGTGAGAGCTCAGAGAGACAAGATAGTGAGGAGATGATAGCTAAGATGGGGAAGATGCATAGCAACCATAGCAAGTACAACACATGTAAGCAACTAAAAATTTCAAATTTTTGAATATTTTTATTTTAAATTGAGTGAATCATTGAAAATGAACTAGTATCCAAAATCTAAACACTGGAATGAACCCTAATAAATTTTTAGGGACACTAGGGGTCAAATAGGGTATTGGGTAGGAAGGAATCAAACTAATAAATGCTCAAATAATTTATGGAAATTAGTTAAAAAATCATAATTATGGATGAATAAAGTTAACCAAGTTGACTTAGTCTATAGAGGATAAGAAAACCAATAGGTTGACTTAGTAGCAGTTGGTTGACTTAGTTGTTTAAGGGGTTGACTTAGTACTAGTAGGTCGATCTAGTAGAATTTTTAATAGGGGCATTCTAGTATCCTTGATGTAGTATAGGGTTGATTTAGTTTATAATAGGTCAATTCAATAGAAAATGAAGAAACTAAATCAAACTAAATGAGTTTTGTGAAAATTTTAAGAATGTATTTTGATTATGATTGCCATGGAGATCTAATACATCCTTTGTTGTTTGATATTTTTCAAAGGCATTCGATATATTAGTGATTGATCGATGCATCATGGTTACCAAATTTACTAGAGTGCTTGATAAATGTGGATAGAGTGAGACAGGTTGCATTAGGTCTAGGAGGTATAATTAAGATAAGGTGCATCCCACTAAGTGTTGATCTCATTGTCATGTTCCTCAAATCATGGGAACAGTTGACCAACACACTTTAATGGGTGGTGGATGGGGATACCATAGAGGTGGGTATCATACTAGAGGACACCCATCCATTTCTTAGATTTCCTATAGTTTTTATAATGTTCTTGAGATGAATTTATTGTCATTGATGTCAAGGTGATCTTAGTACATAATGCATTAATGAAAAAGTGATAGGTTCCAAGTGGATTTTGAGAGTGCATATCATGTGTGTAGGCCTTGACCATGTTTTAGGGGTAAAATGAGGGGTAAGGAGTGCTTGGTGTACTTATGGAAGTGAACTTAATCCATTGGAATAGTCTTGTGAAGGTCTAGGTGATCCTATTCATCTCCTAGTCAACTTCGTAGATCTTCTTGAATAAATAGATTGATGACATCAAAATTCACACGTGTGAAGGTGTAAGAATAAAGTGTCACATGAGTTTATACATATTTGTGCCTAGATCATTTGGTTTAAATTTAAGGTCTTGATATGGTGTCTATAAAAAGTTATGATGGTGTAAATTTGGTCTCTCAGGCAAATTTCATTGTTTTCCATACTTAGCCAAATTTGCAATATCAAGTGAACAAAGGAAAACTAGTCAGTAGTATTTTGTTTATAAATTTTTATCATGGATGAATTTGATGGTGGTGTAAAAATAAAAGTGGTAGAGGACTTAAATTTATATCAATTAAAATTTATTATTAGGGTTTAATGGTCATAAAATTGCATTTACTTCATGTGAGAGTTGATT
Source organism: Torreya grandis (assembly GCA_037957365.1). Lineage (NCBI taxonomy): Eukaryota > Viridiplantae > Streptophyta > Pinopsida > Cupressales > Taxaceae > Torreya > Torreya grandis. The sequence continues at coordinate 772,860 of JARHVA010001128.1, forward strand.
GTTGTTGACTGTGTTTTTTTATGAATAAACCAGGGTGCAAAGATATAATTTTAGAAGATAAAGTATTAATCAAATATTATTTGTATAAAAAGAAAAAATTAATTAAATTCCATATATATCATCTTAAAAGTGATTTTTATTTTTTAATATTAGTAAAGCTGAAGTTATTGTAGGTCAAAGTCAAATTTTGTTGATTGTAATTATTGTAGGTCTAAGTAAGCTTCTTGCAGTAGTGTTTATGAGCCTTTAGAGGCTTAATGAAGTTGTCTTAAAGATTGTATTATTTTATTGAGGTATTTATATTTCCATCCATATGTGTTTTTTACATGTAAATTTTATATTCATGTAGTTTGAGCCTCATTTGTGAAGACAGTGTTTTTGGGCTAGTTAAACCTAATAGGTCTTTAAGACCTAATGGATGTTTTAGAGTATGAGTGAATGATTTGATGTTTATTGAGGATGGAAAAGGCTCATAGGGAATTTATGTAAATTTATTGAAGTTATTTTGGTCATTGGTAAGGGTCATATGGAACATAGTGGCTTAAAGTGTTACATGAAGGTGAATTAGGTCTCCATGTGACCTATTGAAGGCTTGAGGGCTAAAAGAGGTTTCATAAGGTGAGAAAGTGACTTGAAAGTGTTGTATGACTTGTTAAAAAATAAATATGGAATGTATTAAATTGTTTTAAAGTGTTTAAAATTATTTCATCATTGGTGAAGGGCTATTGGAATCTAAGTGTAACATGTTGCCTAATGGAGGGCTAATTGCTTACGTTGTGTTTAAGCCTAGTGTGTTTTTTTGCACCATTTGAAGCATGGCTGGCCTAATGAGTTGATATACATTTTATTTAAAGTGTCATAAAACATATATTTATGTTTATATAATTTTTATATATGCCTTAAGGGTTAAATAAAGTGTTGTGTCTGACCAAGATTGATTGGAGGAAGAATAATGCATATGTAAAAGGCAATTTTGGCCTCATTGTGCTAGTTATAACATTGAGACATTAAGGTCATGATATAAAAAACATAATAAAATAATGTTTAATATGTTACAAGGTTATAACATTGTTTTTTTTAGGTCATGAGCAAGTAATAAGATTTATTTCAAGACTATTACGCCTATTTTGCTTTGGTGACCTAGTACAAGGATTTTGGTAATTAAGGAATGAATAGAATTGTATGAGACTTTTAATAAGTGTGTGAGGGAGTTAAAATAATAATAATAATAATAATAATAATAATAATAATAATAATAATAATAAAATTTTTAACATGTCTTAAATATCATAAAATGGGTTTGAACGTAATCATTAAGTTTTGTATTGATTCAAGGCACGATTAGGCCTAGTTTGTTTAGATGACCTAGAGTGAAGAATTGCATTGATTATATGTTGAAAGAGTAATGAATAGGTTGTGTATGAATGATATGTATGATTTTTAAAGACTTTATTTACATATAATAATATGATAGTGTTAATTAGGAATGGTCTTAAGGTCATGATCATGCATATGAGGGGGTAAAGAAGAGAGAGTTGTTGTATGCCTATGTAAGAGGTAGATTTGTGTTTATATGAACTACCATCACTTGTATGATGTATAAAATCAAATTTTAAAGTGTTGTAAGGAGATAATACCATAATAAATTTTGTAATACATCATATTATAGTTGTATATTATCTTGGATGTGATTGAGTTTGTGTTTAATCATCTAGGAGGTTGTAGCCTCCTTGCCTAGTTGGTGCTAGCTAAAGGTTAAGTGGGTGCTTGACTAAATTGAGAGGTGGGTGTAATTTGATCAGTTGGTTATGATATAAAATGAATAAATATAGTTATATGACATTATTCCAAAGCTTTTTTCAAGTGGGTTTTCTCCCCCATGAGGGTTTCCCACATAATTCATGTGTTATGTGCTTTGATCTTGCATTGTTTTCTTTGTTCATTGTAATGAATGGTTTATATGCTTCATGAATGATTTTTTTAAATGGTTAAGATTTTGAAGAATTGGAATTGAATTTGATTTTATTACATCACTAATTTACCCCCCCCCCTTATTGATTATTCTTTCAACAGATAGTATCAGAGTAGGTCCTTTAGGAAGGCTTAACAACTAGAAGATGGTCCTTAAAGCACAAAATGGATAAGATTATAAGGAAAGAGAATCAAGAATTGAGATTTATGGTAAAAGGTTTTAAAGATCATATTATTTATTTTGAGATAATTTGGAGTAATTCAAACTCTAAGGAAGTTGAATATGAAAATATCATCCAAAAACTTAGAAAGCAGGTCAAGTCCTCTATGGAATATGAAGGAAAGGTGAATCATCTTCAAACCAAGTTTGAGATAATGATGGAAAAAATCAAAGAATATAAGATGAATATACATGATATTAAGAATAATTTATAGGCTAAAAATTCAAGTTTTAGGTCAAATAAGGCCAAGTGTGATCAATTAAATATCATGTTAGGCTCCTTGAAATTTGATCATGAAATGATAGTGGTCAAAATGAGCAAGGTTGAGCATGAGAAGCTAGTGGTCAAAATGAGCAAGGTTAAGAAAGAGGAATTGAATAAATGCAATAATGATGATATCACTATATACAAGGTGAGACCATCAAGGCAGCCAATGCCATGAGGTTTGTCAATTCATCTCATAAATAATATTCTACTTGCAATTAGTTTGGTCATATTACAAGAGATTACAAAAGAAGAAATAACTTGTCAAAAGGAGATAATAGCCATCATCAAGAAAAATTTATGAATGATATTATTTGTTTAAAATGTCATATATTTTATCATATTTAAAAATATTTTAATAATGGGTTGAATGAGTTATCAAGGCAAAACAAGGTATATGGATCTCCTAATGTGAAAGGAAGAGGTCATACATGGATATGGAGACCTAATACTATTAAGAGAGATCAGATTGAGACCACAAATGAATTGGTTGATGAGAATATCAGTCAAGACTATTTATTTTCTATGGTATATATGAATTCAAGACAAGAATACTATTTATCATGGCATGTTGACAAAGGAGTCAAAGAGAAGATAGATGAGCCAATCAAGCCTATGAGGAGGCTTAGGAAAGGCAAGCAAACTAGTGAGAGTATGGAGACTTGGGAGTATCCTAATTTTTAGGTTTTAAAGTGACATAAAAGGTGAGGTTCCTATATTAGGATTCATAGAGTCATTACTCAGTCATTTGAAGCATCATGGAATGGTGTTTCAAGGTTGATAAGTGAGAAACTAGTCATTGGGTCAAGGTATGTTCTTTGTCTTGATATGCATATAATTGAGTATGGATTATTTCAATTGATTTTAATCTATTAAAATATGTATATCACCTATTAATATATATGATAATTGATTTAAAGGGTTTAAGTTTTTTGTGGAATATCTTACTTTGAGTGTCCTTGGTTGGTATAAGGGTTTTAACACTAAAAACCCTTGGCATGGTGTATCTTAGGTTGTACAATGAATTCGGTCACCAAAACTTGGTGAGTAGCTATAAAATTATGATATTAAAGTATTAAATGAGGTTTTGGTATGATAATAGGCAGTCCCTTGATGAAAAGGTATGATATTTTCAAGTTATGTATCTTTGTTTGTAATATATCTCTTTGAAGTGACCTAGGAGACGAGTATCTTTTATTGTGTAAGAGAAAGGTTCTAAAGGGATAAGATTGGGAAGGTAAGTTCATATTTTAGTATAATTAATGTATGAATTCAATAATATTTCATCCATATATGACCTAATAAAGTAGATTTTTCATATTAGTGGATTGAAGAACTCTTATAAGCATGGATTCAGGTAAATTCAGTTGCTTTTCATATGAGAAGGTTTGTTGAGTATGTTCTTATTGTTTAGATCAGTTTTGATTCTTTGATTGATATGAGAAGTTTTTTATACCATTGAAATAATTAATTTGGGCCCAATAATATCAGCATTTATTTTTTTTGTCGCATGAAATTATGTTGGATATTGTGGTAACCTTTGTGTGGATGATTATGGCTCCATTCAAAGTATGTTTTTGTGAAAGAGTTTGCTTGTGTATGATTGTAATATTTTGGTTTTATTAAAATTGAATATGGAGTTAGGTAGAGATAAGTTAGGTTTATTGAGGAGTGTGTGAAGTTTTGGCATGTTTTATATAAGCCAAGAATCAAGGATAAATTTAGATAGAGGTATGTTCTCTTCAATTGATAATATGCATGGTATGCATAGAGTGAGGGGGAGCATATGTGAGATGTTTTAATTTCAAGGAGATTTTATGATTAAGTATTGTTTAATAATAGATTATATGAGATAATCATGATGTTATGGGGATATTTATAAGCTCTTTGAACATTTTGACAGGTCCAAGGATCAAGTTGGCATGTTGAAGAAGAGACCCTTTGTCATTAATGTCAAACAGGGAGAAAGTTTAGAATGAAAGAGTTGTTCACTTTGGGAGAGAGAATTTTAAAATGTGTTTGCCATAAATTACAATGGGGGAGATTTTTGATAATGTTTTTGAGATGCATTATTGTCATTGATGTCAAGGCGATCTTAGTACATAATTCACTAATGACAAAGTGATATGTTCCAAGTGGATTTGAGAGTGCATATCATGTGTGCAAGCCATTGAGGTGATTAACCATGTTTAAGGGGTCAAATGAGGGGTAAGGAGTGATTTTTTTATTTATTTAAGTGAAAATAATCCATTAGAATAGTCTTATTAAGGTCTAGGTGATCCTAGTCATCTCCTAGTCAACTTGGCAGACTTCTTAAGTAAACATATTGATGGCGTCAGAATTCACATGTGTGAAGGTGTAATAAGAAAGTGGGAACATGAGTTTATTCATATTTGTGCCTAGATAATGTGGTTAAAATTTAAGGTCTTGATATGGTGTCTATAAAAATTTATGGTGGTGCAAATTTGGTCTCCCAAGTGGATTTCACTATTTTCCATACTTAGCCAAATTTACAATATCAAGTGAATAAAGGAAAACTAGTCAGTAGTATTTTGTTTATAAATTTTGATAATGGATGAATTTAATGGTGGTGTAGAAATAAAATTGGTATATTAATTCAATATATATATATATATATATATATATATTGATTATGAAGTTTTAATGGTTGTACAATTACACTTATTTCATGTGAGAGTTGACTATTGTTGACTGTGTTTTTTATGAATAAACTAGGGTATAAATAAATGATTGTATAATATAAAGTATTGATCAAATATTATTGATATAAAAATAAAACATTAATTATATTCCATATAGATCATCATAAAAGTGATTTTGAGTTTTTAATATTAGTACATATGAAGTTATTATAGGTCAAAGTTGACTTTTTTTTACTGTAATTATTATAGGTCTAAGTAAGCTTCTTACAGTAGTGGTTATGAGCCTTTGGAGGCTGAATTAAGGTGTATTGTGGATTGTATTATGTTCCTAAGATCTTTATATTTCCATCCATATGTGTTTTGTACATCTAAATTTTATATTTAGGTATTTTGAGCCTCATTTGTGAAGACAGTGTTTTTGGGCTAGTTGTGACTAATAGGTCTTCAAGACCTAATGGAAGTTTTAGAGTATGAGCAAATTATTTGATATTTATTGAGCATGGATAAGGCTAATATAGAATTAAGATAAATTTATTAAAGTGTTTTGGGTCATTTTTAAGGTTCATATGGAACATAGTGGCTTAAAGTGTTACATGAAGGTGAATTAGGTCTCCATGGGACATATTGAAGGCTTGAGGGCTAAAAGAGGTTTCATAAGGTGAGAAAGTGACTTGAAAGTGTTGTATTACTTTTTAAAAATAAATATGGAATGTATTAAATTATTTTAAATTGTTTAAAATTGTTCCATATTTTTTTAATGTTTATTGGCATCTAAGTGTAATGTGTGGCCTAATGCAGGGCTAATTGCTTAGTTCTTGCTTAAGCCTAGTGTGTTGTTTTGATCCATTTAAAGTATGGTTGACCTAATGAGTTTAACTAAATTGTATGTAACATGTATTAAGACATATTTTTATGTTTATACAATTTTTATATATGGCTTAATGGTTAATTAAAGTTTTTTGGCCAACCAAGATTTATTGGAGAAAGAATAATGCATATGCAGAAGGCAATTTTGGCCTCATTATGCTAGTTAGACAATGGAAGAGTGAAATGAATTATATATGAATTTTTATAAGGGTAAGATGCCATGAAAAACATAATAAAATAATTTTTAATATTTTACAAGGGTATAACATTGTTTTTTTTAGGTGATGAGCAAGTAAGAAGATTCATTTCAAGGCTATTAGGCCTATTTTGCTTTGGTGACCTAGTGCAAGGGTTTTGGTAATTAAGGAATGAAGCAAATGGTATGAGACTTTGAATAAGTGTGTGATGGAATTAAAATAAATATAATAACATTTTTAATATGTCATAAATATCAGATAATGGTGTTGAAGGTAATCAATAAGTTTTGTATTGATTCAAGGCATGATTAGGCCTAGTTTGTCTAAATGACCTATATTGAATAATTGCATTGGTTATATGTTGAAAGAGTAATTAATAGGTTTTGTATGAATTAAATTATGATGTTTAAAGACTTTATTTACATTTAATAATATTATAGTGTGAAGGAAGAATAGGCTTAAGGTCATGAGCATGCATATGAGGGGTAAAGAAGAGAAATAGTTGTTGTACGCCTATGTAAGAGGCAGATTTGTGTTTGTATAAACTACCATCACTTTTATGAGGCATAAAGGTAGGTTTTAAAGTGTTATAAATATATAATACCTTCATCATTTATGTAATACATTATATAATAGGTGGAGATCATTTTTGAGGTGATTGAGTTTGTGCTTGATCATTTAGGGGTTGTAGCCTCCTTACCTAGTTCGTGCTAGCTAAAGGTTAAGCGGGTGTTTGACTAAATTGAGGGGTGGGTGCTCCGTGATCAGTTGGTGATGATATAAATTGAATAAATATATTTATATTACATTATTACAAAACTTTTTTCAAGTGGTTTTTCTCCCCCTTGAGTGTTTCCCACATAATTCATGTGTTACATGCTTTGATATTGCATTGTTTTCTTTGTTCATTGTAATGGATGGTTTATATGCTTCATGAATGATTTTGTTGAATGGTTAAGAGTTTATAGAATTAGAATTTAATTTGATTTTACTGCATCATTTATTCACCCCCTCTTAATTATTTTTCTTCTAACATATAGGAGGGACACGAGATGATTTCAAGGAGAGATGAGCACTATCCAGGTGAGTGACATGCTCAAATAGGATCTACCCAGGACTAAGGGTGAGATTATTAGATGTGTATATTCTTTATATTCCATAAATATATAATTTTTTGATCAAATTTATGACAACATGAGTGTTGTGTCACAATTTAGAGGAAAGGTACTATTATATGTGATAACCTTGTACTAGTCAATTTTAGATTAGGGGGCACTTTATGATTTTGGGTTTATAATTTGGGTCTAGCTCATGCATGATATGTATGGTATGTTTTTCATAGGGTATAATACCATGGGATTGGTTGTGTTTCTCATTATATGGATATATGATAGGTTTTTGATGTATCAACCAATTAGGTTGCTCCATGTGGTTGATGATAGGTTACCTCAAGTGATTAGATAAAGACAAGACTAGGTGGTGTGGGCCATGCCCCACATGCTATTGTTGTATATAGTCACATGAGGGGATATCATGTTCTATACCTACATATATTGATGTTATTGGGCCTAGTTAGGTGACCACGGTGACAGGGCTAGCTAAAGTGAAAATCATAGGCCACTATACCTAGTGAGTAGAGCCATAGCTAGTGACACACTTTATAAGGTAATTTAGACTCATGCACCCAGTGGCTCCTCTAGTAGTGCCTAATTTTTGGGCATGACATGATATATATCTAAGGGGGATAAGAGGAAGAGGAAATCTAATTAAGATATCAGTGCTCAGGTCATGGCATATGAGACCATGGACTAGTCAAGCATAATAGCTAGTAGCCAAAGGAGGAGAGGGCATGGATGTGGATGTAGGGGTGTAGTAGGTACCATAGAAATCAATAAAAAAATAAGAGGATTAAACACCTCAAACATACCATTAATGAGTATTACATTAGTAAGATCAAACATAGATGAAGATGGTTACACAAGATGATCTGACAGTTAGCTTAAGATAGAGATGATTGATAAAGGCACCTCTGAGGAGAGGCCCATAGTGTGTATGGGTGGTAATGCATAACTTTGAATTGATAGGAATGTGATCCATAGATGAGGTGATTGAGGGATAGGAATATGGTGAGACCATGGTTGGTGACACCGGGACTATGAATAATTGTCTTAATTTTTGGTTTTTCTAAATAATACTATTTTTAGGTGATTGTAGGTAGATAGATAGATTTTGAGATGCATATGTGATATGATATATATATATATATGGTTTTGGTTTTATAGATCCTATGATAGATGAGATCATATGGGGATCCCTAGTCATGGTATCCCACCATGACATTTTAGATGGGGTGTTAGCACAATACGACCCAACCATGTTAGATGACCTAGTGGTACCATCTACCCCAACTCAAGTGGGCTAGTTTAGACTAATGAGGAGGCTGAGAGGTAGATACAAGTATGTGGGGATGGATTTTAGCCACTAATAATGGTGGGAGCAAGATATTCATAGGCCTAGTAGGCCCTATCTTAGGAGAGATCCACACACATGGATACCATGATTTAGCTAGGATAGGTACAGGCCCAAGTTGTTAACCTATAAGGATAGGTAGCAAGATTGAGATCTTGGATGACCTCATTTCAGTGTATTATGTAGAGGGGATAATATAAGGCATCTATGAGAAAAAATTTAGGCGATGAGATAGGCATGATGGAGCCCATTCATAGAGATGGAATGATGTATTATTTTATATTTTATATCATTGTATAAAACACATTATAGATCTGTTTGTTTTGATAGTTAGATTTTGGTCTCATGAGTTTAATTTTGGTTCTGGTTGTTGTATGGATATATTTATTTATATCACATGTATTTTTATTTTATTGTATATGCTATGGGAAATATATGTGGAGTGGTTTATTTTCTAGCATTATGTGATACACATGCATGGTTTTTTTTTTAGATAAATAGGCAAAAAAGATTTATAAAAATATAATTAATCACAAATAAATGTACTACACACTATATCATGATGGGAAGTGTGTAATAAAAAAATATTACTAAGCATAATAAACCAAAAAGTGGTAAACAAGAGGGGGAAATGTCTTTAAACCATAAAAAATATTGGCACCAAATTAAAACAAGTAAAATAACATTATATCACATTGGGAAGTATGAAAATAATGTAATAAAATGGACAACATGTGAAATAAAAATGGTATTAAAAAATTATTAAGTCAACCAATCATACTAAATCACATTGGGAATTATAAAAGAGAAATAAAATTTGCAAAATGGACTTAAATTAATCACATTAATTCAAGCTAGGAAGTATGAAAAAATTTAAGAAAAATGGTTGGATACTTACATGAAATCAAAAACTAAGAATATAAAAGTGAAATATCAATGAAGTATAAAACATATTATAACAATATGGGAAGCATGTTAATGACGTGTAACTCATAATCACAATGTATCTCAGATTTGACACATGTAATTTCGTTATGATTTGGGTATTGGAAAATTTTGTGAGGAAGTCAAGGTCTTTTCCATGGTCTTACACTACAACTCACAAAGGGAACACCAATGAGGTGGAAACAATTTGAAAAGTATGTTAAAAGGGGATGTTTGGAATGGTAATGTGAAAATTTAGTAATTTGTGAGGAAGGCTTCGTCCTATCCAAGGTCTTACATTGCAACTCACAAATGTGATTCCTAGGGGGTGATCAGTGAACAAAAGAATATTTCTCAAGGGGAAATATTAGGAGTGTAGGTAATGAAATAAGGAATGTAAAAATCACAACATAGGTGTCTTATGAGAAGACATTAGGAAACATGAGGAACACTAAGGACATAGAAAGACACTAAGTGACCAGTGACTATCGAGATACAAAGTTGTGTAGGAAAATAAGTGAGGTACTAATATCAAATCATATTGGCTATTTTGAATAAGAAGATTAAAATGGACCTACCTTCCCACAACATGTTCCCCATTTCGTAGGACCTCTTATAGAGTTGTCAGTCTACTACAAAGATTGGGTACTTGTGTGAGATAGTAGGTAGCACTAAAATATTTTTTCATTCTCCTTTTACAATCTACTAGCCTATTGTACCCCCATGGACCTCGACTCTCTCATGAGTCCAAATGTGTAGTTTGAGCTTTGATTATAAAAAGGATATGTGATTAGAATCACATCTTTTAGTGTGATTTGACTTTTGAAAAATTTAAATATTGCTTTTTAAATCATTGCCATTTGTTAAATGATTTGGCTTTTGAATTTTTATGGCTTTTAATATTCCTCCTCCATACATATTTGAAATGACCAATCATGAGATACAAAGTGATACACATAAATAATTTTTAATATTTGGCTAAGGGAAGCTAAGTATCCAAAGACATGACTAACTAAAACACTTAGGCTTAGCTATGAACTAGCATGGTATCTCAAGTTTTAACCATGTGTATGCTTAGTTTTTGAAATAAAATAAGGGTAATAAATGGATATCCAAGGTATACCAATAAAAGGATATTTTAATGAAATGAATTTTTTGTTAACTGATCACATGGTAAAGAAGGAATGACTAAGGGTATCAAGGTTTGTATAACTAGGTCATAATAACATTTATCCACGTTTAGATAGATAATGTAGAAAACAATCATGAGAAAGAACAAGATAGTCATAGAAAGAAAAAAGAAAAAAAGTATGTAATCATGAAAAATAATTCATAAAAGTACATAAGGAAGAAAATGACACCATAATTAACATTAAGTGTGAAACATAATTAGTCATGTAAGATAAATAAGAATTTGATACAATGTCAAAAGATATTAGATAGATAAATGTAAATTTGGAGCACACATCCAATCCAAATGAAGATATAAATGAAATAACACCATGTTGTGTTCATAAATAGTGGTAGATTTATCCACACACATTATCCATAAAATCTAATAAGTCTTTATGAAGTTAAAATTTGATTGCAGCCAAAGTCTCATCGATATTTAGGGAGAGTTTAGAAAATACTTTTCATCAAATATCCTTGATGTAAAATTTAGTAATACCTAAAGGATTATGATGATGAGGATTACCATGTATGGGATTCTCATGAGAAGGAATGGTAATGGACTCTATAGGATAGGAAGGGGTCACTGGTGGAGAATGGGCCATAGGTGAAGGAGTCACTAGTGGAGAAGGGGCCATAGGTGAAGGAGTCACTGGTGAAGAAGGGGCCATATGTGAAAGAGCCACCAGTGGAGAAGGGACCATAGGTGGAGGACACACAAGGGAAGAAAGGGGAGCCTTCTTGTGAGGGAGACCTATGGGAGGAAGGTTATTAGGCATAGTAATGGTCATGAGGTGATATTTGAGATGTTGTTGAAGGATGTGGAAATGATCAGTGTGATGGGTACCACATTAGTGCCACAAATAATATTCCTCTCCATATTTGGGAAGATATTCAAATAATACTTTTGGAGAAGGTATAGCCTTTTTTGTGGGTTAAGGAGTAGTGGGATGTAAGGTGTCGATATATTATCATAGCTTATGATAATACATGGAGGAATGATTATTTGTGTCATGAAAGTAATAGATATGCTTTTTAGTATACGTTAAAAGTGCGCTAATAGAGGGAGTAAAAACAAAAGCCAAGGAAGGTTGGTGTAATAAATAATATCTAGTCTAATAATTGAGAGCTTTATGAATATCACAATATGGTTTATCGACCCACTTGGTGGGTAAAGGAGCAAGCTATGGTGAAGGGAGAAAACCATCACCAGTGGAAGGTGGGGTTAGTGGAGAGACTAGGTGAGGATTGACTGAAGGAACAATAATATTGGAAATAGGAAGAGACTTAGATAGAGAGGGAGTGGGAATATGATCCAAACTAGGCTTAGCTGAGGGAGGGGCAGGATGCATAGAAGGCTAAAGGATAGTCTTGAGCATCTCAAGGATAAGTCAGCTAAAAGGATCATAATATCTAGCAAAGTGATAGGGAACAATCATAACACAATCCATAAGCATTCTTCTATGAGGGTCTTCATAAATTGAAGGTGTATACACCATCTCTACCCTATGAATAAGAGTAAAAATTCTTAATTTAGGATTTATATAAGATGGAATGGGATAAGATATATATAAAGACTAAAATAAAGAGGAATGATAATAAATAATTTTAGCATCTCGGGCCTATACAAGACCTCCTAAAAATGGGCCATCTAAGGTATAACCATCATCATAATCAGGTATATGAAGATCAATGGCATAGTTAGGGATGACCTTGTCATCTGGTGTGGTGTGATGAATGGAGTGTTGAGTCTTGGTTAAGACTAAGGGTATATCATCATTAGGTGGTTTACAAGAATTTAGCTTTAGATAATGTAGAAGTTGAGAAATTAGATGAGGAGAGAGATCCAAAGTTTTATTCTTTAGATTGATCTCATCAAGCTCATCATCATCTAAATCTAAGAGGTTATGTGTCATATTCTAGATGAGTTTGGGGTGACCATTGTAACCTCATTTGGAGTTGATAGGAAAGTTAAACCATTTAAATTCATGAAATAGAATGCTTGGAAAGGGTTTAAGGATTGTAATCTTAAATACACCATGGTCTTGAAATTTTTAAAATTTCTAAGGGTTAGTGTCACCTTGAATATGATATATTTCACCATTGTAAGTAAATTTGACACATTGGTAGGTAGAAGAGGTAACTGATCTCATGCGATGAGTCCATAGCCTACCAAGAAAAATGTTATAGGATAAAGGAAATTTGAATATCATTACCTTCACTTGAATAGTGATAGGTATAATTGTGATAGGGATCCATACACAACCTACGGGAGGCATTTACTTTCAATCATTGCCTTGACACATATTACATGTGGACTTCAAATTACATTCAGAATATCCAAGGGTTTTAATAAAATTGAGACAAGCAACATAAGTACCTAAACCCTTGTCAATCAAGGCATGCTTGACATAGATATCACCAATTTGGACACTGATAAAAAGGGTTGGATCATCCACATGAAGCATAATATCATCAAGAATCATAGAAACAATGGGGATTTTGAGGGAGAGAGAAGTGTCCATTTTTTCATCAACATGTATGGACATCTCTTTGCACTATTATAAAATTCTATCTTATGATCTATATAAGGTGGATTTACATCCTAAGATGGGAGGATGAGGGATGTTCATTTTAAATAGGAGCTTCATCATGTGATTATGATGATATTGAAAAGTATGCATAAGTTAGATAAATAGGATTTGAGATACGAGATTAGTAAGTTATGTGATAGGATCCTGTTCATCGTAACCCATAAGGGGACTATTGTAAAGAGGTGTATAGTGTTAAAGGAGGTCCTTAGAAGGAGGATATGAAGTGTATGTGAATTTATGTTGATAAGATGTAAGAGGTTTAATTAGAGGACAAGTTTTTTGTTTGTCTTGAGAGGATGGATTAGTTGACATAGGTTTAGTTTGAGATAAATTTGAATAAGTGTTATTTGAAGTTTGAGTATCATTGGTGATGGGTAAATAGGTTTTAGGTGTTGTATAAATGGCATGATAAGTGTTATCTAATGGAGGTGTTGGAATTGGTTCATCAAAAGATATAAAGTCTTCTTTCCCCAACTCTATTAGGTGAGTTGGGGAAGAGTCTTGGATAGCATAAAAAGTGTGAGATAATTGAGGAGTGTGAATGGGACGAGAATCAATGAAGGCAACTACCCTTTTCATATGAGTCATATTGACCACATTATGTTTAGGAGTTGGGTCTATAATACTATCAACATTATTGGTATAAGGAGTAGGCTTATCATTTTTGTCTTGGTGATTTAGAAGAGGATCTTTGTAGATGGCCAAATGAGCATTAATCTAGTTCAAATATTGAGTTTTATTTTGTGTTTCATGGTCTTTGAGGGAAATTTCATAGGATTATTGACATTTATGAATGATATAATCATGGTCAAAATTGGGACCAAGGAAAAAAACCATATCCAAATTATGCAATTGCCTACAAGTTTCATGAGAATTACCCCAACTAGCATGGAACCAACAAAATTTATTTGGATTGTACCAGGATGAGTGGGATGAGTGGGATGAATATATCCTATAATAGGCCTTGGGAGACACTTTTTTAACTCATTAAGGATAAATTTTTATGAACATTAATGTTAATTTTTGAAGAGAGATGAGGATTAAGGATCTAGTTAGGAGGCAAAGATTGTTCTAGAGCCTAGTTGGGAATAATAGATTGAATATTATGAATGCTATCATAAGAATCAGTGACACCATCATTAGTAACATGACAAAAAAAAATTATTAGCATGTGAGTACCCATAATAGTTTGGGATGGCTCAAATTGATGCATGAGGAAATATTGGTACTTAGCTTGGTTAATGACCTCTTCCAAAGTTTTTGGAGAGAGAGTCTGGACCCATTATTGCAACTTAGGATAAAGAGAATTGGTGAATAGATTAAAGAGGTTATCATCTACCATATTGAGTTCACATTTATTGTATAAGGTATTCCACCATTTGATGAAATCTTGTGCAATTTTTGTTTCAAGTTTCTTATACTTAATAAAATGGGACAAGTTATTTTCATAGAGATCACTAGTTTGAAACTCTTGGACTAGAGCATTGACTAAATTTTCCAAATTAGTGATGGAATGAGATTTGAGTTGGTTTACCAATCTAAACCATCTCCAGAGAATTTTTTGATAATATATTGGTGGCATCAAAAGTGTTTAACTTGACCCAATCTTTGTATAGATTTCCAAATGTTTTTAAGTGTAGGGAATAATTAGTTGACCCATTGTAACTAATGCTAGGGGTGATACCACCTATGTCGATGTTATCAATTTGAGGCATAAGGGGTTCATTTTAAAGATGCTTTATTTTTTTGTTAACAAGAGGAGGTTGAGGGATGAGATTATCATGGGAATCCCAAAGGGGAGGTGGGGGCATTTTGGTTATGCGCTCACCATATAACCTATTGAGAGTGATTTTAGAGATGGATAAGATGATTTTGCATTTTCATCATTTGGTTGGCATTATTATCTTGGAAATCACTCATTTGATTAAGAGTTTGTGATAGAATTTTATTGGTTTTAGTGGTGTTATTTGCATTATATGAAGCATTATCATTAGTTTTAGTGGCTTGGGTACCACTATGGGTGGTATATTGAATGACATTAATAGATTGAGAGGAATTGTTAGTGAACGAGGCACTTGTATTATGATTTTATTGTGTGGTAAAATATGCACTAGTAGAGGGATGAGAAAAAGCAACACTAGAAGCATGATTACCATGGGTAGAAAATGATGCACTAGTGGAAGGATTGAGAAGAGTGGGTCTTAGATGAGGCCCACTAAATTTATAAATTTCCATGTTAGTAGAGATAATTGGAATGGAGGTAGAGGAAATTAAAGAGGAAGAGGTAATAATATGAGAAGGGTTTAAAAGAGAAGGAAGAGCTTGAGAAGAAAAGAAACTATTGTCCCAAATCCATGTGAGAATGTGGGAGAAGGTAAAAAGGGCTCTCAATTTGACCACTTATCATAAGATGGTAAATAGTAGAAGGATATTTTCCTTGATGTTGAGGAAATTCATTAAGGAAGAAAATCATTTCTAGAGTATATTCTAAGGAGAAAAGAGGGTTTCAAATTGAAGATGAATGAGGAGGGGTCCCATAGTTTATAGTGTGAGTGGATACATGCACATTACTTACATCTAAGGTAAAAGCTACAAGCATGGGAAAACCTATTGGGGTTGGTAAATATCATCATATATGTTGAGTTCAACTTAGTTTTGTCTTCAAATAGGAATTTCATGATGAGAGAGAAAGATAAAAGAAGACTAATATGATGTAAAGACAAAAATTCAAAAAAGATACAGAGTTAGATAGGTCAATTATGTTCTAAAATATAGTAGGAATAAGAGAGTATAGAGCCATACACTTTGAATTTGTATTATATATAGGATAAATCAAATTGATAATGATACAAAGTCATACAAGTTGATTTAGTTCTTTAACCTAACTATCATAAAAAGATACAGAGTTGTATAGGTCAACTCTATATTTTAGACTGGGATATAAACTAGGATGAGAAGGATACACAATTGTACAGGTCAACTGTGTATTGATGATAGGGAAAAACATAGTTTATAAGAGACTGTACCAAACAAAATGACAATATGCTAAAATATGGGAAACTTTTGTAATATAATTGATGAAAATAGTGAAATAAAACACACAAATAATTGGATCAATGTGATTCATCCAATTGGAGCACACAACACAAAACCTTGCACCAATGTTGGCTAATGCAATTTTTTTCAATACAACACTCAATGATCAGAGAGCAAGCAATAAATTAAAAAGTAAGTGCTAACTAAATGGTCATCTTGAGTGTTATTAGATTATTAAAAAGTATTGATTTAAGTGCGATAGGAGATTTGGCTGAAAATAGGGAACTAGAAAGTAATCTTTGGATGGTTTCAAGACATTTAAGATGAAAAGGATCTATGTTTGTAATGGTATTGGCTTGGTATTGGGGCCTACCCCCTCACTTCATAATCTCACAATGATAATGGTGTTGGGTTCTTTCCCAATATATACTATTAACCACATATTTATACTTGGATAGAAAACCAAGTCAGCTTCCCCTTTGGTGATGAAATCCAACCAGGTAGGCCTTGGGAAGACAAGTGTTTAAATGTGTTTTGAATATTGTGTGATTTAGTAGTGTGTGCAAAAGAAAAAAATAGTGTAACTAAATGGTAATTTGAAAACCACCTATTTAGACTATATGAATTACTTTAAGCATGCAAACAACTAAAAATGAAAGTGTGAATTAATTACTAGTAAATAGTTTTTAATTCCTTGATGAAGAATAGTATAGAGTCGATTTAGATAATACTATATGTAAATAGTATAAAATAGATTTTATTGGGTTGATACTATTTTTCATAATCAAGGTTTTAAATAACATAGTCAAATGGGTTGATTATGTCTCTCAAATAGAAGACAGGTTATAGTACTAAGTTGACCAAGTCAACTTAGTTGGTTGTAGGGTTGTAGTTTTGAAGACTGCTAACTTGTACAAAATAGATCTAAATAAAGTACTAAAATGATAGAGATAGAAAAGAGAGGAACCTTGGTGGGATTTAAAATGATTAGTATTTCAAATTTTATGTTGAAGTGCCTTAAATTCTACTTTCAAATTTTTCAAACTAAGTTGATTGGTTCAACCCATTTCTATAAAACCATGTGTGTTAAAGAAGAATAAGATGATTAAGTTGAATTGTTCAGCCTAGTTTGTTAATATAGATGATAAAAGAGAGAATAATATGATAAATTCAACCTATTTGAGCTTGTATGCTTACCTATAACTAAATAATAATACTGTGTCGACCTGTTTGATCCAATAACCTATATTTGATGAAGACCTATACAAAAATAATATAGTCATTTTGATGTGACTATGTGTTAAACTTGTGTATAAAAAGTTAGAACTATATCGACTAGTTTGATGTAGTAATAAAAATATAGAAAAATATAATAATATGATAAAAATGAAAGTGTGAAATAAACCCTTCAAGGGTTAGATTCACATTGGGTTCACCAAAATGTATGCAATGGGAAATACAATAGATCTATAAATCAATCCTAGCTCAAAGAAGATAAACCCTACTTACACTTCCAATTAAGGATACATTAGATAATCAGGGTCATGACCAAGATGGATCTTCTTGACCTAGCTAATGGATATCTTACCATAATAAATTCACTATGAAGGGTTCTAAATCCTCCAGTCAAGAAAAACTATGCAATAACCCTAAGTAGGTCCTATGTTTTCATATTCACTAAACTAATAACAAGTAAAAGTTTACTTTAGTGCTCACCAAATATTTTGGCATAAAGTGGCAATAATAAACATGAAAATTAAACATGCATAGAATACATATACTCACATCAATGTATACGGAATCCTAATGTATGGAAAAGAAGTACAAATGCATGTTTATTTACGCTTACAAAGGAGGAACAAAGTTAGGAACACTTACCTTTGAAGATGAACCTACCAAGCCTCAATATATCCCTTAGAAAAGGTGATTTTCAAGAGCTTTTTATGGTTTGTAAGGATGACAAGGATAAATCATCTCTAGGCTACACAACCTATCAATTCATCCAAAATATTTATCTACAAGATAATATTTTTATCTCTAAAGAAAGTATGAAACCCTAAGCTTTCTCCTCAAGTAGAATGGTGGATAATCAGATGGTCAATATATTTTACTTCTTATATTTTCTTAGAAATTTTGAAATCGATGTGTTTATATAGGTGACTCTAACCTTAATCTTTTCAAAAAAAATAGGCTGACAAGGTTGACCCAATCAACCTAATATCATTATTAACAAAAACAAATTAGGTCATAGACTACATCGGCTAAGAGCTAATGTAGACCCTAATAAGTTTTATTAATAAAATTACAAGGTTGATATGGTTGTCTATGTAACATAAACTATCAAAAAGGGTTTTAGGTTAGGGAAGGGCTAATGAAGGTGGTAAATGACTAGAGGAGGGTGAAAAATAAGAGCCAAAGCTTAGGGGAATGCTTTTTAAGAGATGGGTATGTAGATATAATGTGGTAATAAGGGCAAAAATACTTTCAAGAACTAATGGTTTACCCACCATTTTCCTGGTGCACCCCTTAAGGCATACACTTAGAGATATTAAGAATCAATGGGTTCCTATAATATAGAGAGCATCAATAATTGGTAAGTTTGAAAATATTATGTGTATACATGGTCCACTTAAAATTCACCCATAACATAAGATCAATCCCATTTAATATCTCAAGTTGAGAGGTCTTGAATCACCCTCTAAAGGGTGCAAATTTGAGATATAAAACCTACCAAGTATTGTGCCTGATAAGGTTGTTGAATGATAAATTACTACTTAATTGGTAGATAGTGTTTACATCGATTTAAGGCAAAAGAGGTAACTATCCATCCACCCCTCTTAGTATTATTATAATGCAATACACAAGGTAGGATCACATTCAAAATTTTGGGAAATTAGGAAACATTATGGGTTCAAATGGGCACCCTAAAGACACTGGGACCTTAGAGGGAATGTTAGAACACACCTCAATAAATATGAAATAAAAATTAGGATCAACTATGGGCACTAGGCCTATGACCATGACACCATATTAATAAATGTTGAAGATGATTTTGAAGTATCTATTAGGATGCAAAAGTTGAACATGTCTATGATTGTGGTATAGAAGATCCAATATGATCCCACTATCACCAAATAATATGCTAAAAGGATTGACAAGATATAATGGGTTTTAAAACGTATTCATGGACCCCCTTTTAAAGTAGAACCAATAACACAAGAATAAGTTGGCCCATTTGGGGTAGCTTATGCTGAAGAGAGAGTGGCAGTCTTCCAACTTCCCATGTACTCATATTTATTACTACCTCCCCATATCCTATAGTTGAAGAAAAAAGGCCTAGAAGTCCAAGTGGAGAAGCTAATATATTTTTTATGTTTCCTTTGCCTCCACTAAATATTTCACATCATGTAACTCTTCCTTCATTATTTTCTCAAGAATATATTACTTCTTATTAATTGACATCACCAACAACATTATCTTAACCTACTAGATAATTATCTTCACCATCCATAATTCTTCCAGTAGTGATTACTATTGTCACTTCATCACCACCTATAGTTATCATTCCTTCATTTTCCACTCTAGCTCTTAATATTCCAACCTATACTACTAAAAAAATAATAATTATATATGAAAGGAATCCCAAGACCACACTTATTTCTCCTCAAAAGGTGGAAGTGAAGGAAGAACCAGTAGAATTCCCTAAAGAGAGGGAGGATAGAAGGGGAACATGAATATTAGACCTCATCATGGTCCATGATAATGAATAGGAAGAAACAAGAATGTCCAATGAATAGGATTTTGTCTCTAAGTAGAAACTAAAGAGTCATGGTCAATCAGTGAGACCACAAAATCAAATCCAGAGGATGTATGGCTATCTAAGGAAAGTTCCTAATTAGGGGGAACAATGTTGATTGAAGGATCTAAAGAGATAAACTAAAGGGATAATATCTTAGTAACTACTGAACTATTTTCAAATAGAGAGAGAGAGAGAGAGAGAGAGAGAGAGATGTAATAAGAGATGTATAATCACAACTACAATCTAGAGTATAGTGGTCATCCCCAACTACACCTCCAAACTCTCCATCTCAGATCACAACAATGTCAACTATAGTATCCAGTGATCTATATTTTAATCTTTTGATTATAATTCCTCCAAGTTCATATTCTTTGGAAAACTTCATTAATTTCTATAATAACAACTAGTATAACACATTATTTGTATTATTTATACCAAATAACCCATCTCCAAGCTATTGTTGAATTACTAATTTTGCCCACCGCAATGCATCCTACTATTGTGGATCCTATGGCCACTACTTTTATGAATGATGGGATCACATATAATTTTATTACTAACTATTTTTAAAATATATTGATCACTTTAGTGACCTATTCATTTTTTAGTAAGACCATTCCTTAGTCCCTGAAGCCAAGCAAAGGGGTACATTTTGAAAACCTGGTGTCTACCACTATTTTTTATACACAAATCACCCCTCCCAAACCATCTAAACAAATAGAAATACCTTTTGTCTCAACTACATAGATGGAAACACCTATAGTTTCATTTCAAAATGTAGAGGGCAAGGCCAAATACGTCTAGAAGCATGTTACTAGGTGGAAGAAGGTTATTCCTCCTTTTATTGTAATATGGGCATCATCCCCAAAGTTTATGTTACCTCTAGGTCCATCCCCTTCAACCAATCAATTATACCAACTATCTCAACAAGCCCATCAAGCACCATCTTCAAGACAAATAGAAAAAATAAAGAAATAAGTTGCATTAAATATTCCTTCATGGATTGGGAAACTACAATAGGAAGAAGAAACTAGAAGATAGGACTTGGTAATAATTGAGAAAACTAAAGCTAAATTCCATTTTGATAAACAGATAAACACTTTGATAAAATTAAAGAGGAAAATTATGATGGTTGAAGGCAACAAATAGAGTTGGAGTAAAGAGAATATATTTTATCTCTAACAAAGAGAAGGAAGGTGAATACATTAGACCTAGATAAGATTAGGGAATATCCATATAGTTTTGTGGATGTAACATTTGGGGTAATCAAAGAAATGTTTAAAATTTTTGATCAAGATATGCATAAGCAACTAGAGGTGAGTACCATCTAGGCCCCCAAAGAGATAGTGGATAATTTTTAGGGGATAGATATGAAATTTTTTTATATCATTGGTTTAATAAGGTCCTTTAAAAAATATATATATAATGATGTAAAATTATGTTTTATAAGCTAAACAACAATAAATAAGGATTATGCCCACCTCAATTTAATGATAGCATTTGAAGTTGCTTGGGAAAAAATATATTGCTATAAGAAAGGATAGTATAATTGAATGACATCAAGAGATGTAGGATAGATTTCAAAATTTTGGAAACCAGGAGAATTGATATATATCTACCCTAATTGACTTAATATTACTTCAATTTAGGCATTCCATATAGGCAATTGGTGTCTAGGCCCATTTTTAAGAATTTTACGTAAGCATCATTGGATAGATTCATAGCAGAGATTGAGGAAAAAGTTTACAAAACTAGTGATGAGGTATGAAACTAGTTAATTTTACAAGATATAAAATTATTAGGACCAAGTCATTACACATTGAAGTTATATCTACATTGGTCATACACAAGAAATGAATGGATAAACTTCCTCAATTATTCAAAATATCTATACTTAATTTTGAGACTATTGAGATCAACTTATAGGTGAGTCATGCTCTTTACCAACAAACATAAATAACTAAATAAGTAACTATTGCATCAAGGGTCATGTTAACGCCACCTTAGAGTACTCAATTTCCCAAGTACACATTGGTGCATACTTGAACAAGGCCAACTTATGTCCCACTACTAGAAGTTATGTCAATTTCATTTATAGTTCAAACACCTATTCTAACTATAGCATAAGTTTCAAATTTAGTTCAAACTACTCCTACATATGATTCAAGATCACTTCTAGTTCCACTACCTATCTTAGTTTTAACTTTGGTAACAACTCTAGTTCCATCCATATTAGAATCTATATCAAATTTATCATAGTGTAAATTATCCCAGTGGTACCACATCAGTATCATCTAATTATACATATGTACTTGGATGGTCTATTTGAGTTGGAAATTCTAGTTCCAAATTTATTAAACATGTATATATTACATATTTAGGTGAATAATTCTATTATGAGTTATCAATGTTGCATGTGCATGCTTTACATGAGATTAGCATGTAGTGCTTTTTTTTGAACTTGTATTTTTAGACTTTACTTGTGAGATGAGACCTTCCCCATGGCAATCTTATTTATACTTGTATCCTCCTATTCTAAATGGAGGATAGTTTTATCTCTTGAGATTAATATTAAATTTTGATAAGTTTTATAATTTTAGTCTTGATGTGTAATTCTTAATTTGTATCCAACTTGTAGATTGTGTAATAAGTTTTATCATTCTAGTTTATTAGTCTTTGGTTGTGTATGAGTTACCTTCTATTTATAATCATTCATATTAAGTTATGGCTGATCTAAATACCTTTTAATTAAAAATCATAATTCCCCCTTATAGATGTGTTATTTTAGTCTAATAAAAGCAAAAAACTTTGATTTCATGTGTCCAAGTATGTTGTATTTTGGTTCCCTTTGACTCTTAACTATGTTTGATTATTAGTGTGATACAATAACTTAAAGAAAACATTGGTCTTCTAATTTATTTTCCAACCTCTATTTCAAGTTATGGTCTTGAAAGGCATCATCTGGTGTGGTCCATAAGCCTCCTTTCATGCCCTATCTTTATCTATTCTTTGAGATTATTTTAAAGTCCTATCCACCTTAGGTTAGAACCATCATTATTTCACCCATATTAATTAAATTTAGATGCCATCATATGTAATATTTGGACACACTCATTATTGGTCCTATTTTTTATGGTGATCGATCCAATTCTAAATATAAATCAATAAATTTTAGCCCAAAACTAGAATTTGGTTTATAATTAGTTTCCCTTAACCCATGCTTTACCCAATCAACATCTCATATTCATAAATAATTTTGCATCTAACCATAAAATCCTAAATCAATCATTGATACTAGTTAGTATTATTACAACACAGGCAACCAATTCTAATTCTATAAAAATAGAATTGGAATCAATCTAGAGGATGGTCTAAAAATTAAGTAATGAGTTTTTGAACATGCATAAATGCATGTGTAATAATGGAGGGAAGAATACAAATCATATATTTGGATTATATAGATAAAATATGCCTTTTAATAGGCTTGGAAAGAATTAAAAATAATAGGTCCCATCCAACAAGATGCCAAAGATCAATACCATGGAAGCAACCTTTCCTAATTAGTGTAGGGTTCATAACACATCACAACATGGTGAGCTTAATTTCATCATGTTATGCATAGCCTTTGAGATATTTTAGAAGGATATGGATAGGCAATAAGGCTCAACACATAAAAAAATAACCTTCATCCTCTACTGATCCTGGACACTCCAGCATAATAATGGTCTTTGAGACATATGATCTCTTATTTCTATAAGAGGATGATAATGAACTATAAGATGACATAGATGAGATACATGCATTCCAATAGTTCCAAAGTAATAACTAGAATCTAAGGAGCAAGCAACCAATTAATAATTCAACACCTCCAAATAATAATACTACTACTCCCCTAGATTATCAAGTCAATAACAACCCGTATCCCCTAGGAGAGATGAGCAGTTACAGAGCATAGAACCACAAAATAGGGATAGGTAAAAAATTATCAAAGAAATAAATAATATTAAGGTCAATATCACCCTACATGAACTAGATCAATCACCAAATGAATAGAAGTATTGCTCAAGGCCCTAACCAAGAGGTTTTTTACATTAGACAAATCCAAAGATGCACATGTCAATGTGATGGAATTTAAAGATAAACTTGAACTACTAACATTTATTCTAACTATTTGAATGTTTGTAAATAATGTGCACAAATAATTGGTTTACTTGGGTACCTCAACCAATGTGATGTTGATAGCTATATGTCAAAAGTTATGCTTGACCCCTGACAAGTCAAAGAGAGTGTTCTTACAATTGGAAAAGTCTTTAGTTCCATGTGTCAGAGAGTTATTGAACATGTGCATTTAGTTGGCATCTAAGCCATATGTGAAATAAACCATTAACATCTTAGTCATTGACATTGTATAATCCTATGGGTTTTTACCAAGCTATGATTGGTCTAAGACATTGAATGGATACATGGCTACTAAATTCTCACACATGTGGTTTCCCTAGAAGGGGGTATCCAACAATATTTGAGTGGACTATGAACCTAATATGAGACACCTGATCACTAAGTAAAATGCAAAAAATGAAAAATTAGACTTCATATCTTCACATGTAGTCATATACATGTTTACAACTAGAAAAGAACATGCATTACATAAACAAGAACTTGAAGATCCATCTCAGTTGTGGATTATTTATTTTGACAAATCCATGTCAAAATAAGGTTATGGTATGGGCATGGACCTGATGAATCTATATGTCAAGAGGTACCTTATTACTTATAGGTTATAGTTTCCCTACACCAACAACAAATTAGAGTATGAATCTCTGGTCTTTGGCTTGTAATTTTCACTCAAACACAATGTTAAGTTGTTGAAAATCTTTATTGATTCTAAATTGGTGGTCAATAAAATTAGGAATAAGTATTAGTATAAGATCACCTACTTATGTAAGTATAATCACAAAGCTTGTGACTTGATTGAATTTTTTGAATGATTAAAAATTAAGGTCATCCTTAAAGATCAAAACTAGACAACTGATTTATTAGTAGCTTCAGTTGCTAATCTAGCACCACTTCAAGAGTCAAAGATGTAGAAGTTCTCAATGGATTTGGTCCTTACCCCTCCATCCTAAATAAAATGGATAACTTTTAGGTATTTGATGATGACCAATAGATAATGTAATTCATGAATAGATTTAGATCTTTCAAATCTCAAATAATATATGAAATGGACATTAAACCCATGTATGGTGAATAACTAAGAGAAGATGGTGTTTTACAATTAAAATATAACTACATCCCTCTAGGCATGGTTTCCTTGGAATGATATTTTTACCTAGACCCCCAAGCTCAAAATCAAAAACCATAAAGAATAATTGAATCAATTTTTTCCAAATTAAATTTGGGCAATAACCAACACCCCCTTAGCAAGTGAATGTAGGTCTGATTTGTACTCAAATTGAGAAATCAAAGTTGAAAGGCCTACTGGAAGAATACAAATATGTGATATCTTGGACATATTTAGACCTAAAAGTCTTTGACCCCAGAGTTATTACTCATACTATTTTATTAAATCCAAATCATAATCCTTTCAGGTAGAGACAAAGTCCAGTAAATCTAATTACAAAACCTCTAATTCAAATGTAAGTATAAAATTTATTGGAAACTAAAATTGTTTTCCAAATTAAGCACTCTAATTATGTAGATATCCTAGTACTAGTTGATAAAAAGAGCAAGTAAATTAGACTCTATGTCAATTTTAGGAACTAAATAGAACATCAAAGAAATATAATTACCCCTTGCCCTTATTGGATGAGGTAATTTAAATGGTAAGTGAATCATATATTATGTCCTTCTTGGATGGATTATCTAACTACAATTAATTATTAGTAGAGGTAAAGGATTAGATGAATATTTCCTTCACAACAAAGTGTGGGATTTTTTCTTATAAGAGAATGTTGTTCAGCCTAATTAATGTAGGAACAACCTTTTAGAGAGCCATGGACTTCATTTTCCAAGGTCTTGTTGATAATTGAATCATCATAAACATGGATGACCTCATTATGTTCTCCAAAAAAAGAGTTAATCATGTAGACCATCTCTAAAAGGTGTTTGACATATGTAAAAGGTATGGAGTGTCACTTAACCTGAAGAAAAGTATATTTGGAATCATTGAAGGGAAACTATTAGTCTATATCATTACCAAATATTGGACATCAATTAATCTAGACCATGTGTAGGCCATATCTATGTTGACACCTCCTAGCAGCAAGAAGAAATTGAAGTCCTGTGGTAAGATAAACATTGTGCAAAAATTCATTTTTTAGATTTGAAAATATTTTCATGCCATTAAATTCTATGTTGAATAAAAATGCTAAGATAGGGTGGATGAAAGAAGCTTGGAGAGATTTCCAAAACATCAAAACTATCATTGCTCAAGTTTTAGTCCTGATTAGTCTAGATTTTAATAAGGACTTCTATCTCTATTCATTTTATTCATAACATATTGTGGTTGTTGTGCTTACCCAAAAGGTAGAAGATAATGGACATCCCATTGCCTTCATGAGTACCAATTTTAATGATGTTGAGTTCAAGTACTCAATGATAAATAATAATACTTATTCCCTATTTAAATCTATCAAAAAAATTTAGGCACTATATTCTTTGGAAAAAAATGTATGCCATTGTTCTTAATCCTATTGTCAAGCTCATGCACGGCCAAAATGAACTAGGTGAAAGAAGAGGAAAATAGATGGCTAAACTTTAAGATTTTGAACTTGAGATCAAGCTAGACAAGATGGTAAGAGGCTAGGATATCATCCAACTAATGACCAAGAATTATCTAAGAATTATCATTGAACACATTAATGAGACTCGAGTAACTATTGGTGAGTGGTAAACTCAAATAATCAATTACTTTCTCATAATTGTGTGTCCTCATAGATTAAATAGAGAGTAGAGATGAGTACTCATGCTCAAATTAGCTCATTACATAATCAAGAGAGTATTGTAAAAAAATAACTATGAAGGCATCTATCTGAGATACATTTCAAAAGAAGAGGATACAGACATCCTAAACAAAATACATCAAAAGATATTTAGTGGGCATCCTTAAGGAAACACAACATCTCATAAGATTTTGAGAATGAGATGTTATTTGTCTATAATAGTCAAGGACACCCATAATCATATTAGAACCTATCATGACTACTAGGTATTTAGAAAGAGAGAAGTGAATGTTGACATGCATTTGTAACTAGTGATTGAGGGATGTCCCTTTTCCCAATGGGGCCTTAATTTTATTGGGGTGATAAACCCAAACTCTTCAGTAGGACATAAGTTTATACTCATAGCTACTGACTATTGTACTAGGTGGACTGAAGTTATAACAACCAATAATTCTACAATAATTGATGTCATCAAGTTTCTAGAAGAAAATTTATTGATCAAGTCAGGCACTCCTATTTCCTTAATTTATGATAATGTTCCATTATTTCAATCTTATAAATTTATAGAATGGACCTATGAAAATAAAATCATAATAAAGTTCTCTTAATACTAATACCCAAAAGAAAATGGATTATCTAAATCCACCAATAAGAATGTGATGGATTCCATTAAAAAATTAGTACAAGATAAACCAAGAGAATGACATCTCTTATTGAATTATGCACTATGGACAAATAGAATCAGGCACAAGTAAACCTCAAGGCTTCACCTTTTCTATTGGTGTATGGATAAAAACTATTCTTCCTTATTACTTTCATGGTAATAATATACCAATTCATGCAAGAGTACATGGGAGAAGATGAAAGAATAAAATATAGACTATTAGACATAGTCCATATGGAGGATGTAAGAACTAAAGCATTGCACAACTTTAGTAAACATTAGGGTATTGTTAAAAGATGGTTTGAAAAAATATCTAAGATTAAGGCCTTCATTATCTCAAACTTGGTGATTTTATGGGATAAATTGCATGAGAATAAAGTAAAATATGATAAGTTCACTCTTTTATGGATTGGACCATATCAGATATTAGAGATACTAACTAAGAATGTCTTCTAATTGAAACACCTCCAAAGTAAAGACCTCACCTTTCCAGTCATTGGATAGTTTTTGAAGCAATATTTCATGGATGCTCTAATTATAGATTCCTCAGGAGTAGAGTAGATTTATTGCTTCATAGATTATATTTCTTACTTTATAGAATAATCTCTTGCTTTTTAGGAGTAGTTTTTCATGATTTATGTTTTTTCTTTCTTTCTATACATTAGTTTTTGTGATTTCTAAGTTAGTGTTCTAAAACTACATAATAGACTCACCAATTTCCTATGTCCTAACTAAAAATAAAAGGACATGCCAAAAATAAGGGAGCACAATTGGTTTTCATGATAATTTATTCTAATAGTACTAGACTTTTTGAAGTTAAGGTATGTATTATGATTAAATTAGGTTATACTTGGGATGAATATATTTATAGGATTTAATTTGATATACTCATGTAATTTTTAGAAAGGCTTTCTACTTCAAAGGATTTATTGCATTGTTTCATCTTAAAACTTGGATAAGTGATAATAAACATAGGATTGGATACACACTGATAGGTACATATTGATAAAATAAGTTTTATTATACATACACCCAGCCAATCATGGTTCCCAACCCTTTTCTATATGTGATATAAAAAAATCAAAAATAAAAATCATACAAACTAATAGAAGATGAGTGATTCAAGTAATCTCTATCAAGGCTATGGATGTTTAGATAGCAGTAAAGCAAGGCTTTGAGTTAAATCAAAGGTATCTCTATCAGGGATATAAATACATGTCTTATAATAGAGAAATAACCACACTTTCCTTATTATTTGGTTACAAAATAAAAGGTCAAAACAAAATATGTAGTGGTTATTCAGCTCTTTGTTCAAACTTTCCTAACCAAGTGGAATTGATTTCAATAGATCACATACACAAATACAAGGAATGGAAAGGGTTAGTGTGTTACATGAGGAAGTAGGAGTCCATTTCAAACTTTGGTTTGCTTATTTTTTCTTTGTTGGAGTTCAATTTTTTTCATTATGCATTACTAAAATTTGAGGTTCTCAAAATACTCAAGATTATTTTCCCCTATGAGTACCCATATATTGTGCCCTAACATACACACCTCATTTCAAAATTTTCAAATAGGGTCCCAATATTAATTAAACATTATTTTGTGGTCCTTTTAGGTAGAATATTTTGATACTAAATTTTGAAAGGTGTGAGTTCAAGTAATTTATATGATTCTTGATAAGTTCACTTAACTCTCTTGGTTTCTTGTTGTTTTCTTGACACGAACCATAAGTTTCATCACATTGTTTTTATGGTGTTTTCAAATCTAAAAGGAATCAAAGCTATGTCTAAGTCATACTATATGCTTTAATATTTTCTTTTAATTTTATTTAAGTGTTTATGTACATGGTCTTATTTATGATTTATAAGGCTAAACGGGTTGACATGTTTTACTTGTAGTGGAGTTTGTTCTCTATGTTATGTATTTTGAATAGATTATCTCACACTTAGGCATTTATCAAACCATCCTAGATTTCATTCTTACCATGCATCATCATTTCTCTCATCTATATCACCAAGCTAAAATTTTCAAGTCATCCCTACCTCTGAGAGGTGACATCAGTAAAGCCTTTTATATGGATGATCCGAGGCAAGAATATCACCAAGAGTTATCCACATGTCACTATCCCAATGTCCTAGAGGTGACATCAACAAAACATTTTCTATAGATGATCTCAAAAAAATTGATCACTAAGATCCATCCATGTGTCACCATATCACTAATCTTTAGGTGACATTTATGGACATTTGTATAGATTATTCCAAAAAGTGGATCACCGAGAGTCATCCATGTGTCATCATCCCACTAACCTATGGCTCAAAGAGAAAAGTACAAATAGATCACACCTCAAACATCAACAAAATGATGATATCTAGACACATGTCCTCTAAAGACACATAAGAAAACATTAAAGACACCACAACTAATTCTAAAAGAGTAGAAAAGAGATATTTATCATAATAATATGACTATACATCTAGAAACATTTAGAAGAATCCAAATGGCATTAAAAATATGTGTAAGTGAGTTTTATTAATGTCAAATGAGAAGGATAAGTAGGGAAAATCAATAAATGACATTATAGACATTAATTTGCATGAAGCAATGAATTGTTGCATTCAATTATCACAACTAATGCAACTAAAGCAATATGTTTTAAATTATCAAATCCATTTTAGTGGCATTTATTTCAAAATATTCTAAGTGCATAGTATGAATCCAAATCTCTCTTGTGATGAATAAATTTTTGAATTTTCATAGATCAAAGGATTTTTGAACTATAGATTCAATGAAAACCATAATTTTTATTCCAATTCCCTCTGCATACTCTATTACAAGGTCAACTAAATATACTAATATATAATTTTATTTGGTAGCCCTGAACCATGAATTTAAGCATTATTATACCATTTGGAATGTGGTCAAGGCAACCCAACCCTTTAGAGATAAATATTAATTTTCCATCTTCATGCATAGATATACAGATGACCTAATGTCCATCAAGCAGTTGGTCTCCATAACATAATGACCAAGCCCAAAGTAATGCCATGCATAGACCTATTGATTGACTTGTTTATGAATGGAAAATTTTCTATAAAAATATTTAACTTTAGGCTATATATAATGCCAATTACATATATCATTGGTAATGAATTTGAGAATTATTATAGACTTATGGTGCCTGAGATGTCATAGATGCAAGATATGGTGAATACATTCTTTCTCAAAAATAATGTTATCAACAATTTGTAGGAATGGGTTGGTAACCCAAGCAACTTTTTATTTAGAGCCCCACCTTTGCCATTCCTATCATTGTCTTTAGATGAAGGGTAAGAATTTATATCATCCTTTTAAACATAATTTATGGCTTTTAGATCATTTCCTATGTTAATGAGATATGGGTCCCTTTGTTGGACATGATTCTGACATCTAAAAAATTCATAACAATTGGAGAGATCATCATCTCCAACTTGATTCATAGAATCAATAATCCTAGAATCTTTCCAGATGCAAACTTATATATAATGTCATATGTAGTGGATGTTGTAACTATGATGGTCCACTCACCATTTCAATAACCCTAGTAACCATCAAGAGAGTATCCTCAGAATAGGATATGTGATGAATTCAACATTCTCCATGTGCATAGGTTTAGGAAGAACATGAAGAAATTGATTGAAACATTTTACCCTATGGTTTATCAAGAAATTTATGAAAAGAATATGCTATATTTTTTAATCAAATAATTAAGTTTATTTGAAAAATGGGTGAATATTGGTTGTACTTTGAGTGCATAGTAATCAAAATATAAAGTAATAGAACACATAATGTATACCTACCAAGGATTGTTCTTGATAAGTTTATTGAGTCATAAATTACCACTCAATTGGTAGATATTATTGACACTTAGTTAAGGAAGGTAAAGTAGGAAATCATCCATCCCAACCCTCTCAGTATTGGTAGAATACAATAAACAAGGTGGGAACACCTATAAATTGTTTGAAAATTTTGGACATATTATGGGTTCAAATTGGCATCCTACAAACACTAAGACCATATAGGGAATGTTAGATCACACCTCAAGGAATATGAAAGAAAAATTAAGATCAATTATGGGCACTAGGCCTATGACCATGATAACATATTTAAAAATCTTGAAGATGATTTTGAAGTAGATATTAAGATGTGAAGGGATAACATATCTATGATTTAAATTTAGAGGATTTAATATGATCCTAATATCACCAAAGAAGATGCTAAAACTATTGAGAATCAATAATGGGTTCCAAAACCTATTCATGAACACCTCCTCAAGCATACTAGGAACATAAGAAGAAGCTAGCTCATATGGAGCAGTTCATGTTGAAGAGAGAGTGGAGAGTCCTCTGACTTTAACTACACACATTTTTTGTTGCCTCCCCATAGCTCATATTTGAATAAGAAATACACATAAGTTTAAGTGGAGCAGCTAGTATATTTCATATGTTTCCTTTGCCTCCATTAACCATTGCACAATAGGTAACTCTTCCTTCATTATTGTCTCAATTACATATTACTTTATATTATTTGAAATTTCCAACAACATTATCCCAACATAATAGATAATTAGCTTCACCATCCATCATTATTTTAGTAGTGACTACTCTCACTACTTCACCACCACCTACAATTATCATTCCTTCATTTTTCACTCCACCTCTTACTAGGCCAACCTCTATTGCTACCAAAATAATACTTACATATGCAATTAATCCCAATACCCCACCTATTTCTCCTTGAAAGATGGAATTTAAGGAAGAACCAATATAAGTCCCTAAAGAGAGGGAGGATAAAAGAAGAGAAACATAAAGATCAGACCCTTTCATGGTTTATGATAGTGAAGAAGACTATATAATAATGGTTGATGAAGAGGATTGGGTCTTTCAGATATAAATTAAAGAGTCATAGTCAATCATTGAGACAATAGAATTAGATATAGAGGATGAATGGATGTCTAAGGAAAGTGCCCAGTCAGGTAGAACAGAGTTGATTGAAGGAGCTAAAGAGATCAACCAAATGTATGATATCTTGGTAGCTACTAAACTATTGTCATATAGATATGTATATGAAATAATATAGGTAGATTCATAATTTTAATCTATATTACATGTCCCATCTAGCTACATCTTCAAGCTCTACACCTCAGATCACAACAATGTCAACTACATTATCTAGTGATCATTATTTTCCCCTTTTCGTTAAAGTCATCCACGTCCACATTCTTTGGAAACTTCCTCAATTTTTATAATAAAAATTGGTATAGTAAATTATTTACATTTTTTGTATTATTTAATCCAAATAACCTAGCCCCATGATGTTGTTATATTACCAATTTTTCCCACCATATCCCAACTTACTATTGTGGATCATATGGCCACTACTACTATGAATTTTGGGGTTGAATATAATTTTGTTACTAACTATTTACAAAATCTATTAAGCACCCTAATGACCTATTCATTCTTTATTAAGACCAACCCTCAGTCCCCTAAGCCAAAAAAAGGGGTATATTTTGAAAACTTGATGTCTACCTCTATGTTTGCTTCATAAATCACCCCTCTTAAGCCATGTACACAAATATAAATGCATGTTGGTCGAGTCATATATATGGATAAACCTATAATTTGATGAACAAAATAGAGGGGAATCCAAAATATATCATAGATACACTAGTCTATAAGTAGGTTACTAGTTGGAAGAAGGATATTACCCCTTTTCTTATAACATGGACATACTCCCTAAAGGTTATGATACCTCCAAGGCCATCCCTGACAACTATTCAAGGAGATCAGCCATCTCAACAAGCCCAACAAGCACCATATTTAAGATAAACATAAAAAATAGAGCAACAATTTTCACTAAATATTCATTCATGGATTAGGTAACTATAATAGGAAGAAGAAACTAGAAGATAGGACTTGGTAGTAATTAAGAAAACTAAAGTTAAATTCCATTTTTATAGATAGACAAGAACTTTGAGGAAGTTCAAGAGGAAAATTTTTATGGCTAAAGAAAAATAGATAGAGCTATAGCAAAGAGGATATTTTTTCTAACTAAGAGAAGAAAGGTGAATCCTTCAGACCCAGATAGGATTAGAGAAGACCCTTATAATTTTATGTTTGAAATAAGAGGTGTAATCAAGGAAATGATTGGAATTTTTTATCAAGCTATGGAAAAATATCTATAGTTAAGTGCCATCCATTCCCCCAAAGAGATAGTGCATAATTTATAATGGATAGCTAGGAAGTTATTTGATATTATTATTTTAATAAGGTATATTGAGGCCACCTCCCAAACCAAATGGGAAGACATTATTCAAATTTTTAACAAAATAAAATATATTAATGGAAAATTACATTTTATAATCCAAGTCATAATAAATAAGGCTTATTCCCACCTCAATTTGATGACAACATCCAAATTTTCTTGGGCACAAAATTCTATTACTTAAAGAAGGGATATTATACTTGAATGGCATCAAGTGATGTGGGATCTAGTTGAAAATTTTGAAAACCAAGAGAGGGGAGTTATCTCTATCTTTAATAACTTAAGATTCATTCAATTAGGCACTCCATAAGGGTAATTGGTGCCCATGCCCATTTTTATGAATCTTCTACAAGCAACATTAGACAACTTCAGACCAAGTATTGATGGAATTGTTTATATAACCAGTGATGAGGTAATGAAACTAGTCAATTATTCAAAATATAAACTTATAGGTATTGAGTCACCACACTTTAAGGTTATATTTTCATTATGTATACATAAAAAACTAATGAATAAGTTTTCCTTAGTTATTCAAATGATTTCTACTTGATTTTGGGACTATTGAGATCAAATTTAAGGTGAGTCATGATATTTACCTTTATATGAAAGCATATATAGAAATAAATTATGGTATTAGGGGTCATGTCATCCCCACCTTAGAGTACTCAACTTCCCAATTACACATTGGTGCATACTTAGATTCTTCGACATTAGGTTCATCTACAACTCAAACACCTATTCTAGTTATAACACAAGGTTCAACTTCAATCACACATATGAGACCATTTAAATAGATCAAAACTTATATTTTTTACATAAACCCTATTTACCATGAAGTATTATTGGTATAGGGTGAGTGACCCAAAGTTCCATGTCACTATATGAGTTCTTGAGAGAAGAGGGGGTCTAAACAACCCTAATTTTCATATGCAACTACATTTATTATATTAACAACTTATTTCATTTTAATAAGGAATATGTAAATGGAATCCAATGGTATAAAGAAACCTTTTTAATTTTAAGGATAGGACGTACACTTTGGTGTTTTCTTGTTCTTATTTACTTGCATTATTTTTGAGTCTAAATTTGTTTGTGTGTGTGTACCAAAACACATCCAAGACAAAACACATGTTAGAAACCATCTTTTGAACAAAGAGGTGTTACACTAGTCAAATTTATTCAAAAAAATTTAGCCTTGTTCAAAAATGAATCAAACCAT
Organism: Torreya grandis; assembly: GCA_037957365.1. Lineage (NCBI taxonomy): Eukaryota > Viridiplantae > Streptophyta > Pinopsida > Cupressales > Taxaceae > Torreya > Torreya grandis. Next base: position 808,165 of record JARHVA010001128.1, read on the forward strand.
TTGTTCTTATGTTTCTAAAAAACATCATTACATTGTTCATTTGGGTCTATACTATTAAAAATCTAAAGGTATTTAAGTCCAAATTTGAAATATTACCTTTTCTAAGTTCTAAATCAAATCATGATTGGTCTACATCAGATTATTGCCTAAAACATGGGCTTGGGTGGTTCACCTTTAGTTCATGGCTTGAGTAAATTAGGTGAAATTTTCTATTTGGTTTGAAAGCCATTTGTCTAGACGTTTCTCATTTGATTCTTATTTGAACTTAGGTTATCTTACGTTCACTCACACTGTAAGTTATTTTACCATTTGAATTTATTTTATATGGGGAATTTTTATGTTTCCCATTTATTTTTGGTTTTATACTTAGGATTTTTTGTGTTAGTTCACATCATAAGCTTCTTGATTACTCGCATCTTCTTCTAATTTTTTTTATCACAGCCCACTATGATCATGTTTAGATTTTTTTTCAGTATTAACCTATGTTGGAAAGTTGTCGATGATGTCATGTTAATCTCATTAAAGTTTCTTGGTGATTTTATTAAGTGCCTTGATAGTCTATGTGATAATGATAAAGTGTGCAATGTGTTTGTCCTAGTATGCTTGAAGTATGATTGGTTGTTCTCCTATTTTGGCATGGTTAGAGATGTTTAGGGATGAGTATGGAGTATTAAGGATATGAAATAAGTCCCTAAGATGTTTTATATTATTTTAGTGCTTGTGTACATAATTGGAATTCATTTGGTTACCCATAGTTTTCATCTAGACATTTTAGGTCCAATGGTAACAAATCTGAGTAGGTAGTTTGATGACATCACCATTACCACATGTGGATGAGTCAGGGGGAGTTGGTCATATGGTTGTGATCAGATTAGTACCTAGATGTTATACACTAAATATTATGTCATACACCTAAATGCATTCAAATATATGTGGGTGCAAAGTTGGGATCTCAGTCATTTTGATAGTGTTTTCCCATACTTGGCCAAATTTACATGAGGCAAGAAAGCGCCAAGTAGGTAGTTTGATGGTGGCATATCTCACACATGTGTATGTTTCAAGAGAATTTGATAATATGGGTTTGTTTTATTTTATTCCTAGTTATTATGTGCCAAGGTTTAGGTCATGTAACATAGTGCAACAAAATATATGCTTGTGTAAAGTTGGGATCTCAAGCATTTTGATAGTGTTTTCTATGTTCAAATAAAGCCAGGTAAGTAGTTTGTTAACATAATATCTCACATGTGTGGAAATTTTATGAGAATGTGATTATATGGGTTTGTTTAATTTTGATCTTGTTTTATTTTTTATAAATTTTATGTCATGCACCAAAGTGCGTCAAAAGTTATGCAAGTGCAAAGTTGGCCTTTTAGACAAGTTTTGACATAATTGGCTCTGTGGCTGAATAATCTAAATGAGCATATTAATGGCATTATATCTCACATGCACAAAGGTTTACATATTATTTTGTTATATGTATGGATTATTATTTGAAATGTGATCATGTGGTCTAAATTCTAGATCATGCATCTAAGCGTAGCAAAAGTTATTGAGGTCCAAAATAGACTTTCCAAGCATATTGCAATTGGTCCCCATACTTAGTCAATTTGCATGATGTTAAAGATTTGGACCTAGTGGATATATAATTGTTCATGGGAGTTCATATTTATATATCTAGTGGTGCACATAGAGTCAAATGGGTCAATGTGATAATTGTTTAATAAAGATAAAGATCAAGCATCTTACAAAAGATCAATAGAGTGTGTGTGTTCCAAGATGATAGGAAGTAGTGAGATGGTAAATAATTCATTTTTTTTAATGATTGAGTAAAGGTAAATGATAAATAGAAATAGTGAGTGGTTGTTCATACATATTTATTGAATGGTGAGTGTTTATATTTAAATACATGGTTGATCTATAGAGATCAATGGTGTACAACAAGTCAACATTTCAAGATTGCATGAGATGAGGTCAAAGTGAATGAGGTTTAACATTTTAGAATTGGTTCCTATGAATTAAATTTTTAACAATATCAATGGTTTGTAATTGATTTTAATAGTGAGGACATGAAATGTGAACTTAGTGTTTGAGGTTTAACTATGATCATTGTCATTTAAATATTCAAATTTTACAAGGGAAAAACTAATGTATGGTCTCTGGGCCATATATTTTGATCTATATAGAACTTTCTCATGTTTTAAAAATAAAAAAATGAATAGTACTCCATGGAACATCTAATAAACCTAATTTAAAGATTTGAAAGTGTGTACAATCAAATATATTAAGGTTCCAAGTTGACTATGTTCATGTTTGTTCTGCAAGTAACCCGAGAAGAGTAATTGAGCTTATGTAGATGTTGTTTCAATGTTTCATGGTGAATTATCCATTTGGGAGTGTTGTGGACTTTATGAGGATATTTTATGTGTATTATGAAGGATTGACCAATCACATGCAGTATGAATAAAGACTTAGAAGGTGATTATGTGTTCAATCATAATGAATATGTGTACAGAGAAGTGTTTGAGATATTTATGCTTAAGCTAAAGGGTATTATGATGGTTTTTGAAACCCAAATGGGACTTATATATCATTTATAATAGGTCCATGCTGTTGTAAAATGTTCCTATGTTCTTTTTTTACTTAGAGAAGTGTCAAAGAGATGAATGGGTCTCCATAAGACCTAAAAGTGACTTAGGCCTATTTGAAAGTAGATTTTTCTTAAGTGTGACATATGTAAGATGACTTAATGGTGAAATCATGTTTTTTTATCAACCAATATATTTTTAATTCATCTATTCTCTATAAATAGTGGAACCAAAGATGATGGTTTCTTAATTTTGAGTGTGAGACAAAGGAGAGATTTGAGAGAGGCTTGTGTGTGTGAATTATGGAGAGAATGAGGGGTAGAGTGACCTAAGGATGAGTTAAAGAGTAGAATAAATTGATGACTATTTTTATGACCTATAGGTTATAATTATGTTGGTATAATAGTGCTCTTGCAGATTGAGTGTGAGCGAAGGTGAAGAGTGATAAGTAGAGGTCCATTAGTAGGTGTTATAGACATCAATTTAGAGGTAGATGTGTTCATAATTATTGTTGTGGTAGCTTATAATATAAGGTGGCTATTAACTCCTTATAAGGTGAAATTTCCTAAAATTTTGATTGTTATTGTAGCTCAGCTACACAAGTGTTATTGTAGAATTGTAGTGTCACTAAATAGGGATTATAGTTCTTTGATCAGTTATAGCTAGTCTAAATTGGTTATTTTTATTATAGTATATTAGTCTAATTTTAGGTCCCAATGGGTTTTATTCCCTAAGAGGGTTTCCCATGTATGTCTTATGTTATGTGATTGATCTTGCATTATCTCTCTCTCATTGCTATGAATGATGTGTATGATTCATAAATGCTTATGATAACTGATTAAGTGTTTGTAAAGATCAGAATTGAAGTTGGATTATTTGGTCTCACTAATTCACTTCCCCTCTCATTTATTTTACCTCTAAAATTTAGTATTAGATTAGGTCCTTTGGTAAAGGCTAAATAGCTTGAAGGTGATCCAAGGTACAATATGGGTAGTCATTAACGAGGTTTCTCTTCTAAGAAAGCATTGATTTTCAATGGATCCAATTATAGTTTTTGGAGTGAAAGGATGAGGACATACATTACGTCCCTAGGGTTTGATGTATGTCAATATATTATGGATGGTTATGTTTTTCCTACTATTCCTCTATCTAGTGTTGCAAATAAGAAACTGTTTGAGAATAATTCTAAGGTAATGAATGTCATCACTTGTGGTCTTTCAGAGACTGAATACACCAAATTAATCCATATAAATCTACTAAAGAGATATGGGAAAAAATGTAGATAATTTTTTAAGGAGATTTAAAGGTTAAGATTGCTAATTTATAGACTCACAGAAGGCAATTTGAAAGTCTCAATATAAAGGAAGAAGATTTTGTGGCATATTTTCTATAGAGATTTGATGAGATTGTGAACATCATCAGAGGTCTTGGAGAGAATATTGAAGAGGATACTATAGTCCAAAAGGTATTAAGGTCTATATCTCTCAAGTTTGATCCAAAATTATATGTTGTAGAAGAGAGTCATGATCTTACTCAGTTGAATTTGGATTAATTGTATGGCACCCTTACTATAAATGAGATGAGAGTAAATAATGATAAACCACCAAAGAAGGAAGCTACATTCAAGATAGAGATGAAGCCTAAGAATAAGTTCCAAGGTAATAAATCCAAAGATAATTACATATCTAGGATTGATAAGGATTAACTAATTGCTTTGATTACTAGGAGATTAAACACAGGCTTAGGGAAGTATAAGGGCAAACTAACCTTCAAATGTTTCAATTGTGGAGAGATAGTACATTTTTATAGTAAGTGTCCTCATAAGCATGAGAATAATGGTGATGAAGAGAATGGTAAAGGAAAATATGAAGACAAGAAGACATACATGAAGAAAGGATTCATAAATTTTAACAGCAAGAATAAGTTCTTCAAAAACAAGAAAAGTCTATACACCAAAGAAGATTACAACTCATCAGATGAGAGTGAATACAGTGAATTAGAATTTGATCATGAAGATGATGGTCCTACTAAAGATGAATATTTGTTCATGGCCAAGGAAAGAAGTTTCTCACATCAGAAGGTGTATACTTGGAGTGATTTATATGATGATGAAGATGAGTTGGACTGTGAGACTATATTGATGAATGCACTAGAAGAACTAAAAGTTGAGAAGATCAATAAGATGAAATCTAAACTTAAGGAAGATGAGGAGAAATTTAGTGTATATGAGGCAAGATTGAAAGAAGACACCAAGGACCATGAAGATATTATCAAGCATCTTATTTGTCAATTGGAAATTCTATCTACAATCCTAAACGTTAAAGAACATGAATGTTCAAGGTATGTTTCTAAAAAATAATCTTTGAAATCTGAGCTAGAAAAGACAACTAGTAAGGTGAAGACATTTATGAGATTTTAAAAGAGCTCATGTGATCTGGACACAATTATAAGTGGTCAAAAGCATGATAGTGATAAAATTGGTCTTGGATATTAATAAGAATAAAATAATGTTACTCAAGACAAGATGAATACTAATGGGAATGAGGACAATCATACTTTGAAGACAAATCATCAGAAAAGGACTAAAGGTGCTAGAAAAATGAAGACAAATTAGATCAGATAGCTAAATTCCATGAGGTATGAAATATTCAATTGTTACTATTACACATGTAATCAATTTGGTCATAGGGCTAAAGAATGAAAGAGACCTATTAGAAATGAGTTTTCATGGAACTATGATGGGGGTCATTAGTCAAAAGGTATGAATAGAGTTAAGTGCTTTAATTGACATGACATAGGACATGTTGCAAATTTATATCCAAATAAGGTAAGGTAAGATACATTTATTACAAAAGGTATGGTGTGTTACAATTTTTAATAGAGAGGTCACATTGATAGGTTCTGCAAGCAAAGGTCAATAAGTTAGAAAAGGTTTAATCAGGATCTTAGAGTGTAAGGAAGAAGGCATGTTAACACATGGAAGCTAAAGGTGAAAAGTGTGAGTCATGATGAGACTTTAGGTCCAAGTAATTTGTTTGATATGGTGGATAATGCTTCAAAATTTGAAGAGTACCAAGAGGTCTCATTGTCTACTCATGTTGAGAATGAAGAAATCAAGCTCAAGAAGAAGACCAAGATATTGGTTGAAGCTTGTCTTGAGATTTGTATGGATCCAAGTGAACATCCTAATGTTGTTAAGAATGTATCATGTAAAGAACATAAATTATATGTGCTTAATGATGAGGTTATAGACTATAAAGAAGATTATTTAGATGAAAAGGTATGTCATGAATCTGTGTTGTCTCCATGTATTGTCAATTCAATCATAGAAGAAAAGGAGAATGTTATATTGGATGAGGAAGTTGTTTGTCTTAAGCCAAAAAATAAGAAGAAGAATAACTATAAGTATCAAATGACTAAGGAGGATAAGGAATATGAGGAGGTGTGGGTAATTCCTAGTTTCACATCATGGTAGAGCATTATGGTGTAGCGGGTGTCGCTACCTATGTTTCTTGGGAGACATTTTTCTCGTGAAGAAGTACATTTGTGTGATCTATATCATAATGCAAATTAGAGAAGGTCTTTGGTTAAGGGGGATAAATAATTTCATGTGTTTGCTCCAAAGGTTTGTGAAGGAGATATTATGTAGGATCCAAATGGGTGTTTCCAGATGGAATAATGAGTTTAATGCAATGTAAAAAAGTGTTTGGTTCTCAAAAAGTTTTTTTAATTTCTTTATGATGTGATCTAGGTGTTTTTAAGGTCTGAAGGTATGTTTGTGCCAATTAAATATTTTTGAGTGCTCTCAGTTTTCTTAGTTTTTAGCTTAAGGGCAAGCAGGCCTAAAATGGGTTATAGGAAGTCTTTTTTCCCAAAGGTATAGTGATTCAATTTTTGGGATATAAGTGTGTGATGGGTGTCTCTAGGCGTGCAAGAATTTTTAGTGGTGTACATTGACCATAAGGAGGTTGTTAACCTTGTTTTTGAGATTTTAGGGTTTTAGGCTATACTATAAAAGTGGTTTGCCTTATGATTTGAGGTTTTAAGATTCTTAAGAGGATTATTTGTCCAAATGGGTTGTAAAATCATGCTTCACTAAGATTTTAAGGTTTTTGGTTTTTAAATTATTCTTGTTTGTTGTTAAAATGGGGGGCTAATTAGCTAGTAGGTTTGTGAAGGATGTATGTTGTATAGGATGATCTTGGTGATGAAAATTGGTGTGCTTAATGGGAAATATGAGATTCATATATATATATGAATTTTTAGGTCTTTAATTTGTGTCTACTAAAAATTTTGGGCTCTCCAAGTTTTAGGTAGGGCTACAAAGAGGCTAGACATGCCTAGTTTGAAGAAGAGTGATTTTTGCTCAGTTTATCCAAAAGAGAAAGGTATGTTTATTTCAAGGAGAGTTATTAAGTTTTTTTAGATAATTTTTTCATATTTTTTGAGTGGCATGAAGTTCTATTGGTGTCCCTTATGGTAGCTTGAGAAAGAAGGCTAGTAAGCCTATATGTTGGTTCTTCATGGTGTGTGGGGATCTGAAGATGCTCATATGGTGAAATTTCTCATATTTATTAGGGGGAGTCCCTTTCATATTTTTTTTATGTGTTCCATCATATTTATATGGTTTTGTGTATTCTTTCTTCATCAATTGTACTACTTGGTTGAAGAGAGTGTTGGCATGGAGCAAGAGGAAGTTGTCCAGGTAAGAAGAGGTAGGCTCAAGGCAAGGGGAGTTTGTATCATCTTTATAAGATGGTCCTTTCCTATTTTAGTTCCTTAGGATCAGTTTTTTTCCAATCTATCATTGTTTCAAATGGGGATAAAGTTCCTATTATGGGAGTGCTTGAAGAGAGAGAAGGTAACATGTATATTGCTATATGATGGTTGTTAATATTAATGACAAAGGGGGAGATTATTGGAGAGTTTTCAATGATTTAATGGTGATGTAATGAAGGTGTCCTAGTGAGTGGATTAAGTTCCTTAATAGTCTATGTGATAATGACAAAGTGTGCAATGTGTTTTTCCTCATATGCTTGAAGTATGATTCCTTAATCTTCTATTTTGGCATGGTTAGAGATGTTCAGGGATGAGTATGGAGTATTAAGGATGTGAAAGAGGTCCCTAAGATTTTATATATGTTTTTATTGATTGTGTTCATAATTTTAATTCATCTGGCTGTCCATAGTTTTCATCTAGACACTTTGGATCCAGTGGTAGAAAATTTGAGTAGGTAGTTTGATGATGTCATCATTACCACATGTGGATGAGTCAAGGGGAGTTGGTCATATGGTTATGATCACATTAGTACCTAGTTTCTATATGATAAATCTAAGGTCATTCACCTTGTCTCATTCAAATATATGTGGGTGAAAAATTGGGCTCCTAGGCATTTTGACAGTATTTTCCCATACTTATCTAAATTTGCATGAGGTAAAAAAGAGCCAAGTAGGTAGTTTAATGGTGGAATATCTTGCACATGTGGATGTTTTAGGATAAGTTGATCATATGGGTTTATTCCATTTTTTTCCTAGTTCTTATCTACTAAATTTTACATCATATAATTTAGTGAGACAAAATATATGCATGTGCAAAATTTGGTTCCTAGGCATTTTGATAGTGTTTTCTATGTTCAAATAGAGCCAAGTAAGTAGTTTGTTGATGTCATATCTCACACATTTGGACATTTCAGGATAAGGTGATCATATATGGGTTTGTTCATTTTTTAGTTTAGTTTATTTTCACTAAATTTTAGTTCATGCATTGAATCACATCAAAATTTATGCAAGTGCAAATTTGGCCTTCCAGGCAAGTTTTGACATAGTTGGCTCTATGGCAAAATAATCTAAGTGAGCATATTAATGGTGCTATCTCTCACAAGTGAAAAGGTTTCAAGAGTAGTTTTTAATATGGATAGATTATCCTTTTAAATTTGATCATGTGGTCTAAATTTTATATCATGCATCTAAGCATAGCAAAAGTTATTGAGGTCCAAAGTATGCTTTCCAAGCATATTGCAGTTGGTCCCCATACTTAGTCAATTTGCATGATGTTAAAGATCTAGACCTAGTGGAGATCCAATGGTTCATGGGAGTTCATACTTAAAAATTTAATGGTGCAAAATTTAATGGTGCACATAAAGTCAAATGGTTCAATGTGATATCTATTTAGCAAAGATAAAGATTGAGCATCTTACAAAATATCAATGGAGCATTTATACTATACGTTTTTATCCTTAATGGAAACATGTGAATTTTGGGTCCAAATATATTTGTACATAATCTTATAGGATTTTTTGTAAATTTATATCATTTATGCATGAATAAGATAGGAATTTATAAAAATAATAGGTATGCATAGGTTCTTAGGATAGAGTTAGGTGGCAAAATAGGTCCATATTAAGTGCTCAAGTCAATTAAAATGAAATAGGGCCAAAACTCACATTATAAAGTATTAGTGACCAAATTTGAGTGAATACATTTTCCCCCAATTTAGTATACAAATGCAATTACTAAAGTAAAGGAAATATATAACTAAGTGTGTACAACACACATTGATTTTGGGATAAATCTCCAAATCATACAAGATGTTCCATGGGAAATCCTGTAGTGATGTAAAATTAGCTAATGCTCATATTTAGAATTAAAAATTGAAATGTAAATTGAATTTTAAAATAATGAAGATAAAAATGAATGATTACACATGAATATATGAAATAAATATTTCTCTTGTAAATATTTTGGGAGGTGATTCTTCCTTGAATCATTGGATAATTGGTTCTTCCCATGAAGCACTTGGAGAAGGTTGGTTCGTTAGTTAAACCAATGGATAATTTGAAGGTGATCAAGCCCCAAATTAGCTTTTAATTATATTGAAAATAAAACCCACTAAGGAACATAAAACCTCAATTTATGTTGTTGGTCTTTGTAATCTCAAGACATGAAATGGTTGGAATTTACAATGGATTTGTAGGCAATAATACTAAAAGGCATTGGACCTATAAGTTATGTATTATATACTTTAACTGAATCAACCAATACAAATAGATAGTAGATTCAATTTTCAATTTATTACATATTTATTGAATTCATGTGTAGACACTAAAATTTAATTTATATAGTACCTTAGTCTTGTACACTTGGAAAATACCCATCATGGTTGTAGCTTTTAGTTTTAGACATGTTCGCTACTAAAAGGGTCATGTTCATTGTCTCTTTATGCCTAATTACTTATCTCTTAGTCAAACAATTATTATTCTAATGACCAAGCCTTCTATACTATGTAAAAAATCTTTAAATTTGATTATTATTCTTAACTTTTAGTTTTGGACCTATACCTATTTTTTAGCTTCTTGGACACTTGTATCCCAAATAGACACCTACATCAAAACAAGTGTCCACTTTTCCTAGAAAATCTCCAATGCCCAAAAGTCATCCAAATTTTCAAAAGAAACATATCCTAAAGGTTATCCTAAGTGATTTAGTGTGAGATATTTCTAAAATGTATTGGTATATATTCAAGATAAACCTTTGCTCATTATACACCTAACAATCACCTAGAAATCACATACAAGTTGCAAGGCCATATACCAAGTAGCACTTAATCAAGACTTAAGTGAACAAATATACCTTATCCACCCATATTTATATATCAGTCATAGGAGCAATATTTCCATAAGTCTAAATCATTCAAAGAGCATCCCATGAGCCATATTTTCCAAGTTATAAGGTAGGTCATTACATGTATTTACTAATCACACACTACATCCTTATGCACACACAAGCCAACATGTAGGGGAGAACTACATAAGTTTGAGGCCTTCTTTGGATTATTGTCTATGTAAGAAGTGCCTATTGATAAATGGGTCTTTGGGACAGCTCAACATCATGATTTCACTAACTCATTTTCCCATAGTCATTCCAAGGGGGAAGAGCTAAGGTTTGATCATTTGATAAAGAGTGACAACTTGTGCATGAAATTTGAATATATAATAATAAATGCAAGAGAAAACCCAAAAGGATCTAGGTGGTTCCATCTAGATCTAATCAAAATTTTATATAAGACACCTACATTAGGATTATACACCTATGTCAATGTAACTATCCAGATCTGATGCAAGCATCTAAGGCCACAACAATAATATTTGTAGAATTTAAATAATTTTCTAAGATCATCTTCTGGTCCACTTTCAACCTATTCCAAATCATACTTGCATGTGCATAATAAACCAGTTAAGTATCATTTGTTTCTAATTTGTTGCAGTATCTATAAATACTTGTACTTTACTATATTTAGCAATCTTGGTTGTATAAATTCAAAACATGTTTTATCTAATTTTTTTATTAATTATCCTACTCGTTATATTATTTCACCACTTTTGTATAAAATTTAATCTAATTCCCTTAACCCTATATATCTCCTTATCTAAATTTAGGGTTAAGCATTTGGTGAACCCACCCTTTGGTATCTAAACCTTAGCTTACTCTAGGGTCTTTTAATTTTCTTGATTACTATAATTTTTAGTTCTAAATTCCATTTTCATGATTGATTATTCCCTAGCATTTATATATACTTTCTTTCCTATTATCATATTAGTCTTTTGAATATTTACAATGGCTAAAAAATAAATTCATCCTCCTCATAATCCTAAGGAGGGCCTCTAACCAGTCCCATGTTATCACTTCTTCAAAAGTTAAAGTGGGCCATCCTATATGACCAAAATATGGTATCCAATAAACCCTTCCAAAATACTTAGATGGTACATATATGCATATTCAATCTGAAGCACCTAGGGAATGTGCTTATGAAGAACTAAAAGATCAAAGCATCACTATAAGCAAGTTAATATAAGAGTTACAAAATTAAAATATAAATTTCAATTTAAAGATCACATCCTTGGAAAATTAGATTACCCATATACAAAATCTAAAATATTGTAGTGTTAATCATGTGTTTGCATCTTCATTTACCAATGTTACACCTAGCAAGGTTTCATGTCCTAATGAAAAGATACAATAGAATACATCCAAAATAAGTGATTCAAATATTATACAAAATGATACTAAGAACCCAAGTGAAATATTAATATAAATTATTCAAAACAAAGTGATTCAATTTACCTCCTCTACATCCTATTAGGAGATCAAAATACTATTGTGCACATATCATAGAATGCATGGGCATCATAAAGATAGTTTTTTGAATTGAAGAACAAAATACAAATGATAAATTATAATAGTTTTCATATAATTGATACATATATTAAAAAACCCACTCATATTATGAGTACCTCTCCAAAATCACTAGTACAAAAACAACAAATATGGGTACCAAATGACAATTCATAGCAAAAGCAGTTGAAAATGAAAAAGCTAGACCAAGAAAAGGATACAAATCTACCTTTCCATAATCATACTAATCTTTCAAAACAATATGTATTTTGACAACAATATATATATATATATATATATAACTTTAGTTATCAAGGTTAAGGATTGGAAAAGCATACATAAGGCATCACTTGTACTATATCTACATCTGATCATAATGATCGACAAGGCTTGGGATATAGTGGCAATACTGATGTAAATCATTTTAAGCTACATTTTTTCAATGAAAAAGAGTAAGAACCTACAAATGAAAAAAATTCAAATAAAAAACACAAATATAAAAGGTAACATTACAAAAAGAGTAATGGTTACATCAAATATTTAAAATATGATTTCTAACAAAAGAGGTCAAAAATCAAGAGACACTTGACAAATCTAAATTTCCAAATGTGGTTATTATTTACTAAATTTTACCCTAGGTCAAATTAAGTCAACACCCTGCGTATTCCAAATTTCCATAGGGTCCTTCTAGGTTTTAAAGTGGTCAAATGGTCATTATTGAGGTCAAATTTTATCTTGAGGGTCATTAAATATGTTTTAAGCCTTTATCACATTTGCCTAGTTTGTCTTATGTTATTTTATGCCACCTTTTGCTTAGATTAATGAATTATATGGTTGTCAAAAAAATACACGTGTCAATAAGTAGGCTAACATTTTTCATGTTAGATAATGTTAGAGGGCAATTTTAAAACTAAAATGTTATAGGTTTAACATAAAAACTAGAAGATCACCTAAAAAATGGTAGTTTCAGATGTTGCACAGGTTGAGGTGACCCATATGGCACATGTGAAGGCTTGAGAAAGGTGTATTGAGATCCACATAGGTATTTTCTAGGTTTAGGAATCTTTAATAGTTTCAAAATTGATCAAAATTGGTTTTTCTCTCCTATCACTTCCTTGGATAGGTCAAAAAAGGTCAATAGTTTTCTATTAGTATAGATAAGAGAAGAAGAGCTAGAGTGAGTGCACTTAGGGTATGTTATTGATTCTCATGACCTCCCATTTCATGGTCATGGTTTCAAGTTTGATGGTCCTTATTATATGAACAATCACTAAGATTTTTAACACCTCCAAACTACCTATTCAACCCCAACAACTCAATTTTTCTCATCTAATTACATTGGTTTGGGTGAACCAAGTGGTGTATGTGGAATTTAAAATCTTGCTCACTCATTTCATTTTTAATTCAATATGTTTACACATTTGGACACAAAAAGATCAGCATAATCACTCTCTTGTGCTAGGAGTGAATAACAGTGAAGGCTCAGAATAGTGTTTTGATAGTTGCAAGTGAAGGTGTGAAGTTGAGGTTTGTAAAGAAAATTGAGATGAATACCCTCATAGTGCAACATGTTTTCTAATTATCAGTTGATCTTGAAATTAAACCTAGTTTAAGTTCATTGTGTATCTATATCTTCATTGTCATACTAGCAGAATGCACATTGAATACATATGTCTCAGAAGTTGGAGGTGCCAATGGTTTTTGGGAGAGTTAAGTACATGCTCTGAACTTTGTAATAAGTCCTAATTACCTCCAAATCCCATGACATATTTTTCCCATTTAAGAAGAGGGATAAGTTTTCCAAATAGTAATACCACTTCTTACAATCAAACCTAGATGAAGACCTATAGGAATGAGAATATCACATAGGCTTGAGACATTGAGGAGGTTGAAAGAGATTCAATAATGAGGATTTTTGGGTCTAATCACAAGATAGAGTTCATATCTACTTGCTGAAATGGTGAAACATATTCAAACCCCAACCTAGGATTAAACACTTGAGTTCAATGTTCATAATTTAGGAGAAATTTGTTTAAAGGGAATTTTTACCTTAACTTCTTTGAAATGAGATTTTTCTTCATACAATGTCATCTATTGGTGAGTGTCTATGAGGTCTGGATAAGCTTGATGGATTTGTTCTTGCAACTTAGATGGAGATGTCACATCTTGACACAAGAGGAAGGTGTTTAGTAGAGATAAGATGATGGTAGGTTGGGTTTTTAACTTGATCAAATCTTGATTGAAACACTCAGAAAACTACAATGCATGTAGGTCAAAATGGACCTAATGAACCTATAACAATGCAACTTACACACCTATAATACATTGATGGTGAGAGACCATTATATAGTCTCAAGATATAAATGAGTTAATCCAAGTGTGATATGGTCATAGTGACATGAAGATGTAACTAAAATATTTAAGTATAACACAAACATCAATCAACACCTATAAGAACCTCTTAACTTTCCTAATAAGCACCTGTAGTCTGAATTATACCTAGACGAGTCTCATGCTAATGTAGAATGTAGGTTTTAAAGTTAGGGAGAGGTGTAATATGGGTGAACACATTAGAACCTCTCTCATAGTGATGATAGGACACTTTCATGTGTTTTTAAGAGGTGGGATAAATAGAGTAAGGTTGGTCAAAAGTTCTCAAGCCCTTTTGAATCTAGTAATGTAACTTACAGATTGACCTATAACTAGTTTTGGGAATTTTAAGTGTTAAAGAGACTTAAGGTATTATTATATTTGAAACTTGATACATAAGTTCATCATGACTTAATAAATATCTCCATGGTCTCATTTGGGTTAGACTAATAGGGGAAGTGTTCTCTATTTTGTCTCAAACCAAAGGCACTCCATAGTCAAGACAATCTATAGACCTGGTATATGAATGGTAAAAGGATGAAATGGTAGATCCAATAATGATTAAGGATGATGTCCAAGGTTTATTTGGAGATGAATAAAGGTTGAGAATCACCTCCATCTACTAATAAAATTTAAAGATGGTCATATAAATAGAAACATAGTATGTGTCTATTAGGCCTAGAACTAAGCATGAATCCTCATGGCTTCTAATGATAGTCATATGACCATATGATCCTTAAAATAAAATTTATATCCTTCATAAGAGAGTGGAGGATTTTTTTAAATCATTGTTTTGTAGAGAAGAACTCAGAATTGGGCATGTTGGCCTAATTTTCTCTCAAGGTGTCTAGAATGCATAGTAAGAGCTTGAAAAGCACTTTATTTCACTCATATATGTATGGAAAATGTGAATGTTATCTCAATAACTTAGGGATATTTTATGGATGTATTAAACTCAAACTAAGTGGCATTGGTTTGAGGGTTAAGGGCTTAACCTTTATGAATCATTGTTAAGAATCTAAATGACCTAAAACCCTTATAAGAACCTAATGAGAAAGATATGGTGAGAAATGCATCCAAAATAACTTAATTGTCCTAGAAGAATATTTTTACATGCTTTTCATTCTCTTAGGATCCTTTAAATTTAGTTATTTTATATTGTCACTTGTACGAATGAGGCAAACTCTCTTTGTCTAAAAAATTTGAGTTGAATTGAAGGGACATAAGGGAATAGACATATGAAAATAATTGTGGATGGTGTATGGAGATGTATTTAAACTATTGAAACCTAATTCTCACTTCATTTATTCATTAAAACCCTTATACTAATTGGTTATTGTAGGCAATCTTGAATAAGATAGTGAGAAGCAAGGTGACTACAAAGTTCATTGTGAGAAGTGTGATTTTGAGTTTCATTGAAGTATATATGATAAACCAAAGGACAAATAATCCTTGATAAGTTATCTCACATCCCTAAAACAAACATTATTGATCATGTGCAGGTCATCCTAGTGACAAGTGTGAGAATTGAGGCCTAAAGGGCTAGTGAGTAGTTGCAAGAAAGTTAACAACAAGTGTCAAAGAGAAGGCTATCAATTGAGGGGTGTATGATGACTATCACAATATTGTTTCCACATTCCCAATTCATTAAATATGTGTCAAAGAATTATAAGTTAGTTCAAGATAGATATGTGGACTCCTCATCAAGAAGGTAATTTCAAGAAGGATAATGGGTATCTCTATGTCAAATTCAAGAGAATGTTGTACTTTAGATTGACACTTGTCCAAGACAACTTCATGACCTATTTGTTAGGAACCCGAGGAAGCACACAATTGATTACCATATACAAGCAACTTAAGATGCGGAATTAACCAGAAGTAACAAGTAACTAGAAACCAAAAACAACAAAGAATATGAGAGACAATACACAACTTGTATTAATACTCATACAGAAAAGAATACAATAAATAAGATGCCACTTCTTCTCCACCACCTCTCAGAGGCTTCCCACACCTCAAGTGAACAGTACTTCTTTCCTCAAAGCTCTCTCTCTTATGGTCCCAACACACAACTCAAACACAGAGTTGGTGTTCACCTCCAACTAGTTAGTATCCACTACTGCCAGTACACCAGTGCTCCACGCACTCCACAAGTGATCCATGCACTCCAAGTACTCAATCATACTTCAAGTAGATCTCCCCTAAACTGCAAAAACCTACAACCTAATGATCTTACTTATGGAAGGAACTACCTTGCCTTCCTCTCTTGCTCTAGACCGAGTACACACTGTACTCTAAGTAGATCCCACCTGATCTTACTCCCTGTTGTGTTGTTGTTCTCCCTAATCTTGCACACCTGCAAATCAATCTAGTTCTGCACACCTGCAAACCTAGACCATGCACACACATACACCTACATATCAATGATCTACTTACCCATGTAGATCTCCAAATGTGGCCTTGAAACACCTACTGACCAAGATCCTACACACCTGAAGAACCCTTCTGATTCTCCAGAACCAACACCCACACTTGGCACTACTATGGAACTATGAGGAACACCCTTGCTCACTTCACACACAGAAAGAGCTAACTTTGCTCAACTCAAACTAGAACAACTTAAAATATAGCCTATGAGTCTCTTATATAGATCTCATGCAAACAATAATTAGACACCTAATTACAATAATTAGATCCACAGCTTTGAGTCTAAAATTAGCCCTTAACATGCAAACACTCAGTTCGTTAACAAACTATCTATAACACTCGTAGTTCTAAACCATACAGGTGACCAACATCGGTCCCTGTCTACTTGGAGGTGACCGACGTTGGTCGATCTCTGACCGATGTCGATTGTTCTTCCTATCTAATCCTGCCGACGTCAGTTGGCCTAACCAACGCCGGTGTCTGTGACACTCATCAACCTCCTCCAATGACCTCCTCCATGTCTGCATCAGTGAACCTTTTAACTCCACAACCTAACACTATTTTCCAAATATTTATCTTTCATGGTAACTATTTTTTAATAATTTACACTTGGCATGGTGAATATTCAATGTCATTATTTCTCTTTCCTCTCCTATGCTCTATATAATGAAGCCATTTTGGCATTGTAAAGAATCCATAATTGGTATGGAAAATCCCTTCTAGTTTTGACATCTTGTTTTGCCTTTGAATAATGTTTTGAAGATATTTTATTCTATACAATTCTTGACTAAGTATGTCAATTAGTCCATTTGGATGGAAAGTGATGAATTTTTTCTCTTTGCTTCCATTTTGCTCTTGTATGCCTTATGTAAATAACATCTCTTCTAACAGGTCTCATGAAGTGTATATATTTTTTGAGTATGTTTTTAAGTGTGAGAGAGATTATTAGTGTCTAATAATATACCTCCTATTCACCCACCTATGGATATGCATAGAAATCTACCTCCATGTAGAAACACTTATGTTATAAGAACCTTGAATTGAGATCAGTTTTAGCAGTGTGTCTTCTTAGTGAAAATGCAAGTATGTTTATGGAGTTATCTTTTGTGTATCACATTCATTAGTATAGGTTTATTTTATGTTTCCTTCTTCCATTTTAACCCCCAATAGTGATTATTCTAGTGTAGTTTGTGATCCTAAAATATAGATCAAGGGAGATAGCCCATAATCTAGAGATCTATCTCTTGTAGCAGCTTGTCTATATGTAGAGATAGTTTCATGTTATCCAAAATTTGAGAAGGTCTAATTAAATTCTCTAGGGTGAAAATTTTGGATATAAAAGTTATGGCATGCTCAGTGGGACATGAAGTCTAATAAGGTTATTCAAGGTGGATGTTTGTCTTGATAATAAGAGGTTGTAATAGTCTACTTGTTGTATTTGGCAACTCCAATAATTGACTCTTAGTGGCAGAATAGTGCATTTTTTCATTCCTAATATAAGCACAATATCTCATACTAAAGTCATTTCTTTTTATTTCCAAGAGATTTCCTATTATAAACCTCCCTACCAACCTTGTCATGACCCATATTATGTCCCTCAATAGCCTTATCAAGGTTGTTATCAACCCTATGATCCATGGTAGCCCTATAGTCATCCTATTCTTTCATCCTTATGAAAAATATTATGAATAAGGATATCAATAATATGTGATTAAATCTCTTGAAGAATTCCAAGATCTTAAGAGGCAACTTCTTGAAGGCAACCTTCTTCAAGATATACATATTCCTCCTCAAGAGTCTTCTTATGTTCCATATCAGTTTTATTATATTCCTTATCCTCATTAAACAATTTATTATCCTCAGGAGGAGACTCCAATAGAGCTAATTCAATCCTCAAGAGATCCTACTAGCTTCAAAACTCCAACTTAGAACCAAGTAGTGAAGTCTTGGGAAAAGAAATGTGAGGAGAGTGAGGACCAAGAAGTTGATGGCAAGAAATAAAATCTTGTGTTTTATCAAGCCTCACTTCCATCTCCCTAATAACCTATAGCTTGTCCATATTATAGGTCTATCAAATAATATTTTCAACGTAAAAAATAGGCCTTAGTTGAGAAGGTGAAAGATAAATTTGTAGTTATTGAAGAGCCTCAAGAAGGCTATGAGAAGGGTGAGGTGCTTGTTGAATAAAATTATATGTCTATAACCTAATTTAACCTATTATTTATTCAATAATTATTTAAAAATTCTCTCATTTATAATACCCCAAATTGTAATATGCCATGACCCATACTATGTCCCTCAATAGCCCTATCAAGGTTGTTATCAGTGTTATGATCCATGGTAGCCCTATAGTCATCTTATTCTTTCTCTATATGATCATGATGTTATTGATAAGCCTTATGAAGAAGCCTATGAATAAATATATCAATAATATGTGATTAAAGCTCTTGAAGAATAAGTCCAAGCTCTTAAGAGGCAACTTCTTGAAGGCGGCCTTCTTCAAGCTATACCTATTCCTTGAAAGAGTCTTCTTATGTTCCACATCAATTTTCTTATATTCCTTATCCTCATGAAACCATTTTTTATCCTCAAGAGGAGCCTCCAATAAAGCTAATTCAATCCTTAATACAACCTACTAGCCTCAAACTCTAACTTAGAACCAAGTAATGAAGTCTTGGGAAAATAAATATGAGGAGAGTGAGGACCAAGAAGTTGATGTCAAGAAACAAAATCCCTTATGTTTGATCAGGGATAATTTCCCTCTCCCCAAGAACCTATATCTTGTCCATCTTAGAGGTCTATCAAAGAATATTTTCAATGTAAAAAATAGGCCTTAGTTGAGAAGGTGAAAGATAAATTTTTAGCTATTGAAGAGCCTCAAGAAGGATATGAGAAGGGTGAAGTGTTTTTTGAAGAAAATGAGATGTCTATAGCCCAATTGAGCCTATTATTTCTTCAATAATTCTTTAAAAAGTCTCTCATTTACAAGACCCTAAATTACATTAAAATCACTTCTCCCTCCATCCCAAAGCCCATTCATGAGCCCTCCATCACACCTCATACCCATGAATAAATTCACCACCCTCCCACCTCATCTATTCTTTAAGGACAACCCATCCTATGGGAGAAAATCAAAGAATATCAAGCTAAGTTTTTAGTTGATCAAGAAGATGACTCAAGTGTCTATCATGAAGAATTCACTATAGGGACTCCCCTTCGTGAAAAAAAGTACATTCAACCTTATTGAGTAAATAAAGAGAATATATAGACCATATTTTAGTTTTTCACAAAGATCTTTATCAAGACATGAGAGAGGAGGTGCTTGAGAAGGACATCACATCAGCTGATTTGGATAATATTCATGAGAATGATCAAGAGGTTGAATCTAAAAATGTAATATAAGAGAGAGTTATTGTTGCTTCCATGGAACTATTTGATTTATGGCAAAGATTCAATAAGATATGTGGTGAATTTGAGACCCTTCAACGTCATGTACCTTCTATTGTTCAAGTTGAATACATTGTTGAAGATGCATTGCTTTTTTAAGTACAACATGACAATCTTCAAAGTACCAAGATAGAGGCTACCCTTATAAGTCAAGAATTGATCATGATTGATACAAGAAAAAACATCAAGAAATTTCAAGAGAATTTTGTTGAAGTGCAAGAAGATTTCACTTCAAAGGTGACATGTTTGAAGTTGTCATCATTGCATTTAAATACATGCCAATAAGGTTGACAAGCATGAAGGAATTGAGGACATTAAAACTATATCTCAAAGGAAATATGCTTCATTCACTCCTTTATCTCATGAAGCAAACAATGGTTATATCTTTCCCTTTGAACTAAGAGAATAAAGTTTGCTTCAGGTTAGTTTGTATATGGTCTAGCTTCTTTGAGTTGCTTGTGTGTTTTCCCTAAGTGCTTAGAGAGCACAAGTGTGTGTTTTGGTATCTTTTTTATGTGTCTATTCCTTGTTGTGTGTTGGTGTGATTACTTAGGTATTTTCATAAGTATATTAGTGTAAATTTTAGTATATGGGTGGCTCAATTTCCCAAGGACATGAGAAGGCAACTAGTTCTTAGCATAGCAGGCATGCTACCCACTAAAAATTGTGAAAATGTTTACTAAATTTTACCCTAGGTCAAATTGAGTCAACCCCCTTACATATTCAAACTTTCCATAGGGTCCTTATAGGTTTTAAAGTGGTCGCATGGTCATTAGTGAGGTCAAATTATGTCTTGAGGGTCATTTAATATGTTTTAAGCCTTTGTCAAATTTGTCTAGTTTGTCTTATGTCATTTTATGTCACCTTTTAGTTAGTTTAATGAATTATATATTTTTCAAAAAAATACAAATGTGTCAAGAAGTCGGCTAACGTGTTTCATGTCAGATAATGTAAGAGGGTAGTTTTTAAATTGAAATGTTATAGGTTCAACATAAAAAGATCACTTTCAAAAAGGGGAATTTTAGATGTTATACAGATTGAGGTGACTGATATGGTACATGTGAAGGATTTAAGAAGGTTTCTTAAGATCCCCATAAGTCTTTTCCAAGCTCAATAATCTTCAATAGTTTAAAAATTGATCAAAATTGGTGTCTCTCTCCTATTTCTCCCTTGGATAGTCAAAAAGGATCAATGATTTTATGTTGGTATGGATAGGAGAAGAGGAGTTGGAGTGAGTGCACTTGGATTATATTATTAGTCCTCATGAGTTCCTATTTCATGGTCATGCTTTCAATTTTTATGCTATGTACTATATGAACAATCACTAAGATTATTAACACCTCCAAACTACCTGTGCAACCCCAACATCTTTTTTTTCTCATCTGATTGCATTGGTCTGTGTGAACCAATTGGGGTATGTGGAATTGTAGAGCATGATACTAATTTCATGTTAGATTAAATATGGCTGGAATTTGTGGACATGAAAAGATAATCAAAATCACTCTCTTATACTAGGAGTGAATAATAGTGAAGGCTCATAATAGTGTTTTGATAGTTGCAAGTGAAGGTGTGAAGTTGAGGTTTGTAAATAAAATTGAGATGAATACACTCACAGTGCAATGTGTTTCCTATTAGAGGTACAATCGCTAAAAGGGTGGGTGAATCATTGATGCTAGATGATCTAATTCAATTCCCAACTCTTCAAGATTCATCACATATAATCATGATGCATAAAAATTAACCATTGTAATGACAAAGGAATGTATAGCAATATCAAGCACATAACACATGATATATGTGGGAAACCCTCTTTGTGAATAAAACCCACTGAACCCTACAAGATGGATTATGGTCCTATAAAGACAAGAATCAACATTTAGACTAGCACCAATTGATCAAGGATTAACCAACCCCCTAGGAAACCAAGTACCAACCCAGCTACCTTGATCTAATCTCCACTTCTAATCTAATATCTTATACACTTGATGATGGACTTTTATTACTTGCTCTCTTTCCCCTTTACATTATCATGAACTTGCACACATAAACAATGCATCCAAATAACCCTTTTGGATCACTCTTCACTTCTTATCACATATGAAATCATAAAACCTGAAATAACTTTATCACAACATTAGCAACATGACCTATAGGTCATGCACACAATCTTCAACCTACTCTTCTCTTCAATCCATCCACTAAGCACACTCACTCAATTAGCCTCTTCTAGGCTTATTAGGTCCAATGACCTATGTGTTCACCTTCATCAACTTGATCAGACAAGCATGAATAATCCTCTTCACTCTTGATTTGTCCTTAATGACCTTTACCTTCTCCTTCAGAGGTTCTCTCCTTTGTTTAGCTCCACATTCACAACTAGCATAATTAGTCCAATTAGACCTTTTACTTATACCACTCTCTTCCTTTAACCCATCTTGGTTGTCCAATATGATTTACATATTTGAACCACACTTAGAATAGGTTCATACACATGATACATGTGAGAACCACACTCTTCATAGGTCATTCATTACTTCATTATCCCCAAAAACCATTAGGTCTTAGTGAGACCTAAATTAATTAGGCTTTCATACTCACACGTTACATGTGATACTAATTAGACCACATTAATCCATTACCAATGATTTTAACACATAAAAATTATATCCAATATCCCCTTTCTCACTCTCATATGGGTCCATGCCACCTAGAACACCAACTCAACACTTAAACCTACAAATTAGGTCTCCTCGGTCTTTAGGCCTTCATACATAGAAAACACAAACTCAAAATTTTGAAGAAAACACTAAAATATATCACATATCCATATGATTATATCACATGGTTGAAACATTTATGACCTATAAAACACCTCCATGTGCTTTAGACACTTCAACATAAGTTTTAATCACTCAAAATAACTCTCTCAAAATTACCACTCAGACTGGTCATATATAGTCAAAATATAGTTATAATATTTTGAATATCCATATATAATAAAGGGAATATCATGAAATATAATAATTTATCATAATATATATATATATACATACTTATAGAACATCTCCATACTCATTTTCTTCCTTAACTCTACTCATAACACCTTCAACTTACTTCTGCAACATGGTCACTCAATCTGTCAGTGCATTCAACAAACATAATCAACTTATAAGTAATTTTTCAAAATAAATATGGATTATTAAAACCTAAAAAATCCATATATATTTTCCTCATGGAGTCTATAACACTCTCAAATATATATTTCATCTTTAAACATCTAAATACCATCAAGAATAACTCAAATATCCTTCTCTGGTCACTTGCAGAATGTGGTCAAATACATAGTCAACTTTGAAGCTCAATATATTTGATTGTATGAACATTAAAAAATTATAAATAGTGTATATATATGTGAATTGGATTAATTTACAATTTTTCCTTTTACATCATCATGAAATTTGTCCTGGACCAAAATATATAGCTCAAAAACTACATATTATTTTTTCATCACAAATTTGAATATTTAAATTTCAATGGTCACTATGTAAATACTAAACATCAAACACTTTGTCATCATATAATTATCCTTTAAAAATTTTAAAAAATATGCACCATCAATCTCCTTATAATTCTCCTAACTTTAACCTACAATCACTCACCGTTGATCTTCGATCCTCACTTCTGAGATCGTGCCACTTGGTGGCTCTACGTGCCTTCTACACACATTAACTATTTGACTCAATGTGCTCCATCGATATCCATCTATATGAACACTTGTGTGTCATTTATATTCTATAAAATCATTGACATTGAGACATTTTTCATCCCTACATGCCTTTTGTGGACCCTTTTTGTCAGACTCAATGCACTTACGCCACTTGGTAGTCCTGTGTGCATTATAAGCACCCTACTAACTTGTTGACTTGATATGCACCATTGGATCACTAATAAAAATATCACATGCTCCATTAGATAATTATATGTTCAGATTAAATTTTCACCATTATATCTATGATCTAATTAAATTCTCATCATAGATCTTTGATAATGCAAATTTGGTTAAGTATGGGAACTTAGTGAACTATGCCTGAGAAGCCAAATTTGTACCTTAATAAATTTTTCCATGCATAACCTATTGACCTAAAATTTAAATAATAAGATCTCCTCATATAGGGTAATATATCCATGTATAAAAATACTCTTGAAACTTTCACATGTATGAAATATTATGTCATCAAACTGCTTACTCAGCTTTATCTACCAAGATGACTACTTGAACCTAGAGCTTCAAATGACTGCTCTGATGAATTACATTCACTTTCATAAGTACTAAAATCACTAATAACACCCCATAATTTCTATATAACATTTACATACCATCAATATCATCCATAAGTTTCCTCACTAAGTCAAACACTGAAGAACTATGTAAGAACACTGGAGCTTATTGAAGCACACTTTATCATTGTCATTCTAGCACACATGAAACCTCATAAACATCCTTGGTAAACTTTCAGAAATCATTTTAAAACCTCAAATAATCTCCCCTTTTTTAATTTATGTCAAAAATTAATACAAATCTTATGCTTAGACTTTGTCTCTCTTTAAGTACTTTCTCCCCCTTTGACACAATGACAAAGTGGCCTCAACTCCTAATCTTGTGGACCTAAAAAGACTTAAAGGACAAATAATAGGAAATTACCACCTTTGAGATATAATAAAAACTCCCCCTAACATTTTTAATACCTCATATTACCTTGACATTCTCAAGCATGCTCCATGATTACACTCTTCTTTGATCATACGTAGCTTCTATGAAGACAAAACATACATGAACATCATAAATTGCTTGAACTTACCTTGAAAATATTAATATGGACTCCCCATAAGTCACCTGAGCTTAGGAACCCTTTGAGAACCTTGGTCTTATGGATAAAAAGACCAAAAATTCCACTTATTCATACTAGCCTTGTTTAGAGGCCTTGTAGCCCTACCTAGACCTTGCAGAGCCCATAACTTTTTGAGTATGAATTTTTAAGGCTTGAAATTTCATATCTAGAGAAATATCATATGCCCCATCATGCATGCCCAAAAAATAGCACTCATATCTTCCTCATCAACATACTTCTATCACAAACCTACTAGTTAATTAACCCTCCATTTGCACAAATCTTCCTCCATGGAATCAACCATGCACTTTCATAAGATTGTGAAATAATTTTTGAGCACCCATTTTGACATTTCAATTGATTAAGAAACCTTATATCTCAAATCATTAGGAAAACCATTTTGCCAACATGGGTAAAAACACTAGGTTTAAAAGATAAACTCAGCCAACACACCACCTTCTGATCAACACCCATATTTGAAACATTTCTCACACCTGGAGGTCATCAATACACACTTTTGGATGAAATTTTGAGCTCAGACTCCTTTGGGAACCCGTACTTCCTATACCATGGTTTTTTGACCTACATACCCTTAAGCATAAACTAGGAAACTCGAGAGCAAACAAAATTCTCTAATTGCACTTAAAATACATTCAAAAATTGAAATCACCTATAACATAATTGAATTAGGTCAACACACCTTTCTATCCCTCTAATACACCTTAACAACTTGCAATTCTTCAAATGACACCTGGAAATATCCATACTCAGCTTGCAGACCTTACAGATATAGTAGTCAACATAGCAAGACACCAAAAACTGATCATGACAACATTTTGACATCACCAAGTCACATAATCCACTTTGACAAACTAAACTCAACTGATATAAATTATTTTTTGTCTTCTAAGACCCAAAAATCATCAAATTTACAAGATTGACACTCACTAAGTAGTGAGCACTAATAAAATTGGTCAAACCCAATAAATGACCATAACTAACTCTTTTAACCAAAAAAATACATGAAAACTCATAGATTACACTTGTTCAAATCTTATTCATACTCCATAACAACCTTGCCTTCATTATTCATCATTTTGACCAATCAATTTAAGCAACAAAAATTTGACAAGTTCTTATCTTCAAGACCAAAAACCATGAACACACCTTGAGCACAATAGAACAGGATCAACATACCTTTCTATGCAATAGAATATCTTGACAACTCATCATCTTTGATTTCACACCTTTAGTTGAGGTACTCTACTTGAGTTGAAACCAAACTTCCAAGTACTTTCAAGGCACTACAATAGATCAAGCTACCTCAAGAGACCAATTATGGGTGAAATTTTATTACATCCATACCTTTCTTCTACTACAACTCATCTTCATAATCGTATCCCACAAATACCTCTCTCTTTACACCAAGAAGTGCTTCTTTCATATCATAACATGATTCCTTATGAACTGAATAAACACAAAGGAATGCACAACTATACTTTTTTTTTCATACCTTAAACTGATATATCAACTCACCTTCATGGATTACTTGTTATGCAACACCAACCAAGACCCGAAAAACTTCCACTATACTTCCTTTTTTTGTAAATTGTCTCCTTAAATCCTAAAGAGAGACACCCCTTTGACATAGTGAGACTAAAAGTCCCAGAACTTAGGAGACTCCCATATCTCCATACTCTCATTTGACTTGTAGTCTTGCCTCATCATCAAATCAACTTTGAATGGATCTTTGACTTCATTCTTTGATTTATACTTGTCAACGAATGCAAACAAGAGAAGCTCTTGAATTTTCTTCATGTCTATCATGGTAAATAAACCATCTTTGGTCTTAAAATGATCTCTTCTAATAGACTTAGGTCTCCATAACCATGTGTGATATCTTCCTTGTACACTAGGAGTCTATACACCATATTTTAATTTGAAAACTCATTTAATCTATTCTTATAAAACTTAGCAATGTGACCAAATCTATGACATTTGAAAAAAATAATATCATTCATACCTTTTGCTTGATGATGATTGTGATCTTTCTTTGACTAATTTCTTCTCTTATTGCATTCTCTAGCAATGTGGCCAAACTAATTGCATGCATAAAAATGACTCTAGGATGAATATCTCATTGCAGTGAAATGTCTATCTCGTCTTCTCTCTTGAACTCTAGGAGCCTGATTGAACTTATCTTGACTTGATGGTCTTTGCTTGTAGATTCTAGCAATGTGACCAACTCTTTGACAATTGTAGCAAACAATGTCTTCCATACATTTTATTTGAATATGGAAGTTATCTCCCTTTGACTGATTGCTTCTTTTTACACATTATTTTACCCTATGACCAACAATATTATAAATAAAATAATGGCCCATAAAATATTTGACATACCTTGAATCATTTGGTTGTCTAATTAGCTTCTTCATTTTGCCTTTGACCTGATTTGACTTGTTGTCTTTCATGCTACCATCCTCTTTGCCTTGTTTTGGTCTCTTTTATACTTCTTCAATCTTTCCTATCTTGATTATGATCTTTTCATGATCATCCTTTAGGGAAAAAAGATTATCCTTCAATTGAACACATTCATGTTCTTTAGCTCTCATTTTTGAACTTGCAGCTTTTAATTGCATTTTGAGATCTTTGATGGTCTTCTTATCCTCTTTAGCTTATTTGTTCATGTCATCCTTCAATCTACATGCTTTCTCTTCCATAAACATGATCAGTTCTCGATTCTCCTTTTCCTCTCTCATGGACATTCCTGACAAACTCCCTTTAAGAGACATGACGTGTGCTTTAAGACCTTTTATCATATTCCTCATTTTATGATTCCTGTTCTTTTGCTCCTTCATTTCACCAAGTGCACCATGAGCTCAGTTTCTAGATCAACTTTTTCTTCCTCGCTATCATAGATCACTTATTCTTCTCCACTACCATGGCAAACTTCTTCATCATCCATGATGTTCTTTTATTTTGAAAAACTTTCCTTTTTACCCATATTTTACCTTAGATCACCTTCAACTAGTTAAATTTTAAATGAAGGTCCTACTCTGATACCAATTATTAGCAGTGCAATCATTAACAGGGGGGTGAATTAGTGATGCCAAATAATTGAATTAAATCCCAAAATATTAAACA
This sequence comes from Torreya grandis, assembly GCA_037957365.1. NCBI lineage: Eukaryota > Viridiplantae > Streptophyta > Pinopsida > Cupressales > Taxaceae > Torreya > Torreya grandis. The sequence goes on from JARHVA010001128.1 coordinate 836,197, forward strand.
TTTAGCACATGCAATCATTGTGCATATAAATTAACCATTTTAATGAACAAGGAATATATTTCAATATCAAACACAAAACACATAATATATGTGAGAAAGCCTCTTGGGAGATAAAACCCACTAAACCATGTAAGATGGACTACAGTCCTATAAAGACAAGATTCAACATTTAGACCAACCCCAACTGATCAAGGAACACCCATCCCTTAATTTCATGAGACACCCACCCCATAAGGAAGAATCAACCCCCTAGGAAACCAATAACCAACCCAACTACCTTGATCTGATCGCCACTTCTGATATGATGTCTTCTACACTTAATGATGGACTTCTCTTACTTTCTCTCTTTCCCATTTACACTCTCACAAATTTTCACACACAAGCAATGTATCCAAATCACCCTTTTGGATCACTCTTCACTTATTATCATATACACAATCATAAAACATACAAAAAATCTATCACAATAATATCAACAAGACCTATAGTGTTAAGGTGTGGAGCCTCAAAGCTTCACCAAGGAGTGCATTACCAAAGTTGCAGCTTTACACAGTCACCAGCGTCAGTCAGGAGTGACCGACATCAATCAGGAGCAGTTGAAGAGATGCCGGCGTCGGCAGGGATCAGCCGACGTCGATCAGGTGCAAGCAAGTAGGAATCGGCGTCGGTTACCTATGCATCCAGAGAGCTATTTCTGAGGATAGAACCGAGTTTTTGCATGATGAGATTAAGTTGTAGTCTTAAGTTCATGTCTCTATTATTAGGAAGACTATTTTTAGAGCCCTTGTTCAAGTGGCTTAACTGTTGGTTGTAAGTGCATGCTCAAGTTTCCTAATTCTATATGTAGGAAATATCTTCTTAGCTTGTTGTTGTAGTAGTTCATTGTATGTGAATGTTGAAAGAACTGTACAAAATTGTATAGGTGAATCATTCCAGGTTGTTGGAGGTGATTGTACTTGAGAGAGAGAGCTCTTGAGGGAAAGAGATCTAGAGAGAGATCTGTACATCTGAGAGAGGTGTGGAAGAAAGAAGTTTCTTCATTTGTATTCCTTCTGTAAAGAGTTTAATACAAGTTTTCAGGTTGGTTTCTTGTATCTCTTATTCTTTGCTATTTGTCATTCTAGTTACCTATCTATCTGATTTAATTTCGTGGTTTATTGCTTTCATAAGTGTAATCATATTGTTGGTTGATCCCCAACAAGTGGTATCAGACCTTGGTTGCAGGTTTAGAGCTTGATATCCATAAGTGGTATCGGAGTTCAGGTTCACTAATAGGTGGTTCAGATCTGTGTAGTGTGTATTGATTACAGGTTGCTCACAGGGGTTTCTATAGGGATTTCTATTTGAGTGGGAGAAGCAATGGCAGAAGAAAGTAAACTGAGAATGGAGAAGTTCAATGGCAAAAATTATCAACATTGGAGAATGCAGATAGAGGACTATCTATATCAGAAAGATCTATACTTACCATTAGGTGGGATTGCAAAGAAGCCCACAGACATGGATGATGAATAATGGGAAGTTCTTGATAGAAAGGCTCTGGGGTCTATAAGACTGAGTCTAGCATTTACTGTGATATCTAATTTATCACAAGCAAAGTCTACGGTAGAGTTGATGACTACTTTAGCAAATTTGTATGAAAAACCCTCAGCTTCTAATAAGGTATATCTTATGAAGCAGTTATTTAATTTGCATATGCAAGAAGGTGGATCTGTATCTAATCACCTAAATGATTTCCATGGAATTGTTAATCAATTAATTTCAGTCAATATTGTATTTGATGATGAAATTAAATCTCTTTTAATATTATGTTCTTTATCTAAAAGCTGGCATAGCTTAGTAATGGCAGTTAGTAATATTGCATCTGCTTCAAATATTTTAAAAGTAGAGGATGTTGTTAGTGTTATCTTGAATGAGGAAATTCGTAGGAAAAGCACAGAAGAAACATCAGAGAACACTTTAATTTTTGAGAGCAGGGGAAGGCAAAAAGAGAAGAGCAAGAGGAGATCAAGATCTAAGTCTAAGGTGAGAGGTAGATCCAAATCCAGAAATGGTATGAGGCAACAATGCTGGAATTGTGGAAAGATGGGGCACATAAGCAGAGATTGCTGGTCAAAGCCTAAGAAAGACAATCAGCACGAAGGAAAAGAAGAAGTAAAGGTTGCAGGTATTGCAAAAGATGCTTTAATATTCTCTTTGCATAATAATATAGAATCTTGGGTTTTAGATTCTGGTGCATCTTTTCATGCTACCCCTAATAGAGAATATTTCAGTGACTATATCCATGGAGATTTTGGAATAGTGTATTTAGGGGATGATGAGCCTTGTAAAATTATTGGCAAAGGTAAAGTGCAGATAAAAATTTAGAATGGCAACACATGGGTGTTGAGAGATGTTATGCATGTTCCTAGCTTGAAGAGGAATTTGATTTCTGAAAGAAAGTTAGGGGATGAGGGTTGTACAGTAACTCTCACAGTTGAATCTTGGAAGGTGACCAAGGGTGCACTTGTTATGGCCAGAGGTAAGAGAGTTGGTACTCTCTATTTATGTAATTGTGTTACTAACAATTCTCCTTTTGTATTATCTACTTCACATGTGGATGCAAAATTGTGGCACTCAAGGCTTGGCCACATGAGTGAGAAGGGGATGTCAATTCTTAAGTCTAGAGGTAAGCTTTCAGATTTGAAAAACATAGATCTGGAATTTTGTGAGCATTGTGTGTTTGAAAAATAAAAGAGGGTGAGTTTTCTTAAGACTGGGTCAACAAAGAAGAGGCATAAGTTGTATCTTGTTCACACAGACGTGTGGGGACCGGCTCAGGTAGCTTCTATTGGAGGATCACAGTACTATGTTACATTCATAGATGATGCTACAAGAAAGGTATGGATCTATTGTATTAAGAAGAAATCTGATGTATTTGAGACTTTTAAGATTTGGAAAGCTATGGTTGAGAATGAAACAGGCAAAAGATTGAAGTGCCTGAGATCTGACAATGGTGGTGAGTTCTATAGCTTTAAGTTCAATTGGTATTGTTATATGCATGGAATCCATAGGCAAAAGATGGTTCCAAGGACACCTCAACAGAATGGAATTGCTGAAAGGATGAACAAAACAATAATGGAGTGTGCAAGGTGTATGAGATTGCATGCTGGTTTGCCCTTAGAGTTTTGGGTAGAAGTTGTTGACACTGCAGTGTACCTGATTAACAGAGGACCCTCTACAGCTCTGGATGGTGGAATTCCAGAAGAGGCATGGACAGGTAAAAAGGTAGATCTCTCATATCTCAAAGTTTTTGGTTGTGAAGCCCTTGTGCACGTAGATAAAGAAAATAGAAAGAAGCTGGATGCTAATTCTATGAGGTACACGTTTATTGGGTATGGCTCAGATGATTTTGGTTTCAAATTTTGGAATCTAGGAACTAACAAGGTAATTAGGAGCCATGATGTTGTTTTCAATAAAAAAATGATGTATAGTGATCAGCTAAAGAAGCTGAATCAATCTGGGTAGAGCAATGGAGAATTGGACGAGGTGATGGTCCAAAATGAGCTCGCGAGAAAAAAAATAATCACTTGCAGGTTAACACAGAGACCGACGTCGTAGGGTAGGAACCAACATTGGCAAAATAGAAATTGATGTCAGTTATACAGAGACCAATGTTGGCAGGAAAGGAACCGACGTCAGTCAGGAAGAACTGATGTCAGCCAGTAACAGGTCTGGAGGTGACCGAGGTTGATCACTGTCAGAGAATTTGGGTAGACAGTGTGTTGTCAACGAGTCTCAGACGCCCATCAGGAGGTCAGAAAGGGTAAGTAAGCCTCCAATTAGATATTCCCCTTCATTATTTTATTTATTGCTAACTGATGGTGGAGAACCAGAGAGTTTTGAAGAAGCATTACAGGTGGAGTCCAAGAGTCAGTGGGAGCGTGGCATGGTTGAGGAGATGGAGTCCTTGAGAGAGAATCAAACATGGGATTTGGTTGAGTTGCCAGCTGGTAAGAAGACACTGAAGAATAGATGGACCTACAGGGTGAAAGAAGGTGAGAATGGACAGATGAGATATAAGTCCAGGTTGGTAGTGAAAGGATTTGCACAAAATCTAAGTATTGATTTTGGTGAGATTTTTTCTCCTGTTGTTAAAATGACTTCTATACGGGTTGTATTGTCTTTGGTTGCTATTGAGGATTTGCATCTTGAGTAGCTAGATGTTAAAATAGCATTTCTTCATGGATATTTGGATGAGGAAATATACATGGAACAGCCGGAAGGATTTGAGGTCAAAGGTAAGGAGAAGTTGGTGTGCAGATTGAAGAAAAGCTTGTATGGCCTCAAGCAAGCTCCTAGACAGTGCTATTTGAAATTTGATAGGTTTATGACTGAGCATGGCTATAGTAGGTTTCAATCTGACCATTTTGTGTATTTTAAGAGATTGGATAATGGTAGATATATTATTCTATTGTTGTATATAGATGATATGCTGGTTGTAGGATCACACATGTAGGATATCTCTGAGCTTAAGGTGAAATTAGCTCAAACATTTGCCATGAAGGATTTGGGAGCAGCAAATAAAATCCTTGGCATGAGCATTAAGAGAGACAGGAAAAATCACAGGTTGATTTTGTCTCAAGAGAATTATGTGAACAAGGTGTTGAAACGGTTCAATATGCAGGATGTTAAATTGGTAAGCACACCTTTGGTTGGACATTTTAAGTTGAGTAAAGAACAATGTCCTAATTCACATGATGAGGTAGAATACATGAGTAAAGTTCCATATTCTTCTGCAGTAGGGAGTTTAATGTATGCAATGGTGTGTACTAGACCGGATATTGCCCAAGCAGTGGGAGTTGTAAGTAAGTATATGGCCAATTCAGGAAAGGAACACTAGAAAGCAGTTCAGTGGATCCTTAGATATCTAAGAGGAACCAGCAGTAGGAATTTGTGCTATGGAGGTTCAAATACTTCTCTACATGGTTATGTAGATTCAAATATGGCAGGTGATTTGGATGGTAGGAGGAGCACCATAGGATATGTTTTCACTGTTGGTGGAACGACGGTTAGCTAGATATCAAAGTTGCAGAGGGTTGTTGCCTTGTCAACTACAGAAGTAGAGTATATTGCAGCCACAGAGGCTAGCAAAGAGATGATATGGATGACACGGTTCATGGAAGAGCTTGGAAAGGAGCAAGAGAGTTTTAGACTATACAATGATAGTCAGAGTGCCATTCATTTGGCTAAGAATTTGACCTTTTATTCAAGAACCAAGTATATACAGCTTAGGTACCACTTCATAAGACAGGTATTAGAGGATGGTGAGTTGAAGCTGGAGAAAATCCATACAGATAAGAATCCTGCTGATATGTTAACCAAGCCAGTTATAAAGGAGAAGTTGAATCTTCATTCAACTTTTGTTGGTCTTCATGATTGAGTTGAAGATGGAGGAGCTAGAAGATGTTGTTGTACAGGTACTGGTGTAGCTATTTATCTCCAAGTGGGAGATTGTTAAGGTGTGGAGCCTAAAAGCTTCACCAAGGAGTGCATTACCAAAGTTGTAGGTTTACACAGTAACCAGTGTCGATCAGGATCGACTGACATTGGTCAGGAGTAGTTGAAGAGAAACCAGCATCGGCAGGGATCGGCCGACGTCGGTTAGGTGCAAGCAGGCAGGAACAAGCATCGGTTACCTGTGCGTCTAGAGAGCTATTTCTGAGGACATAACCGAGTGTTTGCATGATGAGATTAAGTTGTAGTCTTAAGTCCGCATCTCTATTATTAGCAAGACTATTTTTAGAGCCCTTGTTCAAGAGGCTTAACTGTTGGTTGTAAGTGCATGCTCAAGTTTCCTAATTCTATATGTAGGAAAGATCTTCTTAGCTTGTTGTTGTAGTAGTTCATTGTATGTGAATGTTGAAAGAACTGTACAGAATTGTATAGGTGAATCATTCCAGGTTGTTGGAGTTGATTGTACTTGAGAGAGAGAGCTCTTGAGGGAAAGAGATCTAGAGAGAGATCTATACATCTGAGAGAGGTGTGGAAGAAAGAAGTTTCTTCATTTGTATATCTTCTGTAAAGAGTTTAATACAAGTTTGCTATTTGTCATTCTAGTTACTTATCTATCTGATTTAATTCCATGGTTTATTTCTTTCATATGTGTAATCATATTGTTGGTTGATCCCCAACATATAGGTCATGCACACAATCCTCAACCTGCTCTATTCTTTAATCCATCCACTAAGCATACTCATTCAATCAGACTCTTCAAGGATTATTAGGTCCAATGACCTATGTGTTCACCTTCATTAACTTGATGAGGCAAGCATGACTAATCCTCTTCACTCTTTTTTGGTCCTCAATGACCTTTACCTTCTATTTTAAAGGTTCTCTCCTTTGCTTGGCTCCACATTCATAACTAGCATAATTAGTCCAATTAGACCTTGCACTTATACCACTCTCTTCATTTAACCCATCTTATTCATTTGAGATGCATTACATATTTTAATCACACTTAACATATGTCCATACACATATTACATGTGATAACCACACTATTCATAGGTCTGTCATTACCTCATTAGCCCCAAACCACCATTAGGTCCTGGTGAGACCTAAAACAATTACGCCTTCATACTCACACATTACATGTGAGACTAATTAGACCACTTTAATCCTTTACCAATGATTTTAACACATAAAAATTGTCTCCAATATCTACTTGCTCACTCTCATATGGGTTCATGCCACCTGGAACACCAATTCAACACTTGAACCTACCAATTAGGTCTCTTGCTCTTTAGGCCTTCATACACAAAAAACACAGACTCAAAACTTTGAAGTAAACATTCAAATATCTCTCATATTCATATGATTATATCACATGGGTGAAACCTTCAGGACCTCTAAAACACCTCCATGTGATTTAGACACTTCAACATAAGTTCTAAGCACTCAAAACAATTCTCTCAAAATGACCACTCAAATTGGTCATATACAGTCAAAATATAGTTATACTATTTTGACTCTTCATATCTGATCATGGGTATATCATGAAATATAATACTTTATAATAATCCTTGGATACTTATAAAACATCTCCATACTCATTTTATTCCTTAACTCTACTCAAAACACCTTCAACATACTTGTGTAACATGGTCACTCAACCTGCCAGTGCATTTAATAAACATAGTCAACTTCTAAATAATTATTCACACTAAATATGGATTATTCAAACCTCCAAAATCCACATATATGGTCCTTATTTATTATATAACACTCTCTAATATATATTTCATCTTGAAACATCTAAATACCATCAATAACAACTCAAATATCCTTCTCTGGTCACTTACAGAACATGGTCAAACACAGTCAACTTTGGATCCCAATATTTTTGATTGTACAAATATTAAAACATTATAACTAATGTATATTTATGTGCCTTTGATTCCTTTACAATTTTTCTTTTACACCACCATGAAATTCATCTTGGATCGAAATATATAGCTCAAAAAATATATATTGGTTTTCCTTTGCAAATTTGAATATTTAAATTCTAACAGTCACTGTGTAAATACTAAACATCTGACACTTTGTCATCATCTCTTTCTCACTAAAAAATTTAAAAAAATGCACACTATTTATCTCCTAATAATTCTCCTATATTTAAACTACAATCACTCACCATTGATCTTGGATCCTTGCTTTCATGATCATGCCACTTGGCAACTCTACCCACATTGACTATTTGACTCAATGCACTCTATCAATCTATATATATATGAACACTTGTGTGCCATTGATATTAGATAAACCCTACGTGCCTTCTATGGACCCTACTTGTTAGACTTAATGTGCTTATGCCACTTGGTAGTCCTGTGTATATTTTGAGCACCCTATTGATTTGTTTATTTAATACACCTCATTAGATCACTACTAACAAGACCACACACTTCATTATATCATTATATGGTTAAATTAAATTATCTCCATTATATCTATGATCTGATTAAATTTTCATCATATATCTTTGATAATGCAAATTTGGCTAAGTATAGGAACTTAGTGAACTCTACCTGATAAACCAAATTTACACCTTAATAACTTTTGTTATGCTCAACCTCATGACATAAAATTTGAACCATAATATATCCTCATCTATTTTAATCCATCCATGTATCAAAATTATCCTAAAACCTTCATACATGTGAAATATTATGTCATCAAACTACTTACTCAACCTTATCTACCAAGATGACTACTTGAACCTAGAGCTTCAAATGATCGCTTTGATGAATTTTGTTCACTTCCATAAGCACTCCAATAACTCATAACACCCCATTATTCCTTTTAAACATTTCCATACCATTAATATCATTCATAATTTTCCTCACTAATTCAAACACTGAATAACTATGCAATAACATTGAAGCTCATTGAAGCACATTTTGTCATTATCATTCGAGCACACATGACACCTCATCAACATCCTTGGTCACATTGGAGATATCATTGAAAAACCTCCAACATTTCTTAAGTCCTATTTTATCTTTCAAATAAACCCAGTTTGAGGTCATAGTGGATTTATATCTTCATTGTCACACTGGTAGAATGCACATTGAATACATATGTCTCAGAGGTTGGAGGTGCCAATGGTTTATGGGAGAGTTAAGTACATTATATGAACTCTACAATAATTCCCCATTACTTCCAAACCCCATGACATATTCCACCCATTCAAGAAGATGGCCAAGTTTTCCAAATAATAATACCACTTCTTGCAGTCAAACCTAGATGGAGACCTACAAGAATGAGAATATCACACAAGCCTAAGACATTGAGGAGGCTAAAAGAGATTCAATAATGATTATTTTTTGTTCTAATCACAAAATAGAGTTTATATCTACTTTTTCAAATGGTGAAACATCTTCAGACCTCAACCTAGGATCAAACACTTGAGTTCAATGTTCATAGTTTAGGAGAAATTTTCTTAAAGGGAAGTTTTACCTTAACTTCCCCAAAAGGAGATTTTGATCCATACAATGTCATTTTTGGGTGAGTTTCTATGAGGTTTGGATAAGCCTGATGGCTTTTTTCTTGTAGCTTAGATGAAGAGGTCACATATTGACACAATAGGATGTTCTTTGGTTGAGAGAGGATGATGGTAATTTGGGCTTTTAACTTTATCAAATCTTGATTGAAACACTTAGAAAACTAAAGTGCATGTAGGTCAAAATGGGCCAAATGAACCTATAACAAAGAAACTTTCACACTTATAGTACATTAATGGTGAGAGATGATCTCAGGGTATCAAGATATAAATGAGCTCATCTAGGTGTGATATAGTCTTAGTGACTTGAATATGGAACCAAAAGAGTGAATTACAATACTCAAATTGATTTGTCACTCTCTCAGGCTCCTTAACATTTAGTTATTTTATGTTGTCACTCCTATGGATGAGGTAAACTCTCTATTTTCTACAAGATTTAAGTTAAATTAAAGGTATAAAAGGTAATAAATAGGTGAAAATCATTATGGAGGGTGTATGGAGATGTATCTAAAATCCTAAAACCCCATTATCACTTTAGTGATGTATGAAAACCCCTCTACTAAACTGTTTATTGCAGGGAATCTTGAAAAGGATAGTGATAAGCAAGGTGATTACAAAGTTGATTGTGAGAAGTGTGATTTTGAGTTTCATTAAATTATATATGATATACTATAGAAAAATAATCCTTGATGATTTTTCTCAAATACCTACAACTAATCTCCTTGAGCATGTATAGGTCATCCTAGTGACAAGTGTGAGAATTGAGGCCTAAAGGGCTAATGAGTAGTTGCAAGGATGTGAACAACAAATGTCAAAGATAAGGCTAGCAGTTGAGAGGTGTATAATGACCATCACAATATTGTTTCCACCTTCCCAAATTAATGCATATGTTTTAAGGACTTCTAATTTAGTTCAAGACAAATAGGTGGACTCCTCATCAAGAAGGTAATTTTAATAAGGATAATGGAGTGTCTCTGCACCAACTTTAGAAGAATGTTATACATTAGATTAACACTTGTCCAAGATAACTTCTTGACCTATTTTCCAACTCTTTCTCTTACATGGTAACTATTTTTCAAGACTTGACACTTGGTATGGTGACTCTTCAATGTCATTGTTTCTCTCTCTTCTCCTATGCTCTATATATTGAAGCCATTTTGGCATTGTAAAGAATCCACAATTGGTATGGCAAAGACCTGCTAGTTTTAAAATCTTGTTTTTATTTTGAATAAAGTTTTGAATTTTTTTTATTCTATAAAATTCTTACCTATGTATGTCAATTAGTCCATTTAGATGATAAGTGATGAATGTTTTCTCCTTGCTTCCATTCTACTCTTGTATGCCTTGTGTGAGTAACATCTCTTCTAATAGGTCTCATAAAGTGTATATGTTTTTAAAGTGTGTTTTGAAGTGTGAGAAATATTAGTAGTGTTTGAGATTATACATCCTATTCACCCACCTCTAGATATACATATAGATCTACCTCTATGTAGAAACATTTATGCTAGAATAACCTTTAGTTTAGATCAATTTTAGGAGTCTGCCTTCTTAGTGCAAATGCAAGTATGTTTGTGGATTTATCTTTGATGTATCACCTTCACTAGTATACATTTATTTTATCTTTCCTTCTTCCCTTTTCACCCCCAATAGTGATTATTCTAGTGTAGTGTGTGAGCCTAAAAGATAGATCAAGGGAACTAGCCCATAATCTAGAGATCTATCTCTTATAGCAGCTTGTCTATATGTAGATATAGTTCCATGCTATCCAAAATTTGAGAAGGTCTAATTGAATTATTTAGAATAAAAATTTGGGATATATTAGTTACAAAGGGGGAAACTACAAGGCCTTCCTCATATCAAAACCCTTATACTCTCACTACTCATATAGATGACAAATAACCTTCAGATGAATAGTCTAATAAACTATGTTTTTATCTATTTGATAACTTACCATATAATCTATTGATACCTATATTATATGAAACCTATCAATTGAATACATCATTTAAAATTGAGAAACCAAATGTAGATAAATGAAATCCAAAGATATCAAATACAAACTTACCAAAATAGCATGATACAATTTCTAATTCTGCTATGCACAAATATGGCACATCTTGTTTAGGAAAGGTTGTACATCTTCTACTCTTTACATATTCTCATTCTCATCTTGAAATCATTAGATAGCTTTTGCATCTTCAAATACTCTAGAGCATCTAAACATGTTCCTACTACTGCTAGTCCAAACAAAACTAAGAGTATTCATAAATGAGTTCCATGAACCAATACATCTACTACTTCTATTTCATGGCCTCATACTCCTATGAGGGATACACATAGTGTTATTAGTTCTATAGTTTTAGATATGACATGTATATATTCTCCTTGGTAGTATCACCAATTTTATTCAATATATTCAGGAGTTCAGATCACTTCTAGATGAGCATCCTTTCGATGGGATAATTGGATAGAGTTTACCTTCAAATATTAAAAAGAAATCAAGTATTTAAAAAAAATACAAAAATACCAAAAACATTTGAAAAAATCAAAAATACCAAAAAAATCAGCATGTCCCTAATTGAACTATTTCTAATACATAAGTTGTTTGCTCCATGTTAGTAGATAACATATCATTCATTTCTTATATAAACATTTATTTCATGCTCCATATGAGTGTGATGTAAGCATACTCAGATACATGATATATGCACATACAGATGTTGGGCCTTCATTCTAATCATGTCCTAAGTATGTTTGGGGGCATCTACTTATTTAAGCATGAGGCACACGTGTTGTATTATTATATGATCACTTTCTATTATCTTGTTTGAGCTTATATACTTACACATTCCTATATCCATGATCATACCTTTCACTATGTACTTGATATGTTATGTACTTATATTATGCCCTTAACCTATAGTGTGTCTAAGAATATGTGTGGTTGACTTGTGGCTTACACATCTTCATATTATCTTATTGCATTTTTTTATGTTCTTAGTATGGTCGGCCTATGAAATAATCATGAATAAGTAGAGTATATATAGGAGGTAGTGGTTAGTCTTTTATTATCATGTTGTGAATTATGTTCTTATTGAATTATTATGGAGGTTTCCCCCTTGAAGTGTCTCAGTCATAATATTGAAGTATTTTTCTCTTTCACTAATTTTTGTTGTGGATCTACTTATTCTTCTCTTAATTCTACCATATATTGTTCTACTATTATGAATCATCTAAGTAATTTCCTTACAAGTGGTATTAGATCATCAATTTGGGAAAGTTTTTATAGTGTATTTTTTTGGATCCAGTGTCCTAAGTACTTGAAGGCCAAAAAAACATAACTTGTGATCTGGAAGGATTTAATTTTTTTGTTGTCATAGTTTTGATCATGAGGTTTTTTTTACAAAAAAAGAAAAAACATTTTTTTTGGGTAAATTTAAAAAAAAATAAGTCTATAATTTTTTTACCTCCAATCATAATGGTATATTCTACTCATACACTTTTTTAGGACAAACTTTTTCACCCTTGTGCAAAATAAAAGTCATTAGATTCATCTTGGTGAGATGATCGCAATGGTGTATTCCATCGGTACATTTTTTTTTAGGTCTGAAACCCTTCTAGGGTTTGTGCATGGTTGGTCCAACACTCATGGTCATAGGAAAGAGTAATAAACTCCAAAAATTCCTCATAAAGATGACATGGAATTTGAAAATTTTGATCCATCTATTTCGGAGGTAGTTTAGCTACTTAAGTCAGAGTTATAGGGCATGGTGAAAAAAGATTATTTTGATATGGTTCAAGGGGACATTATAGGTTTAAAAGGGGACTTGGATAGCATTCAATATCAATTACAACTAATATCTAGGCAATTAGCCAACTTGTCAGCTTAGCTATTACAAAATACTCCTCCACCACTTTAGTTTGGTTTTCCTACTCCAAACAATACCAATACCAATTCTAGCCCTAAGCTAATATTTCCAAAATTGGACCTGTACAAGTTTGATGGTAATGATCCACTCACTTGGCTTACTCAAATTGAAAACTTATTTGATCTACATCAAAATCCGTGTCTGCAAAAAGAGGTTATGGCCTCTCTCTATCTATAAATTAAGCCATTCATTTGGTATCATTAGTTGTGTGTTAAAAATAAAAATAAGGGTGTCTCAATTTCATGATCAATATTTTCTGAGTTACAGCTCAACTATCACAACAATGTCTCTAAAAATTACTTCAGTTAGCTAGCCTAGTTGTACCAAATTAGGACTGTTAAGGACTACATTTATCAATTTTAGAATCTCTCCTTATGTGTAGTAGACATCACTAAGGAAAATTTGAATGATCTATTTTTGGGTGGCCTCAAATATAGCATCCAATTAGAGGTTCGCATGTTTCATCCTAGTACTATATATGAGGCCATACCAAAGGCATGCATGGTTGAGGAAAAATATCTACTCATATGAATACCTTTCACCAATGTTCATGAACACACCTTTCCAGCACGATTATTTCATCAACCTATTATATTGATACCTCAACAAGTGGAATAAAAGTGTGTAAAAGTTTTTTGTCTTGGATGTGATATAAAAAGGAGCAAAGGGCATTGATTTGATCAAAAGAATTCATTTTACATTGACAATACAAATGATGAGGAAGAAGATGAGGAGGCTTTAGAAGAAGGGTTAGAATAATCTAAGGATGAATCTAAAGATTCTTAACCTACTATTTCTTGTTGTGTACTTTTAGGCATTAGTACTCAAACTCTTAAGGTAGTGGGGTTCTTGAAGAAATAGAAGGTGATTATGTTAATTGATTCTAGGAGTACACATAACTTCATCAATAGTAAGTTGGTTTCTCATTTTAATTATTTCATTTACCAACTATATACTTTTAGGTCATGATTATACATGGTGGTACTATCAATTGTTCTAAAAAATGTCATAGTATTAAGCTTACTATGGGAGATTATTTTTTAAATTCTCCTATGTTTGCTATTCCCATGAGAGAAGCTAACATTATTTTGAGATTTAAATGGCTCACCACTTTAGGCACTATTAAGATTAATTTATAAGAATTATTCATGAGGTTCCATTCAGAAGGAAGGACTTTTGAACAACATGGATTATGGGATAAATCTCCATAGTTGGTTAGTTCCCACTAGATGACAAAGAATCTTAGAAAAGGTGTAGAAGGTTTTGTGGCACTCTTAATTTCCATGGAGGTTCAACCAACCAAGGAGTCTACATATCCTAATTTGAAAAAGGTTTTGGATGACCATTCTATTTTATTTGGTGACATGCCAAAAGGACTTCCTCCAATTCATGCACATGATCATGCCCTCATATTCATTCTAGATGGTACACCACCCAATATCAAACCTTAAAGGTATACCTATGCCCAAAAGACTGAAATTAAAAATATGTTACAAGAGATGTTGGAGGCATGAATCATTCGACATAGTCAAATTGAATATTCCTCCCTAGTGGTCATGGTCTAGAAGAAGGATGATAGTTTTAGGATGTGCCCAGAATATAGAGAACTCAACAAATACACCATCAAAGATAAGTTTTCTATTTCATTAACTAATGATTTACTAGATGAATTACATGGTGTTATTTATTTTACCAAGTTATATCTTTGCTCTAGATATCATTAGATTCATATCCATAATAAGGACATACCTAAAATAGCTTTTAGAACTCATGAGGGCCATTATGAATTTATGGTCATTCCTTATGACCTCACAAATGCACCATCTACATTTTAGAGTTTGATGAATACTATTTTTAGGCCATTTTTGAGAAATTTTGTATTAGTGTTTTTTGATGATATCCTCATCTACATTAAAAATTGGGAAGACCATTTGAAGCATGTGAAATAGGTGCTTTTAGTTCTAGAACAACATCAAATTTATGTCAAACCTTCCAAATGTGTTTTTGGTGTACAAGAAGTGGAGTAATTGGATCATATTGTTTCACATGAAGGATTGAAAGTTGATCCTAAAAAAATCCTATCAATGATCGAGTGGCAGGTTCCCAAGCCCCTCAAGAACCTCCTTAGATTTCTTGGGCTAACTAGTTACTATCAAAGGTTTGTCAAAATTTATGGTAGCATTGTATCCCTGTTCACCTCTTTGTTGAATAAAGACTCCTTTTAATGGACTGATTCAGCTACCAAGGCATTTAAATAGTTGAAAATGGTTATGTGCACAACTTCAATTTTGGCTAATCCTAATTTTTCAAAAACTTCTATTATGGAGTGTGACACATTAGGATATGGCATGGGGCCTATACTCATACAAGAAGGTAAACCAATACCATTTGAAATTCACTAACTTAAGGGGGAAATAGGCTCAAACTAATATATGAGAAAGAGATGATGGTTATTATGCATGCACTGAAGCAATGGATACCATATCTTATGGGTCATCATTTTCAAGTAAAGATCAATCATAATAGCAAACATTTTTTGGAATAACACTTGTCATTTGAAGAATAATAAAAATGAGTGACTAAAATGTTAGGCTATGCTTTTAAAATATTTTATAAGAAAGGAAAAAATAATGTGGTGGTAGATTTCATCTCTCAATGGGATGAATTAGTTGAGTCACTTTTATGTGCCATGACTATGTGGCAGGTAGATTAGCTAGAGGAAGCAAGATCAAAATGGGAGAATGGCAGTGATACAAGGGATTTGATTCACAATCTTCAGCAAGGTTCTAGTGAATTTGAAAAAATTACATGGAAGGGGAACACATTATGGTATAAAGATAGATTATACCTTTGCAAGCATTCTCTCCTCAAACATAGAATACTTCAAGAACTTCATGCCTCTCCACTTGGAAGACACTCAGGATTTGTGAAAATATATCATAGAATCAATAAATATTTCTTTTAGGAAGGGCTCAAAGGGGATGTTCAAAAATATGTTGTTGAATTCATGGTATGCCAACAAAATAAAGGTGAAACCATTAAGATCCCAGGTATTCTACAACATTTATCCATCCCTAACCAGTGTTGGGAAGAGGTTTCAATGGATTTCATTAAGGGGTTACCAAGGTCTAAGGGTAAAAATGTTATCATGGTAGTTGTGGATCAACTCACCAAGTATTCTCATTTTTACTTCTTATCACAACCATTTATTATCAGTATAGTAGCTTCTAATTTTCTCAATAAAGTTTAAAAATTGCATGGCACTTCAAAGATCATTGTAAATGATAGAGATCCCATATTTACTAGTAATTTTTGGATTGAATTATTTGCATGTTTAGGTACCCAGTTGGCTCATAGCTCATCTTATCATCCTCAATCTGATGAACAAATAGAGGTAGTCAACAAATATCTCAAAGGGTATATTCATTGTTTTATTTTTGACAAACAAGACAAATGGGTTCATTGGTTTCCACTTGTTGAATGATGGTATAACACTTATTTTCACACTTCTTACAAGATTTCTCCCTTTGTGGTATTGTATGGGTAGCACCCCCCATCCATCACTTTAGTTTTGATAGTGCATCCTAAGGTTTGAGTTGTTTATGAACACATTCACCATCAACAAGAGGTGTTAGTCAGTTTGAGAGAGAATTTAGCCATGACACAAAATTGAATGAAGTAATAAGAAGATCAACACAATAATGAGTGGCATTTTGACATAGGTGATTGGGTCTTTGTGTATTTTCAACCATATAAATAGATGTCTATGAAGAAACAAAAAAAAGATAACAAGATATCACCTAAGTATTATGGCCCTTTCCAAATCTTGTAGAAAATTAGTATTGTGACTTACAAGTTATAATTACCCCTAGCTATTCACATATATCAGGTATTCCATGTATCTTGCTTGAAAAAATTAATTAGACACAGAATTTCCACTCAGACTGAGTTACCTAAACTAGATGAAGAAGTCAGACTCATTATGGAGCCTAGGGAGATACTTCACATACATACTAAGCAATTGTACACTAGATCCATTAAGCAGTATTTGATCAAATGGAAGACCCTACATTCTAAAGATGCAATATGGTAGGATGAATCAATCCTATAGAAACATCTTGGTTTGATTCAACATTGAGGATAATGTTGTTGTGAAGAGGAGGGGCATGTTATTCCCTTAACCTATAGTGCATCTAGAGATATGTGTGGTTGACTTGTGGCTTACACATCTTCATATTATCTTATTGCATTTCTTAATGTTCTTAGTATGGTCATCCTATGGAATAACCATGGTTAAGTAGAGTATATATATGAGGTAATGGTTAGTCTTTTATTATCATATTGTGAATTCTATTCTTATTTTATTATTGTGGAGGTTTCCCCCTTGAATTGAATCAGTCACAATATTGAAGTATTATGCTCTTTCACCAATTATTATTGTGGATCTACTTATTCTATTGTTAACTTTTCCATATATTATTACACTATTGGGAATCATCTAAGTAATTTCCTTACAAGTTGATATGATATGTACTTAAGATTTTATAAACACATATATGTTATGTTCATGTTGGTTGCATATATTACATGCTTTCATTTATGTACTTTCTTGAGTGTGTTCCTTGTTGTCTATTGTCTTGCATTGTATTACTTGTTTGAGCATTTGATTATGCTCTATTGATTATGGACCCCGTGCCATGCTTGCCTATTTTGACATTTGAATATGTCATTTTTTGTTGTATGTGGACATGTGAATATGTCATTCTATGCTTTATATACATTTTAATAAGTCATGTCTCTTTAGTTGTGTGTCATTTGAATATACCCTTTATATGAGGTATCATTGGACCATTTCCTCTTGCTTTCATTTTGAGTGTTCTTTTGCATGTGCTTGATTTCTTGTTGAGCTTTTAATGTTACTCTTTATACATTTCCATGATTTATATCATGCATCTTAGGACTTGATATGATCACATACTATGTGTTTCAATTTTATATCTACCTGGACAAGATACTCATATATGTTACATGACTTATACAATTATCTTATTATTTTGATGTAAAGTAACTACTAGATTATACTTTCCCTCACCTTAAAAAGGGGTCATATTAGTGGGGGCACATCATAGAGGCATGACTTCCATAGTTCCACATTTCCATATTTTAGCTAGGGCATGTCAAAAAGGCATGACCTCCACATTTATTTAGTATGTAGCATCTCTAGATTACAGTGGGGGCATGTTATGGAAACATGCTCTCCACATTTACACCAATTCTAAAATTTTCCATATTTGGTGGGGACATGTCATAAAAATATGTCCTCCACACTTGCACTAATTTTTAAATCACCAGATTCCATAGCTATGTGATTCAGATACATACTTGCAATAACATTTTATACATTGGTATTGTTATTATACCCAGATTTTAGATTGAGACATTTATGAGGTGCACATGACATGAAAATGGCACATAAAATTGTCAAATAAAATCCTTTTCCAAATTTTGAATACTATTACAGACTGTCATTATACCTAGGATAGACTATTATGGATTGTTATCAAGCCAATCTACCATAATAATTAGTTCATCTTTGGAAGGTTGAGTTGATTAAATCACTCAATATTATAAAATTTATAAGTTATATTTTCTTAAATTATCTAAATTTACTTAACTTAAAGGTTAGATTTCATTAAATCATCCACCCTTACTTGATATATATTTTGAGTTGATTAAATTACTCGCATTCATTAGATTATGCATATATTTGGGTTGCATGATTGAGATGAAACAAGCTCAACAGTCATGTTACAACTCACCCTTACATTAAGGTTTGGGGAATGTGTCCTCTAATATATACATATATGTGTGATTATAAATTCAAAATTGTCCTAATCTCATATTCAAGTATTCATAATGAGGCATCCTTTCAAGTAAAATTTTGAAAAGGCAAGATGGTTACATTGACACACAAGTGTAATCCTAACCTTGATTTTATTACTTTCAAGCATTTCAAATTATTTCAATTTTAGATTTCATACACTAATTATATATTTTATCATGTTATTGGTTGCATGGCAATCACTAGTAAAACATTCAATATGAGCTCACATAGATACAAGATGTGTCATGCACACCCATGTACACATTTATTTCTTTTAAAATAGAGATTTCATTACTAGATTATGGGTGAGAGGTAGGGGGATGTAGATAATAAAATTTTGTATATGTAGTACCATAGGAATGTAGATATTAAAATATAATTTATGTAGTACCTTAGTCTTGAACATTTGAACATTACCAATCACGGTTTTACTTTTCAATTATAGACCTGTCACATTGCTAAAATTCTTGTGTTCACTATCTTTTTGTGCCTAATTTCTTGTATATTAGTCTAATCATTTTTATTCTAATGACCAAGCCTTTTATACTATGTAAAAAGTTCTAAACTTTATTATTATCCTTCACTACTAGTGTTAGACCTATACCTATTTTTTAGCTTCCTAAATAGTTGCATCTTAGATAGACATTTATGTCGATGCAAGTGTCCACTTTTATTACAAAATGTTTAGTGCCCAAAATTCATCCAAATTTGCAACATAAACATATCCTAAATTATAGCATTAATTGATTTAGTGTAGGATATTTATAAAAGGGATTGTTATATATACAAGATTAACCGCTTTTCATTATGCACGTAATGATCACCTATAAATCACATACAAATCACAGGGCCATATACCAAGAAACAATTATTCAAGAACTAAAGTGAGAAAATATTCCCTATTCATCTCTATTTCTATATTAGTCATAGGAGCAACATTTACATAGGTCTTAAGCATTCAAGTAGTATGCCATGAGTCATATTTTCCAATTTATAAGCTAAGTGATTGTATGTCTTTTCTTATCACATATTACATACTTATTCACACACAATCCAACACATAAGGGAGAACTGCATAAGTTTGAGGCCCTCTTCAGAGTATTAGTTATGTAGGCAATGCCCATTAATAGAGGGGTCTTTAGGGAAACTCAACAATGTGATCCCACTAAATCATTTTTCCCACTATCACTTTAAGAGTGAATATCCAAGGTTTGATAATTTGACAAAGAGATATACCCTGTGCACATGATCTAAAGATATCAGAAGAAATACAACACAAAACTACATCTAGTCAATATTTTATATAAGAGACATGCATTAGGGTTAGACACCTATGTCAATGTAACTTTCCAATTCTGACATAAGAATCTAAAGACACAAAAAAATATCTACAAAATTTGATGATTGTTTCAAGATCATATTCCAGTCCACTTCCAACATGTTCTAGATCAGACCTACATGTGCATAGTAAACCAACTAAGTATTATTTGTTTCTATTTTTTTCAATACCTATCAATAGTTATACTTTACTATTTTTAACAAT
This sequence comes from Torreya grandis, assembly GCA_037957365.1. Classification (NCBI taxonomy): domain Eukaryota; kingdom Viridiplantae; phylum Streptophyta; class Pinopsida; order Cupressales; family Taxaceae; genus Torreya; species Torreya grandis. The sequence goes on from JARHVA010001128.1 coordinate 856,590, forward strand.
CGTGATTGTATAAATTCAAAATACTATTTATCTAAGGTTTTTTATTAATTAGCCTACTCATTAGATTATTTTACCACCTTTGTGTAAAATAAAATTTAATCCCCTTACCCTAGATATCCCTTTATCTAAATTTAGGGTTAAATAACATGATCAAGGGAGAATGGAGAACATCCATACTCCTACCATGTTTGCAGATAACAAGTAATATTAAAAATCATGGCATGAATATGTATCATGCCCCTTGAATTTCAAAATTAATATAGTATGCATGAACCTATATCATGCCCCTATTATGATAATTATAGAATATATAGTTGTATTATATATGCTTTGTGAGTTATATGTGAAAAAAATGCATGAATCTATACCATGTTAGTGCATATACATGGAATATTCCCCCATAATTTGTATCAATGATTGAATTTTAAACCATTCTAAAACTTTTAAAACTATATTTTGTAATCAAAACTTATTTTTGCTCTTGAAAATACCTATCTCATGTATGAAGAACCCATTGAAATGCCCCCATTTTGACATGAGGTAATGGTATCTTGAAAGTCGCTCATCTCAAAATAAAAGTTAACCATATCGTGTGTAGTAAGATGAAATTATTGAATAATTTGAAAAATGTGTCAACACAATAAAATATGTGATATTTGAATCATGTATGTAACATATGATGAAAGGCCTATATAAATGTATCAATGAATCTCATAATAATAAATTATAAAATTATAATCATATACATTAATTAGTGCATGATATGGATCATGGAACTCATCAAAATTAACAAGCTTAATAAGCACACACACATAATATTTGCAATATCATATAAATAAGGCTAAGGGCCACATATAAGGGCCATGTTCAAATGCCACATAAGTAAAGTTTGCACATACAAGGCCAAGGGCCACATGTAAAGGACATGAATGATGTCATAAATAAGGAACATGTTCAAATGTCACACAAAATAAAGGGCTAAAGTAAACAAGCAACATACATGTTCAAATGTCTCACATATGAAGTAATGATCTCATAAATATGTTCAATACATTTTCACACAAGGGCAAAGGGCCATACACAATCGATAAGAAAGAACTAATCTATTATGTATAAGTAAAATTATTAATGAATCACAACCATGCATATGTAATGTTATCATATCCTAAAAAATATCATATGAGATATTAAAAAGACATTTATAAAAGTGTGTATAGCTCAATATTATAGAAGTCATATAATGATAACACCTATCAATATTGTAACATGTAGAAAATATACCCCCCATTTAGCAAGGCTACTAGGTAGAGGCAATTCCAACATCTTAGTCCATGTAAAATTTGTATTCCTTACATAACACTCGTGAATACTAGTGAAATGTGTATGTGATATAAAAATATTATGTTATCTACCAATCATGAGATAAATAACATATGACAATGATGTAAATTAGATGTCTAATAATGCTTAGGTCTTGATTTTGGATTTTTTAGAGTGTTTTAAATGTTTTTATATTTTTGCATATTTATTTTTTTAATTTTCTTTTTTCATTTATAAACTAAATAAAATAGTGATAATAATGAATTCTAAAGTATAAGAAAGGAGAGAGATCTGAACAATCTACAATATTTACGGGTGTTATGATTTTATGAATCTTATATTACTGAGTTATACCAATGTTTAAAAATGTCGTGCTAACATATCTATATTACATTATGTACATGGGTATATTATTTTATATGATATGATCACATTACATATATATGGTGTAGACTATCTTTCTAGTTCTATGATCCATTGATTTTATTACTTGTACATAGAAAATTGTATCTTGTTTGTCTATTGTGTATGGCCCTCGGTCCTTGTGTGAAAATTTCTTGAAAAACCCAATAAGATCATATTTTTGTATGTGAAATTTGAACATTTCCCATTTTTATGATATTATTCATGTCCTTTGAGTGTAGTCATTAGCCTTATATGTGCAATCTTTACTTATGTGACATTTGAACATGTCCCTTGTATGTGGCCCTTGGCCTTATTGTATTACATTACACTTATTGTGTTTGTGTGCTTGTTAAAATTTTTAAGTTTGATGAGTGTCATGATCTATATCATGCACTAAATAATTCATAACATTATAATTTTAAAATTCTCTATTATGAGCATCATTGATACATTTGTATAGGCCCTACCTTGTATATTACATACATTATTCAAATAACACATCTTACTATGTTGACATATTTTTCACATATGCTACATTATTCAAAAAATATATCTTACTACACATGATATAATTAAATTTTATTTTAAGATAAATTAATTTTAGGATACAATTCCCTCACCTCAAAATGGGGCATTTTAATGGGTTCTTCATACATAAAATAAGCCTTATGAAGATCAAAATAAGTTTGGAGTATAAAATATAGTTTCAAAAGTTTTGGAATGGTTCAAAATTCAATCATTGGTATATATTAAGAGAGCATATTCCATGCATATACACTCATATTGCATGAAAAAAGTAAAAATTTATATAATTTTGGATGCATGATATAAATTCAAAGATAAACTTCACATAAAATTTACATCTACAATACAGCTATAGATTCTATAGTTATCACAATGAGGGCATGATACAATTTCATGCATACTATACTAATTTTCAAATTTAGGGGCATGACACAGACTCATGCCATGATTTTTAATACCACTTACTATCTATGGGCATGGTAGGACCATATATGTTCTCCATTATATTTTGATCATGCATTTGGGAACTAAGGAAAAAATTGACAATTGAATCTACAATCTATATGTAGTGATTGATTCAGTTAAAGTTCATAATACATAATTTATAGGTTCAATGCCCTATAACATTACTACCTACGAATCCATTTATAGATTCCAACATGTTTCATGTCTTGGAGTTATAAAGACCAATAACGTAAATTAAGGTTTTATATCTCTCAATGGGTTTATTTTCTATGTAAGTTTAATTCAATTTGGGTCCTGACCACCCTCAAATTATCCATTGGTTCAACTAAATAACTAACATTTCCCAAGTGTTTCATGGGAAGCACCAATTCTCCAATGTTTCAAGGAAACATCATCTCCTAACAAAGTTACAATGGAAACATTGGTTTCACACATACATGTATACTCCTAGTTCTTTTCAATATTTTTAAATTCAAGTTACATTTCAATTTTTAATTATACATATGAGCATCCATAGAACACCTTGCATTTTTTGGAGTTTTCTCCCAAAGGCAAATTATGTTGTACACACTCAAGTATATCTTTCATTTACTTTAGTAATTTCATTTATAGACTAAAAAAGGAAAATGTAGCCACTCACATTTGGTCATGAATACTTGATAATGTTAATTTTGGCCCTATTTCACTTTAATTGCCTTCAGTACTTAATCTAGACATATTTCACCACCTCATTATATCCTAAGCACCTATACAAACCTATTTCTTTTTTAAATTACTATATTATACCTTCAAAAATGTTCTAAACAAGTAAAAACCCTTATAATCATTTGTATGGACATCCATAGACCCAAAATTTACATGTTTCCCTTAAGGCCAAAAATGTCTAATAGGGGACAATAGTGGTAGATGTTTGTGTCCTCTATGGTTTGATATTGTCTTTATCCCTTCTAATAGTCAATTTTAAAGTTTGAACCCTCTCTTATATTTTGATTCATAATTTTAGGATAGGGCATGAGGTTTACCTTTTTAGATTACTATAAAGGTATGATTAAATCAGATGTTCTACCACTTAACAATTTTAATATAGAAGAATACTTACATTGTTTAACATTGAGCTAAGTTTACCTATTCTTCCCAATTCTAATTCTAATAATTTAAATCAGTCCTCAGTCAAGTCAAGAGCTTATTTTATCCAAACCAAATCAAAACATGATCAAGTATTAAAGCAATTTTAAAATGTATTCATATAGTCAAAGGAGCACAATTGCACAAAGCACTCTATGTGGGAAGGGATTCATTTCCCTCTTTGGAGTATTAGATAGGTAGGTAACATTCAATCATCACAGGGGTGATTAGAGTTATATAAGAATATTACACTCCCTTATTTTTCTATTTACATGTTTTTAGCCATTGCAAGCCCTTTTAGGGTTTCAAATTTGAAGAAGATATTTAAAAGTCTTTTATGTGCATCTAAAGGTTAAATATCTGCACATATGTATGATGTAAATATTGTAAATTATTGCAACCTAATTTCCCTAGTTTTTAGTAGAGGAAAAAGTCAACCAGCTTAGGATAATAGTGTAAATTGATGTTCTAGTTTAAATGATCATGTCTTTTGTTATTTTTAGTCTCACTCTTTGTGTACTTGCAAAATCAATTTGTGTCAGTTATTTCTAACCATTTTTCAGTTCCACACATTCAAATATTAGATGGTAAATAATTAAGTCTTTAATTTTATTCATATTTAGTCTTATTTCATTTTATTTCACTTTGTTGAATTCCATATTTTGTTTTCATTATGCTTTTCACAAGTTGATTTATAATATATATTATATTTTATTCAGTTTATTTGAATTGGTGTTAATCACTACATTAATTAATTTTTTGATAAAACACTTTCACATTGAGAAAAATTTCCCTATTCTTTACAAATTCAAGACCATCCATAAGGAGCAGCCATAATCTAAGTCTAAAGCATCTTAACATAAGTCAAGTGTTATTATTGTCAAGTATCAAAACCACATTTGTAGTTGTATGCATATAGTCAAATATCACAATTACACTAGGTGGGAGAACTATGTGGGCTTGATTTCCCTCCTTAAAATATTGGATATGTAAACAGTGGTCAATCATCAAGGGAGTGATTGAGTTTAGCTTAGCCCATTACACTCCTCTGATTTTTTTTTAATTTTTAAAAATGCCTTTAAGGTTTCAAAGGCAAAAGAAATAAAACATTTATTTATTTGTAACATAATCTAAATCATAATATCTTATCCAATTCAAAAAACTCAAGCTTAGGAGGTGCAATAGTTAGATTTTTCATCATAATCAACTAGTATAAGTTAGTGGTCAATGGACTTGAGTGGCTTATGCTATTGTCCACTTGAAACAATCCTAGCCACAAATATTCTATGATTTTGCCTCTGATATGTCATTATTAAAAAACTATTTTCTCTATCTTCCTATATCAATCATTAGTTATAATTAACTAGGACAAGTCTGTGATCAACAGACTTGAGGAACTTGTGCCACAGTCCAACTAGGGTGGACTTGTCTATATGCAGTTTCAGATTTTTTTTTTTTTATACATAGTCACACATTTTACTAACTTCTACTTGTAAATAGTTTAACCCTAATTTGGATAAGGGGGATTATCCTATCCTTTATGGTATATGAGTTAAAAAAATAGAAATGATAATGCACAAGGGTGATAATCAGATCTATATTAGGCTAATTGGGTGCTAAACTTAGATATAATCATACACTAAATTTATTATGTTGAGTATAGTTTAAATATAGAAAGTGTTATTGTAACATTAGTTTTCACCCTTAGGGAGAGTTCTTCAGGCTCTCTCCAACTAAGCTACATAACGGAAAAAACCTCAAGTTATGGGTATCTTGTGAGGTTGAGCCTCCAAAAAGAGTTGGTTCCCTTGGATCTATCACCTAAACTAATCTCTTACTTGGAAATGGGAGAAAAATAGACTATAATGCATGAAAACATGTAAAAAGAGGTGAGGCACCAACATTTTAAACACTTAGAATTACACAAGACACACTATCAGACACTTTTTGACCTAAAAATATCACTTCACTCACTCTTTAATTAGCTTTCACATAAGTATTTCATAAAAAGGCACTAACTTAGTTATCAATCTAGCAGGGGAGAGAAATTACCCACTTTTTAACTAATCAACGAATTGTCTATGGCACTTGAAATGACCTATGAAATCTATAAAACACTTCATGAAGGTGATAAAACTTAGACAGAGGCAAATTAAAGCATACATTCACTTAACCATATCAATTAATTCATGAAACACACTTCAATTCAGCTTGCAAATGGAGGAATTCAGTCTTTTATTACATCAAATAGGTGTTCCAGTACAAATTTTGCATAGCTTGGGCATTCCAAAGCATAAGAGTCCCTTGATCTCTTCAAAATGAGAAAGTATATCTCTTCACCAAAGTGAGAATCATTTTTAGTGGGGAAGAAAAATGGGAGATATAGAAAGGGTAGAGAGAGAGGAGCGAGCAGGTTGAATTCAATCAATGAGGTCCAATCACTTTGATGGAATCCTAACCACCTTTGTATAAATTATAATTAATCATGCCTCCCAATTAAATATTCATTATCTCCTTATAGTCTTTTTGAGGCCTCTCATTGGCTTAGATACACACTAAAAGATAAGAACTTGCTAAAGGTGTTGAGTCACGATCCACTTAAAAGGGAAAATTTCCCAAAGACCCTAAAACTACATTGAATGCTCTATCTACATTCTCCAACCTCTAAAATCTCCATCTTCTTAATGAGAACATAGCACCATGCATCATCTTGATATTCTCAGTATGTTATCAGATAGTCACTTTGAATTTATTAATTTAGTGTCCCTTTAGAACATAATTATCAGAAGACCATGCCCCTGCATCAAAATTTTTCTCTATCACCATTTTGCCATTACTCTAAAACCTTGAACATAGGTCCTCTATAGATGAAAACCAATTCCCTTATTGAATTTCATATGGTCATAATTTTGGTGAAGATCCATAGGCTATAGTTTCTTGATCATGAGTAAAATATAAAATTCACACTTGAGGGATTTTGAGAGGTCTTAGCCAAACTTTAATGGTGATCAATGATTTTGTTGGGTTTACTTTTGGTAACCCATATTATGTTTAATCTTGAATTTATGCATTTTCCTATCTGGGTGGTGAGATCATTCAATCTGATGTGTCGATCTATGTGGCATTCCCTTAGGCTACTTATTTCCTTTTAAAACTTGATTGTTGTTGCCTTGGACACATGTCCTCATATTGTGCCCTCTGGAGATTTGATCAAATTACTCTATTGATATTTTTGGGAGTCTCTTCATTTTGACCTTCATTATTTCTCTTAATCTACATTCTACTTTTTAGATTGTACTTCTTGGTAACCCTACATTTAATCTAGCTCATTAACTTTTTGACTTTACATGCACCATTGATTTCCTCAGCATGATTGAATGCATGTTATTGATCTTCCTTCTGATTTATCAAACATGTGTCATTGATCTGCTAAGTCATCATGATCATGACATTTGGGTAACCCCATATTCAATCCTAAGATCCTCTAACTTGTTAACCTTGTGCTCACTATTGATCTTGATTTACATGATTTAACTCACATCATCGATCTTGATGGTCCCATTGACTTGAGTTATTGTCCATGTGACATTAATCTATGATTTAATCAAGTGATATTTTGACACTTGGTAGTACTTCATTCAAATTCTACCTATTTGAAGATTTTTGAACTCAAATAGTTATTTCTTATGACTTCAATTTGAAGTCCCTGGGCACATCCCACACTGCTAGATCATTTTTACAGGCTTATATCTTGAGATAAAAAAAACTCATCAAGACACCAAAATTGTAGGGGAAATTCAAGGCATGAAAAACATCATTTTCATGTTGCTACGGCCTTAACCTATCTCATGTATGAGGATAAGAATATCTGACTTGTGGCTTACTTATCCTACTTTGATGATATATCACATTTCTTTATGCATTCATTTGGTTAGTAGGTCGGCCTATGGAGTAACCATGGCCTAGATAGACTATATATAGGAGGTAGAGGGTAATTTTTTAACATCATATTATGAATTCTTCTCTTATTGAAGCTTGTGGAGGTTTCCCCCTCAAAGTGGCTTGTCTATTATCATATATTCTAATATATTTCAGTCATATTTGGATATATTTCTATTATTCTACTTTATTTTTGAAGTAATTTCATTACAAGTGGTATCAAAGATGCGATTTGGGCAAACTTGTGGGTGAAAACCTAATTTTTTAAATCTAGATATATCTAAAAAATGGTTGAGAAATTATCTACAATTTTTTTACTAGAGGTGTGAAATAATTAAATTAAGCTTCCATTAAAATTTTAGATTATTTGGATATGTTTTACAAAATTTATCTCTATTTTAGTGTTTTTCATACAATTGCTCTATAGTGCGCAATTCAAAGAATTTTTCAAAGTTATTTACATTTTTGGAAAGCTTATAAAAATTTAGTTATGGTATGTTCTTTTTATGTTTTGATTTGAGGCTGACATAATTCCAACATCACTTGGTCAAAGCTGGGTCAAAAAGTGCCAATCAGGGTCGACATCATAAAGCCATTTTATGGCAGGTCCACAAACTCAGGGCTAAGGAAAGGGTGCTAAAACTCTAGGTAAAACTCCTAATAAGGAAGAGATGGATTCATAAGGGGGATGTATTAGACCCTTTATACTAGGGTTTTCTGACATAGATCATAAAGTGAGCCAACTTGACTATAGTGTGCAAGGCATTCAGAGTGAGGTGCAAGGCATACAATCTAATATGAAATCCATACAAGATAATTTGGTATATATCATAAATATTTGAAAAATAATCAATCAAATCATCCATCTAAGCTATTACACAACCCCACCAAGGTGGTTCTCCCAACCAATCTACTTCAAATCTAACTACAGTGCCACAGAGGAACATGTTACCAAAGGTGGATATGCGCAAATTTGATGGAAAAGATCCACACAATTGGATCAACCAAATGGAGAATATTTTTGATCTACATCAAATCCCAGGTGGATTGAAAGTTACCATGGCATCCTTGTATCTTGAACCTGATCAATTCATTTGGTATCGATGGTTGTGTGCTCAAAATAAAAAGATCGCTCTCAATGTCACTTGGTCAGTTTTTATAGAGGAGTTGCAATTACACTATGGCAATAGTGTGACAGAGAATTACTTCAGCCAACTAGCAAAATTATGATAGACTGACTCAATCAAGGATTATATTCATTATTTTCAGAACCTATCCTTACGGGTGGAGACAATTTCTAAGGAGAAATTGAATGACCTATTTTTAGGTGGACTCAAGGGCCACATTCAACATGAGGTACGCATGTTTAATCCACTTAAGATTTTTGATTCTATTATCATGGCATGTAGAGCTAAGGAAAAATTCATAACCAATAAGAAGCATCCATTCACTCACTTCAAAGATCGTAGCATATCGACACCAACATTTCCTCAATCTACCAGATTGACCCCACAGCAAATTGAAGAGAAGCGTGCAAAAGGATTATGTTTCGGTTGTGACAACAAGTGGAGCAAAGGACATAGATGTGTTGAGAAGAATTTATTCTACATTGAGGGATCCAATGAAGATGAAGAAGAAGATGATGCCTCCAATGATGATGAGGAAGAGATAGAGGAGGTACCTAAAAATTCCCAACCTACAATCTCTTGTCATGTACTTGTAGGTATTAGCACTCCACAAACTCTTAAGGTGGTGGGTTTCCTCAAGAAACAGAAGGTGACAGTGTTGATTGATTTAGGGAGCACACATAACTTCATCAACCATAAGTTAGCCACTTGATTGAACTATTTCATCTACCCATCACCAAAATTTCACGTCATGATTGCAGATGGTGGCACAATTAATTATTCAGGTAAATGCCATAGTATTAAGCTTGTTATGGGTGAGTAAAATCTTGATTCTCCTATGTTTGCTATTCCCATGGGTAACACAGACATTTTTTTGGGAGTCCAATGGCTCACAACCTTGGGTACCATTGAGATGAACTTCTAGGAACTATTCATGTGCTTTCATTTTGAAGGTAGGAAAATTGAACTACGTGGATTACAGGCAAAATCTCCATAATTGGTTAGTTCACATCAGATGACCAAGATACTAAAAAAGGGGGTAGAGGGAATTATTGCATGATTATGTTCCATAGAATTTCAACCCACACAAGCATCTACACACCCTGATCTATAGATGATTCTTGATGACCACCCATCTATTTTTGGGGCCATGCCAAAAGGATTACCACCAATAAGAGAACATGATCATGCCATTTAACTACGTCCAGGGAGTCAACCACCAAATATCAAACCATATAGATATCCATATGCACAAAAGAGTGAAATCAAAAAAATGGTCCATGAGATGTTGGAGGTAGGGATCAACAGGCATAGCCAAAGTGCATATTCATCACCAGTGGTCATGGTGCAAAAGAAGCATGACACATGGAGGATGTTCCCAGATTATAGGGAACTCAATAAGTACACCATCAAAGATAAGTTTCTTATTCTAGTAATTGATGATTTACTTGATGAGTTGCATGGTGCTAATTATTTCACAAAATTAGACCTTCGGTTAGGGTACCATCAAATTAGAATCAAGGATGAAGATGTTCATAAAACTGCTTTTAGAATGCATGAGGGCCATTATGAGTTTTTGGTAATGCCCTTTGGTCTTACAAATGTACCATCTAATTTTTAGAGCTTGATGAACACTATTTTTAGGCCTTTTTAAGGAAGTTTGTGTTGGTCTTCTTTGATGACATATTAATTTATAGTCAGACATGGGAAGCACATTTGAAACATGTGAAACAGGTGTTGATAGTTTTGGAGAAGCATCAGCTTTATGCAAAGCCATCTAAATGTGCTTTTGGAGTACAAGAGGTAGAATACCTAGGTCACATTGTTTCCCATGGTGTCAAAGTTGATCCCCTAAATATCAAAGCTATGATGGAATGGCCCATGCCAAAAACTCTCAAAAACCTTAGAGGGTTCCTATGACTAACAGGTTACTACTGAAGATTTGTGAAAGGTTATGGCAGCATAGCAGCTCCACTCACTACATTGCTAAAGGATGCCTTCCATTGGAATGATGTCGCTACCAAAGAATTTGAGAAACTAAAAGATGTTATGTGCACCACTCTAGTTTTGGCTACTCCAGACTTCTCAAAGACATTCACTGTTGAATGTGATGCTTCTAGATCTATGTTGGGAGTGGTACTAATGCAAGAAAGAAGACCCATTACGTTTGAGAGTCATCAATTCAAAGGTAAGACTCTAAAAAAACCTGTTTATGAGAAATAAATGATGGTTATTCTTCATGTAGTTAAACAATGGAGGCCCTATTTGATGGGTAGACACTTTAAGGTGAAAACTAATCATGATAGTCTCAAATACTTTTTGGAGCAAAGATTATCATTTGAAGAACAACAAAAGGGTAACTAAAATTTTGGGTTATGATTTTGAAATCATCTATAATAAGGGTAAAGATAATGTAGTAGCAAATGCACTATCTAGATGAGATACATCCACAAAAGCATTACTTTGTGCAATATCCATATTGCAAACAGATTGGGTGGATGAAACCAGATTAGAATGGGAGCAAGACAAGGATACATAGGTTCTAATTCAAAATCTCCAGCAAGGTACTTTAGCCTCTAACAAATTTGAATGGAAAGGTAGTGTCCTGTGGTCTAAGGGTAGGTTATACTTGTGCAAAAATTCAGAGCTTAAGCATAAGATTCTTGCAGAGTTGCATGCATCTCCAATTGGGGGACACTCAGGGTTCTTGAAAACATATCATAGAATTAAGAAAGAATTATTTTTGGAAGGACTCAAGGGAGATGTACAAAAGTTTGTGTTAGAATGTTTGATATGCCAATAGAATAAAGGTGAGACAATTAAGACCCCAGGTCTGTTATAACCATTAGAAATTCTTAGTCAAAGGAGGGAGGAGGTTTCCATGGATTTCATCACAGGGTTGCCTTGTACTGAAGGTAAGAATGTTATCTTGGTCATTGTGGATAGGCTTAAAAAATATGCCCATTTTTGTGCTCTCTCACACCCATTTTTAGAAAGTAGAGTAGCAGTTATTTTTCTAGAAGCAGTGCTCAAATTACATGGAACCCCCAAAATAATTGTAAGTGATCATGATCCTATTTTCACTAGTAATTTCTGGACTGAACTATTTTCCTATTTGGGTACTCAACTAGCTCATAGCTCATCTTACCACCCCCAATTTGATGGACAAATAGAATTGGTTAACAAATGTTTAGAGGTGTATCTCCATTTTTTTGTATCAGATAAATAAGAACATTAGGTTAAATGGCTACCACTTGCAGAATGGTGGTATAACACATCTTTCCATACCCTTTCTAAAATGTATCCATTTCTAGCACTATATGGTTACTATCCACCTTTGATCACTTCTTCATTAAAGATGCAAACCAAGGTTCAAAATGTGGAGGAGCACATTCAGCATCAACAAGAGGTTTTGGCTAGTTTGAGAGAGAATTTGGCCTTGGCACAAAACAAGATTAAGCAACAAGCAGATCAACACAGTAGTGAGAGAAATTTTGAGGTGGGTAACTGGGTATTTGTTCATTTACAACATTATATGTAGATGTCCTTAAAGAAACAAAAAAAGGAAAACAAACTTGCTCCTAAGTATTATGGCCCTTATCAGGTTCTACAAAAAATTGGAAGTGTGGCTTATAAGCTTGAGTTACCTCATTCATCTCGCATACACCCAGTATTTCATGTTTCATGTTTGAAGAAGGTCATTGGACAGACAGTTTCAACCCAGAGAGAACTACCAGAACTAGATGAAGAAGGATGAGTCATTTTGGAACCAGAAAAGATCCTCCAAACTCATACTAAGAGGTTGAGAACTAGAGAGATTAAGGAATATTTTATCAAGTGGAAGAACTTGAGCAGTAAAGATACAACTTGGGAAGGTGAAGATTTTCTGTAACAACATCTAGAGTTGTTCAATGTTGAGGACAATATTGGTTGAAGGGGAAGGGTATGTTACGGCCCTAACCTATCACATGTATGAGGATGGGAATAGCTGACTTATGGCTTACTTATCCCTCTTTGATGCTATATCACATTTCTCTATGCATTAATTTGGTTATTAGGTCAGCCTATGGAGTAACCATGGCCTAGATAGACTATATATAGGAGGTAGAGGGTAATTGTTTAACATCATATTGTGAATTCTGCTCTTATTGAAGCTTGTGGAGGTTGCCCCCTCGAAGTGGCTTGTCTATTATCATATATTCTGATATATCTCAGTCATATTTGGATATATTTCTATTATTCTACTTTATTGTTGAAGTAATTTCATTACACATGTAGTCCTTAAAATTTGAGAGGCCTCCCAAGTACATTTATCGAATGCTCAACCAACTAACATTTTCATTCCTACATGACATGTTATGATGGTCTAGTTTCCAATAATCACATTGAGGAATTCCCAAGATTAATTTAATGAGTCACAAGACAAACTAGCATAATATATAAAGTTTTTAATGGTAGGGATGATAATTTGACCTATGAGGTTAAAATAGTCAACAAGTACAACTAAGTTAAGCATGGAAATGATAAAGAAGTAATATACTTAGTTGGTTACAATTTTAGCACAATTTTAGATATAGAATGGGTTAAAATCAATCTAAGAGGATATTATAGAATATTCATCAAATTTTAGATCTAATGATTTTGGAGCTCCAGACACTAATGTCAACTTGGGAAAACTATGTCAATGATATTGTCTATATTCAACATAAGTGTCATGTATGGAATACTTAATGAAAAAGGATGTAACCACTTGGATGCTTCTATATTTTACTTTGCCTTCACTCTGGTGAATTTAGATCTAGGTCATGGACTATCACTCCTCGTGAATTTGAAAAACCCTAGTTTTTCATGTTTATAATGACCTTGGGGGAAAATGGGTTAGTGATACATGATGTTGAGATAACCCTAAAGACTACTTTATCAGTGGGATCTTCCTACATATCCAATACTCTAGAAGAGGGCCTTAAACTCAAGTAGTTCTCCCTTATGATTTGGTTTGTGTGTGAATGATGCAATATTATGAAAAACAAGTACAATAGTACCTATCTTATAACTTGGTAAATTGGACTCTTGGGCTACTCCTTTAGTACTTTAGACCTATATATGTGTTGTATCTATGGTTGGTATGGAAATAGGTAGATTTTATTCAATTGAATGTTTGATAGAGTGCTTTTGATAAGTTGCCTTTGTCTCTTTTCTCTTTTGCTAGGTGAGTAATGAATAAGGGTTGATCTTGTATTTATATCAATACCTTTAGAGAAGTAAATCATATTAAATCACTTAGGATAACCATTAAGATATGTTTCATTTATAAATTAGATGACCTTTAGGCACTGGACACTTGTGTTGGGTTACGACAGTACCATTGATGTTGTGTCTATAATAGACATTAATGTCTAGGGATTAGGAAAGTAGGTATAGATTCAAAACATTCAAAGATGGAAGATAAGTACATTTTAAACATTCTAGGCAAGATAGAAAAGCTAAGTCATCCACATAAGACTAGACAGACTAAAAGATATGGGACAAGGAGAGAAAAATCGAATAGATGTAAGTTTTGTAGAAATGAGAAAGGTATAGAATTGGGACGAATAGCCAAGGTCTGATTTTTCTAAGTGTACAAGATTGAGGTGCTATATAATCCATAAATAGCATCTACATTTTCTTACCTTTAATCTAGCAATGAAATTGTTAGTTTAAAGGAAAGGAATGTGTACCTAGGTGTGTATAACACACCTTATCTTTGTGTGTGCCCAACTTGAGTGATTTGTTGGTGACTGACCTATAACCAAGATCATGTTATATTATATAATAATTTTAGATAATGTAGGTTTAAATTACCTAAAATTTATTGATATTGAAAGAGTAAGATTTAGGAGTAAACATGTGTGTTGATGTAACCACCTTGCCTATTAACAAATTGATTTTAAAAATATGTATCATTATAAGGCTCTAAAACTAATATTAGGAAAAATATAGATAAATCCTTAAATTGAATATATCCAAGGATATATATATATATATATATATTGGAAGGCCCATACCCCCAACCTTGGAGCAAATCCAAGTTGCCACCTCAAAGTTAAGATTATCTCAACCGTGCAACCCGATGATGCTTCAACCTAGTGAGGATGGATGATATAATAAATTCTAACCTAAAAACTTTTCAAGATTAAGTGATTTGATCACCTAAACCATACCAAAAATTTAACCAACTACTATAGTAGATTGGCTCAATAAAATCTATAAAAGTTTACAGGGTATCAATATGACAAAATCTATGATGTGGTAACAATCCATACAAGAGTTCTTAAATATGAAACTAATTTAGATTTTGTAATATTAGGATCACATTGCATTGTTGGAAATATTGTCATTGATGTCAAAGGTTTAGTATTATCGGTGATAAAGGCCCCATTTCATTTAATGTTATTTATCTTGGCTAATATGAGTTAATATTTATTTAATATTAACAAATATATTTTTGGTTACATATGAGACAAAATAAGGGTCCATGGAGAAGTCAAAGAGTCAGGGGATAAAGACAAAAGAAGGATGGGATGCATTTTCCCATGAAGAGTCATCTTGGGGATTACCAAGAGTCACCAAGTGAAGACAAAAGAGTAAAGGGGGAATTTCTCATGAAGGGACACTTAAAGGAATATAAAAAGTCACCAAAGATAAGGACAAAAGTGGGAAAGACATTTTTGGTCATGAAGGGTCACCACATGACTTTTCAAATGCTTGGATATGAAAGGTCATCCAATATTGGTGCCATTTTCGATGAGGAATGAAAGGTCACAAAGGAGGAAGGCCAAAGGTCATTTGGAAAGCTATAAATAAAGGCTTGAGTAGCCATTTGTATATGTGTGGAAGTGAGAGGTTGATTTGATATTGTAATATCTAGCTTAGAAGAGTAATTATGATAGATGATTTGTATTTGTTATATATAGCTTAGAAGAGTAAAAGTGAGAGAGAGGAAGGTGATGTTGTATTGATCTATCATTTGTTGAGATAGCAACATTGAGAGATAGGTGTGTGGTATACACAAAGGGGTTGGTGCTCCTGTGGGTTGGTGCTAATGAATTATTGCTGAGTTGGTGCTTGGCAAAGGGGTTGGTGCTCCTGTGGGTTGGTGCTCATGAATTATTGTTGGGTTGGTGCTCAACAAAGGGGTTGGTGCTCCTATGGGTTGGTACTCACGAATGACAGCTGGGTTGGTGCTCGGCAAAGGGGTTTGAAGCTCCTGTGGGGTGGTGATCACGAATTGAAGTTGAGGTTTGTACTTGGCAAAGGGGTATGGTGCTCCTGTGGGGTTGTTATCACAAATATATTTGAGATTGATTCTCTGTGGTTTTTCCCACATTGGATTTCCACGTTATATCTGGTGTCTCTCTCTATCTTGTGTGGATGTTTATTGTTTGAGTTTTATTTCATATCTTTAATGTTTGATTAAGTGGAATTTGGTTAAAGAAAAGATTTATAAGATATATAATATACTGATTCAACCCCCCCTCTCAGTATATTCTATGCTTAACAATTGGTATCAGAGCAGGTTCCTTCAGAAAGGGTTTAACAGCTTGAAGGTAGATCAAAGGAAAAGCACAAATGGCTAAGCAGCTAAAGAAGGATAATCAAGAGTTGAAATCTATGGTTGAGGCTCTTAAGGAAAAGGTGTGTATCTTGGATTCTAAGTTGGCTATAGAAGTAAAATAAAATAAGGTATTTATTCAGGATCTTAAAAATTAGTTAGAGGTTGCAACTTCAATTTTAACATCAAAAGAAGAAGAGTGTAATCATTTGAAGGATGAGTTAAATTATTTAAAGAATAATCATGAGAAGCTTATAATCAAGGTTGAAAAAGATCATGAAATATCATTCCAAGGAAAGAAGGATGCAGGTTTTGCAGGAAAATCAAAGAAGCCAATCAGGCAGCCCAATGCTTTCAAGTTTTCAAAAAAATTTCATGGCCGTTGTTTTGTTTGTCATCATGTTGGTCATAGGGCAAGAGATTGTATGAGGAGAAGCAATCAGTCAAAGGGAGATCTTAGTCACATTCAAGAAAAAGGTATGAGAAATATTGTTTGCTTTTGTTGTCATGAGGTTGGACATATTGCTAGATTATGCCAAAATAAAGTAAAGAGATATTCAAAGTATGTCAAAGGTTACAAAGCCCCTAAAAGATATGAGAAGAGTCAAATTAAGGTGTGGAGACCTAAAATAGCAAAGGTTGATTAGGTTGAGTTTAATAATGAAAATGAATTACTTGTTATAGTAGATAAAGAATCAGATAAGGATTGTAAAGAATCTCTTGTTACATTTGAGCATGAGCTTTGTCAAGATAAGAAAGTTTCAAAAGTTGAGAAGATGAAAAATATCATAAATGATAAGGCTAGTAGGGAAAAAAGGTTAGATATGCTTAAACAAATTCTAAAATAAAAACACAAGAAGATCAAGGAAGAAATAGAGGAGATGTGGGAATCTCCTGAGATTTATTTCTAGAACCCTATTGTGTGGGGTGTCTCTTCTAGGCTTCAAGGAGACACTTTTAAAAATTGAAGCATGGTGGATGCTATTGGGTCTTGGATATTTTGCATGACAAGAAGGTGAATTGATAGATTAATTTGTATATCTTTTGAGGGAATATTTTTTTGAAGAAAATTTTTGCATCAGTATTATGGTTTGAGGCTATCAAAATAATTCTTGCATATGCAGTGTTTTAAAGTGTTTCAAATGATTATGGTCATAAGATATTAGAATATTGAAAAAGAGCTAGCAGTTTTAGAAAGAAGGAAAAGGATACTCATGCAGATTCAATCAAGAAGGATCAAAGTTTCAAAGCTCCATTCATCAGGAAGAAGGTTCAGTCATGTTCATGGCAGAAGAAACAACCTGAAGATTCTATGTTGGTGCAAACAGCTTTGCATGTAAGATAGTAAGATCAGCCATGGTTCATTGATAGAGGATGTTTGAGGCATATGACAGGAGAAAAGAGTAAAGAATATCAATGGTGGTATAGTGAGATTCGAAGATAAAACCACTGCCAGGATAGCTAGAAAAGGTACTTTATTTTTGGATAATGGTAGAACCAAGACTAAGAATGTTTCATAAGCATAATCTATTGAGTGTAAGGAAAATATGTGATCAAGGATACACCTTAAAGTTTCATGTGGAAGGTTTTGAGATTAGAAGAAAATATTCAAATGAGTTGATTGTAGATTCTCAAAAGACAGTTAAAATCAGATATTTTCTCAAAGATCAGTGAGAGGAATTGAGAGTAATTTCTATTACTTCCTGCCATTGATGTTCAGCATCAAGTGAGGGGGAGCTAAGTGTAAGCTCTAAGTAGGCCCTTTGCCATTGATGTCAAAGGGGGAGAATAATAGGTACAGGTATAGATTCAAAAAATAGGTGCAAGGAACAGGTACAGGTTGTTATAATAAGGGGGAGTTACTGTATGTTTTTAGATGACAGGATGTGCAAGTGACAGGATGTGGCAGTTTCAGGATTGAGGTTGTCATCAATGACAAAGGGGGCGATTGTTGGAAATATTGTCATTGATGTCAAAGGTTTAGTATTATTGGTGATAAAGGCCCCATTGCATTTAATGTTATTTATCTTGGCTAATATGAGTTAATATTTATTTAATATTAACAAATATATTTTTGGTTGCATATGAGACAAAATAAGGGCCCATGGAGAAGTCGAAGAGTCATGGGATAAAGACAAAAGAAGGATGGGATGCATTTTCCCATGAAGAGTCATCTTGGGGAATACCAAGAGTCACCAAGTGAAGACAAAAGAGTAAAGGGCGAATTTCTCATGAAGGGACACTTAAAGGAATATGAAAAGTCACCAAAGATAAGGAAAAAAGTGGGAAACACATTTTTGGTCATGAAGGGTCACCACATGACTTTTCAAATGCTTGGATATGAAGGGTCATCCAAGATTGGTGCCATTTTCCATGAGTAATGAAAGGTCACAAAGGGGTAAGGCCAAAGGTCATTTGGAAAGCTATAAATAAAGGCTTGAGTAGCCATTTGTATATGTGTGGAAGTGAGAGGTTGATTTGATATTTTAATATCTAGCTTAGAAGAGTAATTATGAGAGATGATTTGTATTTGTTATATCTAGCTTAGAAGAGCAAAAGTGAGAGAGAGGAAGGTGATGTTGTATTGATCTATCATTTGTTGAGATAGCAACATTGAGAGATAGGTGTGTGGTATACACAAAGGGGTTGGTGCTCCTGTGGGTTGGTGCTCACGAATTGTTGCTGAGTTGGTGCTTGGCAAAGGGGTTGGTGCTCCTGTGGGTTGGTGCTCACGAATGATAGCTGGGTTGGTGCTTGGCAAAGGGGTTAGTGCTCATGTGGGTTGGTGCTCATGAATGACAGATGGGTTGGTGCTCGGCAAAGGGGTTTGAAGCTCCTATGGGGTGGTGCTCACGAATTGAAGCTGAGGTTTGTACTTGGCAAAGGGGTATGGTGCTCCTATGGGGTTGTTCTCACAAATATATTTGAGATTGATTCTCCATGGTTTTTCCCACATTGGGTTTCCACCTTATATCTGGTGTCTCTCTCTGTCTTGTGTGGATGTTTATTGTTTGAGTTTTATTGCATATCTTTAATGTTTGATTAAGTGGAATTTGGTTAAAGGAAAGATTTATAAGATATATAATATACTGATTCACCCCCCCCCTCTCAGTATATTTTTTGCTTAACATGCATAGCATATTCACCTTATATATGTCTCATGATAAAACTATTTATAACAAGAGTACCAATGTATAAAAAAATTCCATAACTATGACTCTGAATCATATAACTATGTATTTTAGCTAATTTAGAAAATTGTGTAAGTGTGGAGAACATGCTTCCTAAGCATGCCCTGAATATATATGGAGAAATATGAAAATTAATATAAGTATCAATATGTAAAACATGTTTCCAAAACATTCCCCCACTGTAATTTGGAGATGTTGAATACTGAATAGGTGTGGAGAACATGCTTCTAAAGTAGACCCCACTAAATCTAAGAACTATGAATGTGTGGAAGCCTTGCCCATATGGCATGCACCCATTGAGTATGTAAACTTATATAATTACCATATACTAAATGAGTGAGGATAACATGTTTCCAAATCATGCCTCTACTAAATTTGGAAATTGTGTGAAGTGTAGAGAACATGACTCTATGACATGACCCCATTAATATGCCCTGCTTTAAGGTGAGGGAAAGATATGAACTAATAGTTACCTCACCACAAAAAGATAATAAAATTGTATAATATGTGAATGTAACCATGTATCATATATAAGAACATATCTAGGTAGATATAAAATTGAAGAGCATAGAACCAATGTGATCACATGAGGGCCTAAGATACATTATAAGGATCGTGGCAATGTCTAGATAGTAACCGTACAATCTCAAAAAACAAAGCACATACATAATAGCACTCAAAATAAAGTGAAAAGGAAATGGTCTAAGGAGACTAAAAATAAGGGGTATGTTCAAATTCCACATAATCAAAGGGATGTGACTTAGTCTAATTTCCACAAAAGTAAGGATGACATATTCAAATGTCCATACAACAAATAATGACATATGCAAATGTCAATGAAAGCATACATAGGCAAAAGGGCCAAAATTAAAATAGCATATTCAAATGATCAAATAATTAATATAATATCAAGTCAAAAAACTCAAGGAAGTGCATAAATTAAAACATAATCAAACAATATAAACATGTCATATTAGCCCATGGATCAAGTGTGTTAGGAAAAATGTCAAGTGTATAGCATATCAAGTATCATGTGTAAGATATAATCATGGATAGAGACATGTATAAATACATATGTAATCTCAAACATGATAATTTAGAGTGATCATTGGATCACATAACCTATGTGTATCAAGATCAAAGAAGCATATGTCCCTACTATCTGCATGACATTAGTAGAGGGAAAGCCCAACATCCAAAAATAGGAATAGTTCATGTATTTATGTATGCATGTATCATACTTGAATAGAAGTGTGACACATGTGTGTATGTAAGGGTAATTGAATATTATATCCATAAACATAGAACTAATCACATAGATGCCAAGGATCCAATAGAACATGTAGGTGCTGAAAGTGTTTTTAGAACTTTGAAAGTTTTTATTTTGTTGGTATTTTTGGAAAGGTGATATGGACTAGGAAAAAGTGCCACTAAAACCCAAGGATCTAATCAAATAGATGCCTTTATGGAGGCCCTATATCATGTGTGTCATATTCATATATTAAATAATCAATATCACTAGGATTATACCCATCTTTTGTATTATTAGGATCATAATCATCAATGTAATCATTATTATAAAATAAAAGTAACTTATTAGGTTGTTTTTTAACATGTAATAAACCATTTTGATTATCTATATATGAATAATTAACCATGCCATATTATGGTTGTGACCTTTTTGGTATGTTATTATTTATATCCTTGTGAACCTTAGGTGTTAATACCTTATGAGCATCCTGAGCTATATGGTTTACCTTGCCTTTATCTGTATTTGTCTCTATAATTTATGGAGATGGATTCAACCAATGTGTATCAAGTCTTATAGGTATAAATAGATCATGTGATAAGGTATCGAGTGGATAAAGATGAAATTTGATCAACTAGTCATCTACTATATTGAAATTAGGAATAGTATCACCACTATCATAATCATTTGGAATTGTGCCCTTTTGTTGTTCGGTATTGATAAAAAAAAAAAAGGAGTTCACATGGATTATTTTCTAGTGGTTTGAATAGTATTGGTTCATTTTTTAATGGTATTTTCTCTATTTTTTTATTTTTTTGACCATTCACTTATTTTGAATTGTATTTTAGAAAACATATTTTTTGTTTTGGCCCTTGTTTTTTAGGAGTACTCATAATGTGAGTTGTCTTCTTGATTGATGTATCAATGATATGATCACCACTACCTTTGTGACTTTGCATTTTATTCTGTAATATAAAATAATAATATATATAATGCCAGTGCATTTTATGATATGTATAATAGTATTTGGATCTCCTTATAGGATATAGAGGAGGTAATTTGATCACTTTGTATCAAATCATTTCCCTTAATATCTTACTTAGACTTTGAGTATCTTTTTGGTCACTTTTCAAATCACTCATTTTAGATGTATTATGTTTTAGCTTTGCATTAGGATAAAAAAACTATTTTGGCACAACAATGGTAGATGAGGATGCAATCACATAATTAACACTATCATGTGTTGTATTTTGTATGTATGCAATCTGATTTTATAACTCTTTTATTAATTTAGTTATACTAGTGATTTGATCTTTTAGGGATTCATAAGCACAAACCCTAGGTATTTAAGATTGATTGCCTTCATTTAAAATTATAGGGTTTGCCACCTTACCCCTTGGATAAGTGATAGCCTAAACTTGGTTAAATGTATGAGAGATATCACCATCCTTAGGATTAGGAGGAGTAAGAGGCTCATTTTTATCCATTTGAAATGTTATGAAAATTGATATGAGAATGGGATAAGAAAGGATTATCAACCATAATACAATAAAGATATAGCAATTTAAGACTATTGGATAAGTTTTTTGAAAATATGATATAGGTTTTTCTTTAAAATCAAGAAATGAGATGAACCCATAAAAATAAGGAAACAAAAGTACATGTATTGCCTATAGATCTAAATTTACTAAAAATAGTAAATTTCTAAATTTAACAAATTCCTACAATATTTTGGCAAACAAAAAAAGATTTTTGTAGATATTAAAATAATAATGAAAAACCTATGAGTAATTTTTAATTTGAGATATTATGAATCAGAAATTGACCAATCAATATGGAATGCTTCATAGGTAAAACCCTAGAATATTCCAAAAAAAAGAATCAACAATTGCAATAAATCAAAAATATTTTTTAGAGATCTGATAGAGGTTTTTGAATAAAATCTATTTTTTTAAGAAACCTAGAAATTAATTTTAAATAAGTACTCCGTTTCCATTGTATTCCAATATTTACTAAAGATATTAAATTGAAAAAAATGAAAAAAACCTATTGAATTTTGGTGAAAAAAGAGGTTTTTGAATATACCAACCTGATTAGCAAATACCTCTGAGGAATTTGAAAATGAACCTATTTTTAGGTTGAAATTCACCAAACAAAGAAGAATCCACTTGTAATCATATGCACATGAAACCCTTGTGACCAGAGGGGGTAAAACCCTAGGGTAAAGCTTCAGGTCTAAAACTCCATCACAACAAGCTAAAACCCTAAGAGGCTTAGAAGCCCTAGATCAATTTTTTTTTGTATTTACATGGATTAGGTTCACTAAATGTTTAACCCTAATTTTTATAAGGGGTATTATCCTATCCTTTATGGTGTAAGGATTAATAATATATAAATGATATTGCAAAAGGGTGATAATCAGATCTATAGTGGGCGAATTGAGTGCTAAATTATATATAAGCTTACACTAAATTTATTATGTTGAGTAAAGTCTAAATATAAAAAGCAAAACTAAGTTATGCATGGAAATAACAAAGAATTAATATACTTGGTGCTAATGCTAACACAGTGTTGGATCTAGAATAGGTAGAAATTAGGCTAGAAGGAGGTTCTGGAATATTCATTAGATTTTGGATCTCACACTTCTGGAGCTCTAGACACTAACATTAGCCTAGGATAGTTATATCAACATTACTATTTGTAGTTGATGCAAGTGTCTTATGTGAAATACTTACTAAAAAGGGATGAAACCACCTATATGCTTCTAGGTTTGACTTCATCTTCACTCTGGTGCATTTAGAACTAGGTTATGGACTATCATTCCTCATAAATTTATAAAACCCTACTTCTTCATCTTCATAATGACTTTGGGGGAAAATAGGTTAGTGGGAACATGGTGACGAGTTAACCCTAAAGACCCTAATGTTAGTGGGTGTTACCTACATATCCAATACTCCAAAATAGGGTCTCAGAGTCATGTAGTTCTCCCCTACATATTGGCTTGTGTATGAATCATGTAATATTGTGCAAAGCAAGTACAATAGTGACCTATATTGTAACTTGTCAAATCCAAATCTTGGGATAATCCTTTATTAATTTAGACATGTATATGTGTTTTACTTATGAATGGTATGGAAATAGGGAAGCTTTGTTCAATTGAATGCTTAACTGAGTGCTTTTGATAAGTTACCTTGGTCTCTTTTATCTTTTGCTAGGTGAGGAATGAATGAGAGTTTATATTGTATTTATATCAATACCTTTGGATAATTAACTGACATTAAAGCACTTAGGTCAACCATTATAATACATTTCATTTGTAAATTGCATGAATTTAGGGTATTGGATACTTGTGTTGGGTCAGGACACTAACATTTGTACTAGTGTTTATCCCAGATGTTAGTGTCAAGGGAGCATGAAAGTAGGTATAGTTTTAGAACTTGTAAAGATGAAAGATAAATACATTTTAAGTATTCTAAGAAAGATATAAGACATGGGCCATCAACATAATACTAGTTAGACTAAGAGATATAGGCCAAGGGGAATAAGATAGAGCAAATGAGAGACTTATGAAAGTGAGAAAGGTTCAAAATTGGGAGGAATAACCAAGATCTAAGTTTACCAAGTGTACAATATTGAGGTGATATATAATCCATAAATATAATCTATATAGACATAAAATAGTCAACAAAGATCTTGATTTGAGCCAAGCACATTTATTCTTAGTGTTTTTTTAAAATAACAATTTTTAATATTTGTTAATTTTTAAAATCAGAATTGTTACTTATTGTAAATTTTTAGCATTCTGATATCTATATAGTTTTACACCTTTTAGTTACAACACATTTATTTTATTTATCAAAATAGGGTAAAACATTGTCACCTCTAGTAGATATTATGCCTTCATAGTGTTATGGATTGTTTGAATCCCTCCCATTATTCTATTTTCAAAATCTTACTAGTTAGTCTTCCTTACCAATGTCAAGATAAAATCAACAATACAGAAAAATGAAATATTTCAAGAAATAAAACATCATCCAAATATTCAAAAAAATCAAAATTAGGACCTAAACATGACATTATTATATATTATATTACTAACATATGTTATTTATCATATGTTTAGTATATGTCTCATTATTTTCACACACAAATGAATTTCACAGTATATGAGTGCTATGAAAGTAATATAGGTTACACAAGGACATATAAATATTAGATTTTCCTATACCCAATGGCCATGCTAATACTAGTGGCTTCATATTCTACAAATTTCACTATCACAGTTCATATCTTTCTATGATATCTTTACCTTGTTGAGCTACATATATTTCTTACACATCTTGCTAGTTACTCATATCTTACTTAGTTTTACATGGATATGTTCTTTGTTATCATGTTACATTGATACATATGGATGGTTTATACTAGTCTTTACTTGTTTTTTATGTTATTACTCTCTTACATGATAGGATAGTTTATGATTGTCTATTATGTGTGGTCCCTTGGCCTTGCTTGTGACATCTCTTATGTTCCCTATTTGTGGCATTTTTATGTCCCTTATGTGTCATCATTGGCCTTATTTATTCTTATTTATGTCCCTTGTATGTGGCCTTTGGCCTTTTGTGTGGCACTAATTTATCTTTTTTATCTCATTGCACTTGTTGAGATTGAGTGGTGCCATGATTCATATCATGCACCCTTATTGTGAGGTCTTATTCAATTATCCTTTCAGTGATGATTACTATGATGTCCTTCATTAATAAATTTATTTATACATGACACTTATATGCCTTGTAATACATATTTTCCATACATGCCTTTATGACATATACATTATCATGATGACATACTCTTCACATGTTCACATTATTATATATAATGTTATATTTATACATCACATGATATTATTAACTTTCATTTTGAGATGAATAACTTACATGACACATACCTCATATAAAAATAGGGTCATTAGAGTGTACTTATAATGTATACACAAGTCTCCATGAATATAAAATATAATTTTTGGAATCAAAGTAAAAATTTCATATATTTAGATATCATATGAGTTTAGTTACATGATATATATTGGCACATCACTATATATTATGGGGCCATATGCCATCACCATATATTATGGGGGCATATGCCATGTATATTCACTTACTCTAAAAATTCTTGAGTACATATTCATACACACATGAGTGCATATGCATGGACATGTGTACACAATCTATAAAAACATAAATTATAGGTTTTTCACATACACATACATTTGATATATAGGTTCTCATATTCAACATATAGATGCATAAAATTCTATATCAATTGGTACAAATTCAAGGGGAATGGTGTTAGTTCATGTACATATGCATTATGATATTTTACAATTGACAAATTTCCAAAAGAGCATGATATTAATTCATGTGCATTTACACATATTGCAATGAGAAATATTATAATTTTTAATTTACAAACACTTTTTCAATCCACACCAACAAGTGAGCAACCTTTAATCTAAAATTTGTCTACAGTGGTTTGATTCATGTTCGTATGGGTAATATACATTGAGGTTCAAAAACACTCAATGGACATGGCATTACTTCTATTGAAACCATCATATGGTTCCCATTTTTTATTAGATATGAGTAGTTAACTAAGTTTGTATATTATGTACTTATCCCAACATTTATGAGGGTTGGGGCATGTTGTCTTTCTAACCCAAGGGCTTTTGTAGTTACCTAAAATTGCGGGTTTATCACCTTCAATTTTTCCATGGTTTAACAAAAGGAACCAATATGTAGGTGCTTCAGCAGAAAGTGTTTTTCTCTAATGCTTCAAGAGGAATCATCATCTCTAACAAGTTACAAGGGAAACATGGTTTTCACCAACACATAAGTGTATTAATTCTTTGGTCTTTAATTTAAAATTTTCAATCTATAGACATTAAATACGATATTTTTGTTGTAGGTTTTGATTTAGAGTGAATTACACAACTGAAGCTTATTATAAAAGATAAAGTGTGTTGTACACACTCGTGTATACTTTTTCCTTTTACTCTATCAATTCCATTACTATAATAAAAGGGGGGGATTTCTAGAAATTAAAATAAGGTATTAAATGCTTGACAATGATAAGCGTGACATACATTTACCATGCATGACTTGTGCACACAAATATTTTTTTAACTCACCATCTCACCATATCCTAGTTCTTTTTATGGACCATACCCTTTTATTATGATATTACACACCAACAAGAAATTTACTATTTGTTTCAAACCTACATAATATTATGTACAGGGATGGCTAAATGTTTAGTTTAGTCCTCCTATGCATGAGTCACTATCATCAAATTGAAGCAGTGTCGCTAGTTGATACTAACTTGAACTTGATAGTATAGAACCTCTCCTAAAAAATTTCACTTTTTAAATCCAAGACATTGTTATGGGTCAAATCATACATTTAAAATAGTGTAGCATGATAAATTACCCAATTAGACTCATATATATAAAATAAGGCCTCACCTAATATAAGACTTAGAAATTATCTCTACACATCTATACACTATTGTATGTTGGGAAAAAATTCCCTATTCCTTCCAAATTTAAAACCAATCACTAGACTAAGTCATAATCCAAGTCTGAATCATATCAAATACAAGTAAAATCAAGCATTATTAAGTATTAAATCTAAATCATTAGTTACATTATTATAGAGAATGAGCCCAATTTCATAATCATATTGAGTGGGATAACTACATGTGGCTTGATTTCCCTCTTTGGAGTATTGGATACGTAGGTAATGATAAATAATCAACAAGGGTGATTGGTGTCAGCTAATTCCATTAGACTTTCCCAAATTTTATAATTGTATAGCCTTCACAAGCACACCTAGGATTTTAGAATGAAGGAATTTGATTTATGGGGTTACATGCATCATTAGGTTTTGACATCATACATACATATATTTTAAAGATAGTCAAATATGATCATATAGACACATACACCTTTTTATATGTGGGTCACTACCAACCACTATAGGTAATTATTCACAATCCATACTAACCCATACCTGATGAAACTGACCCTGCATAGACATAAACATAATTCTATAACATGATGAATCACTGACTTACTTCAGTTTATTTTCCATTATCATAATTCAGTCACAGTCAGACAACCATTCATAAAATTTAAGTATATATTCTTTTGTGTACTTACTATATTTAGCACATGCCACTTATCAAATCATTACAATCTATCTCAAGGTTTGGCATCCAGATGCATGATTAAATGCCATATTTAGTAGTTTAAATTCACATACTAGCATACTTTTTAATTAGTTTAAGTAATTCATCTTAATCAAAATTAGGGTAAAAATTATAATTATTCATTTATGTTGAGACATAAAAGTGGTAAGTTGAATAGAGTTGTACATGCACAAAGTTGTAAAGTTATTTTATTGAATGAGCTACTAGTGGAAGCCACATGATTTGATTTTGTGAAAGATATATATGAATAAGACAAAGATTTCCTAGATGCATGAAAATCATGCACAAAATTAGTGAGTGGTGAATAAACACTATGGCTATATTATCTCATGAATAAGGATTATTATTTTGAAGAGCACAATTGTGCATGCCTAGATGTTCAGTGTATGGAAATTTTATCAAGGATAAACATAGTGGACGTTTGGCAAGTCATCTTGGTTATAAAAAAACATACGTGTAATTAACTGAATACTATTATTGGCCAAATATGATTAAAAATGTGTGCAAATATTTTTAAGAGTGTAGAGTTTTCCAGTTGGTAAAAGGGAGAAGTTAAAACATAAGGTTTTATCAACCATTGCTTATTCTATAAAGACCATGGGAAAATATCAACATAGGTTTTATTTTAAGATTGCCTATAACACAAAGAGGAAATAATTCCATATTTTTTATTGTGGATATATTATCAAAGATGGCACATTTTTTGGTTTGTAAGAAGACTAGTGATGTGACACATTGCTAACTTGTTTTTTAGGGAAGTTATACAACTACGTGGTTTTACACATAGTATAGTATTAAATAGAGATATGAAATTTGTAGGACATTTATGGAAGACAATGTAGAATAATTTGATGGACAAATAGATGTAAGCAGCATAAGTTTGAGAAATTTGATGTGATGTTTGATTTAAGGAAAGCCAGGAATGTGAGATTTAATATGACACAACTAAATTTGCTTATAACAATTTTGTTAATAGGAGTATTAGAAGGACACCCTTTCATATTGTGTATGGATAAACTCCAAGACTTATAGAATTAGGTTACATAATATATGAGTAAATTAAAATTGATGAATCAGAATATTTTGTTGAATATATGTATGACTTAAATCAATAAGTGCATGAATAATTGGAGAAGATTGATGCATAGTAAAAACAATGTGCATATGTGATTAGAATATAAGTGTCATATCAAGTGGGAGAATTATAATAGCATAATTGAGAAAGGAAATATTTTCAAAGGGAAATTATAATAAGTTAAAGTGGAAAGTAATTGGGCCATGCAGAGTGTTACAAAAGTTTACGACATATGCATATGAGATAGAGTTACTAGAATGAATAGACATATCATATATACTCGATGTGGTATATTTTTATCCATATAAATAAAGATATAATAATGAGGAAAACACAAGCATAAATTTAGAATAGGTAGATTAGAGATCATATATGCTTGATAAAGAACGCAAGGAAGCGAAGCAAGTGATTGATATGTGACCTAGTAAGATGACACACAATGTGGAGTATAAAAAATATCTAATAAAATAGAAAGGCTGAGGAAATGAATATGTAACTTAGATGAGTGCATAAAAAATAATAAAACTATGGATACCAATAGTATAGCTCCTAAAAGGTTCATTAATAAGATCTCATGTTTCTTTTTTACCTAATGTGTATGATGAAACAACATCCAGGTTCATGTGTAATCCTACATCAACAAAAAACACTTAGTCAAACATTTAGTAAAAAATAAGCATTTTTTTAGATTACATTAATCTTGAATTATGGGTGAGTTTCTTTGCATTGTTTTATGTCACCTTTGTAAGGGTGCTAGATATTTGTAACGTTTTCACCTCATGAGTGTGTATTTATTATTTGTTGTTTTATTTGACATTTATGCATGAGTTTGTTTATATTTTCTTGTATAAGTATGTTGTTATGCATAGATTTAGATCCAATTTGTTTTAGCTTGTGATATTTTAAGCAAGATATTAGTGCATAATAATTTGAATATACATATCATAGCACAAGGGGCCTTTGATGCATCCTTTGGCTATTACTTAACCTTGCATCATTGAGACTTCTGTGTGACTTGTCCTATGCATAGTTTGTTTAGGTACATATGTTATTATGATGTGTTATGGGAATGAATTATTGCTTTGAATTTAATTCCTTTAATAATAAGAATTTATTATGGATACATTCAATATTACATGTGATGTACGATGTCATGATGTAATTGTAATAGATATTTAATGTTTGTGGCACATTGAGTTATAGTCAATGATATTAGTGGGTTACTGAGCATTATTGTGTAGTCATATAAATCAACATTTAATGCTCAAATAATTCACTTTGTGACTATCCTCATACATGCATTTAGCTCATGCAAAATTTCACATCTCTAAGCCACCATTCCTATATCTCTATGTAGATATTCCCTATCTTGAGTTAATTCAAATACATAATTCTTTGTAATCTTCACTCTAGATAGCCTAAGCTCATCCTCTAATTAATCACACTTCCAACTTAGCTACCTTTTATTTTTAGATAATGCCACTATTTTAGGTATATCCCACATGTTGGTAGGATCTAAATCCACTGGCCACTTCTTCCTACCAAATAATGACTAATTTATCAAATTCAAAACTACTTAACAAGTCATCCTGCACATTTTTCAATCCTTGTCTAATTAATTTCCCAAAAGATCACTATAAATACACATTTCAAACCATTTTTCACACAAGAGTCTCACACATGGAAAAGCACTAAAATTTATAATTTCACATTGAAGGAAAAACACTTATTTTTCCCTATTCAGAATCCACATAGCCCTAAGAGCCTTGGACTAAGTCTACATACACCTCAAAGGTCATAATTCATAGTTAAAGCACATTAATTATGCTAAGATTGCACCAATATTTAGTATTACACTAATGTTTTAAACATGTCATTGTAGCGTGGGAGAATTACAATGATTTTGATCCCTTTTATAGTATTGGTATGCAGGTAGTGTGTTGTGGCCAACATTCCCCTTTTCGTAAGAAATGGGGGACCCCTATTTTGAAAAAATTGTAGCCAAAAAGACCAGACCCATTCTTATATTTTGGTTGGCTTAATTTGTGCCAAGTTTTTGAAATCCTAGGTCATCATGTTTCCTTTTTTTCCCAGATAAAATGATGTGGATAATGACCAAATGATCCAACTAGCAGTCCTCATTAGTTTATAAAAGAGACCAAAGTAGATCCCATTTATATTCCATGGTTAGGGTAGGCCCTCTTGATTTGAATGTTTTAAATGTTAATTATGTATGCTTACCCTTACTTGGAGGTTCCTAGAGTCTCAATCCTATTCTCGATGTATCAGATATTAGAGTCCTATATGGAATTACAGAGCGTAGCTGACGAACAGGTGAGAAGTTAATTGATAATTATTCCTTTCACTTTCACTTAGTCATTTTAAATATTTTCCATTATATATTCCACATGTTGAAGTCTCAACACTACATGGCTTTGATATATTCAACTTAGGGGTAGTCAGAAGTTTTTCAAAGAGAGAGCATCACATGTCCAATATTAGACGTGTCAATCTCCTAGTCTAACAAAGATGTCAGATTCTAGGAGAGCCTGATGCAATCAACAATCACCACATGGAGTTTATTATTAGATGTTTCAATCTCATAGACCTAATAGATATGTTATAATCTTGATACAATAAAGAAGCACCATGTAGCCCCAAGTCATACATGATTAATACTCTAGCCAATTGCCTTATGATAAAAGTAGAATGGCCAGTCTCTAAGTTCTAATAGAGATGTCAGATCTTGGGAGAGCTTATCCTAACTAATGAATGCCATGTTAACCAGTGATAAAGTGGTCAATCTCAGTCCTAACAAAGATGTAAAAACCTAGGAGATCTCAACCAAATCAAGAGATATTATGTACCCTAAAGGTCGGTAATGCTTGAATCAGACCAATATAGCTCTCGTCATGTTAGACTTATTAGTTTCTTGGTTTGATAGAGATGTCAGAACCTAGGAGATCCCAACATAATAAGGGAGTGACATGTAGTTTGTAGTCAAAAAAATTAGTCTCCAAGTCTGATAAGGATGGCAAAACCTAGGAGAGCCTAACATATCATAGTGTGACATCTAACATAAGCGATTGGTTTAGCAGGTGGGCCCTTAAAGGCCCATGGATGTCCATAATGAAGCACAAGTGGAACTACAGTGGGATATCAAAGGATTCTATGTATCCCTAATTAACATCTCAACTTCCAAAGGATATAACAATGAATTGTTGAGTTGTGTTTGGGTCCCGATTGTTAATGTGAAGACCATTCAAAATGTGAAAAATGGTGTGAACTCAGAGCTCTTAGGAGGCTTTAAGGATAAGGTGGTCATGCACCTATCCAACTTTAAACATTGATGAATTGGGGAACTAGACCCCAATTGGATAATTTTAAAATGTCACATCACCTTTATTAGATATATTAAATAGCATTTAATCATATACTTCAAATTTAACTCTAGATTGGGAAATCAAGTCTAGGATTGAGCCACCCAATCAAATTGGAATCCATGATAGATGAGCCACCAAACACATTTAATGTATGGGGATGAATGCAAGTTTATATAAGTGTTCCAAAGAAAGCTCATTAATTATTATATCTCTAAGCACCTAAATTCGTCATCCTTGCTTTCTGCTCCCACTTGTTGCTTTCACTACCTTCTCTTTTGGTTAGAGATTTTTTACCATAATTTCATCTTGTAATAATGGTATCTTATTATTTGAACCCTAAGGCTAGGCCTGAGTACATGGACACTATGTTCCTAGATGGTTTGACTCAATTTAAGCATTATAATAAAATATCCAAGGCAATTAACATGGTGCCCAAAGAGTAAATTACAAATGATGATGATGAGGTTAATTTTGAAGTTTCCTTACAAGCATACCATAAGTGTGGGCCACATTGAATTTTTATCAAGATTTAAGTCTTCCCCTATTTTGAATTATTTGGTAAGTTTATCCTCATTATTAAGTGAGTGTAAGATGACATCCATGATTGGGTCTGCTCAGCTAGCTCTCAATGCTAGATTTCCAACATCTCAAGCACAACCTACAAATCTTACTATAATCTCTTAGACCCCACTTTTTCATGACCTGATGGTGGTGAAGACTTGGACTGACACTATCTAAATATATGATGTCCCTAAGGACTGGGTGGAGAACCCAAATGCTAAATGGGTAAATAAAGAGGATGTCAATGCATACACAATCTACACCTTTAAGAAGGGGGTGTAGATTGGTATGATCATGTTGAACTAGTTGTTTGGGGGCCCATATTGACTTCACAATAATGAACAATGGGTGCCCCTACTTCATTTGATCCTATATGATTCCCAAGTCCCTGACCTAGGAGGAGTGGTTAATTTCGATGTGGTCAAAGCCATAGTAGATGTATGGGTAGGGGGACATTTTTACATGATGAGATATCTCATAGATGTAGTCTATGGGACACTCAATTTTAAGCTTGAGTTCTTTCCTACATGGGTTCTTGGTTGTCCTATGGTCTATGTTTTTTAAAAACTATATGGCCACAAATATAAAAACAACATTAAGGACATTTATAACTATTTCTACTTGATGGTATATAATGTGATCAATGAGGCCCCTATACCCCATCTATCACAAGAAATTATAGATTCATTGGTTCCCATCAGAGACTACTATTATATTTGAGAGGACATAATCATATTGGTTATAGGAATCCTTAAGGATCCCCTTCATTTACCCTATCACAACCTAGATCATCTTATTAAGGTCAAAATCACTTATCAATTAGTGGAAGGTAGTTTTGGACATTATATCAGTCACCAACAAAAGGCTTGTTTGCCTCTTATGATCATCATCAATCATCATGTGTACCATTCTTTCCCTCACTACAAAATATGGTAGTTGGCCAAAACTCTTTAGCCTTGGGCAGAGCTGAACCATGAGATTGGGACTCGAAGGGTATGATCTAAGCCCATCTGGAGAGGTACTCATTTTACCTCAACCTCAATTATGGCCACTAGATGATGGATGATGATGAGTTATATCTAAACATTATAGATTACCATGAGGTGAAAATTAGGATAAATTCCCACAAAAATGAGAAGGGTAAGATAGTCTAATTCTCTAGGCTCTCCTATACCCCCTCTACATTTGATCTATCTTTAAGGGATGTCACACTAACTCCCCCCATAATTTGTATAATAATCATAAAAGGGATCTCGTTGCATTCTCTCCCATGACCAATGACTCCCTTCATCATGGCTCTACCTCACCCACCTCTAATAGCTCAAGCACATCAACCCCAAAAAATTTAAACTCATGTGACTCGATGACAAGTAACATAAGCACAAGCAACTCCATAATGGGCACCTTGACCCTGGACCACCAAAGTTTTGATATTTAACATTAGTAGTATCTTATAAATAAGCTCAAAGTGGGATCAATGGTACTCATTGATATAAGTTCCTCCCCTCATTCCCTCCTCCTTCTAGTTTCCTCCTGCAACATGACCCATTTTCCCAATTTCATATCCTCCACTCTTCACCCAAACATCCATAGACTCCACCATTCTTGGCATCCTACCTTATTTATTTCCATCTACCATTTCCATTCCCTAACTTAGAATTTTCTTGGTACCCCTACTATCCATTTCTCAAATTCAAGTGCCTATGAGTACCCCATCTTCACCAACCACCTCAAATGTTATAAGAGTAAGTGTCCATGTGCATGTCTCTAGTGACTAGTCCCATCCCTATAATTCCTTTAATAATATAGCAGCTCCTACAGTCAACCCCTACGTACCTCACTACATCGACTCCTTATGTAATAATGTTTGGATCTAACTTGGGTAAAAGGCTAAGAAAGAAGCAAAAGTTAGTTCATGCCTAGCCTATGATTTAAGTACCAACTGATCTAAGTCCACCTCCCCCACCAGTCTCTTATGATCCTCTAGAATTAACCCCATTAGCTCCTCTCATAGCACCTCAACCCCTATTTTTCATCACCTCAACTACCCAAGGTTGTGGCTTTAATCAACCAATTTCATCCCTTCTATTAAATACCCCCTCCCAAGATTCATCTCCCCTCAGGTGGGCATGATCCAGAGTCAATGGTG
Organism: Torreya grandis; assembly: GCA_037957365.1. Taxonomy (NCBI): domain Eukaryota; kingdom Viridiplantae; phylum Streptophyta; class Pinopsida; order Cupressales; family Taxaceae; genus Torreya; species Torreya grandis. The sequence continues at coordinate 891,964 of JARHVA010001128.1, forward strand.
AGCACAGATGTTCCCTTGGGCCTCACCATTCATTTCTCCCCCTTTCTCCCCCATACCTCCTCCTCCTCTATTATTTTCATCATTCACTCCCTCTACTTCTTCCATTCCTCCTCCATATCATCCTCTACCTAACACTATCATCTCTACCAACCCACCAACACCTCCCAACACTCAAGGAATGATCCCAATATCGTAGGTGTTAGAAATGATGATGCAAGGAACCCCAAAAGTATAATAGGATTTTAATTGCACCATAGGTAGCATACAGAGAATCCTCACCCATAAATTCATGCAAGATGGAAACCCTATGGTCTAGCAAACCCAATAAGACTTATTTTATCTCACCAAAGTGAGGACTCCTGAAGGAGAAGAGAAAATGGTAGAAGACCCACTCTTAGTTCTCTAGGTGATGCATGATATGTTAGAGAATCTTCTCAAAGACATACAAAGCCAAGTCAAAACTCTTAAGGCATAGGTCAAGAGTTCCTTCCCTCCTAGAGTAATCGGGCATGTCAAGGATGCCCTCATATAAATTTTCTCAACTCTAGGGAAGGTGGTAGGGACTATGGAGGATACCTAGGTGCTCATCCAGCAAACCCAAGACTCTATGGAAAGGGTCATTATAATTGATGGGAACTGCCAAAATTTGAATATTTTGATTAATAAAGGCATGTTCCCAGAGCTCAAGTTGATGCCCACTTAAAACTTGGGCTTATATCTAACCTATGTTGGTACCATAAAGATTGTAATTAAGGAGTGGCTTTGCCTTGTCCCAAATGGTGATGGGACCCTTATGAGATGGCAAAAGAAATATATTGGCTTATTTAAAAGTAGTTAATATCTATGCGTTATTTCACCCAAATGGTACTCTATTAGATAGGGAAAATTTGGGGTCTACCAGGGTCACTTCGATAAGGACATGAAGGAAAAGGTGGCCAAGGTGAACAAAGAGGGAGCTTAGGTAGTTCTTAAGATTTTAATTCAATCTAAAACAAACATCAACCAGGTGTCAAAAGTCTAAGTGTCGATGGAGGCTCCCCTTCAGGTATACTAAAGACTAGTATCTTAGGTTGAGATGATATTTAGAGAGCCCCTGATGAACCTCACCAAGTTAGATTAGGAGTTTGACCTTGCGATAGCTGCATTAGAAGCCAGCGAGGTGAAGTCAAAGTAGTTGAGATCTAGATCTTCCATGCCACCTCCACTTACCAATTAAGTAGTTCCCTATGGATATTTTTTAGAGTAGGATTAAGGGGATTTTATCTATTTTTTGAATTATATGATTGTAACGACCAAGAGTGGCCATCATGGCCCAAGATGGGAATCTCACGCTACTTGGGGGTGAATCCCATTCTTATCTATAAAATTGCAGCCATATTTTAATTTGAGGGTTGGTAATTTTTATCTCAAAAGATTGGCAGAATCAAGATGGGATTTCACCTATGGTTTCCTTCACCCCATTTTAAATTTTAAAGAGTTGGCCAAGATCAATCTTTGCAATAGAACTAGTTATATTAATGAATGTTATTTAAACTCTTTAAAGTGACATATGTTTTTTTATCAAAGCATCTTTCATTTCAATTTTAAGTGAATATTAGTGCCCAAATAATTATTTTAAGACTGTTACTTTATGAATGCAATGATTATGATGCACCTGCCTATCATAAACTCTTTATGAATTTTCTCATTTTCTTAACAATATTGATAACTAGTGTGATATCTTACAATTTAATTTGGAATTTTATGTGTGATTCACTATAAAATTCTAATATTATTATTTAATGAGGATATACAAATTAAGTGTTCTTATTTGTTTACCGAGACTCTTCCCATTATGTAGCATTAGAGCTAAATCTTTTGGCTAGACTCAGCACATAATGGTATGACTATGGTGGATGTGCTCAGATCAATTAATAAAGTATTATTTTCAATTGGATCTGAAAACTTTCTTTACTACCTTATCCTCTCTTTTTATGTTTGTTTTATAAATTGAACTACCCTTTCTATTTTATCTAGGAAATGTTGGAGCAAAGTGCCTAAATACCAATAATAGATTCAAACAATTCACTCATTCATGATTAAAATGATTAACTCATTCACTTTCAATCATTAGCACTGAACCACCAGTAGTGATGTTGCATCTCTCAAATATTATTCTATGTAGGCTCTGTTGTGAAGCCAAATATACACAACCGTGCCCTGGCTTGATTTTGAATTAGTCCTAAAATAGAGGATGAAAGTCCATTAGTGTTCCCTCCTATTCTATTTGATAGTACTTAATATCTTGATTATTTTAGAACAGTATCTTGGGATGAACAACACAATGCTCAACATAGGGGGTGTTGAGGTCAAGCACAACTTCAACTGCTAATCCCGTTTTTTATTATTCCATTCATTAATCATAATCTATCAATATAGGGTTTAAAGTGAATAATAAGTTACATAGTGGCTTTTGTTGGATATCGCACATCACATAACACATACACAGGTCTAATAGGTGATAACACACAGGTCCAAATTTTCATAGAAGGTAAACCATATCAAACATTGGCACTCCATATAGACTATAATGCAAGTTGGACCCATCTAGTTATTAAGGCCTCGTCTAGAGATAAAGCAAAACCTTGTTCCATATTCATAGTCAATCAACACAATCATAGATTCATATTTATAATTTATGTCATAGTCATATATTATCAAAATTCTTTCTAAGAAATTTGTCCATGTTCTTTCCCATTCTAGCATCTTTATATATTTATCAAGTTACAAATAATAAATAATTAATTTATTGCATATCTTAATTTTTAGATTTTATGTAGAAGTTTATCATAATTGGGATCTAAAAATTTTCTTATTTCCCCAATTTTGATAAAATGTGTTGGTGAACCTATGTTTTTTTAGCATTGCCAAACCGTAGGTTTCCCTTAGGGTTCTTCTAAGATTTCATAGTTTTTTCTTAGGGTTTCATATAAGGTCTCTGATTTCCCCTTGTTCTTTGTGTAAATTAGAATTTTTATTCTTTTCCCTAGGGTTTCACCCTCATTTTTATATTAGGGTGTTTCTTTCCTATGCTTGTGTCTTATCTTTCCTTGATCAACTCAAATCTGATCCATGATAGTTATAGTTTAAAAATTATTATAGGTTTTTTAGTCATATTGATAAAATTAGAACCCTATTTTTGTTTACCAAACTATAGTATAATTTTTTTAGAATTCAAAAATTACTATTTTTAGTAATTTGGCCTAAGAGATGAATGATTTACTTGTAATTTATGGGTTTCATTTATTTACTGATTTTTATCAAAAACCTAATTTATATTTGAAAAATAACTAATGGATATATTTTAGAAGTCATTTATTTATTGTGCACATCATATAATGAATATATGGGTTACTTTTAGTATAGACTTTTTAATTCAAGCAATAATTTTTCAAATTACATGGTGTCAGTTACTTTATATAGTTTCATAATTATGAAATAAATTAGATAACATTAATGTATAATAAAACTAATATTTCACTTAGTCATAATACACATTCTATGTCTATGTGGCTTCTTCCAACCCTCCTCAAGATGATGATAGTTACTTTCCCTCTAGCCAAGTCCATGCTATCATTATTCCAAGATGTAAGGTATCCTATACTATAGTACCAAATGAAGGTACTCAACATATCCTTCCTCAACACCCTCCACCTCCCACATATTTTCTTGATTTTTTTTTGTGCTTATTCAATTATAAGTACCTAAGGTTTGTGTTTGTGAAGCCCTCCAAGATCAAATCATCACTATGAGTAAGTCAATAGCAAAATTAGAAAATAAAAATTAGTATTTCATTTAAAATATTACATAATGGGAAAATCAAATCACATATGTAAAAAATCCATAATATATTATTTTAAATCATTCATTTGTATCTTCATCTATAAAATTTGTGCCTAACAAGACTTCATATAAAGATTGGAAGCCAAAGCAAAATACATCTACAATTAGTGATTCAAAAAATATGTAATTGGCTAACAAGAGTTAAAGTGAGATTATAATAGAAACGCTTAGAAACAAGTTGATCAAACTACCTCCTATGCATCCTCTAAGGAGATCAACATATTATTATGCATATCATAAAATACATGAACATCATACATATAGTTGTTTGGCTTTGAAAGAAAATAATAATAATAATTGATATTGGTGATCTTATAGTAGATGTGTTTTAACCTTTGAAATTGGATAACAAGAGATAAAGTGAGATTATATGACACATGCTTAGAAACACATTGATCAAACTACCTCTTATGCATCCTCTAAGGAGATCAAAATATTATTATGAATATCATCAAATGCATAGACATCATACATATAATTGTTTGGCTTTGAAAGAAAAAATAAAAAAAGATAATTGATAGTGGTGATCTTATAATAGATGTGTTTTAACCTTTTAAGACTTAACAAGTGTAAATCATATATTTATTAAAGATATAAGTAGACTAAATCAAGGAAATAATATGCAATAAATACAGTCATTTATTTTTTACAGAATTGACTAGTTTTGACTTTTCTAAAAATAGTAATAAATAATGCAAATAAATATTTAACTAGAAAACACCTAATATGGATGATCTGAGTGCTAAAAACTTGGATAGAAGTTGGTCTAATTATTGTAAACTAGATCCCTTTGTTAGAACCACTCTTGGATAGTAGCTCCATAATTTGATAGAAGTGCCATTATTAGTAAAGTGGTGGTAGTGTCTTGATATTGGTAGTAGTGTCCTCTATGCAGGACTATCCAAAGCTTTTGGTGTACCTATGTCTGGATATCTAGGGTATGTTCCTACGTGCATGAGTTTAAGAACCCTATATTATGCATGTAATGAATAATTTATTATGAAAACTCTAATCCTCCATACAAATAGGGTATGAGCTAAAAAGTGTGTTTATTAGTAGGGTATCATTAGTAGGGTAGGTTGGATATCCTCAACACTCCATTGTGAAGAGATTTTCCTACATACCAATACTCTGAGGAGGGATCAAGCCTAATGTAGTTTTCCCCACCTAAGTGTTGGTGTAAGTGTAATTGATGCTAGGATGATAGTGGCCTTGAGTGCCTTGAGTGTGCTTGCAACTGAAAATATAGAAAATTTGAGTTTACGACTGTTGTAGATGGTAGTATGTAGAAGTAGGGTAGAATAGGGATTAATAACCTTAATTATGCTCAAATTATTCTACGTTTGAATGTGTGTTTTTCATCTAATTTCCATCTAGTGGTTAGAGGGATAAAATTCATGTGTGTGTGTGTGTGTATGTGTGTGTGTGTGTGTGTGTGTGTGTGTGTGTGTGTGTGTGTGTGTGTGTGTGTGTGTGTGTGTGTGTGTGTGTGTATTATTTTATTGCTTGTGTGGATGATAAAATATGTCTATTCCGACCTTAGGATGCTTTAGTTTTGAAAATATTTTTTTTGGGAAAAGCTAGGGAAAAATGCATTAGCATAATTTTGGGGACATTGGTGCCACATATCACTAGTGTCCTTATTATGGGGCTAGTGTCCAGCTGGCAGAACACTAGGCACAAAGGGCCAGATCAGGAAATGAGGGTCTGGAACTACTTTGGAGCTGATTAGGGATGTTTGTGGCCCTGCATGAAGGTTGGATAAGTGTGAAAATAGGCTCTAGGATAGGTCTAAGGCTAAGCTAAGGATAGGTAGTCTCAAGTATCACTCTTAACACTCAAATACCACTTTTGGGTGATTAAATTTGCCCCCATTCATTATATAAATGTAGAAAAGTGAAATGTCTAGGATAAAGTAAAAAGAAGCATATATGGACTTACATAGAAGGTGAAGCCCATGAAGTTGGATCTGAGTTTGTGAAGCTATGTTTGATTATGTGAAGCACGTTCCAATACATTGTTTTACAAATAAAACATACATAAATCAGTCCTTACTTAAGAGATATCAAAATTGAAAGACTATATTGAGTAAAAAATTAAAAATGAGTAAAGAGATGGGAAGGGAAAGGAACAAATACACCTCACTAGGTATGCGAACCAATGTATGAACCTAGTGACAACATGTGTGTGTGTATAGTGATCAGTCGATGAATATCTTGGACTGAGCTAGTGGTTTTTTCAATCTTCATGTGTGGGTGGCTCAAAAACTCAATCCAATTTTGACTCCTTCATTACCCACCCCTTTCTTGGTGGATCATGACCTGTGAATAGCTTGGATTGGACTGATAGTGTGTCAAACCTTCTCGTGTGGGTGGCTGAAGAACTCAAGGAGGTTATGACTCCATCATTGCCCACCCTATATAGTAGATGCATATGAAACTAAACTATGTGAAGTATTGTAAATGTCTATTTGAGTATATCTAATTGTGTATATCTACTCTATAGCCACTCATGTACATTAGGTGGCTCTATGCCACTTGATAATGCCAACCACTAAAGATGGATTAAGGCATGAAACTAGTGTGTAACCTAGAATATGATGTTAGATGTAGAGAATGTAGAGAATGACATGGAATTTTTCATTCCATCTGATCAATCAGTATGTAACTGAGTATACATAAATAATGTGTTGTGTACATACCCACAAATTTGATATTTGAGCATATGGATTCTGTCTAAGTTGTAATAAATTATATCTGGGTATTTGACCTAAGTATGGGAATGGTAATGTTGTGCATGATTCCCTCAATATGATCAAATTGATATGAATCTATGCTAAACTAATATGAATCTAAGCAAAAATTGAGTATAACTAATAAACCTATAATTAAAATGAAAACTTGTACTATACTTGGTGTACTATTCTGGCCAATCTGGGTTTTTCTAAAATTAAGGCTACTAGATAGTAGTGCCATATATTAGATGGTAGTGTCATGTGGTGTTAGTGTCCCTATTTTGGTGCTAGTGTCTTTCTGGTCTAAATTTTATGTAACTATATTACTTTTTAGGTCATTATTTTTCCACTATGCTTACCTGTGTTTGATTTTCTATAATTAAGACTATATGCTAAAAAATGTATAGTGAGTGTAATATAGTAGCCTGATATTTGAGACAAAACCCTATGAATTTTGCCTTTTTTTAGGGTGTGATTCTAGGAATTTGATGATGGAGGGGATGTTAGATCAAGTGTTAGTTATCATATAAAACAATGAAATGAAAAACATGCTAACAAGCTTAATGCCTCCATGCCTAGATCATAGGGGGAACTTAGTGAAGAAAACCAATTGACAAACCAAAACTAAAATTCAAGAAGAACCACCTTTCTTACCTTCCTTAAATGCTCCAAAAGATATCTACAGTGGCTTGCTTAGCTTGTGCTCAAGAATTCTATGGTAATGGAGCTTAGCTATCTCTTTATCTTTTTGGCACCATTTGTTGGCTCATTCTTGCTTGATGTAGCTTGATGGCTTGATGGCTTGGCTTGTGATTCATAATTTTGGCATTATAACTCTATAGATTTTAATCTTGTCATAAAACTAGCATTATAACATTACTATGTCTAAGCTCTCTAAACGAAGAGGCAAATGCTTGTATTTATAGGTTTAGTAACTAACCCCAACCAAAGGTGAGTTAGAGTGTAGTTAGAGCTTGGAATGGGTTCAAACCTAACCTTTGTGAGTTAATTAACTCTAATAGAGTTAAAAGGTGTCAAATGGTCATGATTAGTAATGAATAGGCATGTTTAGGATATTTTGAGATATTTGACAACTCACAAAAAGGTAATTATGAATTCCTAAGATATTCTTTGATTTTTGAATTTTATTTTTGATAATTCATTTAATTACACATGGATTAATTTAATTTAGGAATTTGATTAGGTTTTGCATGTTAATTAATTTTGTTTAGGAATTTTATCATTTTATAAGATTTGAATTAATTTGATGTGTGCATTTGCCCCATTTAATTGATTTATAGGCCAAGTTGCATACTATGAATCCAGATTTGAGAAATTTAGTGATTCTTAAGTTTTATTTGCAAAGGTTGGTAAGAATCAGTCTAAAATTTGGTATGAAGCCATTGGTGACCAAATTTATATGTCTACATTTTTCCCCTATTTGAGAAGATGTTGAAAGTTATAAGCACAATAACATCTTCTCAAAGAATGAAAAGGTCCTATATGCTTACAACTTCAACTACAATAGATGAACTATAAGGTGCCCCATCGAGGGAGCAGTTGGCAAAGGGGTTGATAAATGGTCCTTCAAAATAAGGAAATGAGTGGACCAAACAGATCAACATGATGGAATGAACTGATTTTCCTATAGGCAGTTATAATCATTGGCATATGGAGATACCCCAATTAAGGTAGAAAAATAAGATGATTTTCCCATAGGTGGTTATAATCATTAGTAGATGTAGGATATAAAAAATGGTGATGGCTTTCCCAAAGGTAGTTAGAATCATCAAAAAAGGTGTAGGGTAAAAAGAGACTGATTTGCCTAAAGGCAGTTATAATCAGTTAAAGGAAAATAATTATTTACCCACATGTGGTTATAATCATTGGTAGGATAAAAAAATGCCCCAGGTGGGTAAAAAAAAGTGAATGATTTATCTAAAGGTGGTTAGAAGCATTAACCTTCAAACTGATAGAAATGTAATTATTTGCCCAAAGATGATTATAGTCATTGGAAATGCAAATGGGATGGTGTGCAATGATTTACCCAAAGAATGAAAAATGGGGACTGAGTTGACCTCAATAAGAATTTATCATGGCCCACATAGTCCCAAAATGGCCTCAATTCATAGTAGTTCCACCTTATAATAGAGGAATCTAACTAGTGTAGCAGCCAATTCAAACAAAATGGGCATAGTTGGTATAATGGCATAGTAAGACATAGCAATGGCAAGTTTGTATGTCAAGGCACAATAAACAAATGTTTCCCCTAGTTTTCACATAGGTGGTTATAAATAAGAAACAATAACATATATCAATGATACTAATTTGCCCATAGGTATTTATAATTCATAGCAAGACCAGTGAGACACTGATTTACCCAAAGGTAGTTATAATCAGGGCCACACAAACAAGGCATGATATAAAATGAAACAATAAATGAAGGATGTAACTGCCAAAACTTCTATCATACTACTCCAAAATATAGCCTCTATCTATAATTCTTGAAACAATTGTTGAAATTGATATGATTCCTCATGTTTAAATTAGAACCAATGGATGAACTAAGGTCAAATGGGCTAGGTAAGAAGGCTAAAAATAGGTTTTGGTTGATAGAAAAGGTATGGTAGAATGGAATAATGGAATGGAAAAGTGATAGAATGGTAGAATGGCAGAATGGTATAGTACAAAAAAGAGTGTTGATAATATGGTATAACTTGAAATGTTCCTCATAGACAATACACCAAGTCACTCAAGCAAAGTAACGCTTGAGGTGTATAATGTTCATTGGCTCATCATGGTCTTCCCCATATATTATGGTGATCCTGTATGCTCTAGCACCATAGTATACAATAATGATGAAAGGACCTACCCAATTGGGTTTAAACTTGATTTTATGCTTCTTATCAACCATGGTATTATTTTGGTTTTCTTTAAGCACAAGATCACCAACTTCAAATTCTTTGTGTTTCACTTGTTGATTATATTGGCCATGGAGTCAATTCTAATATGCTTAAAGGTGGTTTACTATAGCCAAATGTTTCTCATCAAGTAATTCTAGCTCTTACAAGTGAGCTACTCGATAGTTTTTATCATCCAAGACATGCTTCAAAGAGATGTGTAATGAAGGCAACTCAATCTAAATAGGAAGAATAGCTTCAGTACCATAAACAAGTGAGTATGGAGTGTCTCTTGTGGGAGTGTAGTGGTTGTTATGATATGCTTAGAGGGTACAAAATATTTGGAGTTATCAATCGCAGTTGGCATCATTGAAAATATTTTTAAAAATGTTGTCAATGGTTTTATTAGATCATTTTGCCTAGCCATTACCTTGTGGATAGTATGCCATGGAAAAATGTTATTCGATCTTGTATTTGACACATAGTGATTCAACATCCTTATTATTTAATTATCCTCCATTATCAAATATAATGTCAAAAGGGATACCTAGAAAAAGATGAGATAGTTGAAAATAAATTTGGAAATTTGCTTTCCAATCACATAAGTGAGGGGTATAGCTTCAACCCACTTAGTGAAATATTTTGTGGTAATAAGGATATGTTTATGGCCATCTAATGAGGTGGTTTTTATCTTTCCAATGAGATCAAGGCCTCATGTAGTAAATGTTCATGGTGTTAACATTGGTTTCAAAGTCTTGGCTAGGGCATGAATCAAATTGGCATGTCGTTAAAATTTATCACATCTTTTGACATATGCAGTTGCATCTACATCCATCATTGGCCAATAATACTCAGTACGTAATAAAAATTTTGATACGATGGCCCTACTAGTGTGATTTCCACATACCCCTTTGTGAACTTTTTGTAACACTAATGTAGATTCTATTGAAGCTAAACAACAAATAAAAGTTCCATTAAAATTATGGTGTTATAAGGTTGGTCCAAGTAAGGTATAACAATAGGCATTATAGATGAAGGATTTGGGTTGTTTTTGGGATAAGTCTAGTGGTGTAATATGGTCATGGAGATAGGCATATAGGTCTAAATACCAAGTGGATCTGAGACCAACAATATCATAGATCATTATGACACTTGATGGTTCATGAGTTGACACTAGCAAAATTTCAATGAAAAACTAGTATTCTTTGGCCATGTCTTTTTGTCAAATCAAAGATCCAATGGTAGCCATGGTATATGTTTTTATGTTGTTAGCCCTTGGTATATGTTCAAATTGGACATCAATAATCTATTGTTTGAGAGTGTTGACCATGGCCTTGTAGGGAACCAGTTTATCATCTTTGGTCTAAAAATGGTTTGTAACTTGATTGATTATTAACTATGAATCACCATAAACCTTTAGATGATGTATGTTCCATTGTACTACCTATTGAAACCCTATGATGAGTGTTTCATATTCGCTCATGTTTTTGGTACAAATAAAGTTGATCCTGAATGATTTAGGTATTAGATCCCCCTATAGAGTAATAAATAAAAGGCCTACCCCAATCCATATGTTGTCAATGATCCATAAAAATATAGCTTCTAGTGTTACTCCTTGAGAGGAGTTTCAATGATAGTCATAATGGATTCGTCAAGAAATTGGAATGTCAATGGCTCTATATTTATAAGGGGTGATTAAACAAGTTGATATGCAATAACCTACCCCTTGATGGATTTTTCATTCACATATTATATCTTAAACTCATTGAGAAACATGATCCATTTAGCCATGCGAACTTGTAAAGTTGTTTTAGATAGTAGACGCTTGAGTGGATCTACTTTTGAAATGACCATGGTCTTATTGTTTAACATGTAATGGTGTAATTTTTGAGTTGTGAAGACTATAGCTAAATAGGATTTTTTAGAGGGAATATAATTGTGCTCATATGTAACTAGTGTACAACTTAAATAGTACATAGCATGTTCCTTTCTATTTTCATCATGTTGAGTCATCATGTTGAGCTAAAAGTGCCCCCAGGGATTTGTCTATTGCTGATAGGTATAGAAAGAATGGTTTCCCTGGTATGGGAAATAATAAAACTAGTGGATTTGTTAGGTAGTCCTTTAGCTATTAAAAATCTTTCTGACAATCATTATCCCAACGAAATATCACATCTTTCTTCAAGAGATGTGTAAAAGGATGACACTTGTTATCCAATTGAGATATGAAGCATCTAATATATTGTATCTTATCCTATAAACTATGGAGTTACTTAAAATTAGTCAGTGTTGGCATTGCTATTATGGCTTGTACTTTGGCTAGATCAACTTCAATACCCCTATGAGACACAACTAAGCCAAGCAATTTGAGTGAAGTAACTCTAAAATCATATTTCATAGGGTTGAGTTTGACTTTATATTCACGTAGTCACTCAAATATCATCCTTGGTATTGTTAGATGATCAACCCTAGTCTTTGATTTTCCTAGTATGTCATCGACGTAGTCTTTAATAATGTTATGCATTATATCATGAAATATGATAATCATGGCTCTTTAATAGGTGGCCCTACATTTTTAAGACCAAATGGCATAACCTGATAATAGAATGTTCCCCACATAGTGGTGAATGTTGTTTTGTGTTGATATTCTAACATGATATGAATTTAATTGTAAGCTAAGAATCCATCTATCAGTGAAAGCATCTCATAACCCATTGTGGATTCAATAATCATGTTAGTGTTTGGTAGAGGAAAGTCATCCTTAGGGAAATATTTATTAATGTCCCTAAAATCAATGCAAATTCTTATTCCTTTTGGCTTTTTACTGACTAACACTACATTAGAAATCCATTAAAAATAGTCAATTAGCTTAATACATCTTGCTTTTAAGAGTTTTTCCAACTCTTATCTTACTAATACAGCAATGCAAGGATGCATACATAACTTTTATTTTATTGGTTTGGCATTAGGATGTACCATAAGGTGGTGAACAGCCAAGACGAGGTCCAAACCAGGCATGTTAGAGTAGGCCAATTCAAATATAAATAAATTCCCTCAATAGGGCTGTGAGGACTTCACATTCCTCCTCAATAAGGGATGCACCTAATTTGATCCATTTCAAGTCATCTGGAGTCCTGATGCTTACCTCTATTGTGTCTTCCACTACAAGGGTCAAACCATCTTCAAGAATAGTAAGCAAAGATTTGAACTAGTTTGTAATAGTAGTCCTCTGTTAGGACTAGTTCCTCAAGTTCTCTTAGGCATGATGAATCAAAATCCCCCAAGGGTAGGGATGGCCATATAATAAATGTAGTTAGAAACTCTTGGATTATGTGATCAAAATATTGTTGTTATTTAAGACTAAATTTGGACCCAGAGGCATGTTCATCATCAATGATATCTTGGTCTATGTTTGACTAAGGTTGAACACCCCTATCTAATGGCACCTAAAATAGGTTTTCACCACTAGACTGGCCTTTATCTTTACTTTTTACTTGGTCCAAAAGTGCCTCGAAGGGGTTTTCACTTGGGGACCTCAATGTTTTATTTAATTGTTTTTACTAAGGGTGTTCACCTAGTCTCCAAAATAGGCTTCACGATCTAACTTGATTGAGAACCCTTTTTTGTGGTCTCCCAACAGAACATTGTCCCTAAGGCCTAAAAATTTGTAGAAGGCCTCACCATTTTGAAACTCATCAACTAACATGATGGATTCTTGGTGGCCTTAGTCTATAAATTAGGGATAATTTAATGGTAGTGGATTATGGTGAATGATAGGTAGAAGGGTACAAATGACATTATTGTCAAACAAATTGGTATGGGCTAGGTCATCAAATTGGCTATGATCAAACTTTTCTTCACTACCGGCATCATCGTCACTACTCATTAGTAATAGAACTTGAATAAGATAAATGGGGTCACCCTCGGTGGTTTAAATCCAAGTCTATAGGTTCCTTTATAATTAGTCATATAAATTGGCTCAAGTGTTCCCTATTGATTGGGCCCAAGACCTCCTCCTTCATAGTTTTTCTTTTCCATAATTTGATTAGGAATAAGATATTTGAAATTATTAAAATAATTGGCTAATTTATCATTATACAACAATGATTCATCACCTTTGAGAGGGTCCTTTTTTTGGCTAAAGGTTGATATGAAAGTGATAGGTGTTGGAATATGTTGATGGCCTTTTCCCTTTCTTTGCCATTACATGAGTGGTTTGGCTTTCGGTCTTCCAAAGGACTTTGGGTTCTGTGGAAGCTTTGCAATGTGAAATGTGTCATGGATCAAGTATTCTCCTAGGCCATTATCCAAGATGGTTTAATGGTTAGACATTTCAAGAGGCAACATGTGGTAAAGGGAATCAAAGGTGTCAAGTTCAATGTAATTGGCCTCTAGTAAATCAACAAGTATTACTTTCCCTTTTTCCTTCTTGGAAACTAGATTCATGTTGAAATTGTAGTTATAACTCTTAAACTCGGCCTCTAAGTGTTTACAATGCTTGTATAGATACAAATCTCTAGGAATACTCACCTCCATTACTAAATGGGATAACTTGATACACTAGTGCAATGTTAATGGGATTGAATGAATCTCATGTATCCAAAGTCTACCCAAAAGCATATTATATGACAAATCAAGATCTAACACATGGCATAGTATATCATGGGTCAAAGGCCCAATGATAATTGGTAAGATGATGGTGACTTATGATTATAGTTATTCATTATCATAAGCTTTGATGATGATTATTTCTACTTGGATATCTATTGTTGTGTACCCAAGAAGCTTGATGAGCTTTAGAGACATAATATTCAAGCTTTATTTATTGTCTATGATAATACGCTTCACCTTATGTTGCGTTATGTAAACTTTAATATACAATGGATTGCTATGAAGTGGGTCAAGGGATGACATATTGCTTTGATTTAAGGTTAATTATTGGCTTGGAGCTAGGTGTCCAACCAAATCTTCAAATTTGTTTGGAGATATGTCATTGGGAACTTTAGATTGGCCCAGGAATTCTGTCAAGATGTTTTTATGGATAGTAGATTTATGCAAAAAATCTAAAATGGATATTTTTGTTGACGTCTTTTGTAATTATTCCATAATGTCAAACATATTTTCTTACATAATTGTAAATGGCTTATTCTTAGCTAGAATGGTTGTTTAGATGATGGGTGAAATGGTAGATAGTTGTGGGCCTAGTATGGTCATCCTTGATCATCAAGTTATGATTAAACAAATGAGATTAGGTACAGGACCATTGTTGCTAACAAATGATGGTAGAGGGGGACTAGATAGGATAATTTTTTATTACCAATGCACTTATGTGTGGTCATGAGCTAATGATAAGTTATCAGTATAAGGTCTAAACATGGGAATCTCTACTTGCTAGTTTGCCTGTGTACGGTCCTAAGTCAAGGAAGGATTACCAGTATGAGTTTGTTGATTAGGAATGATTACCAATCATCTTGTCTAATTGGTTCTTGGTCTTGGATTAATGGAAATGTTGTTAATGTGACCTCCTATAATATGGCCTATAATTGAGTTATAGTCATGTGCAACTACATGGTAGGTATGTTGGTTGTTTGCCTCATTTTAGCCTTGGTTCTATCCATTATTTTGATGTTGTTGGTTTTACTATTGATTATGTTGGTTTTGCCTTGGTTTTTGATACTGATAGTATTATTATTTCACTATCCACTACTATTATTACTATTGTTGGTTGTTATGTTGGGGAAAAGGATTCTAATAAATGTTGAGATTTTAATTGGAGGTGGAAGCTCCATGATCCAATGTGATCTATCAGTTTTACAAAATATTTTCAATGACATGTTTAATTTTCACACAATGCTATAAATTATGGCCATTAACCAAATGATATTCATATAATTTATTTGGTCTATATCAATTTGAAATGTTAGTGCCCTTAGGAATTTGCCCTTTCAAAATAGGCCATTTAATCAAATTAGTTGTAGAAAGTTTTTGAAACACTGATTCAATGGGTTCTCCAAGGTTGCAAAAGCCACAATGTGTAGGCATATTTCTCCTTGGAGGAGGTTTTTTAAAGGCATAGATTATTACATTTGCTACATTGATCTAGGTGTTATGCTTATTGCACTTACTGCATTTGCTAAAGACGTTGTTGGTTAGGAGTTATGTGCATATGTGACATAGACTATATAAATGGTGATTGTATTGTTTCAACATGTCACAACTCCGTTACTCAATTTCCTAAAACATTATTATTGTTATTGAATTGCTTGGGTTTTTCATATTTATTAGCCTAGGTTTATTATGATGCTTGTGCTTGGACTAGATTTTGATTCTAGCCATTATTCTAGTTTTGGTTCTAACTTTGGTTGGATGAGGCTAGTATAATGGTCCCTTTGTTAATGTGGGATCTTTAAATCACCAAACCTTTATCAATGGTCTCTTTAAACATGTGCACACATAGCAACTCAAGGTAGTAAGATATCTCACTATGTAGATTTTTGGTAAACATAACAAGTAATTGTTTGTCTAGTAGACTGTGGGTAAATCAACTTGTAAGGGATTTCTATCACTACAGATAACTTATGAAGCTTTCACCAACATTCTATTTTGCTTGTGTTAAATTGACCAATAAAATCTCATGCTCAAGATTATAATAGAAGTGTTGCATGAATTTATCTAAAAGATCATCAAAATTAGATATTGAATTCTTGGGAAACTTTAGAAACTATTCTAACAGTTACCCTTCTAGGCTTCATGGAAATAACAATAAAAGGTATATATTGATATAGGCCACTAGTTGTTATGAAACAAAGAATTTTATCAGATGGGCCTTGGGATCACCTTTCCCCTTGTATTTGTCAAACTTAGGTGGTTCATACCCTGGAGGAAATGGTTTCTGTAAGTAGTCCATGTTGAAAGGGTAAGAACACATGTTGTCCAACTTAAACCTTTTAGTATGTTTCCTACATTGTGTGAGGGCAATTACATCCTTCATTTGTTGTAGTTCTTATTCAAAGAAACTAGTGGGACTATTGGCTTGAGGTGGAGGTTGAGCGATCAAAATTAGATTACTTTGATTAGGGTATTATGGAGGTATTTTTTGGGGAATGTTGGATTGGCTAGGGAATGGCCCAGGAATACACATGCATAGATTAAGGTGTGATTGTTAAAATTACGCATGTTGTAGCGTGATATTTTGGTTGGGATTGGGTATGTAGGCCTAGTGTTGGGAATGTTTTGGTTGGGATGGAGGTATATAGTCATATTGTGCCTATTGAGATTAAATAGGGACATGCTACCAAATATTCATACCTTGTTGATTGAGGGGAAATTATGAAACAAGACCCTATCTTTGAATTTATGGCACTTTTTGCATGAAAGTCAACTGTTTCCTAATAGGTACTTGAGGAACATAAGAACCTCTTGGTTACACGAATCCCTATTTGGAAGTGGATGAATGTTGGAGATTTAGAATTTATCCCTGACCAATATTTATACATTGTTGGTTAAACATAATTTGATTTTGGATTAGTATGTTAGTCTACAATTGAAGAGGTATGTTTATTGCTACCTGGTGAGGTGGAACATTGGTTGCCCCTTCTTGAGGTGGAAAGATGTTTTGCCTTATTGCATGGGTATGTTGGATGGTGCCTATTGTTGTGGAATATTACTCATCACCTATTGGGTAGAGTAATATTCATCATATTTTATTATGGCATAGCACTAGTTTTTGGTTGACTACTTAATCCTTGATGTTGGGTGCTTGAAAAAAAAAGTGGGTTGAGGATTAGAGGTATTCGATTGAGGTTGGGAAGTAAAAACTCCCACTCCCTAATTTTTTGGACCACTCATGGTGTTAGCTAAAGGTATATTTTTTTGTTGACTATGTGTTTATGTATTAACACCACTTTGGTTTGGATTGGACATTATTTATGTATTGTCCACTATGTTTTACTCATTGTTCTATGTAGAAGCAAAAGATACTTCCTTGATAGTTAGGGTATCAAACATGTTTTCCCTTGAATTAATTTGCATAATTGGGTCAAAACCCTAATTTTATTAAACTTTCAACTCAATTAAGATGCATATTGAAAGAAGTGACTTAATTAGAGGTGCATTTGACATGGTCATATGATTAAAGTTTCATGCTAAGTTTTGATATATCTGGTATGTTGTGTATATTTAAATGAAATGGTCCTCTATGAGGCCTCTTTGTGTGACAAACATATGTTTATTTTGATATGACATTGGTATAATGGCATTAGGGTTTTTAGAAGAGGCTTGTTTATTGTATGCCACATTATAAGGCCCTCTTACTAGACTTGGAAAGTTTTCATACCCTACCTATGTGGCTCTGTTAGGATCATAGGCTAACGGCATTATAACTTAATAAGGTCTCTTTTGAACATTTTTTGTAATTGAAAGTATGATATCAAAATATTGAGCCATCTATTTTTGGTCTTGCTCTATGTATGGAGGTATGCTAACCAAATAATTAGCCAAAAAATCTTGATTCTGCTCCCCTATTTGAGTGTTGTATGGTGGATAAGAATCCATCTCCTAAATAATATCATCTTCATAAGGGTCTTGAAAAAAGTCCTCTTGTGTTATAAAATTTCCATATCCTGGATTATACATGACTCCAAAACATTTATAGTGAGACATGGTCAAATCAAATGGCAAAATATTTCACAACAAGAGAGGCTAGAGTTCTACAAAATTTGAAAATCTTTGTCTGAAAAGACAAAAGGTTCAAACTAGGTTTAACTCATTCTAAGGGTGGAGTTGTATCTCCAAAAGGTCTATGAAAACATTTGGTAAAAATAGCATAACATCAAATGTCTAATGTTAAATGCCTCACACAAATAACGTTAAGTAAAATAAAATAAAAACAAGATGCCAAACTCTAGGTCTAAAGATGTTCTAAATAGGTCTAAACTAGGAAAGGTAAAAGTTGTTAAGACTTTTGGCCAAATGTGACATCAAAATATAGGATCAAACAAGGCATGTGCAAGGAATTTTGGCTAAATGTAGAATCAAAATCTATAATTGAAACAAAGGAGAATGATTTTAAATTAACAAACTTGAAACACTTTGGCATAAACAAGGCACTTGATTCTAGACATAAATATGATCAGATTGGTACAAGGAACCAAACAAAAGGTATTTTAAGATGGATTGATTGTATCAAATAAAAGTACAAACAATGTAGTTTTTGAATTTTGGGTCAAAAATTAACCTAATTTATGCAACCCAAAAGAGAAAGATCTATGTATCAGCGTCTACATGTCAAGGCCTAAACATGATCGATCAATATTTGGATCTAAATTTGTAAAATTTAATCAAAGAATCGACTTAAAAAAACATAGAATTTATTAACAAATAAGCTAGGAAATTTTGAACAACATGACTATGTTAAACAAAGATCCAACAAGACACATGAATTGGTTTAAACAATGATAATTTAGACGCAAGATAAGATAAGTCTATTGAAACAATTGGAGTAGCATAATGGTGTTACTACTCTCAAAATATGTAATAATGGTTTGTTTCAAATACTTCTAAGGCCTAAAACTTGAATTTATTTGGGTAGCATAACATTACCCATCTCAATCAAGTGACACACAAAATTTTTTGATGCAAATTTTTTCTAAGTTAAATCAAGGTGTCAAACAAACAACATAACACCCACTCAAACAATAGAGTAATGTAGGCAAATAAACTCATATATTATGTGGTATAACAAACACAAGTTTTATACATAAAACACCAAGAAATAACATAATAAATGACAAAATATAACTAAGTATATCGTCCTATATTCTATCAAGGTGTGGTAAGTGGGGTTGACTAAAACTTATAAATTATGACCATCTAGATTGATCCCGAATGTGGATAACACAAGAGAATAATCATGTCAATTAAGTTAATACTAATTAAATTATTATGCAAGGGTTTATTCCTTTGCATGATGATTCCATCTGTAGACTACTTAGTGAAATTCTTTAGTTGATTAGACCTAACTCAGGGCTTCATTATGAAAGGTAAGGTTAGCCGCTCAACCCCCTACCTCTTATAATATGCATACCTTAAATTATATACATCATCATGGAATGGGGTTGAAACACTATCAGGAGATGAATCCCTGAGTCAATGATTCCCTAGAGAACTCATGAGAGGTAATGACATCACCTTCACAAGCCAAATTGTATGAAAATAAATGACTAGTAGAAATACTTTAGGGTTGATTTTATATGACCTAAGACCATATGGGTTTTGGGTAGAGCCTAGATAACTTTCTTTACTCACCTTGAAATAAGGCACAAATTCAATGAAAATGCACTTTTAATCACCCAATTTTCCTATAGGGGATGGGGGAGAACATACGTGCGCTATTCTTTTTACGAAAATAAATAATCAACAAATAGTTTACAAGTGATTGCAATTAAAGTTCAATTTTAGGCACCAAATTGAAATGTGATGATGTTCTTTACTTATCCCCTTGGCTTAAGTGAGAAAGACTCAAAATAATTGCACAACATAACTTAAGCAAAGGAATTTATGTTCACTTTAAGCCCAAAATCCAAATGTTTAAGATTTAGCCTAAGTTCATTTTTTAAACACCAAAAATTAAGTGTTCAAGACTTAAGCATTTTTTTTAAGTACCAAGAATGAAGTGTTTTTAAGATTTAGCCATTATAATTCCTTTTAAACACCAAATACCAAATGTTCAAAATCTAACATGTTCTTTTTAAGCACCAAATTGAATTGTGCAAAACTTAGTTAATTCCTTTTAGATATCTAAAATGAAATGTGTATAGCCTAAACTTGTAAATTTGTGTTCAAATCACATCTTAGACATATAATTGTTAGATAGTATCCTTATACTTATAATTTATTTTGATGGTGAGTAAATAAACTTTGGAAAAGTAGCTCTTGGGTTTTATTTTAGAAAACATAGTGATCGTGGTCAGTTAGAATAGATGAATGATGGTTTCAAGGTAACTAATGTCAGTTGGTCTAAAAGAGAATCAATGATGGTAGTAAATGACTGACACCGATTGATGAATACCAATGTTGGTCTCCTATGAACTCAAAGGCAAAACCACAACAAATTAAAACATTAGGCTAGGCAATGGTTAGTAAAAAACTCAACAAAACCTGCAAGGTAAGGATTAAATAAAAAGTTTAAAAGCTACTAGAAACAAGAAACAATGAAAAGGAATGTTAGAAAGATTTAAAATGCAATCTTGATAAATTATGCTTCACCCTGCATATTGAATGATGATGGTTACATAGAATAGAGCTCAATTAGGTTGAACTAATGATGGTCACACAGAACTGATGTTGATTAAGCCTAACTGATATTGGTCTCTATGTAGATATAAGTTAATTCAAAGATTAAAAATATGGTAAAAACAAAGACAAAACTATAATTTTGTGCATTCAAGCATTCTTTTATCAATTTTTGAGTTGCATCTTCGTTTCCTTATTACATGGGGTATATATGGTCCCACCAAGCATGCCATTTATGATGCTAATAATTTGACGATGGAGGGGAGGTTAGATCAAGCATTAGTCTTCATATAAAATAATGAAATGAAAAACACACTAAAAAGCTTAACACCTCCATGCCTAGATCATAGAGGGCACTTAGTGAAGAAAACTAATTGACAAAGCACAACTAAAATGCAAGAAAAATAACCTTTATTACCTTCCTTAAATGCTCTAAAATATCTCTTCATTGGCATGCTCAGTTTGTGCTCAAGAAGTCTATAGTAATATAGCTTTGCTATCTCCTTCTCTCCTTGGCACCATTCAATGGCTCATGCTTGCTTGACGTAGCTTGATGGCTTGGCTTTTGATTAACAATTTTGGCATTATAACTCCATAGATTTCAATCTTGTCATAAAACTAGCATTATAACATTATTATGTCCAAGCTCTCTAAATGAAGAGGTAAATGCTTGTATTTATAGATTTAGCAACTAACCCCAACCCAAGGTGAGTTAGAGTGTAGTTAGAGATTAAAATGGGTTCAAACCTAACCTTTGTGAGTTAATTAACCCTAATAGAGTTAAAAGGTGTCAAATGGTCATGATTAGCAATGAATAGGCATGTTTAGGATATTTTGAGATATTTGACAACTCACAAAAAGGTAATTATGAATTCCTAAGATATTCTTTGATTTTTGAATTTCCTTTTTGATAATTCATTTAATTACTCATGCATTAATTTAATTTAGTTATTTAATTAATTTTTGTATGTTAATTAATTATGTTTAGGCATTTTATCATTTTCTAGGATTTGAATTAATTTAATGTGTGAGTTTACCATATTTAATTGATTTATAGGCCAAATTGCATATTATGAAGCCAAATTTTATATGTTTAGTGATTCTTAGGTTTGATTTATAGAGGTTGGTAAGAATCAATCTAATTTTGGTATGAAGCCATTGGTGCCAAATTTAGATGTCTACAGAGGGGAGTTGTTGACCCTTTACAAGAACTATCCTCAAAAGAAAAAGCTCTGTAGAATGTGTGTTGGTTAGATAATATATGATAATTTCATGATAATCCAATATAATGTCCATACATAACATCAAAATGTAATAGAATCTAAGCATAAGTATCTAATGTAAGATGTATGTCAAGTCTAACATTCCATAAGGGTGTCAAGATAAATGTAATAAATGTATGTAACAACAAATTTGAGTAGATACCTAGGGGGATGGGGCATGATGTCCATCATGGCACCCAAGTAGGAAGGGTAGATGCATGAGGTCCCTCATATCACCAAAAACTAGTGTGTGTAATAAGCAAAGACAAGTGTCATGCCCATGATGCATACAAGAAAGCATACATACAAAATTCATGAGGCACACAAAGTAGGACAAGGGACCACAATACAAGGGACATGGGCACATGTCATTACATTTGAGAAAACAAGACATACAAGGACATGTGCAAATGTCCACATACACAAGAAACCATAAAGTTGGCTTAGAGTCACATAGAAGGACATGTTTAGATATCCACATACATAATTAGGAAAAGGCACACACAAAGACATGGGAAATTTTTCAAAGCATACATATTGTGAATAGAAGTGGCATAGAGCCAAAGAACAAAGGCATATTCAAATGGTATTGAATATAAGAATCATATAAATGCAATCAAGTCTAAACTAGGTAAGCTAGAAATGAAAGTATGCATGGGTATGTAATACAAATATGTGTAGGAGTGAGGATGTACATATGCTAATCTTAAAGCAGTAATAGCTGGCAAAAAATATGAGTAAGAGTAGCATGATCAATATCAATATATAATAATGCTAAGGTTGGGATGTAAAGTATAAAAGAATAGAACCTAGTAATCAAAACTATGTATGGGATGCCCCCAAGTGGGTGAATGTGTCAAGTGAAGACCCATATATCAATGCATATTCCCCCAATGGGTAGATAATATCAAGTCTAGATCGATGTAGTAGACCTGAGTCTTGTAGGCAATCTGTAAGCAATCGACAAGAACAAGTGAAGCATGTATGTATGATAGAATTAATTATACTAATATAGTTAGCATATGCAATGTTTGGAAAATATAAAAAATGTAAACATAACAATTCATACAATCTATAAATTTTGTGTTTTTTGAGTAATTATTTGAATGTTTTTTGTGTTTTTGACATATGATAATGTTTTTTTTTTATTTTTTGGATATAAGTTATGTACAAGCAACATGAAAATGAACTATGTATAAGGAGAAAAAGAGATGGAAAGTATATACAATAAGAGAGAAACAATACTAAACAATGAGTCTCATGGGAGACTCACTATTACTATGCCCTGTGTCAAAAATAAGAATGGTAATCTCTCATGTAATGTAATTGCTATGTTGTGATTGAATTTTATTGCAGTAGGAATCTAAATATTATTCATCATTGAAATCATAATAATCATAATAATGTAGGATGCTAGAGGGAATTGCCTCATACTATGGAGTTGACCTTTCTAAATTGTGCTTTGGAATATTGATTGTGATTTTACCCTTTGAAATTGTGCTTATTATAGACATATGGTGTTGTGGAGGCTCTTTTGCTATAAAGCCTTTTTTGAGAATTTTTGTTGGCTTAGCATGATATCGACTTTGTAACTTAAGTTCTTGATCTTTCTATAACATTTCTTATGTATTTGGATATTTTTCCTTGATATACTATATCTATGAATGATTTTTCTTAGGATGTTCAATAAATCCCAAAGCTTGTTGACCAACATTATCAACTACTAGGATATGAGTAATGATGCATGGGCCTACTTGCCCAAACCTTGACCATGATAATCAAATTGTTATAGATATTTTTGACCAAACCCATACTACTAAGAAAGTTGAGCCTCATTTTGGAGAGGTATATTTTCATCTCTTACTTGGTTTACCTACTTTTTGTATTGTTTCTTGCTTTGATTGTGCTTTATACACCTTTTGTTGTTCTGAGTTATGCTTTGGTAACCATTTTTCTATTGTTTATGTATTTGACCCTTTTTGAATTTGTAAATGTTTTATTGTATGTTGTTTTTATGATGTGTCATTGTGTGAGTCATTTGTATCCATTATCTTTTGTATTTTATTTTTCAATGCTAAACATGAATTGGTGTGATGCCCATGCATTCTATGATATGCACAATAACATCTGGATCTTCTTACTAGGTGTCGAGGGGGTAGGTTGATTAACTTAGATTTAATCATTTACCTTACTACCACACCTAAACTCTTATTGGATATTTGAATGTTTTTTGAATCACTAGTTGGAGATGTACTTTGTTGTGATTTATGATTTGGATATGAAAGGGTGTTAGGCACAAATTTGTTAAGTGTAGATGCATATATATGGTTTACGCTAGCATATTCTAAAGATTGTGTACATGTAATGTGATTTTCCAATAATGAGACATTTTCACTTAATAACTAATTTTTATTCTATAAATCTGATATTAGCTTGCTCATACTGATAATTTGATCCCTTAGAGTCTCACAATTGCAAACCCTGGTTGCTTTTGATTGAACATGTAGGCACACACCCTGTAGGGAAGAGGTGTGAGTAGGATAAGTATGAGGATTAAGGACAATGGTATAATTTGATTCATCTCATGGAGGAGTAATATCATGGACATGGTTAGAGGGAAATTATCTATCACCCTCATGGAGATGAGGAGGAGGAGATTA
Source organism: Torreya grandis (assembly GCA_037957365.1). Classification (NCBI taxonomy): domain Eukaryota; kingdom Viridiplantae; phylum Streptophyta; class Pinopsida; order Cupressales; family Taxaceae; genus Torreya; species Torreya grandis. The sequence continues at coordinate 916,694 of JARHVA010001128.1, forward strand.
TTTCGTGTGCATAAGAAATGACATTGAAACATGAAACTTGGTTTTTATCTTATGTAAGATATCCTATATGTATATAAGTATATGCTTGCTAATGGAATTACACATAAAATAAATATAACCTACTATGAAATGTGACATATATTTTAATTGATATAAGGCATCATCTATATATGTGTTTATATATTTTCTGAGTTCATTCTGAATTAGAGGAAACAAACATGTAAGTGAAAGTATTAGACTTTACATAAAAATTTGATTGACTTATTATATCATTATAATCATGATTATATGAAATAAAAATTATAAAATGTATAGATTTGAAATTGTAATGCTTAAAATTTAAACTCTAGGGTTATCTAGCGTTAGGGTTTGTGCAATATTCGAAATGGATTGGGTTCACAAAATGTTTTAATCTATTAAGACTTAACAAATGTAAATATTATGTTTTTTAAAGACCTAAGTAAACTAAATCAAGGAAATAATATGCAATAAATATAGCCATTGACTTGTTCTATAATTGACTAACTTTGATTTTTCTAAAAATAGTAATAAATAGTGCAAATAAAGACTAAGCTAGAAAACACCTCATACAAATGATCTGAGTGTTAGAAACTAATATGGAATCTAGTATGAGTGTCATAAACTAGATCCCTATGTTAGAACCCCTCCTAGATATTAGTGTCATAATTGGATAGTAACACCATTATTGGTAAAGTGGTGGTAGTCTCTTGATATTGGCAGTAGTGTCCTTTGTGTAGGACTATCCTAAGCTTCTAGGTGCACATCTGTCTGGATGTCTAGGGTATGTTCCTACATGAACAAGTTTTAGAACCTTGTATTATGATTATAATGATTGATTTATTATGAAAACCCTAATCCCCCATATAATTAGGGCATGAGCTAAACTAGACATCCTCAACACCCCATAGTGAAGAGAGTTACTTGCATACCAATACTACGAGGAGGGATAAATCAAGATATAGTTATCCAAACCTAAGTGTTGATACAAGTTCAAGTGATGCTAGTATGATAGTGGTCTTGAGTGCCTTGAGTTTTCTTGAGACTAGAAATCTATAAAATTTGAGCTTAGGGATATTGTAGATGGTTGTATGTAGAAGTAGGGCGGAATAGGGATTGATAACCTTAATTGTGTTCAACTTGTTATGTGTTTGAATGTGTGTTTTATATCCAATTTCCATATAGTGGTTACAGGGATAAAATTAATGTATATATATTTTTATGTTATTTGTACAAATGATAAAATATATCTAGTCCAACATTTAGAGGCTTTAGTTTTGAAAAGATGTCTATTTAGGAAAAGATAGGGCAAAGGACATTAGCACCATTTTAGGGACACTAGCACCATGTAGTGTTAGATTACTTATTATGGTGCTAGTCTCCATCTGGTAGAACACTAGGCACAAAGGGCTAAGATTGGGAAATGAGGGTCTCATACTACTTTGGAGCTAACTAGGGATATTTGTGGCCTGCACAAAGGTTGAATAAGTGTGACAATAAGATATATGATATGTCTAGGGCTAAACTAAGGATAGGTACTCTCAATTATCACTCATATCACTCAAATACAACTTTTAGGTGATTACAAGATGCATCAATCAAGCAACCCAATCACACTATGATTTCATTTCCCAAGAGGCAAGTGGAAAAATTAGAATTAGTGCAAAAAGAGCAAAGACAACAAGTATGGATACAAAAAGATAATTCAAAGAAAAAATAGTTATAAAAGGATAATTTAGAGCAATAAAATATTCAAAAGGAAAATTTAGAGCAAGGAAAATTACATACAAAATATATCACAAAGGCAATGTTTTAGATTAAGGTAAAAACAGGTTTTGAAGGGACCCCGAAACCCTACACAACAAGGAGAAAGATAAACCATAAAGCACGATCAGGTTTTAAAGAGAACCTATTTACAGAAAATTACCAAAACTAGGTTTTACAAGGACCTATCACCAACATAAATAATTAGAAAAAATAGCTTTCAAAACATTGATATGAGAGTAAACCGACAAAATCAGCGACCTGAACAACCTCCCAGACCAGTAACCAGTAATCTAGAATAGCAACCAGATTACTGACCCCAAAAAACCAGTCTACAAAAGGGATCATTAGATTTTCCTTTTGAATTAAGGTTTTTTTTTTACATGACCAAAGATTCATATATAGAGGGGGGACCAAAAGCTTAGACTTCTTTCTCTTAACTGTTTTCCATCTGTCCTCTACCTTTGTTGCCTCAACAATCCATGCCTCAGAAGACAATGATCCTTGGAGCCCAGTGGGCATAGAAGCCGCAGCAAAATCCTTGTGAGAACCAGACACAGTCTGGCTCTTAGAGGGATCCTCCGAAATAGGGGAAGAGACCACCACCTCCGCCACTGGCTCAGTAAGATCACTAACCACTGCCTCTGCATGGGCTTCATTAGAATATTTCACCAAATATTCCTCTTCAACCTCTGAATCAGATTGAATACTTTCATCAGTATCTGACTCAAAATCAGTCAGAGCTTCCATGGATTGTTTGTCAATGTTGTGTTTAGAGGAAACCTCAGGCCACCAAGAAGGTGGATGTCTGGAATTGGATTTCCCAGCTACATAACGAGTAGTAATATGACCCATCAGGTGGCACTTCTTGCACCGAAAAGGGATCCCATCATAATCCAAAATTTGTGTCCAGATACCCCTTGGGGATTCTAGGCTAATCACCTCAGGAAGGCCCTTAGAAACATCCAAATCTACCAAAAAGTGAGCGCAAGTCGAGTGGTGAAAATCCATAAGACCTTCTTTCACAAATAAAAAATCCCCTATAGCATTTCCAATGGTTTTAAGAACCAACTCATGCCATAGATGTATCGAAAGATAAGGGAGCCGCACCCATATAGGGATCTTGTTAAAGGAATCCGAGAGAGGATTAAAATCCTTATGCCAAGGTTTGGCCATGAGAGGATATCTGCCCTGCCAAAAAAAATTATTGTTGCACAATATAATCTTCCTGTCTTCAGAGCAGTGGAACAAAACTATAAAAAAACCCCTGGTGCAAGGGAGGATTTGGGCATCATTTTCAATAAGTGGAATCCAAGTCTTGGAGGACCATCTCTTTAGATCTACGTAAGAGGGCCAGAAGCCATGAAAACAAAAAATAGCAGCACAAGAGAAAAACTGTTCTTTCCTTTGGATGATTTCTTCCACTGAAACAGGGTCTAGAGTTACCCTAATAGGTTTTAAAGCACTTATAGGTGATACACGGGAAGGCCCAAATGATGGATGAGGTTGAGCATCATGTAGACCCGCTTCAAAGGCCTCCACATCTGTGAAATTTCTTCCCCCAGATCCATAGCCTGAACCAGAAGCATGGGGTCCATTAGCAGGACGCAAGGCCATAGTAGCTCCTCCCCCCATTGAAGAAATCACTTTTTATCACAAAGGCAATGTTACATAAAGAGCAAGATCAAATTATAGATAAGCAAGAAAGAACCTTTATGAAAGCATTTCTTATGAAGGAATTTTCAAATCCAAATGTTCTTACAAAGTCTAATGGTATAACTATGATATCTAAGGATTAAAGTATTATATCCACTCCATGCATGTAGTAAAAAAATAGTGTTTATTCTAAAAAATCTATTGTTACATATTCAAATCAAGAAGTCAAAGCATAAATTAATTATTTTCCTATTACTCAAGCAAAGATACATGATTCTTATCTAGTTCAAAATAAGACGCAAGATTTTGATGATAACGAAAATACTTAAGAGAAATGAAATTCCAATTAAATAACTCCAATCTATGGTCTAGTAAGTTACTCATACACATATACAAAACATGATAAAAATGACATATCACAATCTAAGAAATTGGTTCTCTATTATAATCATGATAGTAATTATGCAGAATATGATTTGAATGACATGACTAATATGTAGGATGAATATGACAATGTAAGTGAGGATTCTATCACATATGATACATTTCCTACAATGAGGCATTCCCTTGATGAGATATTGAGCATATAATAACATCCTTCCTTGTACATAATTTTTTTTGCTAATCATACTATATATATAAAAATACAAAAAAATCAACTATGCTAGAAATTTCAAAAATCAAGATCTATGTGTGATATGTATAGTTCATTTTCATCAATTTATTTGTGTTCAATATATATAATATATTTTTGTTTCCATTTCATATAAAAAATATTTACAAATGTACATGATTGACTTTTATAACATACATGTTATCATCCCTAGATGCAATTGTAGGTGGTGATGCCATCTTAGACCCAAAAACTTAACAAAGACAACAATGTTCTATCTTGGATAGTCACACACTACACTCCCATCCAATTTCATCATACTTGTCTCAATGAACATAGGTTATCCCTTATCATATTCAAACTATTCACATACCTCCTACAGTTGGTTCACATCTCAATAAGTTCGTTGGGGACATCCTTTTACTCATATATTATCATTATATGGCTATCCCTATTATTCATACTCTAGCTCAATACATTGCACAAAATATATAATTTTTATCACTTACATTCACATTATTATTTTATTAGATACTCAAGTTACTAAATATACTGATGTGACAAATTACCTATGTTGATCAACTACATTCATTCATGCATGTTTTTTGTGTTTGCTTCTATGCTTCATGTTTTATGTGTGTTTACTATCTTTGATTGTGGACATTTGAACATATCCTTGTTTGTGGCTCTAAACCTATTGTATTTTTATATGTGTGTGAGTGAATTTAGACATATATTTTGTATGTGTCCCCTTACCTTTCTTACTTATTCATGTGTTTCTTTGTGTATGCATCGTGGACATGACTTTAGTTTGATCAGTTTGTGATTCCATGGTCAATGTCATGCATCTCCCTAGTTTTTCAATGCCATGATGGATAACATGCATCCCTCCCTGATTTGTTATATTGAGTTTGATTGACTCAGTATATGATCATTAGTTACTACATTCCTCATTAATAACATCTATCTAAACATGACAGTATGTGTGCTTGGTTCAGATGCATCTTATTTTATTATATTGCATATTTTATCTATGATTATGCCATGATATCCAATGTTATCATTACCACTCATATTTTAATCTTTTGCATAGCTTCTTATTTTAAGTTAAGTTATTGTGTAAGCTTCACAACTCACCTCAAAAGAGGGGGCATATATAATGACTTGTCTTAGAGTCAAGTTACAACAACCTAGTACAAAAACAAACAAAAAAACATAAAATTTTCTCATTGGATCACATGTCATAGCCAAATGTTACCCATAAATCTATTTCAAACAATAACACTTCATTTGGACAAGTACATAGGTCAGTTGTGTCCATAATAGTGCATTTTCATCCTAGTAGGCAAAAAATAATATTTTACATAATTTCTCAAAATCATAGTTATTACATGATAGTTTGCAACATATATCCAAAATACTTTCAGAATTATAATCAGTTTTATCACATGATTTTGCTCAAAATGGGGGTTTCATATATGACATTTGTTTTAAGTCATCACATAGGTTTTTACTCAAAAAATCATTTGATATTATTAATTCTCATAATTAGTATGCTCATATATCATATTGGGGTCATGTGTCGACACATGACCACCTCCTTACTCAATTTTTTGCACCATTTTCATATATGGAAGGGAAACCTATGTCATTCTCTATGTTGTAAACACCAAACTCAAATCATACTATTTTACACTAGTTTTGTGCCAATTTTACACCAAAAATGAAAGTTATTCCTTTTGAAATGGTTGATTCACTTTTTTGCACCTGTTTTACAAAATAATGATCTATTGGAATTCATACAGGGATTCCAAGCCACTCTACTACCTTGGGTATACAATGATGAATTTGAGCACACCTTATGTTCTTGAGCACACTCTTATCCCAATATGGATTGGAGCATGCACAATCTAATCCAAATGTTCCAATATAGAATATCTCTAAGGTTCCTCCCCTCTCCCATCACCAGCACTAGAAAAACACAATAGTTTGCATACCTAAATAGGTGTATTCATTCCTTGTTATTTTATCTACAATTTTTCTTGTCATTACTTTAAAATTTACATTCTAAGGATTGATTTATACATGTTGCATTGCATGTTTTCATGAAGCATACTTCAATGTGTATTTTATGTTCAAGATTGCTCTTCATAAGTAAGTTTAAGTATATCTCTCTTTCCTTTATTCTATTATTTTAACTTTATTACATTATTAAAATAATTGATGGGTGTAGTCATATAATTCAACATTTCTTGATAAAATAGTGCACTTATGACCATCTTTTTGCACACACTTAGCTCATGACCAATTCCATAACTCTAAGTTGCTATTTTTTTATATTTATACAAATGTTACATATCTTTAACTAATTTAGATACATATCTATTCTTAATATTCACTCCAAAAAACCTAAGCTCATCCTTTTACTGATTCACACCTCTAGCTTAGTTGCCTCTACTTTCTAGACAAGGCCACTCTTTCAAAACTATCTTGCCCATCAGTAGTGTCTAAATTTATCATTTGTGTGCTTTGTCCAAATAAATGCTAATTTCTCAAATTTAAAATTACCTAATGAGTTGTCCTCCACATTTCACAAGCCCTATTCGAGGAATTTCCCAAAAGATCACTATAAAGACACATTTCAAACCATTTTTCACACATGGAAAACCACTGGAACATCTAACTACACATTGAGGAAAAAATTCCTATTATTCATAATTTATATTCCACATAGCCCTTGGATCCCTAAGATAAGTTTTCAAACACCTCAAAGGTCAAAAGTCATGGTTGAAGCACATTAGTTACACTAGGATTGCACTAGCATTTAACATTACAACAATCTTTCACGCACACCACCATAGCATGGGAAAACTATATGGATTTTGATCCCTCTTCAAATTATTGATATGTATGCATAACTCAACATAGGGGGTGTTTAGTTCAAGCAAAACTTCAACCGCTAACCCATTTTTTAATTTTATTTAATTTATTCACCATTGTTTATCGAACTAGGGTTTTAAGTGAAAAAGAAGGTACATAGTGGCTTCTATAGAGAATTTCAATTCAAAAAACACATGCATGGGATGAACATGTTCAATACACATACCCAAAATTTCATGAATGGTGAAACCCTACTAGCATCGATGCTCCCTATAGAATACAAGCAAACCAACACTATCTAATTAGTGTAGCCTTATCCAAAGATCAAGTGAAAACATGTTTCTAATTCATAGTTAGTATACATAATCACATAGTTAGATCTATAGTATCTATCACAATCATGTACTATTAGATTTATAGCTAAGTAATTTATCAAAATTCTTTCCCCTTTTATCATCCTTTTATATTTAACAAGTTCTAAATCATAAATGTTTAATTTATTACATATATTAATATTCTGATTTTATGTAGAAGTTTGTCATAATTAGGATATAAACATTTCCTTATAGCCCCAATTTTGATCAAATATATTATAAGTAGGTGGGTCTTGTGCCTATATAGACATGCCCCTATGCTTGAGCTAGGAAGTAAACTAACTTAACGATAGATCAAAGTAGAGATCTGAATATTTGGTATTCTAACACATCTCATTTGTGATTACATAATCTTAAAAACTATATTTTTGGCTATTGAAATCAAATAAATAACTAAGTTATGTCTTGTTATATTTTATTGAATTATTCTTAGTGTGTAATTATAAAGGTTACATGGTATAATGAATCTCTTATTTGAGACCCCTAACTGTGACTACATCACATATTTTCAGGAAAGCTTATGTACTAATTTCATACTTTATTCCCACTAGATTTCAAATACAATTCCCTGATGTGTTCAGTCTTATTTCTCTTTCTCTTTTTATCATTATTGTTTCTCATTATATCATTTCATTGTACTATTGGTAAATACTTTTGTTATTAGATTATATTTGATTTTTCACTAGTTTTAGTGAGTTATGGATACCAATATTTACCCATGAAACCATAATTCATTGAAAACAAAGCTTATTATTGTAATGTTTTAGCATGATTTTTGCATATGAATCATTAGTTCAAATTAGGTACTTATTTTTGCCTTTCCTTATGTTTTTCCTCCTTGTTTCTTCTTCATATGGCTCCATCCTCTCTTTTATTTTCTCTCTCCTGTGTTCCCTTTGTTTGGGGATCACCTTCCTCTCCTTTTATGTTGTTTTTATCTCCTGATGGTCAGTTTCCCTTTTATTTCGTTGGTTTTTCTCTCATTTTTTGGTCATATCACATGTCAATAAACCCTTGATTTGAATTTGAGAATTCTATATTAATAAATCATTTTAAGGCTTTTCAATAACAAATATCAAGTAACAAGAAGTTTTAGGCACACTCAAGATTTTATTTCTACTCTTTGATACTTTTGTAATCACCTAAAAGTGGTAATTGGATGCTAAGAGTGTTGCTTAAATTACCCTATTCATAGCTTAGACCTAGACCTATCCTAGAGCCTTAGAATTACTTTTCTAGTCATTTAAGCAAACCACATTCACCTATAGCTAATCATAACACAGATCTAGAACTATAATCTCATACCTCAATATAAATGGCTTAGTAGTCTACAAAAATGACATTAGTGCCACATTTGGGACACTACAACCACATGGCACTAGCGTCCCCAACTAGGTGCTACTGTCCTTAGCCCCAACTCTTCCCAGTGAATAGTTTTTCAAATGTGTGCCCATCCTAAGGTTGGCCTAAGCTCATTTTATTATCCACATAAGTAACAAAACCCTAATACAAGTCTAATCCACTTCTATTCACTAGATGGTAAATAGATGCAAAATCTATTCAAACCAAAGACAAAGTTGTGCAAAATCAAGGTATTTAATCCATATTTTATACTACTTTCTACATACCACCATCTACAATAGCCCTAAGTTTAGTTTTTAAGTATTTCAAAGCTCAAGCACATTCAAGGAAGCCAAGGCCACTCTCATTTTAGCATTCACTTACACATACATCAAGAACTAGGTGGGAGAACTACATCAAACTTTATCCCTCCTTGGAGTATTGGTATGTAGGAAACTCTCTACACAGTGATGTGTTGAGGATGTCCAATCCATCCTACTAACACATGAAAAATTATTGATTATGTCATACTTTCAAAGATATTAGGGTTTAAACATAAAATCAAGTTTTTTAGGTGCAATACAGAGCTACAAGTTTTGGTCATATAGGAATAAAACACATAGACACAAGTTTTGGTCTTCTTCAAAAATATAAATAATCCCACAAAGGGGACATAGGCACCACATTGAGGACACTACACATAAATGGTGTTACTATCTAAACTAGGTGTTATTATCTAATGAGTAGATGAACACCAAAATCCTATTGATGACACAAACTACTAGGTTTTTTTTATTGTAAATACAGCATCAGTGCTAAAGTATAGCCCAATGAGCTAGCTCATTGGTCCTTTCACATAATACCAAGGTCTTGTGCACTCACCTGAAGTGTGCAACTTAAGACCAATTATCATATGTTTTTGTTGCACAGTAATACTTTTTTATATTCTTTATGTCAAACATGTATTCAATTAGATATTCCATATATGTAAAGATAGGCTATTATGATCCTTGGAGTTCTAATTCATACTACCATAATTACACAAATTAGGAACATTGTAGTTTTAGAGTTACTTCTTATAAAATAAAATGTGTGCCAAAATTCATCCTAAGTAACTCACACAACATCATTCATCATGTGCACAAGAAGTCTAATAAAACACACCACTTCATATATTAATCTTAAGCATCAATATTAATAAAACATTCATCCATCATCATCTCTGTAGTCCTTTATAATAGGGGTATTTATACTTAATTATCCCTAACCAAGTGTTTACAATCATTAATGACTCAAGTAATTATCTAACAAAATCCCAATAGACTAGGATTCATGGCATTCAACAAACTTTCCTCCTAAAGATTTAGGCTTTTATACCCCCTATATCCATGCTCTATTCTAGATCCTTATTGTTGTGTGTTCCTCTCCTTGCGGGATAGTGAAAAACTTCCTATGAATAAGATCTGGGCATCCTGTATGAATCATTCCTTTAATTTCTCCTACTTCCAACATGTTCCCCTAGTCTTCCACTTTAGTTTTGATTCCTAAGTCTTCAAGTTCCTTATGACTAATTCTTCTTTGATCGGGTTCTCTTGTGTTGGTCCTTTTGTACCCTATAGGTTTTGTGCCATAGTGCTTATGTTCCTAGCAATTTCCTCATTATGATCCTTCTATTCCATGATCCTTTCATGTCGTGGTCCTTTCATGCCAAAATGGATAATACTTAGCCAAAATTTGGGGCTAACTTTACCCCTCACTAAGTTCTTACAATTTCCTAGACTAAGTTATGCTAGTGACATCCATCAAAATTTTGGGTCCAATATACTCAATTTTCTTCTTAACATTGTCCCAATGTGATAATGCTTTGAGCACCTTGGTGGTTATTTCTTCTACAGCCCCTTTTGATTTCTTCATCTCCTCGAGTTGGCTAGAGTTTTCATTGGCCTTCTTTACCAGTTTATCTAGGGATGTAGTAGTATCCTTATGGACATCTTCAAGGGTAAATACCTCTTTGTCAACCTATCATTAGAGGGTTGTAAAACTTGCATTCAGCTATTGATGATGTGTGTTGATTGTGTCCTCCATTATCTTCATATCCCTGAATACCTTGGTGTGCTTAGTGCAGTCCTTTATTAAGTGTGCAGCATCAGCCATCTACTACCTCTAGGATTTTTTAGCTTGGAGCTGAGCCTCTAAGATTTTATTTGGGCATACCATCCATGCAAAAATTCCACCCAAAATGGGGATAACTTCCCTGACCTTTTCTAGGGTATGCTTGCAGACTTCTATTGCCATGGTTAATTGATCTACTAACTTTAGTCCCTTATCTTTTAGTGAGGGTTGCTCCTTGCATCACTTTAGTAAGAGATTAACTAGGGTTTCTAATTTTCCTATGGCATCCCCATCAAGAGGTACTCCATTTACCAGTGTCAATTCTTATTGCAAAATTATTTTGTAGAGGTTCAAAGCTTTCAATATTGCCTCTATAGCCTCTTGGATATGTTACTTCAAAGTGGCCACTTCCTCGTCAAGTGCTTATTTATCTACAACCTTTTTATTTTACATATCCATAATTTAGGCATGTTTCCTTTAAACAATACGTGCATCAAAATTTGATAAAATGTTTTGGCACATGATCTCCATGGTCAGCTTCAAAAATATGATGCTTACTAGAAGAAGGAAGATGTTTTGAGGATCCACCCATAGTGTATTGGGTAGTACAAGAGCATCTAGTCCCAATGAGAGGCTATCTAGAGGGAGTTCAAATTCTCGCTCCTCATTATACATGTCCAACAGGAATGACACTTATTTCCTTATTTCCAAGGTTACATCTCATGGAACAAAGTGTGACCATAGATAGAGCATCTTGTCAAGGATGCTAAACTGATAACACTCACATGGATTGCTAGATGTATCACTACTAGACTCTTCCATAGACATAGTTGATTCCTTTTCCTTACTAAGGTTACGCTTTAAGGTGACCTCTTTGTTGGTAGCCATGGAAGTGCTACCAATGACCCTTTCACTTTCTTCTTCCTCATCATTATCTTCACTATAGAGTGGTTCAACATCAAACAATGAGTCATCAGAGGTGGATTTATACTCCCATGTTAGTGAGGGAGTCTTCTTAGAGTCAGAATCTAAGCTATGAACTTATACTTTAGGAATGTCCTATTGGGGTACTTTCTTAGTGGTTTACTGATGTATAGCTCCTAAAGTAGATGATTTTAGAGGAAATGGTTATGGAATAACCTTTGGGGGGAAGGAAAAGGTTGAGGAGAAGCTAGAGGTGGAAGAACTATTGGTCGTGGAGATTTGGGAAGATAAGGTTGGGGAAAAGAAGGGTGCAATGGAGAAGGGTATAGTGGAGAATGGCATGGTGGAGATGGAGAAAGGTGAGTTGGAGATGGATAAGAATGAGGTGGAGATGGGCACAGAGGTACAAGGCCTAGTTGAGGGGTCTAGGTAGTTTTTTTCCACTTATATGGATCATATTGTCTACTTGTGTTGTACCAAGCTCTAGCTACTTCTTTAATAGGGGTGCTTTTGGGAGCTTCTCCTTAGGGTCTCCAGTATGGGGATCCTTTTTGGGGCCATAGTATGTAGAACAAGTGGTGTACTTGTTCACCCACCATTATCTACTTTACCTCGATATCCATCAAGTCCATATCCCTCTTCTCCCAGTAAGCCTTCTTGATTGGATAGATGAACATCTTTCAAAAAGTATGAATCTCCATATAAATCTTTTTAGCTTCCAAGATAATGGGTTGTGCATCATATATATGATTCATGGAGTCAAAAAAGTAGTAGGCTGAGAAGGCATATGGTAACTTTAGCCATGCAAAGATCTCTTTGGAAGGGTTCATCTTGATGCATGCAAGGGAGAAGTGTTACTTCATGACAAACTAGGCTTGCTCAGTAGCCAAAGGGGGTGAGTCCTTCAAGATGTGCCACTCATTCATTAATTCTACCTTAATCTTATAAAATCAATACCTCATGTTGATTTTATATGAAAGGGGTGATGTATTAAGGGCATGTGAATGCCTTGAATTATTTAGTAAGGGACTTGTGCATGGGAGGGTATACCCACTTCAATGCTCCTGAACTATAATCTAACACACTAATTTCATCAAAAATCATTAAGAGAAGGAATGCCCCCCATGGGAAACTATACTTAGGCATCTGATGGGCATTCTCACATCCTCAATGATCTTCTAGGTAAAATACATAACCTAGTTATAGTTTAGTCCCTGAGTGACTTGGTGGGTAATATGGAGGTGTTCCATCTCAACCTCTTTCCATCTATAAATCCCATCGATCTTGGTCATAGCAATCCATGCTACAACCTAGAGGTCTGGATCTTGTAGGTTCTTGATGTGGATGGTGTGGCCCTAATTTTAGTACATGAGTGCCATGGTGATCCTTTAGATCTCTTCAATGTCTACCAAGTCATCAATCACACTCAACCGTGAGCACTAGAGTCTCATGACCTTACTGTTCCTTTCAAGTGTGATCTTCATACTACACCTAGCAAAGTAAATGTAGTCCTCATGGATACATGAGAGAAGAAACTAAACTAACTCTATGGGTTTTCCAAAGTATGGTAAATTAAAGAGATGGAAAAAACCTACAACATCTAGTTGGTTGAACATTTTAAGATTAAACACCACCTAGTTCTTAGTGTTCTGACACTCGACCCTATAGTCATTTTATATTTCAACCTCATTTCTAGGTTATTGATGATTATAATCAAAGATTATGCAAGTGGAAACCTTAGAGACCTAATTGTCTACATGTAACACCAATCTTGGATACTGAATTTCCTCAATTAATAGAGGTGGGGGAGGGGATGATGGAGCCATCTTTGTAAAAGATGATTGAGCCTTTTTTTTTTTTCTTTTCATGGTTGTTTCTTCTTCCTCCATGCATTGAACTTGTTATTTTAGAGTCTCTTCCCTAATAAAAACTGTGTCTCCTTTATGTGCATCTTCCTCTGGTATTGTAGGTAGTGGTTTAGTTCTTTGGGCCTTTTTATTAGGCCTCATCAACCTTCAAGGTACCCAAAGGTTGATGTATAACTATCAATGTTCCCAAATGAATATGTGGTTGCAGCTGACTACTTCAGCTTTATGAGCTTGAATGTCATCTAATGATACACTTATATAACTTGTTACTTGTAACTTTCAACACTATTCTTATGTTTCTTTTATGTAACTAAACTTGTAATACCTTTCCATAAATTTTCAATACCCTCTATAGGTTACTTTGGAAATGAATTTACTTTTCTCAACTCTAGATTTGCTTTTTTTAGATCTAGTATTCACTTGTTCTTGACTCTATTAATCTCAAATAGTCGCAAAGGTTCACCATCATTAATACATTTCCTTCATCCATCACTTCATATCATTAATGTAGATCCTTAATAGCCATCATGTGTTGATCATTACTTTTATAATTTAATGTTTATAATGGTATATTCATGTCACATTGTTGGCACACTTCTTATCATAACTATTCTTTTCATATTAATAGCACGACCCATCTCGTGCCTTCCTTCAAAGTGGATAACAGTTGTGTCTCACATTTTCCTTATTATGGAAGACAGTTATATTTCAAAATTCAAACTAATGGCAAGAATACCCTATCCTTTGGCTTTGTAGTTTGCATGCCTTAAATAACTTACATGCCCTTAACACTTTACGTGCCTAAGTTCCTTACACCCTGAGAATTTAGTGCACCCAAATACTTTATGTGCCTATGCAATCTATGCACTTCAGTCAAGTTAAGATTTATGATTTATTTATACCCCACACTAAAATTATTCATGGTCCTCCATGAAATGAAAAAAAACATTAACAAAAATTACATTAAGAAATGTTTGCATGCAACAAACGTAGCGCTTTTATTGAAAATAGGAAATCCTAAACTAATGGTAAAAGCCTTGTTGATTATAATAGTTTAACTATTTAGAAGTGCAATACGACTAAAGCTAACTTCTATTATAATGCCTAATAAGGAATTGGCCATCCAACCTTTGTAATTGACATGCTCCAATAGTTCAAATGCTATGTATGATAAAAGGACCATCCTAGTGAATCCAACTTTTTTTATGGTGGTGTACAAACTTGGAGTCATATAGTAGGACTTTCATACCCAGAGTAAAAGTTTTTTGCTTTAAGTATCGATTATGATATGCCTTATATTTGTATTTGTCTACATCCTGACTCCAATGAGCAAGGAACTAGGCTTCATCAAGTTATAACAAAGCATCTAAGCATGCTTTTAATTATACCTCCTCATCTAATTGTCCTACATGCACTATATGTAGAGATGGTACCAAAAACTCAACTAGTAGGATTTTCTCCTTGTCATACACCAAATTGAAGGGTGTGTTTTTGTTTAGGCACTTGTAGGTTGTTTGATATGCCCACAGGACCGTAAACACCCTATCATCCCAATCAATTTGGCTAATATTGCAAATATTTATCAAAGTGGATCCAAGGATTTTATTGAAGGCCTCAGTAGTGTCATTCACTTAAGGATGTTATGAAATCATTTTATGGTGTGCAATCATAAACTCATTTAACATGATAAAAATCATTTCATTTAGGAAATGGGTATTGTTATCATTGGTAAAGCTTAGTGGGCATCTAAACCTAGTGATGATATTCTCTTAGATGAAATGTGTAATAGTGGTAGTAGTAGAGTCTTTTTTTGGTGTATCTTTATCCCAACACATAAGGTAGTTAGTTGTAAAAATGATGTGTTGAGATCTTGCTCTTCATCCAATCAAAGTGATGGGTCCAACAAAATCAATGGCCCATTTCTTGAATGGTTCCTGAGAAGGTATTAGTTGTAAAGGCATGGCATCTCTATGGTTAGGTTTTCCATGCACTAACATATATCACACTACCTAACATATACTTTAGCATATTTAAAGAGAGTAGGCCACCATAATATAGCCAATATAACCTTTCGCATGGTAGCCTCTCCAACATTTTATCCTCCCATTATTCCTTCATGAACTTGTCATAATACTTCAAGGCACTCAAGTTGCATAACACAACACCAAATAATCTCATCACAACTAAGTTTGTAAAGATCTTCTCCTATGAGTTATAATGGTACGACATAGATCATGAGTTGCTTCTTGACTTGGAGAGTGAGATAATAGAGTACTAAACTAGAGCTCAGAAAAGTAGTAATATCCATGAGCTCCTTAGGTACACAGGTGACACATCATAGTTGAGCATTAAGTAACTCATATTCAATGGTGTGTGGAAGTTCTCCAAACTCAATTTGGGATAAGTGGTCAGGTCCATAATTGGATTTCTTAGGTTACACCATGACGGAAAATTGGAACTCTTAAAAAACACTATCTAGTGATAGATATATCCATGTAGTATAGGTTTATTGAAAAGGTAATTCAATTCCTCATGATCTATATAAAAAAATAAAGGGAGTGGCTAATAAGTACTATCATATCTTTTACAAAGCATAGACCATCTGTCAGGATCCTACTCCACCAATAAGAGTATATATGATTACCTTTGTATTAGCAACTAAACACAGAATTATACCAGAATGATAAGTAACTAGAAATATGAAACAACATAGGATATGAGAGACAATACACAATTGTATTAATAATCACTCAGAAGAAAATACAATAAAGAAGATGCCACTTCTTCTTCCACCTCTAAGGCTTGCCACACCTCAAGGACTTCTTCCCTCTCTCTCACGGTCCCAACAATCAACTCAAATACAGAGTTGGTGTTCACCTCCACCAGTCAGTAACAACGCTACCAGTACACCAAGTACACAACCATACTCCAAGTAGATCTCCCTTTCCTTGCTACCACCTACAAATCAACAGACCTTACTCACCATGTAGATGTCTCTACACCCTTGAAGAACCCTTGTCATTGCCTCACCAAGTCCTTATGATTCTTCAACCAGTACCCCAGTGGAACTCCTAGTAAAACTTGCACAACCTGCAACTCTCCCTTATCATACACACTCAGCACCCCTTTGGAACTAGGAGGAGATACTCTAGCTCTCTCTTCAAGCTCAATGGCTTTCTAGCACACTTTTACAATATAGCCTATGAGTATATTATATAGATCTCATGCATACAATAATTAGACATTCTTAATTACAATAATTAGACACGTAACTCAAGACTATAATTAACCTTTAACATGCAAACTAACAGTCCAAAAATAGACCTATCTAGAACTTGCATGCACACACAGGTTGCCAACGTCAGCTCCTTCCTGACTGATGTCGACCGACTCATAACCGACATCGATTGCTTCTACACTGTAATATGACTGACGTCAGTTGATCAGAACAATGTCGGTTGCCCTGTAACTCATTTTACAACTCAGCAATTCTCTGCAACCTCAGCAACCTCCTCCATGTCTACATCAGTGAAGCTTTTAGCTCCACAACCTAACAATCTCCCACTTGGAGATAAATAGTTGCACTGTACCTATACCTGTACACCATCTAATTTGTTTCCTGGCTTGTATCCCTCCTCAATCTCAACCCTGAAGACCAACCACCACACACCCTATGGTGCACCTCCTGTCATCCAAGTAACCTGCCACATCCAAACCTACAACTCCATGTAGTGAAGTCTCTGACCTTGCATAGCATGAATCCCTGTTGCTAGTCCCTCTCAGATACCTAAGAATCTACCTTCCCTGAATTGCCTCCAAACTCTCTGACAACTCCCACTGCTTGGGAAAACTCAGGTCTACACCAGACCTCATGTGATTTCGAACACTGTTCTAAGCTCAACTTGAACTGTCCAGCCCTTGGTGTGCTTATCGGTTTTGCATCCTGCATCTTTAACCTCGCCTACACCTTCTTCACATCAGCTCCCACTAGAGATCAAATCAACCTGTGATCTTCCATGTCTCTTATGCCAAAGAATTTTGCTACTCCTAAATTCTTCCTGACATACCTCTGAACTAACCTTACCCTTAGCTCAGCAAAACCCTGTATGTACAAACCTGCTAGCAAACCATCCACATACATTAATAGGATAATGTTACGATCATCATCCACCTGGTAAGACAAACACAATAGTTACAATGACATTGACTAAAGCCCTACTTTGTCATCCACCTGTCAAAACATGTACCACTGTCCTGCAGCTTCCTCAAGACCATATGACCTGGCCTTCCGTCTCACATATCCATCCACTCTCTTCTTTAACTTGGGAATCCATCCGTCTCTCAGTGCTTTCTTCTAGCTGACAACTCCACCAACAAACTCTTGTTTGGTTTTTCTACAAGGACTCACACTCCTCATCCATGCCAAGCTCCCACTGTTTCTGGATTCTACCTACATTGCCTCTTCACATCTTCTTGGTTCTCGACCATCAGTAAGAAAAAAATAATATAAAGAAGGTGAACAATTAATATGAGGTTCACTTACCCTTTCTGACCTCCATATGGGTGTTTGAGACTCCTTGATAGCTTGTTGTCCGCCCAACATCTATTCCAGTGACCGATCTCGGCCATCTCCCAATCTACACCCGACTGACGTCAGTTCCCTGTGACTGACCCTATCTGCCAACATCAGTACCCTGGCTAACACCGGTGTACCCTCTACCGACATTGGTTCTTATATGACTGACGTCAATTCCTGATGCCTGACACCACCAACTCTACTGATCTGCATATGACTGATGTCGGTGCCTGTTTGTTCGATGTCGATTTCTCCTAACCGACGTCGGTACTTGTGTTTACCTGTGAGTGATGACTTTTTACCCATGAGCTCCTTTTGGGTCAAAACCCTATTCAAATTAACACAGCCCTACTCAGAATAATTTAGTCCCCTGCACTGATCTCTATCTGTCATCTCCTCCATGAACACCAAGGCTTTCCAGTTCTAAAGTTTATCAAAGACATCTATCTTCTGCTTCAAAACATGCATTCCCTTCTTACAAATGTAACCAAGCCTATCTCTACAACAGAAGGTGAATCAGTAATATAAGTAGATAGATAAAGGATACCTACTTTCTTACAACTGTCTAATTCAAGTGCATCCGCTGTGAGAGTTACTGTGCATTTCCCATCACCCAAATTTCCTAAAGAAATTAGACTCATCTCCAAGACTAGGACCTGCATGACCTCCTTCAACACCCGTGTGTTATCCATCTGCAATTTCAGCTTCACTTCCCCTTTGCCAACAATCTGACAAGGCTCACCAACCCCTAAATAAATCTCTCCAAAGTCTCCCTAGACATACTCTTGAAAAGATGCTCTATTTTGGGTTGCATGGAAAGAGGCAAAAGAATCTGTAAACCAAGATTCTACTTTATCCAGAGCAACCTATGCAACAACCCCTACAACATCTGCTTCTACATGTTGATCTTCTACCAACTAACAATCTTCTTTTCCCTGCTCTTTCTTTCCATCAATCAGACCATTTGTGCTATTCAGTTTCTCCATTCGTAGCTTACTTTCTTCTGCCATTGCTATACTCCCACTCAATCAGAAACCCCTGTGAGTAACCTGTAATCAACAAACACTAACCAGATCTGAACTACCTGTTAGTCAACCCAACCAAAAGCTCTGATACCAACTGTCAGGATCCTACTCCACCAATAAGAGTATATATGATTACCTTTGTATTAGTAACTAAACACGAAATTATACCAGAATGATAAGTAACTAGAAATATGAAACAACACAGGATATGAGAGACAATACACAATTGTATTAATAATCACTCAAAATAAATTACAATAAAGAAGATGCCACTTCTTCTTCCACCTCTAAGGCTTGCCACACCTCAAGGACTTCTTCCCTCTCTCTCACGGTCCCAACAATCAACTCAAATATAGAGTTGGTGTTCACCTCCACCAGTCAGTAACAACGCTGCCAGTACACCAAGTACATAACCATACTCCAAGTAGATCTCCCTTTCCTTGCTGCCACCTGCAAATCAATAGACCTTACTCACAATGTAGATGTCTCTACACCCTTGAAGAACCCTTGTCCTTGCCTCACCAAGTCCTTATGATTCTTCAACTAGTACCCCAGCGGATCTCCTAGTAGAACTTGCACAACCTACAACTCTCACTGATCATACACACTCAGCACCCCTTTGGAACTAGGAGGAGCTAATCTAGCTCTCTCTTCAAGCTCAATGGCTTTCTAGCATGCTTTTACAATACAGCCTATGAGTCTATTATATAGATCTCATGCATATAATAATTAGACATTCTTAATTACAATAATTAGACACGCAACTCAAGACTATAATTAGCCTTTAACATGCAAATTGACAGTCCAAAAATAGACCTATCTAGAACCCACATGCAAACTGTATGCACACACAGGTTGCCGACGTCGGCTCCTTCCTGACCGATGTCGGCTGAATCATAACTAACATCGGTTGCTTCTACATTGTAATATGACTGACGTCGATTGATCAAACTGACGTCAGTTGCCCTGCAACTCGTTCTGCAACTCAGCAATCCTCTACAACCTTAGCAACCTCCTCCATGTCTGCATCAGTGAAGCTTTTAGATCCAAAACCTAGCACCATCAATAATGTTTCATGCTCTGTAGTGGTATATTTCATTTTAGCTAGAGTGAGCTTTCTACTGGTAAAGTAGATTGGGTGGTCTAGGTGACCTTCACTTGGTTGTATAAGGCTTGTACGAATGGCCATTCTAGATGCATCAACATAGACATGAAATGGTTTTGTCCAATACAAAAACTAAAGGATAGGAGTAATGACTAATTTGTCCTTCAATTTTTCAAAATATTCTTTGCAAGAAGTCATCCATATGAAATGCTCATTATGCTTTAGAACTTCTTCCAGTGGTGTGGCAATCTTTGCATATCCACGGATGAACTTTCTATAGTAATTGGTATGGCCTAGAAAGGCATGGACCTCATGTAAGGTCTCGGGCATTAGGAGGTGAAGAATAATTGATAACTTTATTAGGTCTACTAGAAGTCCTTTACTTAGAATATTTCTTAATAGCACACCAAATGGTGTAGCAAATAGGCACTTCTTAAAGTTTAAAGATATATGTAAAACTTGACAGTGCTCAAGCATTGTTCTCAAGTTAGAACAATGGTCCTTGATCAAACCATAAACTGTCCAATCATCTAAGTAAACTTAAAAAAACTTATGGATGAAATCCTTAAAAGCTTCAACTGCTATTCATGAAAACACTGTTGGGGCATTCTTCAACCCGAAGGGCATGACAGTGTATGCAAAATATCCCTATTTGGTGGAAAACATTGTTTTGGGTTGGTCCTCTTCATCTATCTAAACTTGATGTTATCCCAAGAAGCCATCTATAAAAGTATATATCTCACATCTAGCAACACCATCAAGGATCTTTTCTGTGAATGATGTAGGGGAGGGACCAGTGACACAGGATACATTAAGCACTTAGTAGTCCTTGTAAATATGGATGCAACCATCCTTCTTGATACTAATCACCATGGGACTAACCCGTTCAGATTCATCAATGGGGGTGATTACTCCAGTGCACAACATACTATTGATTTCCTCTTTGATATGCACTCATAGATTGGGATTCATTTTATATGGATGCTCTCTAACTGGTTGAGTGACATTAATCAACTTGATATGCATCTTTCCTAAAGATGGGTGGAATCCCTTAATTTCACTATAATTTCTAGGAAAGACATCCTGATACTCCTTTAACAACTCAAATATTTTTGAAATCTCCATTTCAGTCTAGTAATTTCCCACCATAGCAATCTTTGGTTCTTGTTCCATGCCAATGTTGCGCTAAATAGTCTGAATGGGTCCATTATAAGGGTTGTTTAGATTAGTGTTGGTATCATGGGCATATCATATGCCATAGCTTGTAGGGACATACAAATGGATTGACAAAGGGTCATGTCATTTGGATCCTTCACCTTCTCCCATGTAAAATACTAGCTTCTATTTACCTAGACATATTTCTTTGTGTCGGTCATGATCAAGGACTGGTTCTAGCATGGAAAATTATGTTGATGATTTATTGAAGAGGTGTAGGGCCTCCTCAGGGTCATCATGAATACTCCTCAAATGGTCTTTTAGGGGACTTGGGTCACCTACAACTACTTCACATATGGCTTGGAAAGTGAGGCACAAATCCATCCTTGGTGAAGAATATGATAGTGAAAACTTCATGTTCTCCTTCAATAAGTACCAGAACATGGTACCCATGTGTCTCACTTCATGAATATACCATGCCCATGCCAAAGTGTGTAACTTTCCATAAAATTCATGGACCCATAAATACTCTAGTATGTTTCTTCATCCCTCCATATTGTTTCACAGGATTCAATGTGAGGTTTTGGTGTTTGTATGCCACTGTAACTAATTGATCCCCTGACTTTGTTTTCATGGTGAAATTAGTGATGAAAAGCAAAGCATACTTCATCCCAATAAAAGAGTCATTCATGATGGGTGCACCACCACCTTGTGGTAGTTCTATTAAATTAATGCACTAATGATCTCATATGATCACTTTCAGTGTCATAGAATGCTTCAAGGCATTGTATGAAGTCGTGTACCTCTATTTGTCCATGGAATCATGGAGATTCATCTAGTATTTCTAATGGTGATACTACTAGTGGTCCTCTCACTTCTAGTCTCGTAATATGAACAAACTTGTGACATTTATTGAATGGGCATGGGACATTTTCCTGGCTATTGATGGTACTACACACTCATTTAGTAAGGTCATAGTCACAATATGCCCAACAATTACAAGCATTGCTTGTAGTGTAAAAAAGAGACTAAGTGTCTGACCATCGAAGAACTCCATCTAGAGTGGGATATCTTAGCTCATCATTCTTTGCAATAACATTATATATGTGGTTTATATCTTCATCGACATTGATAGGCACTATGTAATGGGGACCTTATGCGTGATCTAGTGGAATAACAATGTGTTGATGACTATTTTCAAAATTGATGTAACATTTCTTGAACTTAAGTCTGCATTGTTCTCATATCACCAAGGTCTTCCCAATAGAGTGGGGTAATCATCATCTTCATCTAGTTCTAGAACCTCAAAATCCACCTTGAAGGGTACTCCAAGTATGTCAATTATTACGTTCTTAAGGACCCTGATGGGTAGAGTACGAGTCTTATTTACCATAAACAAGACATGAGGTGAAGGATGTAGCACTAGACTAGCCATATTTATCTAGGTATATTTGGTAAGGACATTTACTTCAATGTTGGTGTCAACTAGGATGTCAAATAATAACCATCCATCTATGGCAATATTGATTAGTATCTATCTTCTAGAGGAGTAAAGGGAATAGGAGTGTCCCATCATCGAGCATAATTTAGGTGGCAATCCTCAGTCTACCTAGTAACTTGAGGTTGAACCTAAATTATTACTTTCACCTAATTCTTAATCCAAACACTTAATTGTAGGACAATGTCGTCATCCAGCATGTGCTTGCACAATTCTTAGAAGTCATCACATGCCACACTCTATGGTTCAGTTGCTTTATACATATCAACACATTGCATTACTTATCTATCTTTGAGGAATTGGATCTCTCCTTGGAGTTCTCACACCATTTTCATTATATCTTGGAGGACATCTTTCTATTGTTGGGCAGCTGGATATTTTTTTGCTCATGGTTCTTCACGTTGCACTTTTTCAATAAGATTAGAGGTGGATTAAGATTGTCCATTGCATGTGGTAATATTCACCTATTGAAAATTTTGGGTGCCTAAATGCATGTGATAATGTGGTCTCAACTCATATCATGCCTGCACCCTTTTCATTTCAATCCTTACTAAAAGATATGTACAAGTTAGGACACTCCTCCAGTCGATGGTCCTTTTTACAAAAAGCACATGTTGGGTATTTCAAATAATCTCTCTGATAGTGATCTAGGGATCCACATTTGTAACATGTAATGGGTGGGAAGTGACCACCTCCTCATCCTCATCCTCTACCTCAGCCACAATAACCACCATTGTCCTGATTATTTTCTATAGAGGTTGGTGTGTGCCACATGCTCATGCTTTATAAATGTTCGTAATCAAATGGCAGTCATTAGTGTCATGAGTATAGGCATCATAGATCTTGAAATAGTCATATACCTTTAAATGAGTTACTTACTTTAGAAGTGGACAAGAGTGTACATCATGATCTTCATGACAAATTTCACACATCTATTTAAGTATTGTGCAAATGTTCTTACACAGGTAGTTACTAATTGTAAGCCCTTCAAATTCATAATCAGTGTACCAAACACTACTACATGTATGATGTACACTATTGCTATTAATGTCTCAAGCTATGATGCCATTAAATCTAACTGAGCTTTCATAAATGGGTTGATCTTGGTATTGACACTTCCAACTGTTTCAACATAAAGGGCAGCTTTCAAGGCTTCACACAGGTTAGAGAAAGTCTTATAAGATAAGGTTCATTGAAAAGGTAGTAATGATCCTCCCACAAACTATTATGCATGTTTAACACCATTAATCTCAAACGATAGTTTAGACAGTAACATCTTGAACCTTACATCATACTCTCACACACTTTTAGTAAGTCCCTGCTTTATGTCCTTCAACATGGCTATGCTTTGTTGCTCAGATTCAAGAATGTCAAAATCTTGAAGGAAAGATAATTTAAGTTGATCAAAGTTGACCACCACTTTTTGAGGGTCAAACTTTTTATACCATTTATGTGTGCACTCCAAAAGTGTAGTCAAAAGTTGTGTGGCCTTACACTCAGAAGATGTGATGTTATGCACTCTCCAAATAAGTTCACATTTATGGACATGCTCAATTGCATTTTCCATGCCTTAGTAATTTGGTAAATGAAGTGTCATTTCATAATATACCATTGTTGGTTAAGGTGCTTAGACTGGTGGTTATTGGGAACCCCCAGATCTTGTCCCTTGAGGAAGAAGTCCACTTCCTCCTATACCACCACCCAGTCCACCTCTGACTATAGCACTCATGATATGGGGCATGGGAGCTAGTTGGTTAACCAAATTTGGGCCTGTACCTTGTCCACTTTGAGGGAAAAACCCTCTAGGCATCCTTAACTATGCCATGAAATCCTTTTAAAGGGGGAAGTAAAGTGTTAAATCTTTATGTATGTCAAATGGCTGATTTTTAGTATCCCTTACTGGCTCATTCTTTGATTCCACATTGTCTATGTCCCAATTATGTTTATGCACTTTGTCTGATCCAATATCATGAGTGTGTACTATGGTTAGGGAGCCAGGTTGGTTCAGACTTGGTTCTTTAGCTACCATCATCTATCTAGTTTCTCCTTCATATGATATTAGAGGCATTGGGCATGGCTCAAAGGTTATGGGGTCCTTTTTGCATGTCTCCACTTCCCTACAAATTCTAATAGAACTTCCTAATTTTTCTTGATCCCTTCTCGCACCACTAATTCTTATAATCCTTTTCCAAGCTTCATCATACTTTCACTTTCATAATGTCAGCTAACTAGTTACCATTCTAAACCCACAATCTTTTACCAACTCTTTTCTACTCCTTTCCCAAATGTGTGGCTCATGCACAGAAAGATTCAGCTCTCCATTGGCATAGTCTCAAGTCCCAATTCAACAAATAACTTATTTATTTCTAAGGTAAAGTTTCTAATGTAACAACCACATGGTTCTCAAAGGAATTAGAACTTGGATTCTTAAGGACATGAATAGGTGGTTATAGATTACTCTAAAATGTATCTGTTCAAAAATCCTTTCCACCAAACATTAACATCTCTAATCCACGGGGTTCCAAGACGTGCCAAAAGCTCTTTATTGCTCTAGGGTCCAAAACTATCTTCTCCCAAGGTTTAGGGACCATCCTTAAACAAATGTAGAGAGCTAAGCATGTAAGTGAATTGGGATCTTAGCAAAGAAGATTTCATACAGTGTATTATAGAGATTCTACTCTACCCATTATTGTGCCAAAACTCCTAGTTCAAGGTAAGGAACTGCAAAGTTATCTTCAACACTAGCAATCCATTGTTCTATATTATCAAGAGTAATGCACTCAAACATTTTCCATGACAGAGCAACAAATGCTACGGGTCCTAGTAATGGAACCAAATTGTTGGGTGTTTCTATTATAAATATAGCATTAGCATTGAAGTCTATCCCAATGAGTTAGCACACTGGCCCTTTCACACAAGACTGAGTTTATGTGTGCTCACCCAAAGCACACAGCTTAAGATTAGTTCCCATAGGTTTTTGTTGCATATTAATACTTAGTTATATTCTTTATGTCAAACATGTATTCAATTAGATATTCCATAAATGCAAAGATAAACTATTAAGATCCTTGGAGTTCTAATTTCTACTACCACAATTACACAGATTAATAACATTGTAGTTTCAGAGTTATGTCTTATAAAATAAAAGATGTGCCAAAATGCATGCTAAGTAACTCGCACTACATCATTCATCATGTACACAAGAATTTCAATAAAACTTGCAACTTCATTTATTAATCTTAAGCATCAACATTAACAATACATCTATCCATCATCATCTCTACAATCCTTTACAACAAGGGTATTTACACTTGTTTATCCCTAACCAAGTGTTTACAATCATTATTGACTCAAATAATTATCCAAAGAACTCACAATTGATTGGGAGTCATGGCATTCAACAAACCCTCCTCTTAAGGATCCAAGCCTTTGTGCCCCCTATATCCATGCTCTATGTTAGATCCTTATTATCGTGTGTTCCTCTCCTTATGGGGTGATGAAAAACTTCCCATGAATAAGGTCTGGGCATTCTGTATGAATCATTTATTTAATTACTTCCACTTCCCACATGCTCCCCTAGTCTTCCACTTCAGTTTTGATCCTAAGTCCTTGGGTTCTTTATGACTAATTATTTTTTGAAAGGGTCCTCTTGCACTATTCCTTCCATGTCATTGTCTTCGTATGCCCTATAGGTTACACACCATGGTGCTTCTACACCTAAAAATTTCCTCATCATGATCCTTTCATGCCATGGTCCTTCCCCACTATGGTCCTTCCATGCCAAAATGGACAATACTTAGCCAAAATTTACAACCAACATATCCATATCTTAAGTTTCAGAACCCAAATCATCCATGAAAGTTAGGTTTCAAATAACTCTCTATTTATCCCTATTTGTTGATATTTATATAAATTCAAATAAGGTAAAATTCATAAAAAATTAGTACTTAACTATTGTAGATTTATTTAACTAATTTAGACATCTCAGCCCTTTAACCAAACATAGGAATAACTTGTGTAAAACCCTAAAATGATAAATCACCTACTTATGCTCAGATTTATTTACATTTTGATGTTATGTTTGTACATTGTATTGAAATTTCATGCATATGTTCCATCTAACACATTTTGTAGAGCTACTTATTTAGAGGCAATTATTACATAAGTTTCACAACTACCCTCAAAAGAGGGGGCATTCACAAGGGTTTGTCATAAATATCAAGCTCCTACATTACTTTTCATAGATAAATTTCAGCACATAGGCTCAGTTTTAGACATCAAACATATGGCAAACACAAAGTAGAATAGACACAGAAGTCAACTTAGATCACTTTAAAATTAGACTAGGTAGACATTAATGCCTAGATTGGGACACTAGCATCACAATGCACTACTATCCAATAACCCCAGCTTTAGGACAGTCCAAATCATTCAAACTAATACACCAAGTATAGTATATATTTGTATAAATATAGTCAAAGGTTTGATAGTTATGTTTAGATTTTGCTTAGAAACATTCATCCTAGCTTAGTCATACCAATTGTTTAGATTTGGGGGCATCATGCATGGCATGCTCACTCTAGAATTCAATTTAGTTACATAGATTCAGCTATTACATACTCAGTTCAGATTTAGTACATTTAGATTCTAGATTAGGGGCATGTGCTCGACATATAGTTTCCATATACTCAACTACACATAGGTTGATCAGATGGAAAGTCAAACTCCATGCCATTCTCTAGGCTATATATATTTTCTATCACATTCTAGGTTATCACCAGATTCATGCCTTACTCCATATGTAGTGGTTGGCATTTCTAAGTGGCCTAGAGCTACTTAATATACTTGAGTGGTCATGGAACTTACATACATAGTTAAATTTACTCAATTAGATACTTTTAACACTTTGTGCAGTACATTTACAAATGTATCTACTTCATCCAGATGGGTAATGATAGAGTCAAGGCCTATTGACTTTCTAAGTCACCCTAGTAAGTGTGAGGATTGCCAAGTCCCTACAAAGGTTTGTGCGCATGCAAAATCCCAAGCACTTCAAGTAAAGTTTGTGCAAGCATTTCATCTACGTTCAATCCCAAGATAGAAGCACAGGTTTGCACAAGCAATGAGTTGGTGGTTTTCACCCAATAAGGCTTAGGCACTTCCATCAAGATGTGCATAGGTGTTCCCTGCCTATGTTTAAGCCTAAATTAGATGGGCATAGGTCAATTTTGACTAAAGTTCTAGCTTCTTTTTGTTTCTAGCACATGGAATATTGATGCTCACTTATCACAAATAAGTTATCAATTTGCCCAAGAAGAGTGTTAGCTCTCCATGTAGTGACCTAATGTTCATCCAAGGTAGGTTTATTTTTGTTAGAACTTTAATCTATACCATTGGCTAAAGAAAAGGTGCTCTATGCATGATACTTGGAGTAAATCTACCAGACCCAAAAGATACTATCTGGGATCATCTTGAGAGTTCATAGATGAACTAGCTATTGAAATTCAAATCTATGGGCTACGTGTACAAATCCCTCATCTCTCAAATAAGTCCATTCAAATCCAAGCTGATGTGCATCCCAGTATGACCTAATAGTCCACAAGATGATGTCACTTGTCCCAAGCACAATGTGAGTGCCTTTTGATATCGATAAGTGTAAGTACCCAAACCATCAAATCTAAGACTCGATGGTGTATAATTGTTCATAGTCCCTTCTGAGAGTGATAAGAGTCCCTTTAAGGGACATATGTCATGCCTGTGCTACTCCTATCTAACAATCCAAAAGACTCCTCCAAGATCTCATCAAGATGATGTGATCCCCATCTAAGCCACATGTTTAATACAAAGTTTTTGACAACTATCAATAAGCACCTAAGATCAATAAGAAAGTGTCACATGTCAAGAGGTAGTTAAAGGCAATTGAATGGAGCCCAAGGTAGTGTTATAATAAATAAATGTTGAAGTGGCTACCAAACATTAGGATAAAAGTACATGCCACCCTTTGATGTTGTTATGGAAATATTTCATTCTTATATGCACATGTGTACCCTAATAGAATCTTTCTACCATCTCCAGATCTGATCTGCTAGATAGAATTCAAAAGCATGGCCAAAACATTATAAAGGAATTAAAATCTACATATACCACCCCAAGAGGTACGATTATTTTAAAATAGGCTTATTCACTATAAAATCTTGATCCTTCACTTGTAAAAGGGTCAACATTTTTAACAACCTCATGCTACTAAAATTTGCCCTCCAAGAGCACTTGTATTGGCTAAATCTCATAGATTAATGAGAATCAATTTCACCTCCTTGTTAGGTTGTGGAGCTAAAAGCTTCAACTATTGCAAACATGGAGAAGGTTGCTGAGTTCCAGGGAGACCGTCATCGGTAGAGTATAGTGCAGAAGGCAACCGACATCGACAGGTGTGAGCTGAAGACAACCGGCATCGACAGGAGGTTGGCCGACGTCGGTCACCTCCAGGCAGACAGGGAGCGACGTCGATCGCCTGTGTGTTCCAGAACTGTTCATTGCACGAACAGTTAGTTATTTGAACTGAGTGTTTGCATTCTAAGGTCTAATTATAGTCTTGAGTTGTGTGTTTAATTATTGTAATTAAGATTGTCTAATTATTGTAAGCATGAGATTTATATAATAGACTCATGGGCTGTATTGTAAACTAGTGCTAGAGAGTAAGAGAGCAAAATAAGCTCCTTTAGAGAGAGGAGAGCAATGGTGTGTTCCTCCTAGTGCCACAGTACCAAGTGTGGGTACTGGTTTGGAGAATCAGAAGGGTTCTTTGTGTTTGTATGATCTTGGTCAACAGATGTGTGTGGCTTCTTTTGGAGATCTACAATGGTGAGTAAGGTCTAGTGATTTGTAGGTAGCAACAGAGAGCAGGGGATCTACTTAGAGTATGATTGTGTACTTGGTGTACTGGAACCATTATTACTGACTGGTTGGAGAGGTGAACATCAATTCTATATTTGAGTTGATTATTGTGACCGAGAGAGAGAGGGTAGAAGGTCTTGAGGTGTGTCAAGCCTTTGAGGTGGAAGAAGAAGTGGCATCTTGTTCATTGTATTTTCTTCTGAGTATTTAATACAAGATAGTGTATTGTGTCTCATATCCTGTGTTGTTTCATATTTCTAGTTACTTATTAATTCTGGTATAATTTCGTGTTTAGTTGCTAATACAAGGTAATCATATATATGCTCTAATTGGTGGAGCAAGATCCTGACAGTTGGTATCAAAGCTTTTGGTTGGGTTAATAACAGGTGGTTTCAGATCTGGTTAGTGTTTGTTGATTACAGGTCACTCTCAAGGGTTTCAGATTGAGTGGGAGTATAGCAATGGTAGAAGAAAGTAAGCTACGAATGGAGAAACTGAATAGCACAAATGGTCTGATTGATGGAAAAAAAGAGCAGGTAAAGAAAGATTGTTGGTTGGTAGCAGATCAACAGGGAGAAGTAGATGTTGCAGGGGATGTTGCGCAGGATGCTCTAGATAAATTAGAATCTTGGTTTACAGATTCTATTACCTCTTTCCATGCAGCTTGAAATAGAGCATATTTTCATGGGTATGTCTTTGGAGACTTTGGAGAGATTTATTTAGGAGCTGGTGAGCCTTGTCAAATGGTTGGCAAAGGGGAAGTGAAGCTAAAATTGCAGACAGATAACACATAGGTGTTGAAGGAGGTCATGCAGGTATCAATCTTGGAGATGAGTCTAATTTCTTCAGGAAAGTTGGGTGATGGGAGATGCACAGTAACTCTCACAGCGGATGCACTTGAATTAGACGGTGGTAAGAAAGTAGGTATCCTTTATCTATCTACTTATATTACTGATTCACCTGTTACAGAGATGTGGCTTTGTAGGCTTGGTTACATATGTAAGAGGGGAATGCATGTTCTTAAGCAGAAGACAGATATCTTTGACAAACTTAAGAACTGGAAAGCCTTGGTGTTCATGGAGGAGATGACGGATAGAGATCAGCTGAGGGGACTGAATTATTATGAGTAGGGCTGTGTTGATTTGAACAGGGTTTTGACCCAAAAGGAGCTCGTGGGTAAAAATTCATCACTCACAGGTGAACACAGGTACCAGCATCGGTCAGGAGGAACCGATGTCAAATAAATAGGCACCGACATTGGTCATGTGCAGATCAGTAGAGTCGGTGGTGTCGGGCAGCAGGAACTGACATCGTTCATATAGTGACCGACATCGGTAACAAGTACACCAGTGTCAGTCAGGAAACCAATGTTGACAGATAGGGTCAGTTGCAAGGAACTGACGTCGATCGAGAGCAGATTGGGAGATGGCTGAGATCGGTCACTAGAATGGATATTGGGTGGATAGCAAGCTATCAACAAGTCTCAAACACCCATATGGAGGTCAAAAAGGGTAAGTGAACCTCATATTCGTTATTCACCTTCTTTATATTACTTAATGATGGTTGAGAACCAGGAAGATATGAAGAGGCAATGCAGGTAGAATTCAGAAACAGTGGGAGCTTGGCATGGATGAGGAGTGTGAGTCCTTGGAGAAGAACCAAACAGGTGTTTATTGGTAGAGTTGTCAGCTGGAAGAAAGCACTGAGAGACGGATGGATTCCCAAGTTAAAGAAGAGAGTGGATGGATACATGAGACAGAAGGCCAAGGTATATGGTCTTAAGGTAGCTGTAGGATAGTGGTATAGGTTTGACAGGGGTATGACAAACCATGGCGTTGGTCAATGTCAGTGTAACTATTGTGTTTGTTCTTACCAGGTGGATGATGAGTCATGACATTATCCTGTTACCGTATGTGGATGGTTTGCTAGCAGGTTTATACATACAGGGAGTTTTTTGAGCTAAGGGTAAGGTTAGTTCAAAGGTATGTCAGGCGGAATTTGGAGCAGCGAAATTCTTTAGCATGAGAGACATGGAGATTCTTTGTCTCCAGTAGGAGCTGATGTGAATCAGGTGTTGGGGAGGTTCATTACGCAGGATGCAAAATTGGTAAGCACACCAAGGGATGGATAGTTCAATCTTAGAACAGGGTTTGAAATCACATGAGGTCTAGTGTAGGCCTGAGTTTTCCCAAGCAGTGGGAGTTGTTAGAGAGTTTGGAGCCAATTTGGGGAAGGTAGATTCTCAGGTATCTGAGAGGGACTAACAGCAGGTTAACATGTTATGCAGGGTCAAGGACTTCACTACATGGATATGTAGGTTCAGATGTGGTAGGTTACTTGGATGACAAGAAAGGCATCACAGGGTGTGTGATGGTTGGTCTTCAGGGTTGAGCTTGAAGAGGGATACAAGCCAGGAATAAATTAGACGGTGTACAGGTACAGGTATAGTTGTAGTTGTTTATCTCTAAGTGGGAGATTGTTAGGTTATGGAGCTAAAAGCTTCAACTGTTGCAAACATGGAGAAGGTTGCTAAGTTCCAGGGAGACTGATGTTGGCAGAGTATAGTGTAGAAGGCAACCAACATCGGCAGGTGTGAGCTAAAGACAACCGGCATTGGCAGGAGGTCGGCTGACGTCGGTCACCTCCAGGCAGACAGGGACCGACGTTGATCGCTTGTGTGTTCCAGAACTATTCGTTGCATGAACATTTAGTTGAACTAAGTGTTTGCATGTTAAGGGATAATTATAGTCTTGAGTTGCATGTCTAATTATTGTAATTAAGATAGTCTAATTATTGTAAGCATGAGATCTATATAATAGACTCATGGGCTGTATTGTAAACTAGTGCTAGAGAGTAAGAGAGCAAAATAAGCTCCTTCAGAGAGAGGAGAGCAATGGTGTGTTCCTCCTAGTGCCACAGTACCAAGTGTGGGTACTGGTTTGGAGAATCATAAGGGTTCTTTGTGTTTGTATGATCTTGGTCAGCAGATATGCGTGGCTTTTTTTGGAGATCTACAATGGTGAGTAAGGCCTAGTGATTTGCAGGTAGCAGCAGAGAGCAGGGGATCTACTTGGAGTATGGTTGTGTACCTGGTGTATTGGCAGCATTGTTACTGACTGATTGGAGAGGTGAACATCAATTCTATATTTGAGTTGATTGTTGTGACCGAGAGAGAGAGGGAAGAAGGTCTTGAGGTGTCGCAAGCCTTTGAGGTGGAAGAAGAAGTGGCATCTTCCTTATTGTATTTTCTTCTGAGTATTTAATACAAGATAGTGTATTGTCTCTCATATCCTGTGTTGTTTCATATTTCTAGTTACTTATTGATTTTGGTATAATTCTGTGTTTAGTTGTTAATACAAGGTAAGCATATATATGCTCTAATTGGTGGAGCAAGATCCTGACACTCCTTCCATTCTTCTAATGATCTTTGTGTTATTTTCATTGTTTTATCCTTCTTTATGGGTAATATTCACCCCTCTCATCATTGTCCATTCCCAATACCTCCTCATTGAACTCAAAACTCACTTTCAGGTCATATTTTGTGTCCATTCTAGTCTATGTTGATATTGTCTATGGATCATTTGTCATCCCTCTTAGTGTCACATTGCATTCATGTGCCTCTATGTAAAACACTTATACATTTAGAGTGTCCTTGGTAGAATTTACGTGGAGAAATCTTGTTCTTAAATTTTTTTAGTGTGTTTATGGTAATAGCATTGCTCACTCTATTCTGGGCATATCACTTCTTTTACCCTTAGCATCTCTTACCTTCTCCTTCCCCTTTTCCCTTAAAATTTTACGTTTAGGCTAGTGGTAGATTTACCTTTCTACTCTTTAGGCTTGTGTGTTGGTCTTAAACTAGGTGCATTTAGAATAGAAGGAATCTAGCCTACTTTGAAGGCTCATCCCAAAAAGTGTAAGGGTCCCATGCCTTGGGGACATTCCCATCATTACAATGAGATAATTGATGCTCACATGCACAACTGAGCGATAATACTTCTATGCCCAGTATCATAGACTCTTGTGCCTTATACAAGACCTTCATGCTAAGCACCCCATCGCAATTCTCCCCCATGTGTGGAACATCCACAAGTGCACCTTTTGAATGACAATAGTTTCTAACATGCCTAGTGGGACCAGTTTGAATAAAACCTAAGGGATCAATGCTACCCTTAGCTATCAAGTGTTGAAGACACTCCACAAAGCACTTGGTGTCTCTGAATGTCTAAATATACTAGTTTAAATATTTTTATTATTTAATAGTATGTCTTTCCACCCCCCATTCCATGAAAATTTTGTTGTCACATCTTCCCATTTATTATATCAAGCTCATGCGAGTGCCTATAGCCTTTCCCTAGTTTAGCCACTGTGGCAACCTATTTAAGCTTCTAATCAGCCCTGCACAAGCTACATTACTCCTCAATTGCATTATTACCCTCCTAATCAACCTCAAGAGAGCATCAATGATATACATCTTGATTTCTAGAGATAGATGAAGGAGATTGAAATAGAGCAAAGGTATGGTAAGCAATAAGAAGAGCTTGTTCATCAAGCTTACACCCAATAGTGGGAGATGATGGAGTAGTGTAGATTTGAATAAAAATACTTTGATAGATATATCATAGCCAAATAAGAGTAGATGTGTCAGTTTCTTGTGCAAATGTAGAGAATTGAATCATATCCAACAACCTCCACTACACTCTTCCTTTTCCAAACTTTAGGCAAGCCCCCCTATGCTTATAAGCCAACCTGTGGGGTAAAAATCTTTAGTACCCAAAGTCCCTAGTTTTAGGCAAGGTTAATCCCCTAACTTCAAAGAACCAAGATTTAGAGCTCCCCACCCTTTATAAGAGCTTATACCCATGCCATTTTAATAACCCATCCTTCCTCAGGAACCTCAAACACAGTCATGACAACCCTCTTGGACCCGACACTCTAACTTTAAGATGCTTGTCTTGGTCAAGACCACTCCTACTATGCCAATAGAGACCTCTTGCCCACCTAACATCTCCTTATTTAAAGGAGGACCAATTACATGGAGTGTAGATGTAGTCTGCATAAAAGAAGAAGAGGGTGCCTCAAGTAAAGAAGAGATAAGCATTGATGGTCTCCTCTATACTACCACATCGAAAAGATCAACCTTGCTATGAGAAAAAGATAGATATAATCAAATAGAGCAGTAGGTTGATGAGTAAATGAATGAAGTGGTGGTAAAAAAGGAGTATCTTAATGAGGAAGAGTTAGCTTATGTAATTCTAGAATGCATCCAAAATATTGGGACAGACTTCTCTCAGGTAAATGATATGTTATTTGATGCTTAAGAAGAGGACCTCAAAGAAGAAGCAAACCTTCAAGAGGATTACACTCCTAAGGAGAGCAACTATGATCACCTCAAGGCTAGCCTATAGGCACAATCACAAGCATAAGAGGAAGGATATTTTTAGGATGAGTTAGAGGAATTATGATTGAGTTTGAATAAAAAACTAGCATCTCCTTAGGATCAGACCCATGCCTAAATCCACACCAGTGGCCAGTATCAATCACATATCATAGAAAGGCAGGATGTACATGTAGAAAAGGTCACAACCTCAAAAATAGGGGAGGCCCATAGGTATTTGGGTACACATCTAGGCATGAAAAATTCATCAAAAGGCTCATTCAAATTGAGGGAGCAATATTAGCCAATCAAACCTGAGAAGCAACATGAATGTGTCAAAGAAACTATCACAATGAGTGCTCTCAATCCTTGTACACCCAAACACATGACATTAGGGTTTTCAAAAGGAATGTTTGACTTGGAGTAGTAGTTTCAAGATGAGTAAGGGTGATGCACTAAGTTCATGAGCTTCTTGATTATCAAGCATAGGCCTCCCAAACTCCAAAAGGTTGAGTTTAAGTAGAGAGAATAGCTATGCATCAAGAAATCTAGGAGGGATTGGTTTAAATTTGAAGATATCATCCATCCAAGGGGAAATCTTATGTGAAACATGATGGATTCATTCATTAAAAGGGATCCTAGGCAAATTTGCTTCCTTGAACATTCTTCAAAAGTAACTAGGGCATGCCTATTTCACAATAAATAGATACCACCTTACCTCTATTAATCACATATCAACAATATGAAGGTGTACAATGTAAAGGACCTAAGAGGTTTCTAATTTGATCTAGGATGATGAAGGTGCATGTTTTTAGGTTGTATATAGTATATTATATTAGCTCATATTACATTTCCCTAAGTGCCTACGGGCACATTATATAGTCTTAGTTTAGTTTGGTTTTCCTCTAAGTACATTTCGCAAATTTGTTGTTTGTTCTTCTCCTTTTGGATTTGTTGAGGGTAGGAGGACTTAATTCAATTTATTCAAATGCAAGTCCAAGTGGGTTAAAGCTTTAAATGACTCTATTCCCAATAAATCTCTTACAGGCTATCAGATTCCCACTTAGTAAGCAAGCAACCTGTAGAGGTCACCAAAAGTGTTGAATTTCTAAGTTACCTTGATCAATGTGAGTCTTTTCAAGTCCCTATAGAAGGTTTGTGCACATGAAAAATCCCAAACTCTTCAAGTAAATTCTACACAAGGATGTTATCCATACCCAAGCCCAATATAGAAGCACAAGCCTGTGTAAGTAATGAAGTGGTGGTTTGCACCCACGAGGGCCTAGACACTCCAAGCAAGATGTACATAGGTGTTTCCTACCTATACCCAAGCCCAAAATATATGGGATCGAGTTTATTTTGACTAAATTTATAGCTTCTTTTTGCTATTAACACAAGGCATCTTGGCACACACTTATCACAAAACATTTCTTAGTTCATCCAGGATTAACACCAGCTCTCCATGTGGTGACCTAGTACTCATCTAAGGTAGATTTATTTCTATCAAAGCTTCAATATATGTCATTAACTAAAGGAAATGTGTTCCATTCATGACACTTGGATTAAATCTACCAGACCAAAAATATACCATGTTGGCCCCTAAATTTTGACTAAGTGTTATTCCACTTTAGCATGTAGTGTGGAAGGATCATCATCCATTTTGATGCAAGTCTGGCATGACATGGAAGGACCATGACACATAGTTGATAGGTGTAGCATTGTCATGGCATATAACTATCAAACACAAAAGGATAATGGCACAAGAAACCCAGCATGAGAGGACCCAATAAAAAGAAGAAAATCCATGAGGGACCTGAGAACAGAGGATGTAGAATAAAAGTAAAAGACTAAGGGAGTGCATGGGAAGTAGAGTGCATAGGAAGCAAAGTGTGAGGGATGAAGGAGAAATTGGAAGAATAATTCAAATAGGACACTTCGACCCTATTGATCAAAGGTTTTGTATCATCCTATGAGGAATGGAACACATGGCTATCAAAATATAGCATAAAATGAGGATCTAGGGGCACAACGACCTGAGTCTATAAGAAGAATTCATTTTAAGGGCCAAGACTCTCAATTTTTTGGGAGTCTATGTGCCATCTATTCATGACATTTAAAATTATGACAC
Organism: Torreya grandis; assembly: GCA_037957365.1. Classification (NCBI taxonomy): domain Eukaryota; kingdom Viridiplantae; phylum Streptophyta; class Pinopsida; order Cupressales; family Taxaceae; genus Torreya; species Torreya grandis. The sequence goes on from JARHVA010001128.1 coordinate 954,002, forward strand.
TTGATCAGGGCTAAACAAGTAGAAATACCCTTATTGTAATCATTTGTGATGATGGTCTTTTGGAGAATAGTGAATAGAGCTTTGTATTGTAATTCATTAAGCCACTAATGAGAAATCAGTTTTTGTTAGTTTGTGTTATGAGTGATGAAATATTCTAAGTGTGAGATCGATATGGTTTATTTATGTGTTAATGGTATCTTTTTATTTTATCACTATTATTAGATAATCATGGTGATCCTAGTAATAGTAGTAATGATAGTATATTTATGGTATTGAATAATACTTTAATAGCTATATTATGGAGGATGAATAAATATACATCATTATGCTACAAAGCCTTTAAGATGTGATCTTTCACTGTGTACTTTGGGTGAGCACATGAGACTTAACTTTCATATGATAGAGCTAGCACGCTAGCTTGTTGGGAAAAACTTTAGCACCAAAGTTGGAACTAACTAAAAAAACCCAACATTTTCATTCCATTACCAAGACTCAAAGTAATTGGAGCATAATCATGGGAAAAATTTTGAGCATATTATGTTAGATAATATTGAAGAATGGGTTACCAGTGTTGAGGACAACTTTGTGATTCTATATCTTAAACTAGGAATCTGTACATGACTGTGGGTAGAGCAAAATCTCTATAGTTTTCTATATGAAACTTTCTTTTTTGAGGTCCTAGTTCTCTTACATTTTTGGATCTCAGCATATGCTCAAGGATGATCCAAAAATATTGGAAGAAGGCAACCCTAGACTCGTAAATGGCATAGGAGTTTACCATGACTTGGAGTTCCCTGGATGTGAGCGGTTAACTTTTGGTGGAGATGTGTTTAGAATAGCTACATTTTGGAGTACGTTGTGACCACTTAATCATGTCCTAAGGAATTAAAATTCCAATTTCTATGAGAGCTGAGGGGATGCTATCTCTCATTGTTTACCTTCAAAATTAATAAATTATTTGGTGACCTTGGGCTGGAAACTCAACCCATGGAGGGCTAAATTCTCTTGTGCATGAACCACACTTTTAGAAGGGGAGACTAGGGGTTGATTGAAAATTTTAGGTTCAACACGATAGTAATCCAACAAGTGTTATGGAAATGGAAGTGTGATGAAGCCTGGCAAAGGATCATGGGAGTTAGTAGTGCAGGAAGAGATTGAGAGACTTATAGGAGTGTTGTAAGGAGTCGTAGATAAGTAGACACACAAGGAACCCATCACTTTCAACCCACATTTTTTTCCACTTATATCTTATGAAGTAAAAATGAGCTAGACTTCAAGAATTGAATAGCCAAGTCTAAATCAATAGGATCCCCCACCATAGTGTATGTTCATGCCCTTGAGCTAGATAAAATACATATACAAAATTAGGATACAGACACTTCAAAGTTAGAGTCTAAACTGGTCAGGGAGACTAAAACTAGGCCATTTGATGTTCATTTAGAATTTACATTATCTTGTCTTTAAGGGAATTCTATGGCATAACTTGGAATGCCTAGTGGAACTGGCCTTCAAGGCCAGAGTATAAGTCCAAACTTGGGTAACCAACCCTCTACCATGCACCTTTACATAGGTACTGCTACTAGAGGTGATGGAGGAGGATTAAGAGGAGGCACTGGAGGAATCAGACCCCTATCTCAAAGAATAGGAGTTGGATCTTCCTAGCAACCACCTACCCAACCATTGTAACCCATTACAGTCTACTATGAGATGACATTGTACTTACTTGAAAATTGAGGTGTAGAGAATGTAGCAGAGCATGTCCATAAGTATGAACTAATTTTGAGAGCATGCAGCATCACATCTTCTGAATGTAAGGCTACATAGTTTACAACTACGCTCCTAGAGCATGCACACAAATGGTATCATAAGTTTGACCCTTAACAAGTAGTGGTTGACTATGACTAGCTCAAAGCAACCTTCCTGCAAGAATTTCACATTCTTGAGTTTGAACAGCAGACTATAGTAGCACTAAAGGACATAAGGCAAGGACTTATAGAGAGCATACGTGACTATGATGCATGATTCAAAACCTTAATTTTTAAGTTATCATTTGAGATAAACCCTGTTCAGCATGCATAATGATTTGTGGGAGGACTATTGCTACCTTCCTAATGGACTTTGTCATAAATAACCTTTACTAATGCGTGTGAGGATCTGGAAACTACTATCCACACTGAAGTGGTTGGAAGCATGGATACTAGGACTAGTCCCTTTATAGAGGCACAGATAGAGTCCATGGCATCACAACTTGAAAACTTTATAGCAAGCCATGCACATGAGATATGCAGTGGTGTTTGTTGTACTAACTATGAAAATGAAGGGCATATGAGGAACAACTACCCACACAAGAACATTTACATGGTATTGAAATAAACATGTGAGATATACCATGAAGAACATGATGTCTATTCTTGTCCTCTTTTTCAATGAGCTACAAACACAAAGGTGTCTGAGTATTGTAAGATTTGTGATGCCTACACCCATGACACCAATGACTACCAATTGATCAGTGATATCCATGAAGTTCAAGCATGTGGTATACACCAAACCTCAACCACTAATACCCAAGACAATGGTGGCTCCCATGGGTGAGGGAGAGGATGAGGATGAAGTAGTGGTTGATTTCCACCAAGAACTTATTATAAATTTGGTTCTCCAGACCACTATCAAAGAGATTGCCCAGAGTACTCGACATGTGCATTTTGTAAAAGGGACAATCGATTGGAAGAGTGTCATGATCCATATGCAGCTATCACCAAGGAGTGGAATTAAAATGGCATCGATATGATTCAAATTGATAAACCATAATGGCATGTATGCCCAACCATCCCTATCATTCAATAATTAAACATTACAACTTATAATGCGGGATAGACCCAATCAACTAATCTGATGGAGAAGGTACAACAAGAAGAACCATGAGCTATAAATTACCTTGATGTTCAATAGGAAAAGGATATCCTTCAAGATATAATGGAGCTTTTACAAGAGCTCCAAGGTGAGATTCAATACCTCAAGGACAAGGACGTGTCACAGCATGTTGTAGTACAAAAAAAAGTTGAAGCTCGACTAGTGGTGCGAGATAATTTTTAGGAACTATGCAAGCATATGCTAGATGAGGACATTATTCCCTAGCTAAGCACTTAGATTAAAATTTAGGCTCGCTTACCAAATGAATTCTACCATCATATTTATCAAAGTGAAGACTGTTATTTAAATCATGTTCAGCATCAAGAAACTCCAAGTTCCTCCACTCTACTAACAAATGGAGAAATATTGGTTAATGTTGCCAATAATGGATGGGTAATCTGAGATATTTTAGTAGATATTGGCATGAAAGTTAATGTTCTCACTAAATATTCCTAGCGAAAAAATTCTATTCCAACCCTACAACCTTCACCTAACGTCTTATTCATGGTAAATAAGACTCGAGCATACCCTATTGGGGCCCTTAAAAATGCCGCAATTAACATACCTGGGTTCCCTTCAGAGCAAATTTTTAGGTTTTAGAATTAGTTGAATCTGATTATTACCTAGCCCTATTGGGAAGGCCTTGGTGGTATGAGAACCATGCACACTTGAGCTTTAAAAATTACTACATTAGTTTTGATAACACCGATCAATGCGTAGTAATACATTTAGACCAAACTCAACGACCTCCTTATATCAAGCCCATAAATGCTAATGAAGATAATCAACCACCTATTTAATGTCACAGCCCAAAATGATGAGCAACATGATCTAACCCTAGATGGTATGCTACACTAGATAGATACACAGTCAATTTTCGATACTACAAGCAATTCATGTAGTTTTTGGGTCCATGGTGATTATGACCTCACTGGGAGACTATGTATCACCATCAATAGCTGAGATAACCTCAAGTATTTACTCCATCAACATCACAAGTTTATTCACCTCATGGGTTTAGCAATGTGAGGGCCATTATTATGACCACCATTGGAAACACTTGATGAAGACCTGCAGTTCCAAGGACAAATGGAGGTACGTAACTTTTTCCAGTGCCTTGAAGAATTCTACAACAATGAAGATGACCAGATGAGGTCATTGGATCACTTATTTAATAGCACCACATCAAGATGGTGGCATACTTATAAAGAGTGCCTCTTATATTGGGATCAAGTGCGAGCTGCTCTACACCATAGATTTGATTATGATAATAAGGTTAGGGGAACACTTAGTTACAATGATGTGCAATCCCCTAAACCTCAAATTGAGGCTTGTAAAATAATATTGTGAACTGAGGACATATATTTACCAAAGTACCTCTGTGTACATGCATTCTATGAAACTCTACACACTTGGGCATGGGAATGGTATATAGGCACATGGGTACCAGGTTTTGGTAATTACTAAAAGAGAACATGACATTAGTGATATCCTACTCTTCATCAAGGATGGACTTGCACCTCACTCTCTAGGCCATGCATGAAGCAGTCATTAGAGACCCAAGTCCCCTAGAAGACCACCTATGGAACATCTATCAAGAACTTTGGGAACCTTTACACTTGTTTGATGAGCCTCCAACACCTCCAACTTTTGTGCCTACTCTAGTTCCCAATGAAGAATGATGTGAAGAGATCCACTTGGGAAAGAAAAAACTCATCTTTTAAGTAGATAAAGGTGAAGGATCTACTTCACTCAACCCCTTGACTAACCATTTAGATGTCCCTACAAGTACTGGTTCATGAACTATTTAGGTTACAAGTTCTCCAATGGATAACCCTTATCATGAGCCTATTCAAACTATTCAATGTAACATTCATATGGAGCAAGAGCCAAAAATGGCTACAATTAGAAATTATTGGAATAATACAGAAATTTCAAAGATCTTTGAGTTGTTAAAAGAGTATTAGGATGTATTTCAAAGGAATTATAGCAAAATTAAAGGACTCCACCCATCTCTAGGAAAGATGCACATAAAGCTACTATACAGTGCTTGCCCCATGAAAAAATGACCATATAGGATGAATTCTAATATTTGAGCATGAGTGAAAGAAGAGATTGATAGCATGCTCTATGCCAGAGTAATTACTCTTATTATCAAATCTGAATGGGTCAATCTCATGGTAATCAATATCAAAAATGATGGGTGTATACATATCTATGTGGATTATTGTGTGTTAAATGCATCTTATATAATAGACCCCTTTTTAATGCCTTTCATAGAGGAAATCTTAGAAGGTGTTGTTGGTTGTAAAGTGTACTCTTTTACCAATGGTTCTCGAGGTACCACCAAGTCCAAATAGCTAAGGAAGACTAATCTAAGATGACTTTCACTACATAATGGGGATCTTTTGCGTATACAATCATGCCTTTTGGGTTGAAGAATGCCCCAATAGTGTTTTCACAAATAGCAGTTGAGGCTATTAAATATTTCATTCACAAATTCCTCTAAGTCTACTTGCATGACCAAATGGTATATGGGTTTGTCAAGGACCATTGTGCTAATCTAAGACTCATGCTTGAGCAATATCGAGTGTTATAACTTTCCTTAAATTTGAAGAAATGCCTATTCGTAACACCTTTTGGTATATTTCTTAGGGATATCATTTATAAGGAAGGACTTTTAGTGGACCCAACCAAGGTTTTTATGATTCATAATCTACCAATGAACAAGATTCAATGCGAGGTGCACACCTTCTTTGGACACACGAGATATTAAAAAAAGTTCATCCAAGGTTATGCCAAGATTGTTTCACCCCTATAAGAACTTTTAAAGCATAATGAATAGTATATATGGACTAATTCTTGAAAAATAGCCTTTCAAACACTCAAAGAAAGGTTAGTTATTTCTCTTATCCTATAATTCCCTGATTATACAAAGCCTTTCCATGTCCATGTTGATACATCTGGTATGGCAGTCGGTACGACACTTGCACAACCAAGTGAAGGACACATAGATCATGTAATTTACTTTGCCAATAAGAAGCTGACACTAGCTGAAAGGAACTATACCACCACCAAGCACAAAGATTTGTCAATGGTCTACGCTCTACAAAATTTTAGGTAGTATCTTCTGGCCACCCCATTTACATTTTATACAAATCATGAGGCCTTGAAGTATCTTATTAACAAACCAGTACTATATAGAAGAATTTGTTGCTAGATTGGCCTATTCTAAGAATTCTAGTTTTTTGTAGTAGTAAACCCTAGGAAGACTAACTATGGCCCTAACCACTTATCCTAAATTGAGATCAGAGACCCACATGCCATAGAAGATTATATGTATATCTCTTTTGAGTTGCTTGAGTACTTAAAGAACTGGAGGATATTGAAGTATTTTGCAACACTGGTTGCACACCCAACTCTCTCACTTCGTAAGAGAAAAAGTAACTTACGGTCCATACTGCACCCTATAAGCTCATAAGAGGATATATTTATAACACGGCTCATGATGAGGTGTTATGTTATTATGTAATGCAACATAAGTTCCCTAAGTTTTTATAAGAAGTCCATGAAGGTATTATTAGAGGACGTTGTGTTGGAGAGGCTGCTATATGAAAGGTGTTGCTTGCTGGACTCTGATGGCCAACTTTATTCAAAGATGTAAAGGCTTATGTTAGGTATTGTGATGTCTGTCAGTGTGTAGGAAAACCAAGTACGAGAGATGTTATGCCCTTGCAACCCATTCATTCTAAAAAACCATTCAAAAAGAGGGTTATTGATTTTTGTGGGCCATCACTCTAGCAAGATAATGAATGGGCTCTTGATACATCATTGTAGAAACTGACTACCTCACGTGTTGGGGTAAAGTAGCACCAATAATAGACTATACTACAAATTTTGTGTGATTCATCTGGGAGAATGTTATAACATGAATTAGATGTCCCCTAAGCTTCACCAATGATTGTGGAACCCACTTCTTGAATGAGATGATTCATATTCTATTGGCCGAGTTCATGATTGTGAACCATAAGACAACACCATACCACCCATAGGCCAATAAAACTATGGAAGTGTTTAATAAGATACTCAGTACCACATTAACAGAAATTTGCAATCTAGTTCAGATTGATTGGGATGATAGAGTATTTGTAGTACTCTTAGCCTATCAAACCACATAGAAGCATCTCAATAAAATCAAACCATTCAAATTAGTATATGGAAAGGAAGTAGTTATGCTAGTATAATTCTTGGTACCATCTTTCTGCATAGTGTATATGGGAAAACTAGATGATGATGCCTCTTTGAAATCCTAACTAGATGATTCGATGAAACTAGATGAGACTCAGTTTCTCACCCATTAGAGTCAGGATGTCGAGAAGCATAAACAAAAAGCATGTCAGGCTCACCATATAAATAACAAAGTCTTTTATCTAGGAATGGAAGTTTTTTTTATATGACTCCAAGTTCAAGTGCCACCCTAGGAAACTCTGCATCCATTAGGATGGTATGTTCATAGTTCATAACATTTGACCTACTAGAGCTGGTCAATTAAAATGAATGGATGGTCAGTTTCTCCCAGGACACTATAATGGAAGTCAGCTTTGGCTATATTTTGATTTAGTTTAACTAAAATTTTGTAGTCAATTAGGCTTAAGGATATTAAGTTAGGATTTACTACTTTTAATAAAAAGTGTTGCCTTTGTAGCACACATCTCTTCTTTAATGTAATCTTGAGTTTTTTTACATAATTTATTTTCATGGAGGACCACGAACCCTTCAAGTGGGGGTAAGGAATCATACATGTTAATAGGGACAAAAAGGAACAAAACAACACAAAGTGGCCAAGGAACTTATTGAAGATAAATATAGAACATAAAGGAAACTAACATAAATGGATCAAGTTGTGAAAACAAAGCACTCACTTGGAACAAAACACAAACAAACAAATGTGCTAAAGTAGCACTTGGAGGAATTTAACGAAACTATCCTAATATGTACAACTTAAAACTATATGTACCTTTCCTCCAAGGTCAAATAGAAAGTTTATTGCTCTACCATGGAACCTTGAAATGTATTTTCCATCTCTTGATAGCTCTCTTCTATGATTAAGAGTAATTGGATGCTCATATATCTTGATGAAGCAACTGGGATTCCAACCTCCATTCTCAGGTACATTGATTAAAGGTATGGATCCAAGATCCAATCATACTACTCCCAGATCTATGTACTTTGTAATAACATCATCAATTATTCATCTTTTATAAACTACTAATCATGATTATGTAGACCAACTTGTATTTCCTTTGTCATATCTGCAAGTTTGACCTCTACATGAGATGGATCTAATTTTATGACTTTTTGAGGCCATTTGTGTTCATAGTCAGCTTCCAAAAGTACACAAGCATCTAAAGATGATGAGAGAGGTTGATAATTATGCTTAAGATGTTAAAACATGTCATCTTATGAGAAAATAACTACCTCTTGCTTGGTGAAATCACTCCTCTCATCCTACAATGGATCACATTCTAGTAAAGAATAACCTGAACAAAATATGTCAAAAAAAATCTAAAGATTTGTTCTCATGAAGTTGAAGTACAATTGAAGTAATTCATGATGGATGGCAGCTATTGTGTAATCAATAAACTCAAGGAAAACACCTTTAACTTGTATAATTGGATTGTCTTCCTCTTGAATTTCATCCTCTACTTTCAGTTGATCTTCAATCACAGTAACAACTTCTTTGACTTCTCTTTCTTGTACAACCTGTGAGATTGGATCAATCCCTTCATTGACATTGAGTGTGTCTATGATGATGTTCTCCTTATGATCATGCAATAATCTTTCATGTTCACCTACCTTAGTTTTAACTTCTTCAATAGCTTCGAAAAGGATAGGCTCTTTCTCCAGGATTGGCATAGTAAATCCTTGAAAGTATTCAATAAGATGAGAAAGGTCCACATAAGTAACCATAGATACATGATTATGTTCATGGATCTACTTTTATTGGATCACCTTCACCTCCTTATACTTCACCTTTCTTGAATGGTTTTCCATGAAGGAAAAGACTTTGGCTTCTAAGGAGAGAGGATTGGAGGCTGAATCATCTCTAGCTTACCTTTGACTTCAACATCTTGGCTTATGTTTGAATGTCCTTCTTTCTCTCTTGACTGTTGTACCTAATTCTAAGTCATGAAATTGGGTCTAGAAACTTCTTGAATTGGACTTGGGTCAGCCATGGGTGTGAAAGAAGGAATTTGATGTTGTGTTGCCTTTGCAACTGCAATTAAATAATGAAGGTGTTGATTTGTAAGTTCAATCTACCTGGCTAGATTAGCCTCAAAATAATAAACTAGATCACTAGAGATATATTCTTATAAACTTGAATATGTAAGCTCCCATATTATTTGTTCAATCTAAAAATTAGTCTCCTCATAACAAACTTCTTCAACTTTTTGAGACCTCTCTTGGATACACTTGTAGGTAGAAGAGCTAGGCAAGGTTTGGATTGACTCTTGAGGGTTGTGATATGTTGGGTGAATATTTTGTCGTCAACTAACTGAGGATAAAATGGGTATATCAACCACAACACAGAGATATTTATGCCACAAAAAGTGTGGGTTTACCAGATCTGGATGAGGTAAATCTCTCCTCTCATCAAGGGGAGGTTCCCTATGAATATTTATGCACTGTATGTATATATAATTAAGCAGAAAATAATACTTGGGGTGGTATAACAGCATCCACCTCTCTTTTTTTAGAGATGATGTACAAGGAACAAGAGAGAGAAATCCTGGTCATGGGCCAACAACATTCCTCTTCTTTCAGGAATGGTATCCAGCGTAGAGCAAAAAATCACCTAAAGTAAGTAACAAAGGTCACAGAAAACGCACGTAAGCACAAAGTCTTCCATTTTCTCCTTCACTGATCCAAAACAAGCGTAACAGTAGAGTGAAATGAAGCACAAAGTCTCCACCTAAAACTACAAAAGATAAAAGAATCACAAAGATAAAAGTAGCTTAAAGTCTCTCTTCTACCTTTTAGAAACACCCTCAAATAATATCAACACATCCACTTTGCTTATTAAATCAAACAAATAAGAGATTATCAGGAAATAGGACATAAAAATTGTTTCCTAAATAACATAGATAACTTCAACACAAAGTCTGAAATAAACCTGCCTCTCATTCATTTAACAAAATATGATTTACAAGTTGAGCACAAAATCTCAAAAAGTGTTTCAATTTTGGCAGAGTTTTTGCTCTCAATTATCAAAAGATCTATTTACAAAAGAGGTCTCCACTATATATAGGGAGAAACTCTCAAAAACTAGAAAATAATAAAATATAAAAATATCTTAGTCAAAGATGACTCATCTTTGACTTTGAGATATTTTTTCAGATTTTTTACATGTAATTACACATTACAAAATTGCATGCACTTTTCTCATGACAAAAGTGCATAAGGAAAGAAGAGAGAAGGGGAAAAAACTTCAGCTCCTACCGCCAAACTTCTTCAGATGAGCATCGTACATAGCAATGGATGCCTAAATTCCTATACTATCTGACGCAATTGTGTTTTTGAAGATGACCCTGGCTCTAATTAAAGTGTCCTTCTATGTTGTGATTGCCTTAGCATGACTAGTTAACCTAGATTTTAGATTATCCAGAGTTAACTGAGTCTCTAAAATGTTATCCACAGAAGTCATTGAGAAGGATTTCTCTTCAAAGTCTCTTTGAATCATACCCTTGAAACCCTGGATCATTTCTTTGGCTGAGAGAAATTGGTTATCCCAGGAAGTGAGGTCGCAAGGTAGTTCTTCCAGTCTATTCAGTAGGCATGTGTCGCTCTACTCACTAGCATCTTTGGAAGACTTGAGATCTTCAATCAACTCCTTGAGTACCTATATCTTGTATATCAATGACTCCTTGATCTCAACATATGAATATTTGCTGGAAATAATGCCGATAGATATCAAGGTGCTTTTCTTCAGATCCTTCATCTCCCTCCACTTGCTAAGATAATTTTTTGTACTGTCAATGTCTTGAGAGATAAGAGAGACCAGGTCATCTAAATCTACCCTCACCTTCTTCATCTTGTCTATCTTTTTTACAACCTCTGTAAGTAAGGAAACTCCCTGAGTATGCATATTTTCAACGTAATCTTCCAACACTTTCCCTTTCAAGTAGGTTTTCTCTGCCTTTTAAATGACTGGGTCGTCTATAGAGAAGGCCTCTAGAGTTGCCGCTTCAGGGGGAAGAGTGAATTTCCTTATTATTGTCGTCAACTGCTCTGTCTTAGCCTTATAGTAGTATTTCATCTCCTTTTCTCTATCAAATTTTTGGATCATGATGTCCATTACAGACTGTAGATCACTTTTCACACCTTCATGAGTAACTTTGCCAAGTTCAACACGAGAAACGAAATAGTTGCTCATATCAAAACCCTCAAGGGTTGCATCCTGCGGAGGCTTAGCTATTTCTAGAAATTTATGCCCCTTTTCCTCAACTAATTTTGAGAGGATCCTTGGCCTCTTAGGAGCCTTAGCTTTCATCGGCACTATCTTGCCAAAATTGAAGTCATCTGCAGAGATGGCTAGCTTCTTTCTTTTAGGCGTGAATGCTGACATCCAAGGTGGGAGAGAAGTACTTACTGTGGCAATAGTTCCCACAGCTGGTGTTACCATGGTAATGTCTACACTGCTAGTAGTAATAGTGGTTGTAGTAGGAATAACAGGCAAAACTGTACCAACTGTTGATTGATCAAGCATAAAACTTTCTCCCAGATTGAAGGAAGGAGATGCCAAACTAGGAATAGATCCAGAGGGACGAAGAGTATCTCTAGAAGCGCCCTAAGGATCGCCAAATATAACTCTGGAAGGAGAGGCAGCTCCAGAAGAAGGAACACTGATAGGAGAGAGAGGTGAAAGAGATGCCACAGGAGACAGAGGTGGAGAAGGAGAGACATTTTTAAGCGGTTGTGCCCCTTCTTGGGAAGGTAGAGGTTCAGCCCTTTGTTGTTCTGAAGGCCTATCATCTATCTCCATTTGTTGGGTTGCCTATTCTTGAGGGCTTTGTTCTACAACTCCCTTATCCATTGATTCTGACTCTTCAGTAACCTTTGATTTTTTAGAAACAAAGATGATTCTAGGCTTGTGAGGCCTAAATGGGGAAGGAACATCACCTTTGTTCTTAGTTCTATTTTCTGCCTTCTTCCTCATTTCTGCTTAGAACTCAACCTCTGATCTCATAATAAACTCTTTCAATACGATCCCTTTGGCTGCTAACCAATTATTGGTGCTAGCCAATATTGGCTCAAATCTCTTCCTCAGAGAACTTAGCTCTTTCTGAGACCACTAAATTGGAGGAAGAGGGGAGTCAACAATTTTCTTGGCCAGGTACCTGTTGTTGATAATGCTCCTATCATCAACCAGATTGGGGGGAATCTCTACAAGATCCAAATACTCAATTTTTTCTAGGGTCAGCTTGCTATAATCCATCCTCCTGATTTCTTCAGCTGTCCTCAAGTCTACCCAGATGTCTTCGATCATAGGCTCATGGAATTGAGTCTTTCATCTGATCATGTCTTTGACACCCCTATAGTCAAATTTGTTCCTTCTCTTGAATTGTTTCATAGTGACCAGCTGTATCTCTATTTCCATGACTTTGGCCTTGGCTGCTGTCAAGATAGAGTATCTACCAATTTCAACTGGAAACCTAAAACTTGGCTTTTTTAGCTCCATCTGCCTAGTATGTACGACAACCATTTGTCTACATAATTCCATCAAAACTAACTTATCAAAAGGAAACCTGAGGAGCATATAGGGATAGCCTTGGAAAAAGCCAACTCGAAGATAATAGAAGGTGGGAAATTGAAGAAACATACAACCATAGTCATTGACGACCATCCAAGCCTCATCAAATACTCTCTTTTGTTCGAGCAAAGGGTCGAAGAGGCATAAAAATATGGCAAATAAAGCATCATTTACCCTTTTAAAATGGTAGATTGATCCTTGAAGTGTTAACTTGGGGTAATATGAGTAGACTGGGGTGGTCTTTCTGTCCCCTTTAGTTGTCAAACCTGGAAAGATTTGCATCGAGGTAGCTATGTACACAAAGTATGAAGTCATATAGAACTTTGAAGAAGTTTGTACCTTGGTTAGCTACTCATGAAGGGCGTTGCTGATCTACTCACCCCAAAAGATGACCTACTTACCTTGGAGGATGATCTTGATGAATGGGTACATCCACTCATGGAACTATGAGGAAGACGGGAGGCCTCACACTCTGCTAAGAAGGGTGATCAAGTCACCAACTTCTTCAATGAAATCACTCCTTGGGAAGTTTCACAGCCATCTGGATAAATTAGTTCTGGGGGTCTTCACCCACCTATTATTCATCACTTTCTTTGCCCTTCCAGGGTCCTTATCATACTCCTTATGTGCTTCTATGAAGTCAATCCTCAACACTTCGGTAGTAGGAGGGCACATGAAGACTTTGTCAATAAATTCAGGATCCATCTAAATTATTATGTTGCCACTGGCATTTGAGACTGATCTTGTCTCTTTGTTGTAGAACTGGGTGCACTAGAGGATGAACTCCGTATAATGTGCTGCCACTGGAAAAGTGGCAACCAGATGAATGTTGCTTTCAACAATTCTCTTCATTTTGGAACTAGGGTTCGTTGCCATAGTTCGGGTCATGAACTCAGCCATATCCACATGGCCAATTTCTATGTCTCGAATGTCATCAACATTGGAGGTAACTGAAGTGATCAAAAAGATGCCCTGGTACTTGTACTTCATGGTCTTTGCCTTTTTTGGAAAAGTTTCAGACATCAGAACTTGCCTCAGTTGAGTAGGGGCTAATGAGCAAGAGCCTTCAGAAAGTACTGCAATCATGATCGTGCGATTAGGGAACAGTAGGAAAATTAGGGAATTCGCACGTTGGTTGATCATGATCAAAGAAGGGCACTTAATAGGGCTGGGTTGCAAACTGGGGGGAAAAAAGGGGAGGAAAGGAAAAAGATGGAAAAGGGAAAAAATTCTCTGAAGTTGAAGAAATTTGGAAGAAAAATGCATGGGTGGTGAAATTCGCCGCCCTTGCATGAAGAACAGTCAAAAAAAGGCACGGGCGGTGAAAATTGCCACCCATGCATGTTGGCTGAAAAAGGTGTTAAGGGCGGTGAATTTTGCCACCCTTGCACCTTTGGCCTGCATCGACGGCAAAATTTGCTGCTGATGCAAGTTTCAGGTTAAAAGGGTACGAGTTGTGAAAATTACTGCCTGTGTAGGTTCAACCTGCATGGGCAGCAAAATTTGCCACACGCGCAGGTAAGAGAAGCAACAAAGGTGAAAAGAGGCACGGGTGGTGAAATTTCCTGCCTATTCCAGTTTCTACAAGAAAATCATGGGCAAAGGGGAGGGGCGGCAAAAATTAGCACCTCAGCATGAAAAGGAAGTTAGGAAGGCCGATGGGGAGGGAGAGAAAAATAAAAACCCCCAACAACAACAAAAACTAAAAACAAAGCTTAAGAAGAGGGAAGGAAAAGAAATAAATGCTAAAGACAAGACTTACCTAGAAAAATACGTGCGCCATGAGATTAAATCTGCCAAAATGCACTTTTACCCATTCGCCAGATCATCCAGATGCAGAGGATAAGAGGAGGAGAGGAGGAATGAAACAAAAGAGGGTTAAAATTGGATTATATGGGGCAAAAATCGACCCCAATAACCCAGCATGTGTAGCAATAAATGCCATGCACGAAAAATGAGGCGATGCAGGGGCGGCTAAATTTGCTGCCCTTACAGGTTCAGATGTAGGGGCTGCAAAAATTGCCGCCCTTGCAGGAAAAATGTAGGGGCGACAAAAATTGTTGCCCTTGCATCTCAAAGGCAAAATGCACTGGCGGCAAATTTTGCTGCTCGTGCACTAAAATGGAAGAAAAGAAACACTAACTCTAAAAGAGGCAGGTTTTGGTCTCCCATTCACATCGAGACCATAACAACCTTCATGTTTCGGGGAAGACATGATAAAAAGACATTACAAATTTTGAAAGGTGCAATTGGACCAAGATGAGAACGAGAAAAACCCGTCTCAAAAACAAACTTAGAGAGAGGAAAGACGAAACGGACAAGTTTCGTAGGGGGTTGTTCCCAAAAATGAGTTATGTTGATTTTGGAAACAACATGATAAACATTAGTTTGTTGATCATAAAGGAAAAAGGGGAGCTCTATGGGAATATACTATTGATTATGATGACCTTGGGGCTTCTCATAAACCACCAGCCTTGCCTTTTTTTAGTATTTATTATTAGACCTCCAATGTCTAGGATATCAGAACTAAACTTTGAGTGACCTTGCCTTATGAAATATCAACATACCTCTTTAGCCTACTACAAATTAGCTCTCATGCTTTGAATTTCATGCTTGGAAATATCCTTTATATATCCCCTCCTAGTGTCTATGCTTATCATCTCTTTCTCATAGCCAATCAGAGTTGTCTTGAAATTTGAGATGGATTGATTTGGGAGATTGGGTTGATCAGGAGGATAACAAGATCTATGAAGTTTGTTATAGGTTTGGTATGACCTTTGATAGTTATCATCAAAATTTTGATATAAGTTATGCTAGTACTGATATGGTTCATATGAGTTATGAGGATCATACTGGGATTACTAATAAGGAGGTGAAATATAGGGGTATCCACCATAGTTGTTGATTATAATCACATATATCAAATTAGATGCAAGAACTGACTAATAATCTTCAATGAGACATACATGGTCTAATTATAACCAAAATATTTGATTTGGAGTCACCATTGGTGCTAACTTGCTTTCTTACAAAAGCTTATTAGAGTAAAGACACACCAAGATCTTCCAACTCTTTTGGACCTTGTCACACCGAGCATACCAAAACTATTGGAGGTCTAGATTGTACCCTATATAAAAGCAAAAGTGTTCAAGTTCTACTTCCAAATCTATTCCAACATGGGACTGACCCTAGGCTATAGGTATCCTATAATGGGTCAGACCTATGTGATTTTTAATGAGGCTAGCTCCTTTGATGCATCATTTAGCTGATTTACACTAAAACCTACTAATGACCAGGGAAAAGGGAGAGAGAGACAATAGAAAGGGAAAACTAAGCTAAAAATAGTGATGCACTTGAATAATAGTTGATCCACTCCATTTGAGATCTCAAAACACTAATGAAATAAGTAAAAGACTAGATCTAGAAATCCAAATGTCTGTTATACATCAGTATTTCATGCAGAGGTTAACCACATGATCTAAAGCTAAGGGAAGTGTGGAGAGGTCTAATGTAAGACACTAACCAGCCTATGTGTCCACATACAAGATTCAATAAAATGACATTTAAATACTAAACATAACTTGCATAACAAGATAACTACTAACTAGGTGACATTAAGACTTGACAAGGGAGAAAAACTCTACCACATATGTAAATCAATTGACATGAACACACTAAACGAGCATAATGAAATCTAAATATAGTCTTATATTCATTTCAAGAGGTTACAAGCTCAATCTTCGTAGAGTCTAGTCATGCCCAAAAGAGGGATGTTGAGGGACTATTTTTAGGCTCAAAAGCCTCTATATATAGCAGAAAGGGAGAAAGAGATAGATGGGAGCATGCGTAGAAGAGTGGAGAAATAGTCATCATGATCAAGAAGTGAGGTGGCAGTTTATTGATTCTTTTTCTCATGCATGTGTGTCTTCTTCCAATGAACTAACCTTGGTCAGCAAATAGAGCTCCATTTTCTCCAATAACATTTGAGCTCCTCTCATTGGCTAAGAGATCCCACTAGAAGACAAGGGTTTGTTATGCATAATGACAAGGTTTGTTTGAGCATAATCAATTCTCTTAACTACTTCTTCAACCACCAGTTCACCACTTTGGGACCCTAAGACCACTTTACTTGCTCATGAGGATCAAATCCTTGAATCTTAAAACTGACAGAGCCATGCCATGAATGATGGTTGGTACCTACTTTGTCGATTATAGAGCCACGTTGATAGATGAGACCCTTTGCATTTATCACATATTTGCTCCATTTTCATGTTTAGATCATAAGTCCATTCTATAAGTGGAAAACCAATCTAAGATTATTGGTTTTCCTATAGTCATCATATTGATGCAGACCTATAGACTATATAGCCTCTTTTTTGGATTATAATAGGTCAAAATAGACCCACTTTGTCTCTATAAGAACTGAGAATCCACCATATACACAAGTCTTTCTTTAAAAAATGGCAAACATAGTTACAGAATGAACCTTATATGTCACAAACCTATGAACCAGAGGTCTATATTTAGGTCTATGTTCTTTATACCTAACTACATTATTGTGGTCCTTTAATCGCATTTGAATGAGCTTTAATGGCAGAAAGATAACCCCTACAAGACCCTATTTACCTTGGTCTAAAAACTACCCTTTGACTTGACTTTGTCTCTCGAATATTACTTGGACTAATCAAAATGCTCCAACATAACTTTACTCCTATTGGCCTCACAAATCCCCAATATCAGATCTTGACCTTTTGACCTCCTACACACTATTAAATCATGATGTATGATTCAACGTGAGCCCTTGATTTATATCCTTTAACCCTCATACTTTAACTCATACCATTGGATCAAAATGTATAAAGAAACACAAACCTTTGATTTACCTAGGCCCAATTTCTTATCAGTCCTTACGCACCGTTAGATCATTAATACAATTGAATATTGATTAGTGAGCTAGATTGGACCCACATTCTTCTCAATGATCACACACCTTTGGATCTCTACTTGGTTGATCTAGACTATCAGAACTTGTCCAACTTGTATCTCTTTAAAGGGCTTTAACCCAAGGACCATTTGACTTGTTTGACCCCAGTGTGAACTGTTAGATCTCATGTGTCAGTATCCGAGCTCACACAAACCATTAGATATTGATCAACTTTAAACCTTTTAAGGACCTTTTGAACCCAAATAGTTACTTTATGAAGCTAGAACTTGATGTTAGCATGAATGTCTTATGATGTATGTCTAACTTTGAATGTTCATAAATTGAGCTAGAAACCTCATGCGAACATGAATTTTGTAGAACATATCCCTGACATGAAGAACTCTATGGTGTTGCAAGATTTTGGCTCATGAAGCTTCTTGAGGTGTATTTATAAGATGCTCAAGTGAGTTGGCTTATTCCATTATGGATGATGTCTTGATGATGGTCTAGTTCACTAGGCTTTCCCCATTGATTTTTGGCTCAATTTTTTAAGGCTCTAATGAATTATAAGGCTTGTGAAACTTGGTTCATGCTCTTGAATGCTTGAACACATGAGAACATGTATGGTCCTTTCCACTTTGTAATCCTAGACCCCTTTTCTAAGCCTTTGATCCACTGCTTCATCAAACCATACAAAAGCTTCATATATGGGCCAAACATTGCCCAATAGTTATTGTTATATTTAGCTAGATTTACCTTGTGCTATAATTTTACATTCTATGCTCTTTTTATAAAAAAAATACTTGGTCTGCAAAGAAATGAACTTGCTTGTAACTAACCACCACTTTATATCAAACCTATATTTTATGGAAACATAAACTACATTGTTATTTGTACCTGCCAACATGGATAGTACCATAGTTTTCATCAAAACCTATTATTTTGCTTTAGAAACCGTGTAAGATAAAAATAATAATACGATTCCCTAATCTTTAAGGATAAAATAATGAAATTTTATTTTTACTAACATTTATCTACATAGTCATTGATTTATTTATGATATTACTAGTAGAAAGATGTAATTTTTAATAAGCATAAATATAAATATTTGTAATAGCCAATCATAAAATTTAAACAAACACATTCCTATGGTTGCAATTTGCAATGTTATTTTGGCTACATACAACTAAAGATATGAAAAAATGATAATTTTGGATTTTGGATGCATATAATGCTTACTAAAGAGTGGAGTAACCAGACCATGTGATGCATGCAATCATGGTAATAACTTGAGTATCCATTGCAATAGCCTTAGTTGTAGTGACCAGCACAACTTACACCACCAATGTCTATTTATTTTGTTTATCCTCAAACTCAATCAAAATTTTCTCAAACTCTTTTTTTTTCCCTTCAGATTCCATTAATGTTTTCTTTACCACATTTTCCACTACTAATGCATTATTATTTTCTTCACCCTTGACAAATAATTCTTTATCATGCTCATTTTGCTCATATTTAGATTCCATAAGTGGTGTCTTTACCATAGTGTCTTCTTTTGAAAATGAATAGATAGGATTATAGATTTCATGTCATTTGGACTTACCAAAATCACACCTCCATTTTTCCTTCCCTTGATTTTTATGAGAAAAATAGGGCACCATGCTTAGATTCAGGAACAAAAATCACAAAAATGATTAACAAGACAAAATTTGGAAATTGAAAATGCATAGACTTACTTTATGAGATTTTGGCTTAATGCATAGTGCACACTTCAAGATATTAAATAAAAATCCCTTCTTAAGAAAGCACAAACCATCATGTTTTCATTTTATCACATCTACAAGAAAACAACAATCCAATAAGGGCATGCAATTGACACAAGACTTTTCAAACACCCTCTTATACTTTGCATACCATGAAACTAAAAACTTGAATAACTACTTTCATATTTATGAGATCTCTAAAAAAATAAGTCAAATTTAGGGCATATAAATGAGATGGGACATTTCAAGCACCATCTTGGATTTTGATGCATTTAACCATTAATTTTACTTATAGTAGATCTATAAGAAACATCAGACCAATTCATGACATGCAATGGGACTTTTCAAGCATTATCTTTAGTTTTGTATACCATGAATCCAAAATCAAGACCATTATTTTGTCATGCCCATTTGCTTTCAAAAAATAATAGAGATGACACATAATAATACCAACATAACACCTGTGAACATGGATAGATAGTTGAATCCATTCAATCACACATAAAGAAATATGAATCTTAGAACTATCATTAAGACTCACATAGGTGTAAGCCAATAATTAAGAAGGCCACAAGCCTTGATTCATTCAACACAACACTCAAACTCATTCCCAAGTTTATGCCAAAGGTTATTACGTAGTGACTTCAAGACGAGCATCAAATTTGACCTTGGCCATTACAAACACAACTGGCACTACATGGCTAATTTTACATAATCTAAGGCCATGTCAAATTCTCTTCAACTCTTGAGGACATTTTTACCACATAGTGTCTATCACTTATCTATTGGTCTGACAAGCCTTCATGTTTGCACCTGTATCCCTAGGATTGCAAACCATCGAGATAATGCCACATGAAAACTTCCCACTAGCCCAGAGGCTTTATGCTCTACACAAACTTATTTGGGACTATGGGTTATCACGCTGATGCCATATGGTAACATCTAACTTACCTACTAGCTCAGAGGTAAGCTTCTTGTATGTAATTCTTCAAACCAATGAGCCATCAAGATGATACCACGTGGTAACATCTTGATTTCCTACTAGCTCAAAGGTAAGCTTCATGTACAAACTTCTTCAAGACTGTGGGTCACTGATATGATGCCACATAGCAACACCCCATGTGCCTACTAGCCTAAAGGAAATATTCCTATATGGTCATCTCTAGAAATTCAGATCATTGGGATGATACCACGTGACCACATCTTGCTCACCCAACACTAACTATACATTAGACCATGATGACATCACTCCCAGGTTAGCGGGATAGCGACGCATGGCTTCCTCCGAACCACTCATCAAAAGTCATGAAATTGACTAAGGCAAAATCAAAGTAAAAGGCCAAAGAGATAAATTGACTAAGGCAAAAAGCCATATGATGACCAATTTAAGAGTGATGATGGTAAAGCTTAAGAAAATGATTGAGTCACCAAGAAGGGCCTGATTAAGGCAGAATCTTATACAAATAACTCATCGAATGGCTAAGGATGAGGTAAAGGCAAAACCAAGTGCATTCAAAGTCAAAAATTGACTAAATCACAACTAAGAGAAAACTCAAAGATGACTCTATGAATGAGAACTTTGCTAAGGTAAATAAAGATGCCTGCATTAGCTACTACCGACTATAAGATTTGATTAGAGATCTAAACTTAAAATTTGATTAAGGCATAAAGGTAATGCTAGAACCAACCATTTTAGTAAATGCCTATGATACAAGCCAAAGTCTACAAAAAAATGCTTGGACGAAGGCAGACAAGTTAAAGCAAAGGTTTGCTCGCTTGTTAATGGTTTGTCACCATTTAACATGTCTAAAACTAGGTATGCCTTCCTCAAAAGGTCTCTATTATGCTAAATAAGCCTTCCTCAGAAGGTTTCTATTATGCCAAAGAAGCTTGAAGTCACTTAGATTGATATAACATGACACTAAAACATAGCTTCAATATTCTCTTTGGTTTAATCAATTATCGAATAATCAAAAGGCAATTTACTCTAGACGTCATCACCTAAGGAACTGCTCACTCTTATGAGTTGATGGGTCTATTCTTTAGAAGATTATAATTCTCATATTAACAAATATATCCATTTACTCCATTAAGGTTAAGAGGTCAAACAGTGCATTTAATAAGGTATAGAAACACTAGTCAAACCTAAGGTTAAAGCCTTGTTATAATTATCACAGAAGGACTAAACTTTAATAAAACTCTTATTCATTTATTATATGATCTCATTATAGGGAAGGTTTATAGCATGTATTTTACTCAAATGCTAAGACCAAAGGGACTATTCATAAGGCATCCTTTTTACCCAAATAACAACATCATTAAGATTTAAAAAATAAAGCTTTATTATTATTCCCAATAATAATCACAAAGTTATATATATGATTTTTACTCAGTTTTAAATATGTTCAAGTTCATTAAATAATCATATTCTCGTTATAAAGAGAGGCACAATGCCTAACAAACAAACCACTCAAAACAAATATTTAAGCAAGGAAAATAATTTGTTGATTTAATTAAAAGAGCCCAAAAGAGCTAAAGAATCTTTTATACATAAGGATCTTTCCCAAGGTCCTGTAAACCAAGTATTCATAACATATACAACTTAGTTTAACAGTAAAGTTTTAGTAAATATAAAACATATATTTCAATCCATAGTTGGGATATTATTCAAACTCTTTATTTTATAAGTATACTAAAAGTAGGTTGACTGTTAAAGCATTAATAATACATAAGATATTATGTCACTATTTACATAACTAGAGGCAGATCTCTAAGATTGATTAAATAATGGAAGAACCAAGTAGTCTTCAATGATGTTCCATGTCTACTCCCAAAAATATGTTGGCCATAGGAAGGAAGGCTCATTGCCCAACTTGTTGTCATCATCAAGATGTTACTCTAGACATACCCAAGCTTGAGACTCCCAAATTTGAGCATGTTTATATCATTTGTCAAAGGCAAGGTTGGATATCTAAGTAAGGGTGTTTGACACAAGGGAATGACCATGCCAAAACCTATAGTCCTATTCCTAGTTCTTACCCAAAGAGACCCCCAGTCCCAAATATAATAAATCAAGCATTTAAATGATTATTCAAATGAAGCTAAGCATTCATAAATATAAACTAGTAGGTAAGATATCAGAGCATAACAAGGCCCACTAATTAATTAGAGTGGCAAGAGGGTAACATTCTCTATTGATTCCATCCAATAGTCATGGGAGGGTTAAGCAATCCACTATTGTGTCTCATCATGAGAGGGCTTAACAACTTCCACTATGACATCCAAAGGAGGGTCAAGCATTCTAACACCATGCCCAACATAGGAAGCTTGACATTCTTCCACCATGAAGATGATACTCATAGATAACCACTACATTATGTCATAACATCATTAATACACTTCAATCAAGAAGTTAAAACATCCAAATCAACAAGGAGGAACACAACCTCTCTCAGGCCCTCAATTCGGCAAACAACTATATGGCAGCCATTGCACAACCATAGAAAAATAAAAATGTAGGTAAACTAAACCAAGTGGTCTTATTATCCTTTAATCAAAAGATAAAACAAGAATATAATCATTTCATTCCAAGGAAACAACTAAAAACATAAGTTAAAAGGAAGTCCACGTATCAACTTTAAGACTACCTAGGCACTATCCTCCAATTATCTAGACTCGGTTCTCCTTACCAATGGTTCATATTTGTTGTTATATTATTATTATTCTATCTTATTTTAATTTGGCCAAAAAAAGTACTCAACTAAGGGAGTTCAACTCCTACATATAGTCATCTGAGAATCACCCAACTGCCAGCTACTTATCAACCAATGCCTCATTAAGGGATGATCTTTTCCAAGTTTAATTAAGGTGCATGGTGGATTTACAAGTTTTTATGTTGTTTCCAAGACTTAATTACCCCTTTCCCTACTTGATCTTAGTACTAAATCAATCAATGTAATATCTACCAATCAGTCACCAAACATTCTAGATGTTGGCTGCAAGATCTTTAGGTCTAATGACAAGTTTCACCAACTAGGTTTAAAGGTTGGCCACCTAAACAAATGCTACATCCACTAGGTCGTAGATGAGGTAATTGATTACTTAACATGAGGATAAGAAGGATTAATTTTTTTTAGTTATGTAACCATGATTGGCGTAGTCTCTTTCCTTCATTGTCCTTTTTCATGTTCCTGTACACTCGATGCACACATCAATTTCCTCTAACCTAATAGCTAAAGCTACAAAATTTAATCAAATAAAGCACTCAATTAATTATAGGCAACCAACATACCAAGGAATACAAACATTCACATAGTTAGGTTTTCATCCCCTTATATGCATGAAATTTGTAAATCACAAGCTTATGATCAATGATTCAACATTATTTAAGTCAATATATATGTTACATCATGATTCCTCTCTAGACTTGATAACTTATTAATTTGTGGATTTTATGGTTATTGTATGGATAATTATTATTTTGACAAGCTAGATTTTATATACCAATGTATAGATAGTTATATGTTGCTTATTGGCATGGTCGTTAACATGTTGAGTTAGTTGTACTTTTATGTTATGTACATAATGATCATGCTTATTTAATTCATTGCAACAGTATATTATGGATTTTATATTGATTCAAGCTAACTATATTTGTTATTTTGAGGAGGATGTAGGATAAATTATGTCCCTTAGACTATGATGGAGGGAGAGCATCATCAAAGAGGGTGGAGTAGAGGGAGTCAATTTGAGGGATGATAGAGTGAAAACCGTGAACCTTGCACACACCACAAATAATAGAATTTGATTTTAATCATTGTTTGATTTAAATAGCTTGTAGTTTCCTTTAGTTTTTATAATGTTTGTTGTATTTTAATATGGTTAGTTTGCATATGGATACCATACTCTAATCTGGTTGCGTGTTCTCAAGTGTAAGATTGAAACTCTTATATGTTGTCTTACTTAACTTACCTCATGTGATTTTGTTGCCATAGCTTGTGTTGTGGGATCTTTGAATGTCCGTGATGATATCTTTAGGATGAGTGTAAATATTTTTTCAAACATTATTTCCTTCCCTGAATGATTATAGGTTGTGAGAGTGTGGGGAAAGTTTTTTATAACAAATACATTGTTATAGGAAAAGAAAGGGACTTAATTATTTTGTGTGTTAGATGTTTATTAGTTTGACTAGGTTAAGTTTTGAAAATTTAATCAAGGTAAGGGTTGATGTGGATTTAGCATGATCATTATGTTAAGTTAATGTTGTTATGTGAAATTATAATATTTAGATGATTATTTTGGAAGTCAATGTTAATGTTCATAATGCTTAAAAGGATTATTATTGTGATGAAAGTTCATGAAATTAGGGTTTGAGTGGTGTTGACTTGAGCTCTTTGATCCACTTTGGAAAACAAACACTTTATTTTGGATTTTCATGGTAAAAGCATTAAGTCATTACCATAATACTACGATTTGTTTGGAGGATGCATGGATATTTTCACTGAGCTAATCATTATCACTTTCAGTTTGGCAGAGATTTTGGGGGGTTTGGTTGACAATAAAATAACATGTAGAAGGTTAAAAAGATAGGGAAAGAAGTTCTTAAAGATGAAAAATAAAGGAAGAGAAAGAAGGAGAAAGAAAAAGGTGGTTCAAGGAGAGTTCAAAGGAGCATTACCAGTTGGGCATAGTTGAGATCTTCTTTACCAGGTAGGGGTTTTTTGTTGGTTAAATTTGTAGTTGCATTGTATGAATTATATCAACTAAAACTGGTAAATCATTATTGAATAGTGTTTTTCATTTTCTATATCAATAAATTGTAGAAAGTAGGGGGTCATATAGTTGACATTAGGGATGGGCACAACCCATCCATAGAGTCTAATATATGACTCTAAAAACCCTAGCTCAATAAGGCTATGCATACTAAACTTTTTACCAAAATAATTAAGTTTTGTTATTGAGTAAAAAATATGGTTATGTAAAGAGGATTATTGGAAAATAGTAACTTTGATTGAACTATGTAAATATTAGTATAAGACACAGTTGAAGGTATAAAACCATGCCTAGAAAATCTTAGGGTAGGTTGATTATTGATTTATTATTTTTTGTTAAATTAGTGTTTAATTCCTCAATAAAAAAAGGGTCTGAGTAGGAGAAAATTAATAAACAATATTCCAAATTAAAGCTACTAATTTGTGAAATTTAATTGCAAGTTGACATTTTCTAAAAATAATAGTAAGAGAGAGAAAATTAAACTTATCTTATTCTATATTGATCTGACTGAGATAGGGTCTAGAAATTTGTGTGTAGGCCTAGGACACTATCACAAATAGGATCCTAAAATTCATTTCTTGATTGGATATGAGCACTAAAACTAGACACCTTGGGCTCTGATGTTTTAGTCCTTATTTGACGTTCTTGTTCTGAGGATTTAAGCTTTATAGGTTTTGTTCACCTGTGTATCAAATTTTACAGCCTCATTGTCAACAAAGCTCCTTGTAGAGCCATTTTTTTGTCTTTGTCTTCTATGCACTTGAATAGAAAATTTTATAAATAGGGAAAAGGGGTTAGTGTGTGTAAGATGCACTAGACGTATTTCACACCCCATGTGTGGGTATACTACTTATATACCAATACTCTGAGGATAGAACAAGCCATATGTAGTTCTGCCTTTAAGAGTGCTTAGTGTAATAGTGAATGAAAAAGCAAGAAATGCAAAAAAGGGGTGTGTTTGAGGTGACTAGGGGATGGTGTAAGGACTTGAATTGGATTGAAAGTGTATAGGTTGGTTGTATGAAGAGAATAGGGAAGATTTATTGAGTGGTATTGCTTGTATTCTTGCTTGCTTGAGTGATATTTACCAACCATTTCTAATTGATCTTTTAATGGGCTTTCATATGGATCTATTGGTCATGGGTTAGATGAAACTAGACTACGCCAACATAATGAACAAGAGGAATCGAGGAAAAATGGTATTATAGGCTCAAATTGTGATTGGATAAGAGCACTGGAAAGGGGACAACCTACAGTCTGGTGTTATAATCCAACTTTGGTGCTATTATCCTGAGTAGATAGGACCTAGGGGGATGGATTAGTCATGAAAAGAGGGTCCTGGATCAGCTGAGATTAAGTCTAGAAAGGCTAAAAATGACTGGGAATCAGTGAAAACAAGCCTGAGAGGGTTATGAGAGCAAACAAGAGGGACCTAAGGATTAGGTGTCATTAGCCATGCTCAAGTTGCCAATTTTTGCATTTTATATGACTACATTTGCCCCCACTTTATTCTAGTGATGTAACAAAGTGAAATACTAGGATAAAATAAAATAAAAAGCATACCTAAACTTACTTGCAATGTTGGAATAATTGTCATTGATGTCAAACAGAATTGTTGCCTTAAGTGAATGAAATTGTTGCCAGAAGTGGATGGAATTATTGCCTGAAGTGAATGGAAACGTTGTAAAAAATGAATGGAATTATTGATGACAGTGAACAGAAAAAGTTGACGAAAATGTCAATCATCACATCTCTTGGTGAAGAAGTACCTCTTGGATGGGACACATCCTTTAACATCTATATAAGGGAGAAGAGATGTGGAAGTATCATAAGCATTCGATTTTATTGAAGATCATATAAGTGTGAGAGAAAAGGAAAAAAAGAACATAACTATTTGAGAAGAAAAGTGGTTGTTGAAACAAAAAAGCATAAGCAAAGTATAAAGGAATATAGTAGCAAAGCTATATTATAATTGATCATATCTAAAAGAGTGAAGAAGCAAAGTCCTATCATCTGTTGTGTAAGCAACAAGTCAAAGATAGAAGTGTTATTTCATCTAGAGGGTTGGTAAATTTTTTCAAATGGTTGGTGCTCTTGTGAGTTGGTGTTCATGAAATTTTGCTGAGTTGGTGCTTGGCAGGGGAGTTGGTGTTCCTGTAAGTTGGTGCTTATAAAATTGTATTGGGTTTGGTGCTCCAGTAGGTTGGTGCCTAAAAATTTTTATATTGAGATCTATTTTTTCATGCTTTTCTCCTTAAAGTGTTTCCATGTATAAATATTATGTCATTATTACTTTATGTTGTGTGAGTTGTGATTTGATTATATTGCATATCTTAAATGGAATAATTATTTATGTAAAAACTGAAAGAGATATCTATTGTTGATTCACCCCCCTTCTCAGTGTAGACACTGAAAATCCACACACTATAATTTCAAAGGTCATAATCCTCTTTACTATCTTAGGCCCCCCTTAGGAGCATCAACCTTCCAACCCCTAACTGAACCCAACCCATAGTTAGTTTGACTTAACTAACCTATCCTAGCCACTTGTTTACCTTTAGCCACAACTGGTGATGGTCACGCTGACTGGCGATGATTAGGTTGCACCACCTAGACTTTTAGCATGTAAGTCACATGCAAACCACCATGTTGTTTTTCTAAATATAGCTTGTGTAAATCTTGTTGTGAGCCTTTGCATAGACAATTTATATTTATATGGCCTAGTTACACCTTCACTACCACCTCTTGCTTGTGCCTATATGAGAGAGAGGCTTGGGAGGCCAAATCCATCTACAATTATGATCAATAACTTTGTGTATCTAGAATCTCTTTTTGTAAGTCAATCATCTTCAAGTGATTCAGCAATCCAATAGCCATACCAAAGAGCCAGCTTACCACCCTCTCTCCATCAAGTTCTCTAATTATCGTTACTCTATCAGAATCATGACCAATTACTACAATGAGTAATCCATCTCAACCATTCATCCAATCAAATTTTGGTAAGAAAAGTATTTGTTTTTTGGTATTCACTTATTGTATTTTCATTTGGAAATTAGTCTAACACTTACCTCTCAAAACATACCTTTTGAATCCCATCAATCAGCAACACCAACCTAGTTCCACTAACAGGCAACTAGTGATGGTTACCCTTAACTAGTGATGGTTAGTCTCAACCGGTGACAGTTAGACAATTGGTGATGGTTCCCCCAACCGATGATAGTCACCTTGACTGCCGATGGTTCACTATTAGGAAAAATTATAACAAGCTCCTCTCACCTACATACAACCAACCAAATATAGTTTTTTGTGTTCTTGCCTATTCACATACCCCTACCTGATTTTTTAGAATAGGCCCCAATCATTTAGCATAGGTATTGACCTGCATTTTTATATATATAATGTAAAAGCGTACCTTTCTTTAACAAGCACTTCTTATATAATCAGTTTTATTAATATTATTTAATTTATGCAAGTACCTTCTACTCTATTTTATAAACTTAATTGCTTAAAACATGTGGAGTGACAGCCCTTAAGGAAGCTCCCACTTTTGGGATCTAGCTATCATTAGGCAATCCACCCAACTATCTGTCTAATGAACAAGTTTGCTTTAGTGCTTTCTTATCTGTAGGTCTTCCTCCCAAGCCAAAGAAGAGCTCTTCACAATCTTCTAATCCAACGTGCACACAAACAAATAAGTATTCCTACCACAACCCATATTTTTAGTTTTACTACCTTCTTCTGGACAATAGCAAAATTTGAGTGAAACATTTTCACATGCTTGGTGGGACCTAGAGTATTTATTTGCATTTTCTTTGCATTTGTATGCTCTTCTCTCTATCTGTGTTCATAATTGAAACTAAAATCTCTTTTGGAATTAAAATCAACTGCATCCATTGCTTGATTTTAACATTAGTTCACTTTGAATTAATCCATAGTAATCTTATCATAGCATTAATTTTGTTGCACACACTAACCAAACCACTTTCATCAATCAAACATCAAAATATTTGACACAAGGCCTGACTGGGATTTCATCACCTAGTGGTCACCTTACCCTTTCCTAGCATTCCTACTTGGAGATCATTACCAAGGGGAGAACCAACTCAACTCTCTAGTTGAGTATAAACTCTAGATATCAATATATATTGGCTAAGCACCCGACACCCTTATCACTATGGGAATGTGAAGTGAGGGGGTAGGCCCCAATACCAAGCCATGTATTAATTCCAATACAGATTCTTTTGAGCACCTAAACAATTTGAAACCAACCATAGACTACTTCTATAGTAACTGATCTACAAACCAACTTCTATCACACATTCTCATAAACTAAGGCATAAGTCAAAAGCAATATTAAAACTAACCTCTAGGATTAACATGCTTTATAGTGTGTGTATTGGTTTCCTTGATCATTTTTCTTTCCTTCTTCCTATTTGAGTGGTGTGGTTATTCTTGTTTTCTCTCCCCCTTTCTTGTATGGTTCTCACTCACCAATAATGAAGAGCCCTAGTAGAGCAGAACCCGTCACTCAAATAAACCTCTTCTACCTCTTCATCTATGGAGTACGTCTTCAAGGTAGAAGACTCACCTCATCCTTTAGAAAGCCTTAATTTTCCTCGAGTATTTTTCCAGGGAGACATGGACTTTACCATGTTTTTAGACAATAATCTGATTGTCCTTCAACACTACCTTAACACCTCCCCTCACCATGTCCCGATTTCAACTCCATCTCAAGATCCTCTTTATGGCATGCCATCCCGCCTTATGGGGGATGTTCCTATTGCCATGGTCACTACCCAACCTTAAACCACCCAAGCATCTTCATATACTAACCCCTTTGACACCATAGCTGAAAACCAACCTACCCAACCAATCATTACCCTTACACCTATCACCCCTACCAATGACTCCTCCACCTTAAGAATAACCCTATCATTAACCAATCATGTTCCACTTAGTGTTGGAGTACCTACCACCAGCACTACCAACCTTCTATCTGTGAACCCCAACCCATTGGTTAATACCCCTTTACCAATATTAAGGGTATATATCCCTTCTACTTCACCACCCACTATCAAGAAGGTCACTACCTCTCCTTTTGTTACCAACCCAGCTAACATTCATACCCAATCCACAAGAACTCCTCAGTAGGTACTCACAACACCCAATCTAGGGTACATACCTAACCCACAAGGGTATGTACCCACTACTCTACCACCATCATCCACCTATCCTTACATACCACCTACCCAGCCTTTAGCTTCCACACTCCAAAATGTTACAACATCTCAACGGCCAAACAATTACCAATATATTACCCAATCTCAACCACAATATCCACCTTACAAGCCTTTTGGTCCACCACCTCAAACTAACCTAATGAACATGTTCATGGACAAAATGACAAACCTTGAGTCATCCATTTTAGGGGTTATCATGTCCTATGATCAAATTTTTAATGAACCTATTCATCCCTTTGTCCCTATCAAACCTTACCCTCCTTAATGCGAGCATAAAAAATTTACCAAATTTTAGAGCAAGGAAGACCCCCAGAAACACCTTAGGGATTTTAGACACGTATGTCACATGATTGCTTATGATGATTCCCTCTTCCTTCATACCTTCCCTATGTCTTTATCTAGCCTGAGACTTGACTGGTATAGTGCCCTTACCAAGCATTCAATCTCCATTAACATTTCTAAGAAAGTCTCTATCACCGACCTCTATTCTATTAGGTAATTCAATGATGAGTCCATTGCTAATTTTATCATCCATTGGAGAAGCTTGATTAATCATCTTTCATTTATCATCTTTCATTTTCATTTTCATTTTCATTTTCCTTGCCTGTGCCAAACATATATCTTCTACACTGTGTGTCCAAAGCTTCTAAACTTTTGATGAAGATTTTAAAATGGTGTGTAAGTTATAAAGCTAGGCCATTGATGAGGGAAAATTGAAGTTATGAAATAAAAACTCTACCTTCAAGACCAATGAAACCTCTTCCTCTAAACTAGGCAACCAAGCCAACCCTGAAACCAAGAGTAAGGGAAGTGTGAATGCAATTGTCCTTAAAACCACCCCTCCACCCAATGTCAATCAACAAAATTTTCCCATTACCATTGACCAACACAAAAAGAACTTAAACCAAAGCAACCAAAAATAGTTCACTCCGCTTGGAGAATCTTATGCCTCGATTCTAGAGAAACTACAAAAATCTAAGTTCATACAACTTCCCCCCATCAAGCATCCTCAGTAGTTTGATACTTCTCGTCCAGCACCTACTTGGTACAATGAGAATGACAATTGTGATTCTCATTAGGTAATTGGACATGATGTTAGTTGATGTAATACTTTCAAGAATGTTGTTTATAGCCTTATCGATAAGGGGGAACTCATGTTGGATAATCCCAATGCCCTTCAAAATCAAGCTCTTGATATCTTCAAGAAGCCTTTTCCCAACCATGCCCCTACCAAAACCAAGGAGACACAAGTTGAATGTTCTCATGATGCCCACATGGTCATTATGGTCCTTAATACGCTTATCAATGGGAAACCTACCATCCAACCTACCTGCTTCTCCCCCACTTCACCCACCTAGGTGGTGGAGTCACTTTCCCTTCCTTCAGAGGCCCAAACTGAGGAGGTTCCTTTTTCCTTAACTTCACTCATAGAGGCTTTGGAATAATCAAACACCCATTTTAATAATCTATCTGAACAAACAACCATTCCTAACCTACCATCTCCCCTAATCATAGGATAAACCACAACTATGGACATCATGCTCAGGGGAGTGACCTTTTAACAAACACCCCTAATGGAGTAGCCACCCAATCCAAACTTACATCCCTTTCTTGAGGAAATAGATGAGGCTACCAACCCTCCTCCTCAACCCATAGGTGTATCCTTGACACCCACTACTCGGGAGGCCAAACCAATATACAAACCTTTTTTCAAACTCATTCAAAAGTTAGGTATGATCATAAAACTAGACATTGATCAAACAACTTTCTGGCAATAGTTAGGGCTTCCTTACATCAACAAACCCGAACCTTCCAACACACCTTTAGCCAACCTATCCATAATTTTTCTACCACCTCTTAAACTGATCAAAACTTCTACCAACCCCTCACCTTCTCACTCAGCCAAAACAACCACCTCTCCAATGATCGCACCACCAACCAAACCTTCCAAAACTCTTGGTGCCTTCCTTACACAAAGCCTAGTTCACCCATCCTTGAAAGTGGAATTAAACTCATCCAATCCTATATCCAAACCTCAACCAAAACCAACTAAGGGGAAAAACCATTAAAGAGCCACATGGCTAGGATTCTACCTCCCTCTACCTTGCCTTCTATCTTAGGGCCTCATCCTTCAACTTTGCCAAAAAATCAAGCTCCTTTTAACATGTGTCATTTACCGTCATTATTTACACTATCCCACTTACTGTTTGATAAATCAATCCTTCCCAAATTACCAATATCTTGACTATCAAACTCAAACACACCAACAACCAACATATCCAAACCAAAACTATTGACCAAAAACACCACCTTACCCAAACCCTCTCTCACCAAACCCATTGTTACCAACATGCCCATTTTCCAAACCAAAACCACAACCTCTAAACCTTCCCCACCTCTAAAAAAATCATATATGACCATTCTTAAAATATTATTGTAGACCTCCTACCTCACATTACCCCCTATTAGGCCCTTCGATCCTCTTGGTTCAAAATTGGCTTCGTATAACGACCGTCAAATCTATTCCTATCACAGCACACCTAGGCATGACACAGAGAATTACAAAGCTCTCTAGGACATTATCCACCAGATCTATGATGAGGATGATATTTTATTTTATGAACTTCCCTTGACTCCTTTACCAATGCACCCAACAGCTATTTACCAACACATCACTAATCCTCCACTCTCACCTCAGAGTGATAGAGAATCTACCCAACCTCTTATCACACCTTTCCCCTTTATCCATACCATTAATGTGGTTACATGATCATAATAAAAGGATAAAGGGAAGGGTAAAGTCTCCATTCCATAGACATACCCACCAACTCATCCTAATATAAACTAGATCCAAACATATACATCTTCAGCTAAGCCCAAAGGTACCATCTTAGGCACCTTTAAGGCTAACCCCTTTGAATCCATCAAAAGGGTCATTATTAAGAAACTTCACCAAACTC
Organism: Torreya grandis; assembly: GCA_037957365.1. Taxonomy (NCBI): domain Eukaryota; kingdom Viridiplantae; phylum Streptophyta; class Pinopsida; order Cupressales; family Taxaceae; genus Torreya; species Torreya grandis. The sequence goes on from JARHVA010001128.1 coordinate 987,382, forward strand.
TAGCTAAGATGAGCCTCTACGAGCTCATTTCCACCTCACCTCACCATTGTCAGGCCATGATAGAGGCTATGCAGGCAATTGAGGTCAGACCAGGTGACTACCCACCTATAGAGACCTTCGTAGGTGCTCTCCAACTCTCCACTCTTGTTACCTTCGAGGACTTGGAGATACCTTATATCCACCCTGAGGATCTAGATCATCCTCTCTTAATTACTACCCACATCAACCAAACCCATGTCAAATGTGTTATGATTGATGGGGGAGCTAGCATCAACATAATATTTTCCCATGCCTACGACTAACTCAAATTATCAAACAATGTGAGGTCTCAAACTTCAATTGTGCTTTGATCCTTTAATGAAACCATGACCACTAACTTAGGAACCATTGTCCACCACATTTGGCTCAGACCATGCATGATCCCTTAACTTTTCTATGTGGTCGAAGGTGATTTCTAGCACAATGTTCTGTTAGGGAAACCTTGGATCCCTGCTATGAGTTGTATTCCTTCTACCCTCCACTGTTGTGTCAAATTTGAGAATGAAGGTTAGGTTGTTATCATACAAGCTGATCCAAGCCCTTTTATAGCATGTAACATGACCTACCATCCTAATGACATCCTCCTACCTCTAACCAAACCACCCCAAGTATCCATCACCAAGTCCTCAACCATGAAAAATGGAGCCATTTACTTCCCTTCCCATAGAGGCATCTACCAATTCATCTATTCCCATAGACTAAATACCCACCACTAGTCCCTTAGAATCTACCTCTCACCACCTTACCCTTAGAGAATATCGAATCCTTATCCTCGATGCTTTCCCTACTCCCCAAGAGTATGGGAAACTCCACCACTAACCAGTTATGACCCTAACATTGGAGCCATTACTCCCTTGGGGCCTCCAAGCTATCAAACCCATTTTATCTATGGGGGAATTGATAAGATGCTCAATGTTGTCATGACCCCATCTTCCCCATAACTATTCACCTCTACATTCTCCTAGTTGGACAACCTAGACTTTACCAAAATATACCTTCACAGGTGTGCCTAGAAAGGATTTGGTTTAGGAAGATACAAGCATAGACCACACACATTGATCTTGATTGAGACCCAAAAACCTCATGAGAATCATGAACTTGGCTTCATTCTACATAATAAGAATAAATCCAAACAACCTACCAATACCATCGTCGAATGAGAGACCCCTTCCTCACCATCACCCCCTCCACCTACGTATGTGGATGAGGACATTATCCTACCTAACTTTTTTTTTCATCAACATGATTTCCCTCAGTCCCATGACTTATCAAAAGGAAGGGGCACTAGTATCCATCCCTTTAATCTAAACTAAACTGGTGGGAGAAGACTCTCCTACCATTAACACTATCTAGTGTTAGGATGATTATTCTATTCTCACCTACCTTAGTGCACCTAATTCCTCCTTCCACAAATACTTACCTTTATAGACCTCAACCATGTTAAATGAATCCACTACAGATATTGACATAGGAACTTTGGACAACCCTCATATTATAAAACTAGGCCAATATCTCACCCTTGAGGAACTTTAGGACTTCTCTACCTTCCTCTAGGACTATAGCATTGAATTTACCTAGTCATATGCCAACATGCATGGTATTGACCTAGCCATTGCTATCCACAACATTATAACCAATCGTAATGCCAAGCCTATCAAATAGAAGCTTCAATAAATGCATCTTTGCATAGCCCTTTTTGTTAAGGAAGAGTTTCAATGCCTCCTCTCTGTCTACTTCATTTAACCCATTGATTATCCCCAGTGGGTTTTGAACATCGTGCATGTCACTAAAGCCACTGGGGGACTACATACATGTGTGCACTTTCATGACCTCAACCTCACCTACCCAAAGGATGACTTTCCTCTACCTAGCATTGACCAACTTGTTGATCTTATAGTAGGCAATGAGATGTTTTCTCTCATGAATGGATTCTCGCGTTATAATCAAATTTTGATTGTCCTTGAAGATCAACACAAAAATTCCTTTATTACCCCATGGGGGACTTTCTGTTATAGGGCCATGCCCTTCAGTCTTAAGAACACTAGTGTAACCTAACAATGTCCTATGACCTACATCTTCTCGGTCTATTCCACACAATCATTAAGGACTGCATGGATGACCTCAAAAAACCCAAACTTTGTAAGGACCACTAAGCCATTCTCAAGATTATCTTTGAGAGACTTATCCATTACCATGTCCGCCTCAATCCTAAGAAATATATTTTTTGGGTCTTGTCAGGAAAACTCCTTGGCTTCATCATTTTACTTCAAGGAATCAAGGTTGATCTAGCCAAGATCAAATCCATCCTTGAGATGCTACCTCTGACCAACCTTAAGCAACTCCTTAGTTTGTAGGGGAATCTCCAATCAATCTATTCACCATTTCATTTCTTAGCTATCAGATCGATGTCAATCCTTCCATCACCTCTTGAAAAGGGCATCTCTTTCAAGTGGAATGTCAATTGTCAAAAGGCCTTTGATGCACTTAAAGAGTACCTTCTATCTCCACCTGTCCTCATAGCCCCTAAGGACGAGCAACATTTCTACCTTTATATCTCTACCACTAACCATTCCCTAGGGGTAATGCTTGCCCAACAGGATGAATGAAATAAAGATCAAGTTGTCTATTACATAAGTTGCAACCTTATAGATAATGAAAATTGGTATACTCACACTGCGAGACTGTGTTTGGCCTTAGTCTTGATGGCCACCAAACTTCGTAACTACCTTCTTAACCATAAAACTTTTATCATAACCACTACTAACCCACTCAAGTACATGCACTCCAACCCATACCAAAACTAATGTATGGCCAAATGGATCATTCTTTTAGCCAATTTTGACCTTTAATTCCTCTAGTAGAAGTCCACTAAGGGTCAATTCATTGTTGACCAGTTGGTCGATGCACCCCTACCAAACAACCAACCTCCTTCTCTTGAATTTCTAGACAACTCCATCGCAAGCCTATCCCAAGCAGATTTCACCAATCACATAGCCATGTTCTTCGATGGTTCCAAATGTCAACATGGTGTGAGAGTCGGTATCATCTTTATCCCCCTTGTCAGTGAACCACTTCCTTTATCTTTTAAACTTGAATTTGAATGTACCAATAATGTGGCTGAATATGAATCCCTAGTAATAGGTCTCCAAACTATGTTAGCCTTAGGAGTCAGAACAATTACTATCTTTGGTGACTCCCAACTTATGGTCAATCAAGTTAATGGCATCTACCAGTGTAAGAATGATATTTTTCAACTATACAGATAGTTAGTCACAAAATTCTTGACATCATTTGAATACTACCATATTCAAACTACCCCATGATCTACCAACAAGTTTGTTGACACCATGGCTTCTCTTGCTTCCCAGATCCCATCAGCACCATCTGACTCTAAGCTATCAATCATTGTCCATCACCTCACTGACTCTAACCATCTTTAATTTGGAGGAGATCCAGCTTGACCTTTGGTATCAACGCACCTTCGACTACCTAAATCTTGGCATAGTTCCATTTGGCCTAACTAGGAATGCCCATCAAGCATTTATTCAGAGCACCTCCCATTATACCATTATGAGAGGCATCCTCTATATATGTGGTTTTGATGGCCTCTTATTTCATTGCCTCCATGGTCCAAAATCCTCTCACACTATCAAGGAAATGCATGATGGTATCTGTGGGGGTCACTTTAGTAGACTCGTTGTGGCTAAGTGCATCCTCCGCCTAGGCTATTACTAGCCTCCCCTTAACCAATACTATTTTGATTATGTGAAAAAAGTGTGTTAAATGTCAATAATATGCTAATTTGCATCATGAACCTAACCATAGCCTTCAAATTTCCATTGAATTTTGACCTTTTTCACTATGGGGTCTAGACCTTATTGGTGAAATTAACCCCCACTCTTCATAGCGACATCACTCTATCATCATTGTGACCAAATATTTCACCAAATGGGTGGATGTTATTCCTATTGTCTCGATAAAGGCTAAAAAAGTTGTCAAATTTATCACCCATCATATCATTTGCTGCTTTGGTGTTCCCCATAAGATCATCACTGATAATAGAAATTACTTCAAAAATAAACATATTCAAGGCCTTTGTGATGTATTTCGTATAAAACTTAGTTTTTCATCACCCTATCATTTACAAGCAAACAAACAAGCATAGGCCTCTAACAAAATCCTTAACAACATGCTTACCAAAATGGTCAATGCCTCAAGTCAGGATTGACACCTACACATCCCTTTCGCCTTATGGGCATATCGTACTAGAATTTGAACCCCTACAAGTGCTACACCTTTTTCCCTCATGTTTGGTGCTGAAGCTATGTTGGCTCTCAAGGTCCAAATACCCTCTCTTTGCATATCTTTGTGCAACCTTATTTCAAAAGACAATTACCATCAAGAATGTTTATCCCAATTCCAATCTCCATGTCTATTAAGAATGAATCAAGCATTCTTATAACAAAAACCTGAATGTACGAGAATTCAATATTGGAGATCTCATCCTCAAGGAAAATCAACATGTAACTAATATGGAGAAAATCAAAAGGGGAAAATTTGCTTTCAATTGGCTTAGACCCAACATCATAACCCATAAGTATAGATCATGAGCTTATCATTTGTCCTCCATCGAAGGCAAACCAGAGTCTGAGCCTCTCAATGGTTCATATATGTGTCCTTTGTATTGTTAAATAGGGGTCACAATCATCATTGGTTTAACCTAATATCATCCCTTGTAGTGACATTCATTTCCCTCTTTTTAGGGGCAACTGACTATAACTAAATCATGTGATTATCTATCATGGTCATAGCTTAATCTTAAACTATGTCTACCATGGATCTACCTATGACATGATTCTCGTGGTACTTCCCATCTCTTCGAGATTAGTTCCCATGGTTGTTGTCACCTATACCTCTTTTCATCTACTAAACCTTCTTGTGCTCTTAGTCTTGCCTTCATAAAGGTAACCCCTTGAACATGTATAATCAAGTCTATGTCAAGAAAAATCAAACAAAATCAAAAGCAATATCAAAAGTTAATAAAAAAACGTGGGTCATTCTTAGCATTCGTAGATTGTTCCCTTGAAGGATGACTGTTGAAAGCTTATTCAAAATTGCACAAACATAAAGTGTACTACTCCATCAAAGGACAACTATCATAAGCTTTTGAACTAGGCATGTAAACTTAGACCACTCCCTTGAACGATGGTTAAGTAACGCACTTGTCAAAAGCATATAATTTCTTGAAAGCTTCTCGCATTGATCAACTTCCCCACCCACAAGTAAAATCAAAATAAGCAAAAACCCATAAGCAACAAATGAAAGAAAATGAAAGCCATAACTAGCTCTCCTAAAAGTAATAAATCTTAGAAAGTCGCAATCGACTCTCCTCAATAGACTTCTCACATTGATCAGTCTACACTTTATATATGAGCATAGACTTGCTTACACTATCCTCAAGGAAGCCTACATAAGAGGCATGCTAGTCTCACATGACGGTTTTAGTCTCACCCATCCTCCCTCCATATATCATATGCACAGGCTTACAAGCTTACTTGATGCAAATTGATCAAGATACCCGTTTACCAACCAAAGCACACTACACAAAACATTCAAAAGGATTATTTTCACTAAGCTTATCTGACTACGGGTTTCATTATTGTTTTTTACAATAAAGATGCATTATGTTTCTTTTCTTATGTTTTATTGGTTCATGTAGACATAACTCTCATGATTCCTCTCACCATCCTCAACATTTAGTTTGTTTGTTATCTACTTACTTAATGTATTCTCATCACATATTCAACCATATCCACATTTTATCTCCATGATCAAAAGCAACAAGTATCAAATTAAAAGCATAACATTATGAGCTATGTCCATGGACAACATCACCTACATATCTATGCTCAAAACACCATGAAAGTACATCATATCACGTCATGTGATAAACATAATCCTATCTATCTACCATCAAAACATCATGTCAACATATATTATATCCTAATTCATTCTCATGAGCATAAACAAAATCAATGATCAAAACATTATGAACAATATCATATGTCATCTACCATCTATCCATAACATCACCACAATACATCTCATGCAAACCACATCATCATAACCATAATCAAAGCCATTAACGATTACATCATCATATACCATATATACATCCATAACACATCCTACCATATCCATGAAGAAAATCAAAGCATCATAACTATCTTTCAAACATCACATGCCTAATCTACTGAGTCAAACCTCTCATAAAGCATATGCAAGAAAACATAAACCATTAACATAAACATGAATAACCACATTAAACATATCAACCATGAACCACAAGCATACATCATATATAACATCATAAACCATGCATCATCATCATATACATCATGTCATCATAAATACATATAATAGTGTATGAACTCTCTCTCAAAACATGTGCATTTCATTGCATCGACACGTAAGTCGATATCAAAAATAATGTACACCTATCTATACCAACATATCAACACATATGTAAATCATGCCCTTAAAGCACTTGCACCATTGCCACCTACCCCTGCACTCCCATCTGGTGGTGCTCTCCCTGATATCCCTACATAGCCCACTATCTCAGGGTAGGTATAGATGACCCACTGGTCAAAATAGCTCTATACTACCTATATCTCATCCCTTATGGTAGTTGATCCAATACTGTCACCTCATAATACCTAAGCTCCTTAATGGTGGCTAAGTATCAGAGCCTCAGAACTATGTCTAGTGGTCCTTTAATCACCAATGTTATTCCCCCTCCTACTGCTACCCTCTATCTAAGAGCATCTCTATTACATGACTGCCCAAAGGGATGTTTATGCCTGGTCCCTCTCAGTTTCAATCACCTAAACTTGCACCTATAGTGTGGTCACTTGCCCCTATAGTGAAGTGATTTAGGTTTGTGTTGTAGTGAGTGTTGCTACCACCTGACCATCTCCCTATACTTTTGCCCCTGTCAGATCTATGTCCATGGCTAGCTGGCCCCCATCACTCCATCTAAAGTCTATTATGGTGTATCTGCCTTGATACCAGGTTGCATATCCGTTACCAACCCCTACATCATTAATGAGAGTTCTAATTGGTAGCTCTTCATAATCAATCATAACATCTTATGGCTATGGCTTGGGTAACATAAACTCAGCCTCCTCCCTTTAATACCTCAAAAAGTTAGGCAATATCCCCTATGCCAAACCAAAATGCCTCTGCACGCGATCAAAAGGGATGAGCTCATCCTTGCCTTCCCATCTCCCATATATCCATCACTAGCTCTAAAGCCCTACGGTATGATATTTGAGTCCTATCCACTGAAACCAGCCAATATATGTTCTCTATATAAAATCTTTGACCACCAAACCCTCTAATGCATACTAAAACCACTCAATATATTTGGCTCCTCCACCTGCCCCTATCATGGTCCCACCTCTCCTCCAACGTAGGAAGCCCACTAGGTAATAAGTTAGTAGATAACCCTACACCGATAGACCCAAGGGTCTCAACACCTAAATATGCTCAAATGCCCATTAATGAATTATGAAAACAACACTGATCCCATATTGCTTGTGTACTCAAAATCCCTACAGCTCCTAGTATATCTACACTAGTAAAACTAGGGCCATATAAATATGGTCCTTCCTAGTAATATCTCAACTAAAACACCAAGTAATGGATGTGGAAACTATACTCCAATTGAATTAAGTAGCATGAAACTCATCAAGGCCATCATCATCATCATGAGTAAGCATCTATCCTTATGAGCCCTCTGGTATAATGGACCATAATTGAATCCACCTGCATGAAAATGCACATAAACCTGATTTGCACCATATATCAGATCTCTGAAATAGTCTATCTCATCACTCTCTATGTGGTAGACTAGATCTCCTCAAATCATCAATCGTGTGATCCTATGCACATCCTCCAAGAAGATGGTGATCTCTCCAGTTGGTAACCAAAAAGTGTTCATCATAGGATCCCATCTCTTGATGAGTGCGATAATCATCATAGGATCTCAGGGCAGGTGTTGATAGTGTCATATCACACCTAATCTAATAGCCTCCATATGCTTCTACTCATCAACAGTCGTGGCATCCTAAACCTTTATAAAGAGCATGGGAACTTGGTCACTCATTCTAATATACTCATGAGCTTGCAAGCGCAACATACACCTAACATGCATCCTTAGTTTTCCACCTAAAGCTAAGTACTAACTTACACCTTTTTTAACATATTAAGATTCACCCCATTACATCTACCCTACATACATTTTTCCCACACAACCTTATGCCTCTATTCAATCCTCCCCCCCATATCCTTCTTTGTCAAAACCACACCTATTTTATCCCTTATACTCTCAACACTTATCACATACTTATTAGCTAAGAGTGTAATCAACTCGCTAAACAACTATCCTCATCAACTACAATTTCACATCTTAAAATATTTTCAATAAACACTTTTAAAATAAATTCCACCCTTTTTAACCAAACCCATTGACCATCGATAGTTTTTAGAACCATCACCGATACCTTAGGGCCCATTATTCTCCTCGGGGCGATCGACACTGATCGAGGTGAATTGGCACTGGTCTTTATCTGCACCTAAAGGAGGAGGGACTTGAACCTATGACCTCTATCCAACCCCACCAAACCTACAAATTTGCCTATTTCCCCTCTTTAAAATCTTTTCTACCCAATTCTAGCCTCATACACCTATGTTTATCTAATTTCTCTAGTTTATTTAAACCATAGAATTATGGAAACAAAATCAAATGCTTAAACAAATCCATTTTATCCCCTCTAATTCCTACCACTAGATGTTATTCAAACCATAAACTCACCTAGTTATTAGTTCAAGGCAATACCTACCTTTTTCCATGATCATTGGCATGGTCGAAGGCCTCATCCCACCACTTAGTTACATCCTCATCCACCCTCCATTAGCTCAATCCTTGCTCGGATAAATGAACCAATCCCAATCTTCCACCTTAGCAGTACCAACACACAAATGGTCAAAACACACTAGTCACCTGGAGCAAAATGCCAAAAGTTAAATGGTTAAAAATAATTCACCTTTTCACTTTTAGCCATCTGGATTTTTAGGGGTTTACCCTGACCATCGATGGTCAGGGTGACCAGCACAGGTTGACCCATAGGGCAACCCATGATCATCGTCGATTAGGGTGACCTCCCTTTCCTTTTTTTTAAAACTTTCTAAGTATCCCACTTTGGTCCTCAACCTTTTCTTTCCTCAGATGGGAAGAACTACATTTGTCTTAAAGTTTTTGTTGGATATTATGTCCATAGCACTATATAGGCAACATCCACTTGCCTAGTACACATGGAGTTAGCTCGACCACCCCCTCTAACCAACCCCTCCCCTTTGGCCATGCCCACCTTAACGATGGTCATTTTTTACCCAACCCAATCACATATTTTATGACGACCATGCTTGGTACTTTTGAGCAAGTAGACTAATCATTCCTTGTTAACTATTCATTTTTACACCACCTAGTGCATAACTAGATCATTGGTGTCTTTTTGAGAGCACTTCCTACCTTGAATACCCATGACACTTTACCTATTGGTGTTTTCATTACGAGCACTTCCTACCTTGAATACCCATGGAAACACTAACCCTACCTCAGAGACTAACATGTATATAGAACTGCCATGCCTAAATATGATCATGTGATACACTGGTCACTTGCCTTCTTAACACTAACCATTATTTTTACCAACATTGGCAACTTTAGTCTTTACACGATATTGACTATCACACTTAGTCATATTTTGTGCACATATTTGTGTTTCAAATGACCAACCATTCTTTTTTCACCTACCTCACGACCCACCATCTACGCATTATTAAACCCCAACCTGATTTTACATTCCCTCATCAACTCCCAGTTTGAGGGGAAATACCTCCTCCCATACTCAGAGCAACGAGACCTTTGACTACTGTCAGTTTTTTGTTTCGTAGCTTGTTGATTCAAGTTGCATAAGAAAAAGGGGCAAATGTAAACACCATAAATCCACACACTATAATTTTGAAGGTTGTAATCTTCTTTACCATCTTAGCCCCCGTTGGGAGCATCCACCTTCCAACCCCTAATCGAACCCAACCCATAACTAGTTTGATCTAACTAACCTAGCCTAGCCACCTGTTTACCTTTAGCCATGATTGATGATGGTCACCCTGATCGGTGACGGTCAGGTTGCACCACCTAGACTTTTAGCATGCAAGCCACATGCAAACCACCGCATTGATTTTATAAATATAGCTTGTCTAAATCTTGTTGTGAGCATTTGCATGGATAATTTATATTTATATGGCCTAGTTACACCTTCACTTCCACCTCTTGATTATGATTGTAAGAGAGAGAGAGAGGTTTAGGAGGCCAAATCCATCTACAATCATGATCAAGAGCTTTGTGTATCTAGAATCTCTTTTTATAGGTCAATCATCTTCAATCATTTCAACAATCCAGCAGCCATACCAGGGAGCCATCTTGTCACCATTTCTCTATTAAGTTCTTTAAATACCATTACTCTATTAGAATAATGACCAAATTCTACAACAAGCAATCCATCTCAACCATCCATCCAACTGAATTCTGGTAAGATAAGTATTTGTTTTCTGGTATTCACTTACTGTATTTTCATTTCAAAATTAGTATAGCCCTTACTCACCTCTCAGAACTTACATATTGAATTCCTTCAATAAACAACACTAACCAAATTCCACTGGCAGGTAACTGATGATCGTTAGCCTTAATCAGTGATGGTTAGTCTCAACTGGCGATGGTTATACAACTGTTGATGTTCCCCCCAACTGGCGATGGTCACCTTGACCATCGATGGTTCACTATTAGGCAAACTTCTAGCAAGCTCCTCTCACCTACCTACACCCAACCAAATCTAATTTTCTATATTCCTACTTGTTCACAAACCCCTACAAATTTTTTTAGAATAGGCCCAAACCATTTAGCATAAGTATTGACCTACCTTTTATTATATATAACGTTCTAGCATACCTTTCTTTAATAAGAACTTCTTGTATAATCAGTTTCATTAATATTCTTTAATTGATGCAAGGACCTTCTACTCTATTTTATAAACTTAATTGCTTAAAATGTGTGGATTGACAGCCCCTAAGGAAGCTCCCACTTATGAGATCTAGCTATTTCTAGGCAATCCACCCAACTATTTATCTAATGAACAAGTTTGCTTTAGTGCTTTCTTATTTGTAGGTCTTCCTCCCAAGCCAAAGAGGAGCTCTTCACAGTCTTTTGATCTAAAGTTTTCAAAAACAAATAAGTGTTTTTACCACAAGCTATATTTTTAGTTTTACTATCTTCTTTTGTATAATAATGAAATTTGAGTGAAACACTCAATAATAGCCTATTCTTAATAATTGGTATTAGAGTGGGTTCCTTCAGATATAGTTTAACCACTAGAAGGTAGATCAGGCAAAACACACATGGCTAGGTCATAAGGTCAAGAAGGTTTTTCCACAAATAAGGCACCATTATTTGATGGCACCAATTATGTTTTATGGATCATAAGAATGAGCACATATCTGATGGCCCTTGGTTTTGACATTTGGAAATCTATTTTAAATGGATACACAGAGCCATAAACACCACCAATAGATCCCACTAAAAAGAAGGCTAGCAAAAATAACGTTAAGGCAATTAACACTATTTTGTGTGGTCTTTATAAATCTAAGTTTGTAAAATTTATGCAATGCAAGTCAACACATGAAATTTGGGATAAGCTTAAGACCATTTATGAGGGTGATTGTAAGGTTATAGAAGCCAAACTTCAAACTCACAAGAGACAGTTTGAGAATCTTAAAATGAAGGAATAAGATAACATTGTAGGTTATCTTCTTTAAGTTGATGAAATCATGATTATGATTTGAGTACTTAGAGAAAAGGTAGAGGAATCTACCATAGTCAAAAAGGTGCTAAGGTATTTAACACTAAGATTTGATGTGAAGGTCTTTGTCGTAGAGGAAATGAGAGATCGTGACAATCTGTAGATGGACGAGCTACATGAAATTCTCATTGCTTATGAAATGAGGACAAAATCAAAGAGACCATTTAAAAAGGAAGCAGCGTTCAAAGCATCAAGGAAGGAAAAATCCAAAGATCCAAAATTGAGTGATAGCTCAAGTGATGAAGAGGATGAAAAGGAAGCCTTATTCATTTGCAAGTTGAAGAAAGGCTCAAGCAAGTACACTGGTAAGTCACCATTCAAATTCTTTAATTATGGTAAGATAGGTCATTTTACAACTAAGTGTCTTGAAAAGGATAATAATGATGATGATGAAATTAAATCCAAGTACAAGAATTATTTCAAGCATAGTAAGGATAAGAAGTTTGAGAAACAAAATAAGATTTTATACTCTAAGAGGAATCTTAGCTCTTCTAAAGAAAGTGGAGTTAGTGACTCAGATAATGATAATACAGAGATTATATTCATGGCCATGGAAGAAGATGCCTTTACTAGCAAGAGCAACATAGAGGAAGAAGAAGCAGAAGTGAACCTTGAATAAGAACTTATCTTACCTTAGGGGAGATAAAGTTTCTCAAGAAAAGGAATTTGAGACATAAGCTTCAAATCAAGAAATATGAAAAGGAGAGTCAAGACTCAAAAGCTAGATTGGCACAAGGCCTAGAAGAATCAAACAAGATGATTGTTGATCTACAAGATGAGATTGAAAAATCCAAAAATGTTGAAGAAGGCCTAATAAATCAATTAAAGGAGAAAAGTGAAGATTATAAATGGTATGAATCCGAGATTGATTCTTTAAAAATAGATCTTGACAAGGTGAATAATAAAGTAGTTAATGAATTGAAATTTGAGAAAAATACTCAAGTGTTAAATAAAATTTTGGGAAGTCAAAGATCACTGTCAAACAAGATAGGCATTGGATATGAAAAGGAGGAAGAAAAGGCTCTAACTTCCATGAAGCCTATGGTAAAAGTAATTACAGAAAAGACTGAGAACTATACTGAAGCCAGGAACACGAAGACCAATTCTGACAAAGAAGGCAAAAAAGAACAAAACTACATAAGACCACCTACTCCAAGACACACCAATCAAACAAGGTTCAATAATTACCTTTATGGTTATTACTATTATTGTAACCATTTTGGTCACAAGAAGCTAGATTACAAGAAGAGAGCTAGGGATAATGATTTCAGGAGTGAAGACAAAGGAACTCATAGAGCTTCAAACAAAAACAAAAACTCATTTACTCCCTTATCAAGCTTTGATGAAGAAGCTATTGTATGTTACAAGTGTAATCATTACAGACACATAGCTCGATATTGTAGGAGTGTGTTCAAATCAATGAACAAGGATCAAAAATTCAAGGCTCAAATCATAAATAAGAGAGATCAAAAGAATACATGAAAGAATAAGCAAGTTGAAGATTCCATGATTGTCCAAACAACACTTAATGCAAGAGATGAGGGATAGCCCTAGTTCATTGATAGCGGTTATTCAAGACATATGATAGGATATAAAAACAAGTTTATCTCACTAAAGAAGAGCAATAGAGGTATGGTGAAATTTGGAGACAACACCAAAACCAAAATTATGGGAAAAGGTATGCTCAGCTTGGATAATGGTAAAACTAAAACTGAAAATGTATTATAAGTGGAAGGACTTAAGCATAATCTCTGAAGTGTGAGCCAAATGTGTGACCAAGGACACACACTCAAGTTCTTCATAAAAGGATGTGAAATCAGAAAGAGAGACACTAATGAATTGATTGGAGATACTCACAGGATAGTTAATAACTTATACATGCTAACGAATATCAAAGGAGAGAAATGTTGTTTAAGTCAGGTTGAATAAATTTGGCCTTGGCACAGAGGAATGGGTCACATAAACTTTGAAAACCTTGTGAATATTAGCAAGAAGTAAGCAGTAAGAGACATTCCAAAAATTACAAATCCCTCAAGCATGCTTTGTAAACAATGTCAGCACAAAAAGCAGACTAGAGCATGTTTCAGAATAAAGGAATACTCTACCACCAAGATGCTAGAGCTCATTCACACTGATCTATGTGGACCCACTAGAATATAGAGTACTCAAGGTGAGAGGTATTTTATGTTGTTAATTGATGATTATACTTGAATGACATGGGTGACATTCTTGAAAGAAAAATCTGAAGTATTCAACAATTTCAAAACATTTAAATCTTTGGTTGAAAATGAAACTAGCTTGAGAATTAAATGCCTAAGGTCTAATCAAGGAGGAGAGTTCATGTCCAGTGAATTCATTGAGTAATATGAAGAACATGGAATAAAAAGGCATTATTCAGTTTCCAAAACCCCATAGCATAATGGGGTTGTAGAACAAAAAATAAGATAGTTCAAGAAATGGCAAAAACGATGCTGAACAAATCCAAACTACCAGATAAATATTAGAAAGAGGCAGTACACACTACTATACATAACCTGAATAGAGGACAACTTAGAGTCAACAATGACAAGACTCTGTATGAGCTATGAAAGGGGAGACCAGTGTCTGTCAGTTACTTCAAAGTATTTGGTAGCAGATGTTTTATCAAGAGAACTGAAGAAGACTTGGGAAAATTTGACTCGAGAGCAGATGAAGGAATATTCCTTAGATATTGTTCCAAAACTTAGGCATATAAATGCTATAACAAGAGGACACAAAAGATGATAGAAAGTGCGAGTGTCAGAGTAGATGAAGCTGGAGTTAAAAAAGCAAGTGATCTATTAGAAGCACCTGACATTATTGAAGAATAAGACATTTAAGTCAAAAATATGGATGAAGATGAGTGACAAGACACCAAAGCTCCATCTCAATTCATCTAAAAAAACCATGCTAAGAGCTAGATTATTGGAATTTTAGATACTAGAGTGCACATCAAAAGAAGGTTGGTAAGTAATCCTAAGCAAGTAAAATTTTCATTATTATCTAAAATTCAACCAAAAAAAATTTTAGAATCTAGCCATGATGAACATTGGGTGTAAGCAATGGAAGAGGAGCTGGACCGGATTGAAAAGAATGAAACTTGGGAGCTAATGTCAAGACCAATAAAACAGAATATGATCGACATGAAATGGGTGTATAGAAATAAATTGAATAAGGATGGTCAAGTGACCTAGAATAAAGCAAGATTAGTGTGCAATGGGTATGCTCAGATCAAAGGAATTGGATATAAATAAACTTTTGCTCTAGTAGCTAGGTTAGAAGCAATTAGAATGTTTCTTGCCTACGTGATATTTTAAAATTTTCAAGATATATCAGATGGATGTGAAGTCTGTGTTCCTGAACAACAAACTAGGAAAAGTATACATTAAGTAGCCTAAAGGATTTCTCTTTTAAGATGATAGTAGATATGTTTGTAGATTGAAGAAAGCCTTGTATGGCCTAAAACAAGCCCCCAAAGCTTAGTATGCAAGACTTGACAAATATTTTCAAGATCAACATTTTAAAAGAGGTTTCATTGATAACAACTTATATATCAAAATTGTAGGTGAGCATCAATTGATAGTTGTTGTCCATATTGATAACATAATATTCAGAGGAGATGGTGAGAACTTGACAAAAGGATTCGTTGAAGACATGCAAAAGGAGTTTGAGATGTCCATACTTGGAGATTTATCTTTCATTCTTGGATTACAAATCTCTCAATCCAATAAAGGAATTTTCATTTCTCAATAAGTATGCCAAGGAAATGTTGAAGAAGTTTGGTTTTGAGGACCGTGCACCTATTAGCACACCAATGGCCACAGGAAACAAGATAAGTAAGGATGAGGAATCACCAGATGTAGATCAATATTGCTATAGATCAATGATTAGTAGTCTTTTATATATGGTAGCTTCTACATCATATATCATGCAGGTGGTAGGCATGGTGGCACGATATCAAGAAGCCCTGAAGGAAACTCATGTACAAGTTGTAAAGAGGATATTTAGATATATAAACGGGACCTTAAACTATGGATAATGGTATCCTACAGGGAGATATTTCACTTTACTAGCATATACAGACTCAAATTGGGTAGGTTGCCTAGATGATGAGAAGAGTATAAGTGGAGGTGCATTTTTCCTCAATAATAGCTTAGCATCTAGGCTAAGCAAGAAACAAAATTAAATTTCACTATCCACAATAGAGGTAGAGTATATAGTGGTAGTTCTGTATTGCACTCAGGTGCTTTGGATGAACCAGACTCTAAAAGATATCAAGGTGAAGTATGATCAACCTATCTCCATTTATTGTGACAACACCAGTACCATCATTATTTCAAAGAATCCAGTGATGTAGTCCAGAATGAAACACATTCCAATTGATACCATTTCTTGAGAGAGGAAGTTATAGATCAACAAATCAAGTTGGAATACATTAAGACAATAGAGTAGATAACATATATTTTCATGAAGGAACTTTTGAAGGACACATTTGAGTACCTACGTGAGAAGTTGGGAGTAATTTCTTTTGTTTCTTGCCATTGAAGGGAAGCATTAGTTGACGAGGAGCAAAGTACTAGCTCTTGGATAGACCTTTGACATTGATGTCAAAGGGGGAGAAGTACAAAAAGAGGATGTCACAGAAAGGAGGAGCTATAACAAAGAAGGATTCATATGGAAGAGGTAGTGCAACAAGGGGGAGCAATTTCAATATGTGGTTGGCATCAATGACAAAGGGGGAGATTGTTGAAATAATTATCATTGATGTCAATCCGAATTATTGCTAGAAGTGAATGGAATTATTGTCTAAAGTAAATGAAATTATTATCGAAAGTGACTGGAAATGTTGTCAAAAGTGAATGGAATTATCAATGGAAGTGAATGGAAATGTTGACAGAAATGTCGATGAAAATGTCAACAGTCACATCTCTTAGTGAAGAGGTACCTCTTGGATGGGACATATCCTTTAACGAATATATAAGGGAGAAGAGATATGGAAGTATCATAAGCATTCAATTTGATTGAAGATCATATATGTGTGAGAGAGAAGGAAAAAAAGAAGAGCAAAAATATTTGAGAAGGAAAGTGGTTGTTGAAACAAAGAAGCATAAACAAAGTATAAAGGCATATGACAACAAAGCTATATTGTAATTCATCAGATATAAAAGAGTGAAGAAGCAAAGTCCTATCATCTATTTTTCAAGCAACAAGTTAGAGATAGAAGTGTAATTTCATCTAGAGGATTGGTGCCTTCGTTTAAAAGGGTTGGTGCTCATGAAGTTTCACCGAGTTGGTGCTCATGAAGTTTCACTAAGTTGGTGCTTAGTAGAGGAGTTAATGCTCCTATAAATTAGTGCTTAAAAATTTGTATTAGGGTTGGTGATCCAGTAGGTTGGTGCCTATGAATTTTTATATTGAGATCTATTTCTTCGTGGCTTTCCCCTGAAAGGGTTTCCACATATAAATCTTGTGTCACTATTACTTTGTGTTGTGTGAGTTGTGATTTGTTTACATTGCATATCTTAAGGGAAATAATTATTTAGGTAAAAAGTGAAAAAGATATATATTACTAATTCACCCCCCTCTTAGTAATAACTTATGCTTAACATGCAAAGGTCAAGCCCACAAAGCTATGTGATGTTGAGTAATGTTGGGTAGTGTATAGAGAGCATGTTGTGAAAGTGTGAATCTACGAAAGGAAAACAAAGAGTAGATCAATTCTTATTATATGCAATATAAAAAAAGAACGTACAAAGTTGGGTAAGAGAGAGAGAGAGAAGAAGAGAAAGGAATGAATACACCTCACTAAGTACGTGAACCAATACAGACCTATTGTGATGTTGAGTAATGTTGGATGTGCTAGATGATGTTGTACCAAAAGTTATATCATGAACAAAGCTGAGTGCTCAATTCCATAAAAAATGGCTTGAGAATGTAAAGGTTGGCCCTTTAGCTCCATCATTGCCTACTAAGTGAAGATATATGATTCTATATGTGTTAATCGATGTTTGGACTGTGTGTCCAATCTCTCTAAATAGGTGGCTCAAGAATATAAACGCTGAGCCTTTGGCTCCATCATTGCCCTGTGAAGTGAAGATATGAACTAATACCAGTATGAAGAAGTATGTCATATGAGATGGCTTTTGAAGCCCATGAATGCTCTATAAATATGATAATGTGAAATGGATAGCCGAATGTGTATTAGAAACTAGGCCAATGTTTGCCAACTCAAAAAATATGGAGATAAGGCTTGTATGAAAGCTACTCCAAAACTGAAAAATCTGGCTTATGTGGAAGCCACTCAGGAATGTGGAGGTTAGGCTTGTATGAAAGCCACTCCAAAATGATGCCAACCACTTGTAGATGGACTAAGGCATGCAACTACTAAGAATACCTGGGTAATGTTGAACTCAGAAAGAAAAGAAGTAAAAGTGTTATGCAATCTGCCCTCAATCACTGGTGTCTAAAACATGGATTTGATATGGAAGTTATACCAACTACTGTATCTGAAATTAAAAGTGAGAACCAATCATGTCACACATGATGCCCCCTATTTTTGGATTCTCTGAGAAAACTATACTAAAAACTATTGATTTTGAACTACTTTGATTGTGAAAAATTGTAGTTAAACCTACTTTTTTGTATGCTTCTAGAAAACCTAGCTTTTCTATTATTTGGATAGGAGCACCAAAATAGGACACCCTAGTGTCTGGCATTGTAGTCCAACCTTAGCACTATTGTCTTGGTCTGAAACTAATCATTATTTTGGATTCTTGATTGTCTATCTGGTCTATTCTAAGTGGTTTGATGATTGATTGTTGTTCTGGTTGTTTTGAAACTAAATTTTTTGACCGATAGGAGCCTTGATCTTTATATAAAAACCCTTGTTTATTACCCCCTCTTCTGAGGGTAGGAAATAAGTACCCTACAATGACTCCCCTTAGAAGAAGAAGCCTTGCAAGTGTGTTAAGCTATAAATATACATGATATAGTAATGATAATCAACAAGATACTTCAAGATATAACATGGTTTGAATTGAGATATTGTTAAATCAATAGGGGTGTGCCTAGATAGATATATCAATGTAATAACATGTGCACTGTACTGGAATTGAATTAAAACTAGAAATGTTAGTTGTTAGTTCGTTAGTTGTTAGTTGTCATGGAGGGATGGAGCATGATGTCCATCATGGCATCTAAGAAGCAAGATAATGCATGATTTGGATCATGGAATTGCAAACAATCGAAAGCAATCAAGCAATAATCACACAAAGCAAGAAGCAATAAGCATACAAGGGTGGCCAAGGGACCATGCAAACAAGGGACATGGGCACATGTCACTTAAACTAGAAAGCAAGCATACAAGGCATGTTCAATACCACATGCACATACAAGTGAAGTAGGCCAAGTTGGCACAAGGGCCACAAACACATAGAAAAGTACAAGAAAAGGATGTTAATAAATGTCCCAAGGCACATACAAGAGACAAATAAGAACTAACAATGCAATCACATCAAGCTATGCTAAGCAAGAAGATAAAGCATGTAAATACTAGAAAGATACAATCACATCTAACTTAATCAAAGCAAGAGTGAATGTATGCAAGACATGTTTAGTACAAGACTAGGTATATGCTAAGAAATACACAAGTGATAGATGCTAATGATATGTTGATAAAGTAATATGTGTAAGCTAGTAGATAATGTACATCAACATGATAACTTAGAGTGTAGAGTGTAGGAATGACATAACCTAGATGGTGTAGTCATGTAGAAGATGCCCCTAGTGGGTATGTATATCAATGTGTGTTTCAAATGTAGTAGGAATGCCCCCTAAATGGATAGAGTGAAGCAATCAAATAACTAGATTTCATTGCACACACTCAAAGAAGATCAAGTGAAGTATGGTGATGTAGATAGTTGACATACAATAACATGGAATAGCAAATCTAAGTCCTAACATAGTAGTAGCAATGCAAAGCATGGATGATGCATATAATCGAAATGTTTTTGTTGTTTTTGACATATTCGAATGTTTTTTGATTTTTTGAAATGCTATATTATTTTTGTATTTTGTAATTATTTGGGCTATGTATAGTCAAGCACAAGAAACTATGTACAATCAATGTTGAGGAGAAACGATACTAACTGATGCATCTCATGCGAGACTCCCTATCATGGTGTCTTATATCAAGGATTGGAATCGTGCGTGATCATGAAGCATGATGAAAATGCTGAGACTGTGGCTCTAAAAGTTGTATCCGTTGTAAATGATCTAAAATCTCTTAAGTAAAAACTGATGGTGGGATACCTCTATAACTCTGAGAAGTGGATGCAACTATAGGGCTCTTAGGGACCCATTCAGAAGTAGGAGAATCTCTCTGAACATGTGCTCTATGTGTAGATGCATGAGATCTCAATGAGATTGCCTTGGGTGTTAATGTTATAATTAGAATTTGTCTAGAACCATGAAGCAGTGTAGGTATATGAACCCTCTGTACTAGTAATGGATGCCTCAACTGTGTCTAGATCTGAATTGGAGCAAGAACTATAACTAGAGGAGAAACTAAAACTAGTGGCAAAACTAAAACTAGTGATTATGGAATAGTAGATGGCTCTGAAGTTGGAAGTGGTAACTAATATATAAATCCACCAATTGTAATAACCTAATTACCATGAATGAATTTCACACATTTATGAACTATAGAAGGTACTACTCAGAGTTTCTAAATCCATGGTCAACCAAGTAACATATCGAAAATGCTTGCACTATAAACAATAGTGAATGGTGTGGCCACATGTGTTGGACCAACTTGTAGAGGAAGTACAATCTCATCTAATGAACTCTGTATGTACCCACTGAATCCATTGATAATTGTGTTTGTCAAGGTAATATCCTACTCTAAATATTCTAAATTTTGTAGTAATGTCATAGTGCACATGTTTACATTGGATCCATTATCAATAAGAACACTATGAATAAAATGATTATGAATGTAAGCTATGATAAAGAATGCACGATAATCTGAATCATCCTCGATGATCTCTTTCTCCAAGAAGGAGATGGAAGGTTTAGCTAGAACTCTAGAATTGTATACACCAATCATGTTGCTCAAAGGATGTAACTCAACTGAAGGTGTCCTATATGTATTTCATGAGGGATGTGTATGATATGCATGGTGAACCCCTGATTGATCCCTTGCCTCTTGTTTAGAATGTTATGGAAATGGATCTGAGAATATTTTTAATGCTTTATCTTATGTTTGCTTTGTCAGTGGAGGCTCAATTGAAGTGCCACGATCAATAACATTTAAATCTATTAGGTCCAGTATCTTGTGCTTTAAATTGATGCATATGTTTGTTGTATGGCTTGGTGCCCTGTGGTAGTTTTAAAATGCATGTTGACCATATCCCTTTGGAAGAGGCTTTATTGGATCAACTTCCTAAATAGGAGGGAGAGATATGATATTACAATCCAAAATCTGATGTAAAACCCTGGCTGGAGGAACTGGAAGGTGTGAAAAAGTATGCTGAGGGAGTGCTGATAAAATTATTCATTGAGGAGGCTCGGAAGCTGCATTTATTGTAGGTTTATTTTGTCCTTTAGTATCATTAAAATTAAACTTATATGAGACTCTGTTGTTACTCTTATTTGTTGTGTCTGATGTATTAGTGTACTTTAGTTTGCCCATTGAAATTAATTTGACTTCTCTTTCCTTTAATGTGTGACATAATTCAGTGAAGGAAGAAAATATTTTAAACATGATTGATTCATGAAGTGTTGTAGAAGACTCTGTTTGAATAAGTCCTATAACTCCTGATCTACCATGGGGCTAGTCATCTTAGCCAAGATGGTCTTATAATGAAGAATATAATCTATGAGATGCTCATTTGACATTTGTTTCTGTTATACAACTTGAGCATATGAAACCTTATCACCAATGTTGATATTGAAGTGTGTTAGGAACATGTTAGCTAAAGGATTGAATGTATTGACCGACTAATTCGGTAAACTATAGAACCATTGTAAAGCATATTCCTTTAGGATCCATGGAAATAACTTGGTAAGTAGTAGACATTTGGTACATAGTCCAAGCATGCTATGTGAAATGATCTTAAATATGTCTCTAGATCACCCTTGCCATCATAAAGAATAAGCTTGGATTGAACAAAACCTTGTGGCAAAGGTGTGGAATCAATGTGATGTGCCAATGGTGTATGCAGTAGAGCAAAAGAGTCTAAAGCTTGTGTAGGTCTAGAGGCGCCTTTCTCAAAATGTAACACCTTCTATTGAAGAGATTTTTTCTCTTGCACAAGGGCTGCCACATCAGGAGACAAATATGTACTAGTTGTAGCTAATGGCATAGAGGTAGGTTGGACTGCTATAGGGGGTTGTTGAGACATAGTTTTCCCCATAGTGTCATTTGTAACTGGCTATTATGTGGTTTGAGAAGATTCAAATTGTTTAGCCATTTTGATTTCTATGATAGATTGTAAAATAAGAGTAAGATCTTAGGGCTGGTCATGGAGCCTTTCTCGAAAACTTTATAGGATCAAATCTTTATTGATGATACTTCATTATTAACAATGGGTGGAAGTTGATCAAAAGTCTAATGTGGTGGAGCATGATCATCGATATTTATATCATCATTGGTATTCTCATATTACTCTTTATCGAAATTATCATCATTGAAATTGGTGTAGTATGGATGTGTAGAATCTATAATAGGAACCTAAGTTGGTTGTCTATCCATGGTATATGGTCAAGTTGAAGGGATCTGGGTGAATTCAGGAGGGTTTCCACTAAGTCTTGTACTTTGTCTTCAAGGAAGAGATGCAAGGAACTTAGGTGACACAAGGAAAACAACTTGAATAATAGTATAAAAGATTAAACTGATATAATCTAAACAAGGAATTGGAATATGCATAGAAAGGATACAGAGCTTCCAAACATGCAAGGTGATACCTCAAGATTAAAAATAGGAGCTAGTACATGCAACTAGGATTTTAACAATATTATTTTTGCAAAATATTATGAATTTTTGAAATTGAAATTGAAGTTATGAGTTAAGTATGCAAGTAAAAATCCATAAATTTATGAGAAAGTGTTTGATTTAATATGACCTAGTAGATGCAACTAGGGTTTTGAGGAAAATATATTTTTTGAAATTACTATGAATTTTTCAAATTTGAAGTGATTTTTTTAATTTTAATATGCAATTAAAAATTCAAAAAATGAATGAAAAATTATTGGGAGCTAGTTGATGGAACTAGGGTTTGAAATAAAATTATTTTTGAAATTACTATTGAATTTGAGAATTTGAATCAAATTTTTTATTTAGATATGTAAGCGAAAAATCAAGAAATTATTGGATGAATATTGGAAAATTACTGGGCACTAGTTGATGTAACTAGGGTTTGAAATAAAATTATTTTAAAATTTACTACTAAATTTTAAAAATTTGGATGAATTTTTGCTTAAAATATTCAAAATTTTATGAAAAAAATTAGCTAGGAATTTACCCTAGGGTTTCTATGGTTTTTATTCGCAATTTGAAGTAAGTCAGGTTCACCAAAATGATTTGTTATTTTTAAGGAAATTAGTGTCTTAATTCCTAAATAATAAAAGGGTCTGAGTAGGAGAAAATCAGTAAATAATATTTCAAAATAAAGCTATTGATTTTTGAAATTTAATGACAATTTGACCTTTTCTAAAAATAATAGTGAGAGAGAGAAAATTAAACTTATCTTATTTTGTATTGATCGGACTGAGACATGGTCTATAAATTTGTGTGCAAGCCTAGGACACTATCGCAAATAGGATCCTGAACTTCGTTTCTTGATTGGATAGGAGCATTGAAACTAGACACCTTAGGCTTTGGTGTTATAGTCCTTCCCTGATGCTATTGTCTTGAGGATCTAAGCTTTTTGGGTTTTGTTACCCTGATCAGTGTGAGCCCGCGTATCAAATTTTGGATCCTCACTATCAATAGAGCTCCTTGTAGAGTTGATTTTCTATGTCTTTGTCTTCTATGAACTTGAATAGAAACTTTTATAAATAGGAAGAAGGGGTTAGTGTGTGTAAAATGCACTATATGTGATTCACACCCCATGTGTGGGCACACTACCTACATACCAAAACTCTGAGGAGGAATCAAGCCATATGTAGTTCTCTCTTTAAGAGTGTTTGGTGCAATAGTGAATGAAAATACAAGAAATGTAAAAACTAGGTGTGCTTGAGATGACTAGGGGCTGGAGTAAGGACTCGAATTGGCTTGAAAGTGTATAGGCTAGCTATATGCAATTAATATGAAATATTGCTTGAGTGGTCTTGCTTGTATTCTTGCTTGCTTGAGTGATATTTGCCAACCCTTTCCAAATGATCTTTAAATGGGCTTTTATATGGATCTATTGGTCATGGTTTAGATGAAAGGAGACTAGACTGACATCATGAACAAGAGGAATCAAGGAAAAATAGTAATTTGGGCTCAAATTGTGATTGGAGAGGAGTGTTCAAAAGGGGACACTCTAGGGCCCAGTACTATAGTCCAACTTTGGCACTATTGTCCTGAGCATATGAGACTTAGGGTGATGGATTAGTCATGAAGAGAGGGTCCTGGATCAATTAGGATCAAGTTTGGAAGGCTACGGATGATTGAGAATCAATGAAAACAAGCTCGAGAGGGGTATGAGAGCAATCAAGAGGGACCTAAGGATTGGGTGTCATTAGCCATGCTCAAGTTGCTAATTTTTATTTTATATGACTACAATTATCTACTCATTTTTAAATACAAACCTTGTCTTAAGTCAAACTCAGTCTTTTAATACTAGTTTTGAGTTATTCTTTTCTTCATATGAATGTTCTAGGTTGTTTTTATGTTTAAATCGGGCCAAGTTTAATTAAACCCAAATTTAGGGCACAACTATGTATGAGATTTATCTAAGATGAAAATAAATATAGGGGAATAAGTAATTTTAAAACCCTAGCTTAAATTCAATGATTTCAAAGAATTCATTTCAATTGAAATAATTCTATCTTGAATAGAATAATAATAGGGTTGGATTAACTCTTATGATGATTTTTTTGTATAATAAAGACCATTATGTTGTATAGATACACATAAGTATATACATATACAATATAGGGCATGGACAAGTTTGTCAATGACATGTTAATATGCACAATATGTATGTGTGTGTGTGTGTGTGTGTGTGTGTGTGTGTGTGTGTGTGTGTGTGTGTGTGTGTGTGTGTGTGTGTGTGTGTGTGTGTGTGTGTGTGTGTGTGTGTGTGTGTGTGTGTGTGTGTGTGTGTTATGTTAAATTTTATAGTTCTTCTAATTACATGTATAAATATGTTTATATGGTGTTGAACCTTAAGGAGACTCTAAGTAGTGATTGGTTATTCACTATAATTATATTATGGAATTTTCATTTAGTATGATTGAGAAAATAGACAAAATCTTTAATAGATATTATTGTTGTGCAAACTTTATATATGTATTTTATTTTATATTAAGTGAGCATGGATTGACTTCTTACCACATGCAGGAGAATAAATGTGTAAATCCATTCATACATGTGTGTGTGTGTGTGTGTGTGTGTGTTTATATATAGATGGGTGTATTTGGTTATGACTGTATACAATTTGCTATACTAAGTGAAATTTTGTTAGGTATTTAGATTTGAAACACAACCATATTACTAAAACTTAATCTTAACAGGTATTTGAAAAATAAATGCCTTTAGTAATATAGTTATTGAATATGCATATATATACATATACACACATGTGATACTCAAGAATCATTGACGAAATATTATTCTAAATTAAGTATAGCATATACACATATGCATTATCTATTATATTTATGGAAATAAAATGTTGTTTTAATAACTAGCGTTACTCTTTTATGGGTATTGGAAAATAAATTAATTTAAATGTGTGTTTGTATATGCATATATAAATATACATGTGATACTCATGAATTATAATAAAACACTAATCTAATATGAGTATACCGCATGCTCTTATGCATATACTGATGGACAATTAAATGCATTGTATGTAATATAATATATGTATAAATGTTTTTATTTAGTTGACTTATAAGGTTGAACTTAGAGGTGAATTCAAAGAATTTACAAATGTAAAGTATTTGGAAATTAGAACAAACCATACTATTATAGGCTAATATATAAATCACTTATTGATGCACTTTTGGTATATGGAAATAAAGTGATCTCAAGTAAAGTTAGTAAATAAAGATAGATGGGTAAATAACATTAAGTGAAAGGTTGTATGTAAGGATTTAGTAACTTGATGCTCTGATGTTTAATCTTACTTGAATGGTAGGATTATCTTGATGTTTATTCTTACTTGAATCATATGACTATTTCAAAATCTATTTATTTAACTGATATTGTGCTTTAAATAAATTAGATGTTTGGAACAATTATATTGTACTTGATGGATTAAATGCAAGTCTTTGAGACATTATTGTATTGACACATAATGTAGCTACTAGTAAGGAAAAACTCATTATGAAATTTGTTGGTTTTAATAATTTTAAATATATTAACCAATATGGGATTAATGACCCTAAATAAGTGAGTGAGAAAGATTCTACTTACTTAATTAGTGTCACTAATACGCAAAAATGGTGTAATATGATTGAGTGGTATGTATGAAATTGACTGATATTTGAGATCAAATAACTAAAAGTAAAACTTTGGCCAAAGTAGTGTTTATGGTTAAACATTGTCATTTCATATGTTTGATTTAGTTTACCTATTTTGTATGATATCACGTTAGAATAAATTTATTTATGATATGTTGCATGTAATAGTTATCTTACAACACACGAGTTCTAGTTGCCACTTTTTATTCTCGCACCATCATTATCTACCCATCCGTGAAGGGAGGGCCATTCCCTAGTTGGGAGATTATGCATGAGATCTATGGTTCGTGGTTGGTGTGGAAAAACACTCATATGATGATTTCCCTCCCTTCAACAATACTTCACTAGTGAATACACTCATGATTACTTATGGATGTTTCGAGTTTGATGATACTCGCATGTTCCATGGAGCACTGTATAATTGT
This sequence comes from Torreya grandis, assembly GCA_037957365.1. Taxonomy (NCBI): domain Eukaryota; kingdom Viridiplantae; phylum Streptophyta; class Pinopsida; order Cupressales; family Taxaceae; genus Torreya; species Torreya grandis. Next base: position 1,014,524 of record JARHVA010001128.1, read on the forward strand.
AAATTATTATTAAACCATATATTATGTTGAAACTGTACTATATTGTTATATTTAACCACTACAGTAGTTGGCTATAACATTGTATTAGCAGTGGTTGAATTTGTAAATCTACTTCGATGAATTTAATTTTAGTATACATTTTCATAATTAGCATTGTACTTGATATTATGATCACTAGCTAAATAGATTAGCTCTAGACCTTACTTATGGTTAAATTAAACTAATGTATTTAGTTAAATATCACTATGTTATGGTTTCAGTGTGTTGGAATCGGTAACTTAAATTAGTGTAAATGTTTTTACTTTTTTTTGCCTTATTCTAGTAAAAACTAGTGGGGTTGTTACAATATCTCATAGACATATTCAAACTTCATAAAGCAACATCACATAAATGAAATGTAAGCATGATACTTTCATAAATAAGCAATCCAAAACATGATTCCTAATAGGTCTTTCTCACAATTCCCAACACATAAAAAGCCTTCATAAATCCTTGTACACCTCGACTAGATGTGACTTAACAACATAATTCAATAATCATATATTTTAAATCATAATTTCATAGTCATCTTGTCAAAGCTAAGCACTATGTAAAATAGGGCCTTATATCCCACCCCTTATGCAAACTTTTGCTTGAGAGTTGTTGAAAGAAGTGAGGATATCGAACCCTCAAAGGTGCATAATCTTCCCAAGTAATTTTAGATTCATCATATTTATCCCATTGGACCTTGACCTAATCCAGGTCTCTGCCTCAAAGTGCTAGTGTCCTACATGCTAAAATCCTGATGAGATCCAAAGTCATAGACCCGTTAGTCTCAACCTACGAGGCTATCTAATCCAATACATGAGCAATGTCAGCAACATACTTACACAAAATAGATATATGGAATACATTGTGAACATGAGATAAGATAGGTGGCAAGGCCAATCTATAAGCTACTAGACCAATGGCCTATAAGATCTTGAATGGTCTAACAAAATGAGGTTTTAAATTCAACCTTTTTCCATAATAGGTGGGACTCTTGTTGGGTCTCACCCTTAAGAAAACTTTATCACCAAAATTAAAATGTTGATCAATTATTTTCACATCAACATACTTATTTTGACAGTCCCTATTGGTCTCTAGGTGTTGTTGTATCTTAACTACTTATCGGTCCATGTCTTCTAGCATGACAGGGCTAATCATGACTCTAACCTCAAGTTGGTCCCAACTCAATGGGTTTTATAGGATTGACCATACAAATCCTATAAATGTGTCATATTAATTAAAATATGATAGTTATTATTATAAGTAAACTCAACAACATATAAATAGTCTTCCCAATGGGATTGTTGGTAAATAACATATATATGCAACATGTCTTCTAGACCCTGATTGACTCTCTCAATCTGTCCATTAGTCTCAGGATGGTAGGAAGTACTAAAATTGATCTATGTGCCCAATGAATTATATAAAGAAGTTCAAAAGTGATAAGTATATATTAGATCTTGATCTAAAATAATCTTACAGGGAATCCAGTGTAATCTAACAATGTCATCCATAAAAACCTTTGGCACTATATCGACATTGTAAGTGGTCTTCATGGGAGAAAATTGAGCTAATTTGGTCAACTTATCCACTGTGACCATGATCACATCATGATGATATAATGAAATAGGAAAGCCTACAATGAAATCCATGGAGATGGTATCCCATTTCCATTATAGAATCTTATGAGGATATAATAATCATGTTGGATGTCTTGGATTTTACCCTCTAACACTCTAGACAATGAGTTAAAAAATCAGCAATACCATGCCTCAAACCGGCCCAATGATATAATTGCCTTAACTCGACATGCATATTCCTAACTCTAGGGTGCATTTGGTAAGGAGTTTTGTGAGGCTTAACTCAAACAGAATTTGTTCACTCAAGCCAACAACTAAAGGCACATAGATACATCCTTTATGGTGTAGTAAGCCATCTAGCTCAAGAGAATAACCTTCAAACTTTATTTTTAGAATTGAACCAGAAGATAATATTTATCTTACTTCCTTCTAGAGGTGATCCTTTAGAAGATGCTTTGATATTTGACTTTGTAATTTAGTTCATAAACTTATTACTACCAACTCATGGTGTCTTCTACTTAAGGCATCAAAAATTACATTTTCTTTTACTTTGATATAAAAAATCTCACAATTATATTTGCATAACAATTCCATCCAACTCCTTTGTCACATATTGAGGTTAGGTTAATTAAATAAATGTTTCAAACTCAAATGATCTATTTTTAGTACAAAGTAACGACCAAGCAAAAATTGTCACCATCTTAAACAAACATGAATGATGGCTACAAATTCCATATCATGCATGGGACATCTCATAATCCTTGAGTTTTAGAGATTCATATGTAATAACTCTACCTTATACATGAATAAAAGTCCCAATCCTTCCTTTGATGCATTAGTGCAAATAAGGAATTCTCCCACTAGATTAGGAATATCCAAAATCGGTGCACTAGTGAGTTGTTCTTTCAATAATTGAAAAACTTCCTCACGCTTGGTTTTCCAAACAATCTTCTTCCCCTTTTTATGAAGTGAAGTGATGGGATTCATGATGTAAGAGAAATTTTCAACAAAACGTTTATAATATCTTACAAATCCCACGAAGTTGTAAACTTTTGCAACGTTAGAGGGTGTTGGCCATTCCATAATGGCACAAATCTTGGCAAGGTCCATAGAGATTCCTTCTTTTAAAATGATATGCCTAAGGTATTACACCTCAAGCTATATAAAATCACACTTCTCCAAGTCGCCAAATAATTGTTTTTCTCTTAAAACATATAGGGCCTACCTCAAATGGTCCTCATGCTCCTCTTCATTCCATAAATAGATCAAGATGTCATCAAGAAACATCAACACAAAATCATCCAAAAAGGAGAAAAACACTCCATTCATAAGACTCGTGAATATTATTGGGGCATTCATCAACCCAAATGGTATAACTATAAATTCATAATGCCTATATTGTGTTCAAAACATAATTTTATGAATATCAGGCTCTGTGATACGTAACTAATGGTATCCAGATTTCAAGTCAATCTTAGAGAACACCTTGGCTCCCTACATTTGTTCAAATAAGTCATTTATTCTAGGTAAGGGATAATGATTCTTAATTGTTACCTTATCCAATTGGTGATAATCAATGCACAACCAAAGGGATCCATCCTTCTTCTTCACAAAAATGATTGTGCTCCCCACGGAGACACACTAGGATGAATCAAACCTTTCTCTAAGAGTTTGTCAAGCTATAACTTGAGTTCATTCAATTTTAATATGGTCATTCGACATGGCTCAACCCCTGAGAATAAAATAATATGAAGATCAATCTCTTGTGAATGAGGTATATTGGGCAATCTATCTAGAAATACATCTTAAAATTCACACATCGTAGGGTGGTCATTTAGAGATGCCTTCTATGACTCATCTAACCTATCATATACCATGATAAAAAATAATTGACAACCCTTCTGTATACTCTTCTTGAGCTACACCAAAGTGATCATGCAAAGGGAATAAAGTCTCTTAACTCTAGATATCACCAAAGTAGTCCCAAGGTTATTTACACACTTGATAACCTTGCCATGACAATTCAACTTGGCTTTACGAGCTGCAAGCAATCCATACCCAAGACAACGTCGTAGTTACCTAAGGGAATAATGCACAAGTCCAAAGCGATGGAGAAGACACCCATTCCTAATACACAACTACTCACCCAAGAGCTTATATGCATTAATTCTGCTCGTCAAAGTAACTCATTAAATTATGCCTAATCTCATCTAATATCAATACTCAATCCATATATCCTGTATTAACATCACCCCTTCATCACCTTAAGTCAATTAATTAATTAATCCTAACTACATGAAATACCCTACTTTTCACATATTCATATTTTCCTAATATTCTAAATCCTAATTCACCCCACCTTCCACATAATTCCTGATTTTATAATTCTTTATGCACCTACTTTTCTAATCACATGTTCCCCCCCAAAAAGAAGGTCTAGAGGCTTCCAACTCCTAGAGCCTTCTCCCTCCTCAAATTTGAAATTTGAGAGGGAAACTTCCCCTCCAATCCCTTCCAAAAACCTTTTTAAATAGGGGTATGCCCAGGCATGGGGGGACAAACAAAAGGAATAAATCCAAGTCTATGTTGCCTTCTTTGCACTAGTTCTCATACTCTTACATCCATTTTAGCATCCAAAGAATCCTTCAAGTTGTCCATATTAAATCCATTGTCAAGAAATCCAATATAAAATTAAGTAGCATTGAAGAATTGGTTGGAAAAATCTTGGAGGGAAGCCAAAGAGGAGTGAGATGACGGTAGGAACCCGTTATTAATTTTGATTGCTCCTTTATATTCTCTCCTATTGATGATCTTTGTAAGATTTGAGTTGGATTTAGTGTTATTATGCATATTTAGATATGTGTTAGCTCAAATATTATGAATATTCAAAGTTAACAAATAACTTGTCCCTAGAGGCCAACTCAACTACCCAACTTTATAAATGACTCACAACCACAAGCCCACAACAGTCCATGACAAAAGGAGAAAAAAAGGATTCAGAAGCTCTTATATCAAACAAAATGGAAATTAAATTTCTTTCTATCATACATGTTATCTATGACTGTTGCTTGGTGTTTGGCTTGGTGGCCATCCACGACTACATAAATTTTATGTCCTTGACCTACATCACCCATTGTTTGTTTTAACACTAGGGCCTTCTACTTGTTGGTAGTTTATAGTCCAAGAGGACAATCTTGTGCATAATGATTAGGAGATCTGCATGTGAAACAAATACCTTTCTACTAGTCTTGCCACAAGGGGGATATAGTCATTATAGGTTTGAAAGAAGCAGTTAACCCTAAAAGTCTCACCTGCTCAAACTACTGAGTTTGAGTAGTCCCAGACTGATTATACTCTTGTGGTCTGGTATCACCTCACTTTTGGTAGTATTGATCCAATCAGTTCCTATTCTATCTATGGCAAAAATGGTACTCTCCTATTGTTGTTGCTGAGGAGCCTAAAGTTGGATTGAGTTGTTTTCCAACCTCTCCTAGGTGCAGGCTACCCACGTTGCAATCTCTAGTCGCATTATGATCACATCTTACCATGAAATTTCTCTCAAGAATCCTGAGTCTTTCCACAAGACTCCTCAGCCAAATAGGCCTTTCAAATTTTGTTGCCAAGGTTACAGGAGCTAAAATACACACTATGCCAACCAACTCTAAATGTCAGACCTCTAATGAACTTGTTGACTTTGATTATCTCATCTAAGTAACCTTACACATACCTAGTCAAATCTAGAAAATGACACTCGTACTGAGCCACAGTGCCACTCCCTTATCAAAAGTCATGAAACTCATCCACTTTCTTCTATACATAGTGAGGGGATGAGTAGCATGCTCTAAAATGTTTCTCAAATAATTCCCATGTGAGGGAAGTTGGTGTTAGGTGGAGCTTCTACTCCTCTCCTTCCCATCGCATGTTTTTTGCATATTTGAGAAAAAAGGGTTCCCAAACGAGCCTTCTTATTAGAGTCACAATCATACGAGGTAAAACATCCTCTCATGCCTACCAACCAAGCTTCTATGAAAAATACTTCATGTGTACCATCAAAATTAAGAGGGTATAGCTTGATGAAATCCTTCGTTAAATCTCTAATCCCAGGTCTAGGAAGACAATCTATGTTTGGTCTCTCCCATCACTCATCATGGCAATGCAATTCACCTCTATCACCCTCAGAATGGTGATGGGGAGGACTCCTAGACCTCTCTCTTTCAACTGATCTTTGTTCATCCTAGTAATGTTATAGAGAGTGCCTCTCTGCCTCTAGTGATGTTGATGGTAATCTCTCCTACAAAATGTCTCACATTTGTTGCATAGCTAAAAGCAGTTGAGGTCCAATTTCATTCAATTTCAACTGAATGGGAGGCTCATACTCACCAAAATAATTATCACCATGATGTGTTTGATGTCCTCTTCTCATTCTACATACCAACAGGTAGGACATCAGAACACATGTAGAAACTAGAAAGCCAAAAGCAATTGAAAATACCTAGAGCTTGTAATGTTGTAACTCGAGCTCTAATACTAAAATGTCATGCCCATGTTTTTCCAAAAACAATAGACATGACATAACATAACAATAACATAACACCTGCAAACATGGATATATACCTAAGTCCATTCAATCATACATAAGAAAATATGAATCTTGTAACTGCTATTAAGACTCACACAGGCACAAGTTACCAATTAAGAAGCCCACAAGCCCTGATTCATTTAGCCCAGCACTCAAAAACTCATTCTTGAGTTCATGCCAAAGGTTAATGCATAGTGACGTCGAGATGGGAATTAAATTTGACCTTGGCCATTACAAACACAATTGGTGTTATGTGGTTGTTTCCATGTACTCTAAGGCCATGCCAACTTTTTTTTAGCTCTCAAGGACTTTTTTCGCCATGCGACATCCTACCACTTATCTATTTGTCTAATAAGCTTTCACATTTGCACTTGTAACCCTAAGACTATAGACTATCAAGATAATACCATGTGGTAACATCCTACTAGCCTAGAGGCTTTACCTTATGTACAGACTTCTCTAGGACTGTAGGTTGCTAGGATGATGTCACATGGAAACATCTCACTTACTCACTGGCCTAGAGGTAAGCTTCTTGTATCAATTTCTCTAAGACTGTGGGTCACCAGGATGATACCACTTGTCAACATCCCGCTTGCCTATTAGCCCAGAGGCAAGCTTCCTGTACGAACTTCTTTGAGATTTTAGCTAACCAAAATGATGCCACATGGCAACATCCTAATTGCCCACTAACTAAGAGGCAAACTTCTTATACGATCATCTTCAAAACTATAGGTTAGTAGGATGATGCCACATGGCCACATCCCACTTGCCCACTAACCCAATATTGACCCTACATCAGACCACCCTAATATCACTCTTAGGTTAGTGAGATGGTGACATGTAGCTTCCTTTGAATCACTCATCAAAAGTCACAAAATTGACTAAGGCAAAATCAAAGCAAAAGGCCAAAGAGATAAATCAATGAAGGAAAAAGGTCGTGCAATAACTAGTTTAAAAGTGACGAAGGTAAAATTCAAGTGGACGATTGAGTCACCAAAAAAGGACCTGACTAAGGCAAAATGTTGTGCAAAAGAACTAAATGAATGATTAAGACCGAGGTAAAGACAAAATTAGGTGCAGTCAATGTCATAAACTGAACAAAGCACAACCAAGGGAAAACTCAAAGACAACTTAATGAATGAGAACTTGGCTAAGGCAAATAAAGATGTCTGCATTAGCTACTATCAAATGTAAGATTTGATAAGAGATCTAAACCTAAAAATGGCTTAAGGCATAAAGGTATGATAAGAAATCTAAACCTGAAAATGGCTTTAGGCATAAAGGTAATGCTCGAACTAGCCATTTTAGCAAATGACTAAGATACAAGCTAAAGTGCACAAAGAAAATGCTTATACAAAGGTAGACAGGTTAAATCAAAGGCCATCTCACCTAGTAATGGTTTGTTGCCCTTTAACATGTTTGAAACTAGGTATCCCTTCCTCAAAAGGTATCTACTATGCCAAATAAGCTTAAATTCACTTAGATCGACACAACATGACACTAAACCAATATTCTCATTGGTTTAGTTAACTGTCGAATAATCACAAGGCAATTTACTCTAGTCATAATCACTTAAAAAACTACTCACTCTTATGAGCCAATGGGTCTATTCTTTAGAAGATTATACTTCTCGTATTAACACATATATCCATTTACTCCATTAAAGTTGAGAAGTCAAACAATGCATTTAATAAGGCATAGAAACACTAGTCAAATCTAAGGTTGAAGCCTTGTTATAGTTATCACAAAAGGACTAAACTTTAATAAAAATCTTCTTCATTTATTAGATGGTATCGTTATAGAGAAGGTTTATAACATGTAGTTTACTCAACTTCTGAGACCAAAGGGAATTTTCACAAGGCATCCTTTTTACCCAAATAACAACACTATTAAGATCTAAACAGTCTATCCTTATTGTTATTCCCAATAATAATCGTAAAGTTATATATACGAGTTCTACTCTATTTTAAATACGTTCAAGTTCATTAACTCATCATATTTTGATTATAAATAGAGGCACAATGCTCAACAAATATGTCATTCAAGACAAATATTTAAGCAAGGAAATCAATCTATCAATTTAATTAAAAGAGCCCAAAAAGGCTAAAGAATATTTTATACATAAGGATCCTTCCCAAGGTCCTGTAAACCAAGTATTCATAACAGATACAACTCAGTTTAACACTAAAGTTTCAATAAATTAAAAACAAATGTTTTAATCCATAATTGGGATATTATCCAAACTCTTTCTTTTGTAAGCATATTATAAGTAGGCTAGTTGTTAATGCATAGTGACGTCGAGATGGGAATTAAATTTGACCTTGGCCATTACAAACACAATTGGTGTTATGTGGTTGTTTCCATGTACTCTAAGGCCATGCCAACTTTTTTTTAGCTCTCAAGGGCTTTTTTCGCCATGCGACATCCTACCACTTATCTATTTGTCTAATAAGCTTTCACATTTGCACTTGTAACCCTAAGACTATAGACTATCAAGATAATACCATGTGGTAACATCCTACTAGCCTAGAGGCTTTACCTTATGTACAGACTTCTCTAGGACTGTAGGTTGCTAGGATGATGTCACATGGAAACATCTCACTTACTCACTGGCCTAGAGGTAAGCTTCTTGTATCGATTTCTCTAAGACTGTGGGTCACCATGATGATACCACTTGTCAACATCTCGCTTGCCTATTAGCCCAGAGGCAAGCTTCCTGTACGAACTTCTTTGAGATTTTAGCTAACCAAAATGATGCCACATGGCAACATCCTAATTTCCCACTAACTAAGAGGCAAACTTCTTATACGATCATCTTCAGAACTATAGGTTAGTAGGATGATGCCACATGGCCACATCCCACTTGCCCACTAACCCGATATTGACCCTACATCAGACCACCCTAATATCACTCTTAGGTTAGTGAGATGGTGACATGTAGCTTCCTTTGAATCACTCATCAAAAGTCACAAAATTGACCAAGGCAAAATCAAAATAAAAGGCCAAAGAGATAAATCAATGAAGGAAAAAGGTCGTGCAATAACTAGTTTAAAAGTGACGAAGGTAAATGGACAATTGAGTCACCAAAAAAGGACCTGACTAAGGCAAAATGTTGTGCAAAAGAACTAAATGAATGATTAAGACCGAGGTAAAGACAAAATTAGGTGCAGTCAATGTCATAAACTGAACAAAGCACAACCAAGGGAAAACTCAAAGACAACTTAATGAATGAGAACTTGGCTAAGGCAAATAAAGATGTCTGCATTAGCTACTATCAAATGTAAGATTTGATAAGAGATCTAAACCTAAAAATGGCTTAAGGCATAAAGGTATGATAAGAAATCTAAACCTGAAAATGGCTTTAGGCATAAAGGTAATGCTCGAACTAGCCATTTTAGCAAATGACTAAGATACAAGCTAAAGTGCACAAAGAAAATGCTTATACAAAGGTAGACAGGTTAAATCAAAGGCCATCTCACCTAGTAATGGTTTGTTGCCCTTTAACATGTTTGAAACTAGGTATCCCTTCCTCAAAAGGTATCTACTATGCCAAATAAGCTTAAATTCACTTAGATCGACACAACATGACACTAAACCAATATTCTCATTGGTTTAGTTAACTGTCGAATAATCACAAGGCAATTTACTCTAGTCATAATCACTTAAAAAACTACTCACTCTTATGAGCCAATGGGTCTATTCTTTAGAAGATTATACTTCTCGTATTAACACATATATCCATTTACTCCATTAAAGTTGAGAAGTCAAACAATGCATTTAATAAGGCATAGAAACACTAGTCAAATCTAAGGTTGAAGCCTTGTTATAGTTATCACAAAAGGACTAAACTTTAATAAAAATCTTCTTCATTTATTAGATGGTATCGTTATAGAGAAGGTTTATAACATGTAGTTTACTCAACTTCTGAGACCAAAGGGAATTTTCACAAGGCATCCTTTTTACCCAAATAACAACACTATTAAGATCTAAACAGTCTATCCTTATTGTTATTCCCAATAATAATCGTAAAGTTATATATACGAGTTCTACTCTATTTTAAATATGTTCAAGTTCATTAACTCATCATATTTTGATTATAAATAGAGGCACAATGCTCAACAAATATGTCATTCAAGACAAATATTTAAGCAAGGAAATCAATCTATCAATTTAATTAAAAGAGCCCAAAAAGGCTAAAGAATATTTTATACATAAGGATCCTTCCCAAGGTCCTGTAAACCAAGTATTCATAACAGATACAACTCAGTTTAACACTAAAGTTTCAATAAATTAAAAACAAATGTTTTAATCCATAATTGGGATATTATCCAAACTCTTTCTTTTGTAAGCATATTATAAGTAGGCTAGTTGTTAATGCATAGTGACGTCGAGATGGGAATTAAATTTGACCTTGGCCATTACAAACACAATTGGTGTTATGTGGTTGTTTCCATGTACTCTAAGGCCATGCCAACTTTTTTTTAGCTCTCAAGGACTTTTTTCGCCATGCGACATCCTACCACTTATCTATTTGTCTAATAAGCTTTCACATTTGCACTTGTAACCCTAAGACTATAGACTATCAAGATAATACCATGTGGTAACATCCTACTAGCCTAGAGGCTTTACCTTATGTACGGACTTCTCTAGGACTGTAGGTTGCTAGGATGATGTCACATGGAAACATCTCACTTACTCACTGGCCTAGAGGTAAGCTTCTTGTATCGATTTCTCTAAGACTGTGGCTCACCAGGATGATACCACTTGTCAACATCCCGCTTGCCTATTAGCCCAGAGGCAAGCTTCCTGTACGAACTTCTTTGATATTTTAGCTAACAAAAATGATGCCACATGGCAACATCCTAATTGCCACTAACTAAGAGGCAAACTTCTTATACGATCATCTTCAGAACTATAGGTTAGTAGGATGATGCCACATGGCCACATCCCACTTGCCCACTAACCCAATATTGACCCTACATCAGACCACCCTAATATCACTCTTAGGTTAGTGAGATTGTGACATGTAGCTTCCTTTGAATCACTCATCAAAAGTCACAAAATTGACTAAGGCAAAATCAAAACAAAAGGCCAAAGAGATAAATCAATGAAGGAAAAAGGTCGTGCAATAACTAGTTTAAAAGTGACGAAGGTAAATGGACAATTGAGTCACCAAAAAAGGACCTGACTAAGGCAAAATGTTGTGCAAAAGAACTAAATGAATGATTAAGACTGAGGTAAAGACAAAATTAGGTGCAGTCAATGTCATAAACTGAACAAAGCACAACCAAGGGAAAACTCAAAGACAACTTAATGAATGAGAACTTGGATAAGGCAAATAAAGATGTCTGCATTAGCTACTATCAAATGTAAGATTTGATAAGAGATCTAAACCTAAAAATGGCTTAAGGCATAAAGGTATGATAAGAAATCTAAACCTGAAAATGGCTTTAGGCATAAAGGTAATGCTCGAACTAGCCATTTTAGCAAATGACTAAGATACAAGCTAAAGTGCACAAAGAAAATGCTTATACAAAGGTAGACAGGTTAAATCAAAGGCCATCTCACCTAGTAATGGTTTGTTGCCCTTTAACATGTTTGAAACTAGGTATCCCTTCCTCAAAAGGTATCTACTATGCCAAATAAGCTTAAATTCACTTAGATCGACACAACATGACACTAAACCAATATTCTCATTGGTTTAGTTAACTGTCGAATAATCACAAGGCAATTTAATCTAGTCATAATCACTTAAAAAACTACTCACTCTTATGAGCCAATGGGTCTATTCTTTAGAAGATTATACTTCTCGTATTAACACATATATCCATTTACTCCATTAAAGTTGAGAAGTCAAACAATGCATTTAATAAGGCATAGAAACACTAGTCAAATCTAAGGTTGAAGCCTTGTTATAGTTATCACAAAAGGACTAAACTTTAATAAAAATCTTCTTCATTTATTAGATGGTATCGTTATAGAGAAGGTTTATAACATGTAGTTTACTCAACTTCTCAGACCAAAGGGAATTTTCACAAGGCATCCTTTTTACCCAAATAACAACACTATTAAGATCTAAACAGTCTATCCTTATTGTTATTCCCAATAATAATCGTAAAGTTATATATACGAGTTCTACTCTATTTTAAATACGTTCAAGTTCATTAACTCATCATATTTTGATTATAAATAGAGGCACAATGCTCAACAAATATGTCATTAAAGACAAATATTTAAGCAAGGAAATCAATCTATCAATTTAATTAAAAGAGCCCAAAAAGGCTAAAGAATATTTTATACATAAGGATCCTTCCCAAGGTCCTGTAAACCAAGTATTCATAACAGATACAACTCAGTTTAACACTAAAGTTTCAATAAATTAAAAACAAATGTTTTAATCCATAATTGGGATATTATCCAAACTCTTTCTTTTGTAAGCATATTATAAGTAGGCTAGTTGTTAATGCATAGTGACGTCGAGATGGGAATTAAATTTGACCTTGGCCATTACAAACACAATTGGTGTTATGTGGTTGTTTCCATGTACTCTAAGGCCATGCCAACTTTTTTTTAGCTCTCAAGGGCTTTTTTCGCCATGCGACATCCTACCACTTATCTATTTGTCTAATAAGCTTTCACATTTGCACTTGTAACCCTAAGACTATAGACTATCAAGATAATACCATGTGGTAACATCCTACTAGCCTAGAGGCTTTACCTTATGTACAGACTTCTCTAGGACTGTAGGTTGCTAGGATGATGTCACATGGAAACATCTCACTTACTCACTGGCCTAGAGGTAAGCTTCTTGTATCGATTTCTCTAAGACTGTGGGTCACCATGATGATACCACTTGTCAACATCTCGCTTGCCTATTAGCCCAGAGGCAAGCTTCCTGTACGAACTTCTTTGAGATTTTAGCTAACCAAAATGATGCCACATGGCAACATCCTAATTTCCCACTAACTAAGAGGCAAACTTCTTATACGATCATCTTCAGAACTATAGGTTAGTAGGATGATGCCACATGGCCACATCCCACTTGCCCACTAACCCGATATTGACCCTACATCAGACCACCCTAATATCACTCTTAGGTTAGTGAGATGGTGACATGTAGCTTCCTTTGAATCACTCATCAAAAGTCACAAAATTGACCAAGGCAAAATCAAAATAAAAGGCCAAAGAGATAAATCAATGAAGGAAAAAGGTCGTGCAATAACTAGTTTAAAAGTGACGAAGGTAAAATTCAAGTGGACGATTGAGTCACCAAAAAAGGACCTGACTAAGGCAAAATGTTGTGCAAAAGAACTAAATGAATGATTAAGACCGAGGTAAAGACAAAATTAGGTGCAGTCAATGTCATAAACTGAACAAAGCACAACCAAGGGAAAACTCAAAGACAACTTAATGAATGAGAACTTGGCTAAGGCAAATAAAGATGTCTGCATTAGCTACTATCAAATGTAAGATTTGATAAGAGATCTAAACCTAAAAATGGCTTAAGGCATAAAGGTATGATAAGAAATCTAAACCTGAAAATGGCTTTAGGCATAAAGGTAATGCTCGAACTAGCCATTTTAGCAAATGACTAAGATACAAGCTAAAGTGCACAAAGAAAATGCTTATACAAAGGTAGACAGGTTAAATCAAAGGCCATCTCACCTAGTAATGGTTTGTTGCCCTTTAACATGTTTGAAACTAGGTATCCCTTCCTCAAAAGGTATCTACTATGCCAAATAAGCTTAAATTCACTTAGATCGACACAACATGACACTAAACCAATATTCTCATTGGTTTAGTTAACTGTCGAATAATCACAAGGCAATTTACTCTAGTCATAATCACTTAAAAAACTACTCACTCTTATGAGCCAATGGGTCTATTCTTTAGAAGATTATACTTCTCGTATTAACACATATATCCATTTACTCCATTAAAGTTGAGAAGTCAAACAATGCATTTAATAAGGCATAGAAACACTAGTCAAATCTAAGGTTGAAGCCTTGTTATAGTTATCACAAAAGGACTAAACTTTAATAAAAATCTTCTTCATTTATTAGATGGTATCGTTATAGAGAAGGTTTATAACATGTAGTTTACTCAACTTCTAAGACCAAAGGGAATTTTCACAAGGCATCCTTTTTACCCAAATAACAACACTATTAAGATCTAAACAATCTATCCTTATTGTTATTCCCAATAATAATCGTAAAGTTATATATACGAGTTCTACTCTATTTTAAATACGTTCAAGTTCATTAACTCATCATATTTTGATTATAAATAGAGGCACAATGCTCAACAAATATGTCATTCAAGACAAATATTTAAGCAAGGAAATCAATCTATCAATTTAATTAAAAGAGCCCAAAAAGGCTAAAGAATATTTTATACATAAGGATCCTTCCCAAGGTCCTGTAAACCAAGTATTCATAACAGATACAACTCAGTTTAACACTAAAGTTTCAATAAATTAAAAACAAATGCTTTAATCCATAATTGGGATATTATCCAAACTCTTTCTTTTGTAAGTATATTATAAGTAGGCTAGTTGTTAAAGCATTAATAATATATCAAATTTTATCCCATTATTTACATAGCTAAAGGTACATCTCTAGGCTTAATTAAATAATGGAAGAACTAAGCAGTCTTCAATGACGTTCCACGTCAGCTCCTAAACATCTTCTAGCCATAGGAAGGAAGGTTCACCTCCCAACCTTTTGTCATCATCAAGTTTCTGCTCTAGACATCCTTGAGCTTGAGATTCCCAACTTTGAGCATGTTCATATCACTGGGCAAAGGCAAGGGTGGATATCTAAACAAGGTTGTTTGACACAAGGGAATGACCATGCCAAAACCTATAATCCTATTCTCGATTCTTACCCAAAGAGACCCCCAATCCCAAATACAATCAAACAAGCATTCAAATGAAGCTAAGCATTCTTAAATATAAACTAGCAGGTAAGCTTTCACAACATAACAAGGCCCACCAATTGATTGGAGTGGCAAGAGGGTAACTCACTATATTACTTCCATCCAATAGTCATGGGAGGGTTATGCAATTTACTATCGTGTCTCATCACGAGAGGCCTTAACAACTTCCACCATGACATTCATAGGGGAGTCAAGCATTCTACCACCATGTCTAGCATAGGAGGCTTGACATTCTTCCACCATGAAGATGTTGCTCAGAGACAACCAGTGCATTATGCCATGACAACATTAATACACTTCAAGTAAGAAGTTAAAACATCTAAATCAACATGGAGGAACACAACCTTTCTTAGGCCCTTAATTGGGAAAATAACTACATAGCGACTAGTGCACAACCATGGCAAGACAATAAGATAGGCAAAATAAATCAAGTGGTCTTGTTATCCTTTAAGCAAAAGATCAAACAAGAACAAAATCATTTCATTCCAAGGAAATAATTGAAAATAGAGGTTAAAAGAAAGTCCACCTATCAACTTCAAA
This sequence comes from Torreya grandis, assembly GCA_037957365.1. Lineage (NCBI taxonomy): Eukaryota > Viridiplantae > Streptophyta > Pinopsida > Cupressales > Taxaceae > Torreya > Torreya grandis. The sequence goes on from JARHVA010001128.1 coordinate 1,030,187, forward strand.
ACCACCTAGGCACTATCCTCCAGTTGTTTAGACTCAGCTCTCCTTACCAATGGTTCATATTTATTGCTATCTTTTGCTTAGTCTATCTTCTTTTAGTTGGCTAAAAAAAGTCCTCGACTAAGGGAGTTTGACTCTTGCATGTAGTCATTTGATAATCAACCAACCACTAATCACTTGCCAATCCATGCCTCATTAATGGACATTTTCCCCCATATTCAATTAAGGCACATGACCGATTCATAGGATTATATGGTTGCTTCCAAGACTTAGTTACCTCTTTTTCCACTTTATCTTAATACTAAGGCAATTAATGGGAGATATGCTAATAGGCCACTAGACATTCTAGACGTTGGTTGCAAGATCTTCAGGCCTGATGGCAATAAGTTTCACCAATCAAGCTTAAAGGCTGGCCACCTAATCAAATGCTACGTCCACTAGGTGGTAGACCAGGCAACTCATTACTTAACATAGGTCTAAAAAGGGTTAAATCTGATTTAGTGATATAACCATGTTTGGTGTAGTCTCTTTCCTTCATTGGCCCTTTCCCTATTCATACACACTCGATGCACACATCAATTTCCTCTAACCTAATAACTAATGCTACATAATTTAATCAAACATGACACTTAATCAATTATAGGCAACCAACATACCAAAGAATACAAACATTCACATAGTTAGGTTTTCATCACCTTATATGCATGAAAATGCTAAATCACAAGCTTATGATCAATGATTCAACATTATTTAAGTCAATTTATCTCATAGACATAAGCAACATTACATAAAAGAAATGTAAGCATCATAATTTCATAAGTAAATAATCCAAAACATGATTGATAACAGGTCTTTCTCATGGTTCCCAACACATGAAAAACCTCATACATCCTTGCAAGCCTCAATTGGATGTGACTCAATAACATAATTCAATAATCAGAACCTATAAATCATAATTTCATAGTCATGTTGTCAAAGATAAGCACTATGCAAGATAGGGCCTTACATGTTTCAATTACTTACCATCATGGACTTTGTATACGATGAAACCAACAAACAAAATCCCTAATCTCCCTTATTTCAACTCTACAAGAAATATTAGCCCAATTCAGAACAAGTAATTGAGATGAAAATATTCAAGAACTACCTTAACATCTGCTTGCCATGCAACCGAACATGATAAAACTGTTGTTATCACTTTTATCAAATCTACAAGAAACATTTATCCAATTTAAGGGATGTGATTGTCACGGGTATATTTAGGCACCCATTTAGGGCTTTGTTATCATGAACTCCCCACTGCCATTGATTATTTGTATACAACCCTTCCCCATGCTTTGATTTAATGATTCAAATGTAAAAATTGTTCTTAATAGACCACCCAAAGCAAAAGTTTTTAGTCCCTTTCGTAGGTTCATAAAAATTACTTGTACCTATAAGTGGGTGTATCTTAAATAAGCCACACATCCCTTTGTTGCACACATAAGTCTAACACCTCCATTTTTGTCCCTATTGTTCATTCTCTTCAATATTCGCTTACAATGTATTCGTCTACTCAATGAAATGTATATAAAATGCGACCTTGCATTCCACGTTTCACACTAGTTTATTTATCATGTGATAGCTCAATTCATGTCATTCAACACCAACTTCCTTTTTCTTCTAGGTCACACTGAATTTTTTTCATGGATTACAACCACTTCTTTCCTTCAGTGGCATCATCATTATGTGCATAAAGTCAAATTGAAGGGAAATAGTTCCATGTTTCTTCCTGTTATGGTGACTATTCAGGATAGAACATATGTATTAACTTACTCTTTCGGCTAACTCTAGGTATCACCAAGTTCACCTCACTGCACCCTCACGTGAAGTAATTTAACTTCTCAAGTGGTTTCAGAAAAGCCTTTATACAATTTCCTCCTTTGTTTTCTCCGCACAATCATCATTATTGGTTTGTTCCACTTTCTGCTTTGACACTTCAATGACATTATTGACATTGTCTGCACACATAATACAAATAGATGGCTAAGGAAGAAAATTTAAACAATGCCCACTGGGAAAAAGTTGTTACAATCACCAACATATATCAACCATTCACCCTGTGCTATGTGTTATAAAGCGCTTTCAACTTGTCCATCTTTCTTCCAACTGTTAGCAGCCTCATATTATAATATCAATGCCTTTTTGTTTAATAATGCAATCTCAATTAACATCTAAAGGTTTAAATTTTAATGATGCGTTACCTCCCTCAATCATTATTTCAATTCATTTTTATTTATTTTTTAATTATTTATCTTTTATTTTTTTAAATTTCTATTTACACATATAAATTGAATCAATTAAGTATAATTACAAGATAAAACAATGAAATATTATTCGTTAATTTTAAATATAAAAATAAAAACAATATATTTTATCATAAATTTTAAATATAAAAATAAAAACAATATATTTTATCAGTAAATTTTAAATATAAAAATAAAAACAATATATTTTATCGTAAATTTTAAATATAAAAATAAAAACAATATATTTTATCGTAAATTTTAAATATAAAAATAAAAACAATGTATTTTATCAAGTAAATTTTAAATATAAAAATAAAAACAATATATATAAAAGTAGACATAAAACATTAAAAAATAGTGGCAAAGTAAACACAATAATTTGACTACACAATGACCACTATTGAAACGAGAGAATGAAAATTAATAGCTTGAAACCAATAGCAGCTCCGTCACTCAATCCATCAACCACAAAATTTGTAGCATTCCACATGTATTGAATGGCATGAGAAAACCACATTTGAACTCCTCCGATGAAATGGGCATTCAAAATTATTTATACAAATATTTATTATTATTCTTCCCTCCGACGTTTACGTGGTGATATTCCCGCGGAAAGTGCTCATTTATGACTAATAGCAGCCGCTAGATATAAACTTTGTAGCCGCCAAATTAATTGATAAATATGTTCAGGTCAAAACCCACACAGCTAAGCTAAATTTGGTCGAGCTTTACCGTGAGAAAGAGAAGTAGCAGATAACAATTGCTCGCTGAAAGGATGTGAACATCCTAGTTTGGATTTTATGTGATTGCTGTAGTTGCGGTCGCTGGCTTGAATCCTGTGCCCTAGAAGGTAGGGTTAGTTAGAACATGTCTGTGGACTCGATAGGCCTGGCGTTGGAAACTCGTAAAGAGAAGCGGTGGCAGTGACGATGGCAATTTCTAGTATGGGCTCTGTCAAGGAAAAGAAGCTCTTTCTAGGGCAGGATGTAGAGGTATGTTTCTCTTGCAAATTGCAATGTATTATCATCTTCTTTCTACTTTCTCGTTTTTAACTTTTCTTAGCTGTCTTTTATTCGCTTAATTTCGAAAACAAAAAATTTGCCGCATGGAACTCCCAATTGTTAGAAGGAACTATAATAGCACAAACACGCTTTTTTTTATTTCGATTCCACGCACGAAGAGACTGACACGAGATCTTAGTTTCCGTTTTTCCCAAGGATTTGTAGGGTCGAATTCCATTTTCAACACACTCACAGACGCAGGGGTTTAAACTTCGATTTTAAGCATGGCGGCGCCCCATCTCAACCACTCTACCGATGTTAGAACAACTATATTATTACTTTGAAATTTGGCTTTTGCAAAAAATTGTTTAGAAGCTTACATTATTCCACAAAGTTTTTTCTTCTGAAGCTATTTTTCAAAACATTATAGACCGTCAAAGCTTTATGTCTTTTGTTTACTATTACCGCTTTCCCTGCAGAGTTATGTTAATACTTTGAATAATAGCTTTTGGAAACACAAGTGTAGAAGCCATACACTATTCAACACATTTTTTTTCCAAAACCTATTTCTCAAAACATTGTGGACTGTTGAAGCTTATAGTCTTTAATATATCATTACTGCTTTCCCGACTGAGTTATGGTGTGCATGTATATTCCATAAAACTAAAACCTAAATATTATGCAGGTCCGACAGCACGAGGAGGGGCTGCGAGGGTCATGGCATGCAGGAGCTGTGATTAAGGTACAAAAATTACGGCGCTATGTTGAATATAAGGAGCTTCTTAGTGAAGATGGAGTGAAGAAGCTTGTAGAAAGTATTCAAGTAAGTGAAACAGTAGAAGGTTTGGGTTGTAGGACGGGAAAAAAGAATAAAAAATACAGGGGCTGTATTAGGCCATTGCCACCTGCTTTGGAGCAGAAATGGAGGTATAGTTATGGCCTTTGTGTGGATGCTTTTTTTGAAGATGCTTGGTGGGAGGGCATTATTTTGGATGATTTAGAAGACTTTGAAGATAGGCCGGTCCTTTTTCCAGATGAAGGTGACATGCACATAATTCATAAGACTAATTTGAGGGTTACACAAGACTGGGATGAAAAGGAGGGGACCTGGACTGTCCGTGGGCATTGGGTTTTAGCCACTATGCGAGAGAATTTCCAGCGAGAAGGGTTGTCCATTAGGCTAGTTTGGTATTATTTAAGACAGAATGTTGGTTTTATAAAAAAGATAGGCGAATGGACTGCTGCTGCCCAAGAAGAAAAACTGTGTGTCAAGTTAATGAAGGAAGTTGTGGCTGAACTTGTAGCACAGCCCTCAAAACAGATATTACCATTTATGAAATCATCCACAGAAAATTTGAAATTAGCTTGTAACTATTCAAATGCACAGGAATTGCTGCATGCTGAACTGAAAGTCTTGAATGAGACTCAGGAGTCTGAGGACCACAATGCGGGGGCCATAATTTATTGTGAAACATCAGATCTCAGAGGGACTTTAGATTCCATTGCTGCTCCAGACACTGTGATTGCTTTATATGCTGGCAAAAAAGATTTGATGACAACCATACATGGAAGCACCAACAAGCCATGTCAGCACCACCCTGAGTTAGACTTCAATGATGTAATTGATTCCGGAGATAAAAAAATGTGTAATGCATCATCTAGTGCAGTAGATATCGGTGTCCAAGTAGACTGCATCCACAAAGAATTATCCAATGTTTCATGCAGAGGGTCTGATCTCATGGTCTCAACAGAATGCAGCAGAAGCCCACTAGAATCCGAGGAGGCCTGTGTGGCAGAAGTGAAGGGACGAGCATGCTCAGGAGGTAGAAAATCGTGCAGCAATGCAGCCAATGAATCAGATTTGGACGAACAAATAGACTGCTCAGACACAGTATTATTGAAGGATTTACTTATCAGAGCAAATCCAAAGAAAAATAAAGGACACATTGATAGGGTATTGTCCAATGCTGTAGCCAATTGTACAGGTTTGAAGGATAAATCAGAGTGCATTGAAATACTGGTCTCAGAGTTTCCATCCTATGAGACATGTTCAAATGACAAAATAGAGTGCATTGACAGAGTATTATCAGAGTCTTTAACCAGTGGATTGAAGGATCGAGTTGATTCTACCAATGTTACAAATGTATCTAACAATGTTCCAGGTAAGTGCAAATCCCTTGCTTTGGCAATTTCCAGGAAACCTGTACAGAAGCATAAATTGGGACGCCAATCAACCCCAACTCCAACATGGGAGCCACCAGCAAACGGAGTATCCTTTGACTCTAAGTTTTGTCCCCTAGCGGTCCTTAACTATAATCCTACTTTGGACAAGAATTTAAAGAAAGAATCCTGCACAAAAGCAAAAATGCACCTTCTAGCTGTAGGATGGAGATTTGAGTTTAAACGCCGCCGCAGCAGGGGAAGATGTGATATACGCTATGTTTCACCAACAGGTCATAATTACTATTCTCTATTTCGAGCTTGTTTGGCATGGAAGAATGAGCAGATGGTTCAGGGGCTGATAGATGGGTGTCATGAAGATAATTCAGTGGCTGAAAAATCAAAAAACTATATGCTGGGAAATGTGTCTGCATCTCTTTCCCTACAGAAAACTGGTTTAAGGATTACAAAAAACATGTTAGCTTCAGCTGTTGGATTTGGAAAGAGCTCACAGAGAATCTTTGACTCATCAGAAGGAGCAAAATATGAATCCAACAATGACAAGAATGCAGAAGTTGCTTCCAAAATTTATAAAGGATCAAAACAATGGGTTAGCAAGGGTGAGAAGCTTCATGGTCATAGCAATAAGAAGAGACATTTTACATGTGAGGTGTTTCCTTTACCAGTATCAACTCAGAGTTTGGAGGCATGTGATTTTCAATCAAAGCACTTTGACCAGGACATTGTGAGAATAAATGCAAGCACAGAAGGATCAAAACCCAAAAATTCAGGGCAAGGTTCAGTATGTGTTTCTGGGTTGAGCAGTAAAAAGCGTAAATTCAATTTGGAAGAATCACCGGGAGCTCATAAATGTAAAAATGCAAAAAGTTGCCGCCTTCTGCTGAAAAGAAAGGACAAATCAGCCAATGGTTACCGAATGCAGGTTCTTCTTTCAACCCCAGAAAAGTCAAAAGGTTCATCTTCAAGCCAGAGTAGGCGTACTGTCCAATCTGTTTTATCCTGGATGATAGAAAATGACATGGTGGCTGAAAACCAGCGGGTTTTTTACTGGAATAGAAAGGAAAACTATTCAATGGCAGAGGGTTGGATAACCTGCAAGGGAATTCTATGTAAATGTTGTAGAAGGGTATACTCTCTAAGTAATTTTGAAGCCCATGCGGGAAGCAAACTTCACCGGCCTTCTTCAAATCTTATTTTAGAAGATGGCAGGTCATTGCTGCAATGCCAGATGCAGGTGTTGGACAACAATAATAGGTCAAAGGGGTGTGGATCACTAATGAGGGGAAGAAGAAAGAGAAAAGCTCAATTTCAAAGTGACGACATCTGCAAGATCTGTCATTTTGGTGGAAAGCTGATTCTATGTGATCATTGCCCAAATTCATTCCATATAGAATGCATTAATATGGAGGTATGTTTTTCTGTGTTTTTTGTTAATCAACTCTTGGCATTTGTAGGTTGGATACACCAGTCTTTACTGTTTGTCACACATATCACCATTCTATTACCACATGGAACACCTATTCTGGCAGTGTGTTTACATTACTAATACAAGTATCTTAAATATATCTATCTGGAAAACCCTAAGAAATATCAATCTCAAGGTGCCTATCTTGGATTTGTCACATATCACACTGATTAATGACTCATTACCTTCACTCTAAATTTTTTGCTGACTCGTGTTAGATAGCCTCAATCTAGCTGCATCACTATGTCGGGCTTCAAAAAAAAAATTATGGGAAAAAAATAACAAACTCCAAACTCCATTGTATATCCAAGATAAGATATCACGATTTTTCGATCGCCTTCTCCAAGCAAGAAGAAAAACTTTTGTATGATGGTCAAATGGAGATCAAATTTAAGTTTGGTCAACTTTTTTGATATCTTACACTTTTACACTCGCTCCTTCCACCTCTTGTCTATCAATGTAGTTAAGCTTCTCGGGGTAATAAATTGGTTCTAGTTAACAATTAAATAGCTACATGAAGGACCCATGTCTACTTCTTCTCATTGCATGTCATATCTAGATTTTATGCCTATTTTTCTTGTTCCATATTGGAAAGTGGCTTATTTGTTGTTGTTTCGTTTTGCTTTAGCAATAAGAGTCAACAAAACTTTCCATCATCCATGCAACTATTTAGGGAAGGTGGGCTAGCAGTGGTACACCTTAAGTTGACAATTTAATAATATGATATGTAGGCATCAATTGTTGTACCAAGCACATTCATTTGAAAGTTTAACATGTTTTTAATATATTTTTCATTTGGTGTATTTAATTATAGGGAAACTTATGATTTGCAGTGATATATTTTATTTTAAATGGATTAAAAAGAAGGTTGATTAGATACTTCTACATTGGTATCCAATAATTGTACATTAGTATCTACTAGTTGTGAATCTTACATGTTATGATGTGATTGGTTACTTTACATTATTATTGGGTAAAAGTTGATCAACTATTACGTATTTTTATGAGAACTATTGGTTATTTTTATGATAAGTATTGGATTTTGTATAATCATGTACTATTTTCACCATAGTTACCAAAATTGCGAAAATTTCGCTATTAAACTTCAACCGCCCCCAAAAACATGTTTTTCATCGTATAAACCACAGTGAATACCCAGTCAACCCGTGTAGGTGTTAAAATTGTTGACCTTGGCAATTAAAACGTGGAAATTACGATTTAAACACGAAAAAATCGCGATTTAAATTGGAACGACGCTTTTTTCAAATATAAGTGCAAAAAAAAGAATACAACAGTCATTTTAACACCAAAAAATTGCAAAATTTTGAGAATTTTCGAGAGCAGAATTTCAAGAGGATAAAATCAACGGAGAGTATAGAGATTTTCAGCGACGGGTTCAAGAGGTTCGAGAACCTTTAGGTTTCAGCAACAAAATTGACATTTGGTCCTCAGTTTTCACTAACTCATAAAATTTCCAATTAAGTTCAGTTTTATTTTTATATATATCTTGTAAAATGTAAATAAAAATTATAAAAATTAAAAAATCCCTAACCCAACCCCAACCCTAACCTAAACTCATTTTTTTTATATATATTTTTACCCTAACCTAAGTTCAGTTTTTTTTAATATATAACTTTTAAAATGTAAATAAAAACCATAAAACTATAAAAATATCTAACCCTAACCCTAACCGCACGGTTAGGCTAGGGTTAGTTTTTTAATTAAAAATTAAATTTAAACCTAACCCTAACCCTAACCTGGTTGTTAGGAATTAGATTTTTTTTAAATATTCTTTTTTTAATAAATTTTTATAGTTTGTAATCAATAAAAAAAATCTATAAAAAATTATTAAAAAAAAATAATTTATTCTAAGGAATTATTGTAATTTGCTAATAAACTTCGATGAATAAAAATTAAATAAAATAAAAACTACAAAAAAAGACGTTTCTTAACCTTAACCCTAATCGTACGGTAGGGTTAGGGTTAGGTTTTTTTTTTTAATATTAAAATTTAAACATTACTATTTTTTTGCAATGAACTAATGTCAATGAATTTCGATTAATAAAAATTAAAAACTAAAAAAAAAAAAAAAAATGTTGCCTAACCCTAACCTTGTAATGAATATTTTTTATTTTTTAACGCAAACAAAAAAAAAACATTGTTTACTTATTTTTATTTTTTGAAGCAATGTTTTTATATTATTTTATCATGTATGTATTTATTACTAATTATTGCAGGAATGCAAAACAATAATAAAAAAATAAAAGCAAACAAAGCATCTCTAAAACATTTCCTTTTCTATTCTTCTTCTTTTTGTTCTTTTGGGATTTGTCGTTCGGTTGAAAAACTGGTGCAGGGGGGTTGTAGTGTCAAACGGATGTCGTGCCTACAAGCTTTGAATTGTCCTCTATGAGCAGGGATTTCATTAGACAAAACAAAGACCTTTCACATAGCATTTCTTTCAGTGTTACTCTGCTCTCACGTATCACTTTGTTCTCACAGACATCTCTTTTTTACGTACTATCATTCTTTCACGTACCTTCAGGTATATAGGAAGGTTTGGTATATCGAGAGAATTGCTCTTCCGTACTATTACTCTTTCATGTACCTAAGGGTATATAAAAATGTGTATGGTATATTGGACGGTTTGGTTATTGAAGATTTAGGTATATCGAAAGACGAGAGTGATAAGGGTTTATTCTGGAAGTGATAAGGAAAAACTAAACACCTTCAAAATATTTTAGCACTTAAACAAAAAAATTTATGCTACACTATATATTTGATCATCATGCCATGTGTAAAAGATTTTGCATGGAACTACTGCACCAAAGTCGAGCCAGACAACACAAACAAGATGAAATGCAACTTTTATGGACATATATGCAATGGAGGCATATACCGCTTCAAGTGGTATTTGACGAGACAACGAGGGCCGAAGTTACACCTAACACTAATGCATGCTCTATAGATGTCACTAATCAAGCTATAGCAACATTCCAACGATATTCAGATTCAAAGGCAAAAAGGGCAGGAACATGTACAGAAGTAGGTTCTAACCCTTCAGATGCAAGAGGTGATGAAGAATATGATGACATGCTCGGGCTATCAACAAAACGTGAAAAAGGGGAATGAGAGGTCTCATGTGACACCTGGATTTGTAGGCCAAACACAAGTGGAGGAAACATTCATGCATTCTTTAGCCCCCACACTACCCTTGGAGTGCAAACCACACTAGAGAGTACATGGTGAAAAAAACTGTGCATGAACAAGCAAAGAAGACAATTTTTAATTTTTGGTATTGGCAAAGTATGGTGGTTGCAATTGCAATTGCAAGTCCAGGGTTCTCAGCCCATCATATGAGGCTTTGTGGACAGATTTGTTGAAGGATGTCGTACAAGATGTGAGTGATGTCCTTGCAGAACATCGCAAAGAATGGGCATAGTCGGGATGCACTATCATTTTAGATGGATGGACAAATAGAATGAATCGCACGCTTATCAACTTTGTTATGTTGTGTAACATTGGCATTGCGTTTTTTAAGAGTGTTGATGCATTTGATCAGATAAAATTGAGTGAGGCATTGTTTCATCTATTTGATGAAGTTGTGATTAAGGTGGAGCCATAAAATGTGATCCAAATCATAACTAATAATGCTACTGCTTGTGTGGTTGTAGGAAGGCTTTTTATGGAGAAATATGCAACTATTTTTTGGACTCCATGTGTGGTGCATTGTCTTGATTTGATTTTGGAGGACATAAGCAAAATTCCATGTGTGAAATAGGTTTTGCAAAAGACCCGCACAATCATGAAGTTCATATACAGTCACACAAGGGTTCTTAGTATGATGTGAACATTCACAGATGGCAAGGAACTTCTTCGGCTAGGGGTGATAAGGTTTGCAACCCACTTTCTTACCTTGTAGACTCTTTTCCAATAACAAATGAATTTGAAATGAATGTTCATTTGAAGTGAGTGGGTGGAATGTTTTTTTTGCAAAACATATGGATGGCGGAATAGTGAATGACTATGTTTTCTCACCGTCCTTTTGAGAAGAGATAGAGCAAATTGTGTTATTCTTCGAGCCTTTAGTTCAAGTTTTGAGACTTGTCGATGGGGATAAACCCCCTATGGGTTATTTGTATGAAGCAATGGATAGGGCCAAAGAAGCTATTAAGGGCAGATTGGAGAATAACGAGACAAAATACATGCCACTATCTCCCATAATGAGACAATAATATGCATTTTGACAAGAGCGAGACAACGAGACAAAGTAATAACAATAATATGCTATTCCTCTCATTTTTTGTTCCATTATGACAATAATATGCATTTTGAAATGTAAATGTAATGAAATTTGAATATTTCAGAAAAGTAATGAAAGAAAATAGTTGATTGATTTGGATGACATACAATCTCATTTATCTTCCTCGCATACTCTGTATTATGTATGTCATGTCCCTCTTTTAATAGGGACATGATAAAAGACCTTTAACTTTTAAATCCTTTTTGGAGGCAAAAAGACAATTTTAAAGGGAAGGATTGAAATGTTTTTAAGTGAATATGCATAAAATTACTTTTAAAATAAATAAATTATGTTTTCAAATTCACTTAAAAGAGGGGCCTTTAAGGGTTTAAGATGATTTAAGTTATTTTATAAAAATAAAAGGCAAAAAGAGGGAAAAAAAATAAAAATCATAAGGACTTATTAAAGATTTTTTAAGTTATCCTCATTTCCCTAATTTGGACACTACACTTGGGAGGATTATTTAAAACAAAGAAAGGGTTAATCAATTCATTCATATTTGCATTTGATAACGATTTTCTTGGAGTCTAAGCATGAAAAACAAAGACTTGCACTTGACTGATGTAAACACTTTCAAGGAAGCAACCCGAAATTTAGATCTAGGCAGTTTCATCTAGGAGTTGCATTGAGTAGAATCGAGTTTGGAAGGGTGTTTTTAACACCAAAGATCATTCGGAGGTTGAACGAATCAACAAAGGAGCTGGATGCTTGCTTCAAACACTGTCTAGGGCAGCGATCACCATTGGTTAAGCGCTGTGCAAGTCTGCAGGGGCAGCGTCTTGGAGGTGGACGACCCACTTTGGGGTCCTTCTAAGGCTTTTGAAGGTGTGGAACAACGACACAATATTTTCTACTATTTTATTTGATTTTTTCAGCCGCTTGGATGTCCAAAAATCAGGGTTTTAGTTGATTATTTGGCCATTAATATTTATATAAATTCTGCTATTTCTTGGAAAGCTTGAATAATAACTTGGAGCTGATTTCAAATCATTTACAGCTGTATTTTGTCAAATTTCAAATTGCTAGGGTTTGTAGAAAATTCTGGAAATCAATATCTAATTATTGAAGTGATTGAACATAGCTTTTATTTATCGAATACCCCTTGGAAGGGACATTACAGTGGTATCAGAGCCAAATTTTGGCTAGTTGTGGGTTTTGCAGTGATACATGCAAGAAGGATATAACTTGAGAAGTAAGAAGAAAGTGGGAGAGCTTCCACACATGGAAGACATTTCTCACCAAAATCAATCAAGAGGCGGAGAATAGAGAAGGACAAAGGCTTGATAGGTACACACAAGCCCAAGAACAAATGATGGCCATGATGGTAGAGTTTGTGTGAACCGTGAAGGAGTTGAAGGGTGACAAGCCACCTAATGGGGATGGCAGTGCTTCAGGAAGTCACCATATCTTGGGTCAGCCTTCTAGGGGTTTGGGAGGAGCTTCATGTTGGCCTAACCAGCCTATCTTTTTGCAAGATGAGGTGGGCATTCCCAAGGGGGAAACACAACCTTCATTAAGGGACACTTTGTTAAAAGATTTTGATGAGTATATGACATATCCAACCCCTTTCAAGGAGCAAATGGATTTTTCAGCTTTCACTTCTTGGAAGCATTGTCAAATAGGAGGCACTAGGGCTGACTACAAGCACAAGGGCATCCAAGCAGGACTCCACCACGCTTTGGGTAAGCTTGCACTTTCAAATTTTGATGGTTCTCCTAAAAGTTCAGCTAGGGCTTGGATTTTAAAAATAGATACTTATTTTTCACTAAGATCTATGTTGGAAAAAGAGGCTATTCAGTTTGCTACCTTGCACTTGGAAAGGGCTGCCCATGAATGGTGGTATCATGGGTTGGTTACTCAAAGTCACCAACTCATTTCATCTTATGAGGAATTCAGTGAAAGGATTATTGAGTGATTTGATAGGACCGATCAAGAATTACATTTTAGAGAATTGACTCAATTAAAACATAAATACATATTGGAGGGGTATGTAACTGAATTTGAAAGGCTTTCAGTTATGGTAACGGATGTTTTGGAAAGAAGGTTAGTGGTTCTCTTCGTGGAAGGTTTGATGGATCCAATTAGAGGATTGGTCAAAGCTTTTGCCCCGTTTACTCTTCAAAGAGCCATTCAAAAGGCTCTTGATCTTGAGTCCTCAACTCCACAAGGTAAAATTCTGCCCTTTAATTTTCAGAAAACTAATGTTTATAAGCCCTATGGACAGCCAAAAAATAAAATAATAATAATAATAATTGGGGGCAGCCAAGAAGCAACAATTTTGGGCCACCAAGACCAACTCCTTTGGGGCAATTGGACAAGCAAAACCAACAGGGTTTGGGGCAACGAAGAGAGCTGCCAAGAGGGAATTTTGAAATAAGAAATGAATTAATAAGAAAGAAATTATGTTTTGATTGCAAAGACTCTTGGTCACCGGGTCATCATTGCCGTGGAAATGGTCAAGTATACTACATTGAAGTGCATTCAGATGGAGAGGATGAGGATGTTGAAGATGATGCAACGACCTATGAAGAGGAGCACTTGGAAGTTTTTGGAGGAGAAGATTTGGAAGGCACTTTTGCTTCCCTATCAGGGACACCCAAGTACTATCCCTTTCGTGTGAAGGGAAGTATAAAATATATGGAAGTCACTGTTCTTATTGATAGTGGAGCCACACATAATTTCATTGATAAAAAGTTAGTAGCTTTATGTGGTTTGCAATTTATTGAATTCAATGGTTTTCGTGTAATTGTGGTGGATGGCTTCACCATCTCTTGCACCACAAAAATCCCAAGCTCAATCTAATGATGGGAACACACCTCATTGAAGATGATTTTTATGTGGTTGGTATTGAAGAAACTAACCTTGTGCTTGGTATATAGTAGTTGCACTCTCTTGGATAGTACACCCAAAAGGGCCATGTCCAAAAGAATGGAAGGTATGATTAAGGAAGAACTCAGATTGGGACAGCTAAGCAAACATAAATTTCTGAGTTGGGACAGCCAATTATCATAAAGGAAAAAATATTCAATGATGACACATGGAGCCAAGGTATGATGGGTAAGAGTTCCCAATATGGGAAATGCAATATGAAAATTCTAAGGCAGCCTCTAAGGTATGGAAAAAGCTTCCAAAACTCTATGAGCATCAGCTGGTTTTTTAAACACATTATAGTATGTATCCCAATGCATGATGGTATGAGAGGATTATTGAGAAAAACGAATGATATTGAAGATTTAGGATTTGGGATGAGTCATTCAGCTACCCCTTTCCTTGCCCATGTTGAGAAATTGTGCTTAACTAGGATATTTGGGGAGTTTGAAATTCCATATTGTAAGGAAGACAAGAAATTTGAAATTGAATTGGTGAAGATTTCCCAAGTATTTTTGGCCATTCCAGCCTATCATACAAATTGAAAACGTGTTGCTTGAAGTGCCAATTCAGTGGAGAAGACACGCTCAAAAATCTGAATCAAAAGGCCACTTGGTATAGTTATAAAAGAGGGAACAAATCATCTGCTACAGCTGGGTTTGTATACTTGGGAACAAGTTGGAAGAAGTGATAAACAGCCCACTACAAGGCCTGGTTTTGCAAAACAAGGTAAGGTTTCCTTTAAAAGCAAAGGACCAAATACTACTCCACCTTGTTTAAACAAGCAACATACACACTTGGGGAAACCAATTTGTGTTTCCAAAAATCCTAAGGTGCATAAGAAGGGCAGTTATTCAATTGCTTGCAAATCTGATTTCTTATTTATGATCATAATATCTCTTGAAAGTGACATAAGCACTAAAAAATCGAATGATTTCACTCTAACCAAGAACGGCAAGGTGGTAAAGAAACATGACAGTTATATGACAAAGGAATGGACTCACTCCAAGGCCATGGTGCAAGAAAAATGGTATGGTAAAAAAAGATTTAACATCCCTACACATAAAATTTCAGTTTGTAGAGTGCATCAAGAGAGGAAATTGAAGATTTCTTTCAGCCATCATGTATTGCATACAGCAGGGCACAAGTGGGGCAGCAAGAGGGAAAGGAGATAAATCAGTGAAAAAAAGATTAAGAAGGATAAGAAGGGCTGCATACTTGGTGACATGCAAAGAATTGCGGCCATGTTTTACAAGCCAACCTTGGCCAACAACCCTCAAGAGGAAGAGAAAGGAGTTGTTTTGACTAACATGTTTGTTTTATGTGCAGATAAGAAGACAAGGGCAAACAAAGACTACCTAGCTGGAACATCAATTTCCAGCGACCCATATAATGACAAATTCCAAGCTTCTATTGCTTCTCACATCTTAGAAGCATTTTTTGAATATATGGGGTCAAGAAGGAAAAAGAGCAACATAAGGTACTGCTGCCGTTTGCTTAAATCATACGAAAGCTTTATATACAGCTATAACAAACATCACCAAGAGGGGTCTCTTCTTTGGAAAGGGCCTAGATTCGAAAGTGGCACAAGACCAACCATGGAGATAGCTTTTTGGTTACTTCTATTGCATGAGGACAAGTAATTTTGAACAGGGAGGATTGTCATGCCCCTCATTTGATAGGGACATGATATAAGACCTTTAGCCTTAAAACCCTTCTTGGGAGTTAAAGGACAATTTTAAAGGGAAGTAAGGATTGAAATGTTTTAAAGTAAATATTCGTTATAAAAAGTACTTTTTGTTTTCAAATTCACTTAAAAGAGAGGCCTTTAAGGGTTTAAGATGACTTAAGTGATTTTATAAAAATAAAAGGAAAAAAAGGGAAAATAGAAAAAGATCATAAGGACCTATTAAAGATTTTTTAAGTTATCCTTCCTTTCCTAATTTGGGTGCTACACTTGGGAGGATTATTTAAAGCAAATAAAGGGTTAATCAATTCATTCATGTTTGCATTTGATAACGATTTTCTTGGAGGCTAAGCACAAAAAGCAAAAACTTGCACTTAAAGGACGGAAACCCTTTCAAGGGAGCTAAATTGAGGACGAAAACTCAAAATTCAGAGCTAGGACAACTTCATCTAGGAGTTGCATTGAGCAGAATCGAGTTTGGAAGGGTGTTTTTAACACCAAAGATCATTTGGAGGTTGAGCAAATCAACATAGGAGTTGGACATTTGTTTCAAAGGTTGTTTAGGGCAACGATCACCATTGGTTAAGGGCTGCGCAGGTCTGCAGGGGCAGCAAACCAGTTTTGGAGGTGGACGACCCACTTTGGGGTCCTTCTAAGGCTTTTGGAGGTGTGGAACAACCACACATATTTTCTATCATTTTATTTGATTTTTCCAGCCATTTGGATGTCCAAAAATCAGGGTTTTAGCTAATTATTTGTCCATTGATATTTATATAAATTTTGCTATTTCTTGGGAAGCTTGAATAATAACTTGGAGCTGATTTCAAATCATTTACAGCTGTATTTCGTCAAATTTCATATTGCTAGGATTTGTAGAAAATTCTGGAAATTAATATCTAATTATTGAAGTGATTGAATATATCTTTTATTTATCTAATATCCCTTGGAAGGGACATTACAATGTATCTATTCTCTATGCAATTGAAATGCCTAATATGTATTTCGATGCAATGGAAATGCATTTAAATTTTTAAAAAAAAACCGTTTTTTCTTTTTTTTTCCGCATTTTCCTGACGGTTTTAAGTTTTCCGATTTTTTTTCGATTAATCACGATTTTTTGAAAAACACTTACATTTTTGTAAAAACAAATTTTTCCTCAAATGATTAATGCTACTTTGATTTTCACTATTGGGTTCTATGTTCACTACGACTATTTTCCACTAAAAGGTTACTGGAGAGAAAATGTTGGTCCTTGAAAGCTTTGAAAATAATTATTTTTATGTTTTTTAGATTGTTCTTTGTTTTCATCTTGAATTTGTGATCATGTTAGAAATGGTGGCATACTAGTATGTTCAAATATTTCTTTTTAGTCCACGAAAGATCCAAGTAGGAAATTTCAATCCTTCTTGTTATTTCATTTTTTCTAGTTAAATGAGTAGGGTTTCTATTAGAGTCTCTGCCCTTGGAAGTAAAGCAAAACATATTGTTGATATACATAAA
This sequence comes from Torreya grandis, assembly GCA_037957365.1. Lineage (NCBI taxonomy): Eukaryota > Viridiplantae > Streptophyta > Pinopsida > Cupressales > Taxaceae > Torreya > Torreya grandis. The sequence goes on from JARHVA010001128.1 coordinate 1,047,477, forward strand.
TGCACCAACATCAACAATAAAGTGAGGTCTATTCTACCACCCTTAACTACAGACCAAAAGAGAGAGAAAGCAAGCTTCAAGGAGCATAAGATGTGACCAAAAACGACCAAAACACCACCAACCAATAAAGACTAAACCAAGTAGAAGTGATACACAAAAAACCACCATTTACAAATCAACTTCCAACAAGGCCCCGCCATCCATCTACTACAACTAAGTGTTTGTCCTTCTCATGAAGCTTTTCAGGGTCCTTGAAGTCTGCGAGAACCATCATTTTTGCTGACAATACCTTTGTTTGAGCTTTCCATTATGTTGGACACTCCCAGCCATGCTTGGTAGGGAATGGGCTAGGTACATGGAAGTTTGAACCTTCACTGCACTTAGGTATGCGAAAGGGGTACATAAGGGCCCAAGGGTTCCAACGTATTAGTGAAGGATTCCATATTTGTGCCCATTTTTTGCTAGACTTGCAATTCGGCTTACAATTATGTCACCTTGGCTCTAAGCAGAGCAATAATGTCTCTTTCATTGGGAGCCACAAATTTTGAATTAGATTGGCATGAAGAGATGAAGCAACTAGAGGAGATGTGAATCTCTCTTCTTGGGCCTTGTTGTATTTCCTTAATTTATAGAATACATTGAGTTGTCCGTCGGTCCATAGGCTCTTTGAGTGGTCAACTCAGGGTAAATGTTATTAATTCAATGGGTATTACCGTTTTTATAAGAGGATAGGCCCACCAATTAATCACATAGATCTATTTTATTCTTTTCTTATTGAGCATATTGTTATCTGGAAAACCTTATGCAACTTTATCCAATATTTTGTGTTGGTGTTTATTCTTTTCATATATGTCTATATTTCATTTTTGTTAGCCATGGAATATTGCACTTAAACACTAATATGGTATAGAGACTAGGATTTTTAATCTGCAGTGTTGGTCCTTTGCAAACATGTGCGAAACACGTGGTGTGGCGAAGGCATGATTGGGAAACGAGGAGTGTTCAGATTTTTTTGAAAGGGCTGGATTTTTGAAGAGATTGCAATTCAGCATGTTGGTGGCTTTAAAGGATGTTTCTGGTGGTAGATCTTTACATCTTGTGCAATCTGGAGGTTTGGAGAGCTTATTTGAAGAGAAAAGTTGTTTTTGGCTTGTTTGGACAAGGTGTTGTTTGTATAAGGAGATTAGGATTTTTAAAGGAACCCTTGATTGGAGTTGAAATCTTTGACGTTTGATTATATTTTTGGATTTCGAGCAAGATTTTGTCTCATATCCATTTTTCGTTCATTGAAAAATTATTTCTTTTGGGGCTCGAAATTGGCTGCAAAAGATTTTTGGGGATAGGAGGCAAGCACATTGGTGAGCATCAACTAAGCGATAAGCGACTAGTAGTGGATCAGAGTAGGGTAGTGTGGTTGGTCACACCATGTAATTGTGTGGATCGAGGCAGAGGGGGTTGAAAGGACCTATATCGAGCGGTCTCATGAGGAATTGTGCGATGCCTTTTGACTAGCTATTTGTGGTAGTTCTTTGAGAAGATTTGGGCTTGACATATTTGTGGTAGGCACATGGCCTACCTTTGTTGGTAAGGTGCGAGCCTTCCAACTATGAGGTTGTGGGTTCGACTGGAGCCTTGGGTGATTTTGTTGATTTGGTCTTTGTGGTGATGCGGTGATTCCTATGGGGACACATGGCATGCAAGGTGAATTGGTAGTGAGTTGGTAGCTAAGGTGTTATCTAGGTGGTAATGATATGGCTGCACAAGATGGTGCCACATGGTAGTTTGTACTTGTAATGTGGCAGTCTGTGTAGGCACAAGTGGCAAATCCTACATCGGTGACTAGGTTGTGATGTGGCAGTCCTAAAGATGGTGATGTGGTGGTTTGTACAGTGCTGACACGGTGGCTCCGTACAAATTGATTAAACACAAAATACCCTTCAAGTTGAGGTCGCTGACACTTGTCTAAGTATCACTAGAAGCCACATTTTTGCTATTTGTAGCAAATCAAATCAATATTTGGACAATAAATCACATAACGACGTTTAGTGTTACCAACAAAGCAGAGTAGTTACACTCAAGGCACAATCAATGTAGCAAAAGACACTTGACACAATCAAGTATTGCGTGCTTGGAGGCAAAATTTTGAACAAGCATATTTTTGTCATAGAACTCTGTTTGACATCATTTCAAAGCATTGAAAAGGTGTTTTTGAGCTCTTCGTTGTGGTGTAGAGAGTCGCAACATTTGACGATTTTTGACAAAGTCTTGCAATGGATATGGTTCTTGACGCATCTCACTTCCTAAGGCAGTATCATAGGTAAGGCATCTAGGAAATGCATTATGTATTCATGGCCTAGGGTTTATGGTGAATTGTTGATGAGACCGAGACTTCCAAAGGTGGAGGATAAGCAACCTCTATATAATTATAGGGTAGATTTGACAAAAGTGCTAGTGGTTCATAGTCTCCTAAGCTTCATCATCACGTTGTTGGGAAGAACACTATTAAGGAGATATGAGATGAATTGAAGGTGTTTGATCATCTAGACCATGATCGTGCTACTGCTTGCAGGTTGGTGGGAGTAAATTAGCCTTGATCCTTTATTTTTTTGAAGGATTGATGATTGCTTGTGCAAGATAAAGGACATCGGCACCAATATTCAAAGTGTGGAAAGGAGTTTGTGAAGAAGGATGATCAGTTGGTGGACATCGCAATTGAGAGTCTCAAAGAGCTATATGATGTATTTTTGTCGACATGTATCTCCAACAAGGTCATGAAGAAGGACAAAGAGAATATGACTTTTGAAGAACTTTGATAGATGTTGATATGGACACGTGTCTATCTTCATCTTCTTCTCTTTTTTGTAAAAAACGTTTTGTTGTTCAACATCTTCTGTCTGCTGATATGTGTCTTGGTATTTTGATGGTGGCACTAACCTTAAATTTCCCTAATTATTTTTCTTAAACTGTTCACGAAGTACTTTTTTTTAAAGTCATCCACTATTGGGTTATCTAGCATTTGTACTAAATTCATCATTTAGCTGTTGTAATATTTAATAGATTCATCTTCTTCCTGTTTAGTACTAGTGAGCTCGTTCAAGATTTGGACATCAATATTCCACTTTTTGAATTCCCTAGCAAATGCTGTTTTGACTTTTTGCCCATGAAATGTTCTCATCTGCGTTTCGTTGATCAAGCCACTTAATTGTAATGTCTTGTAATTTCCTTGGAAAATATTCTAGTTTTGCTTTGTCTTCTACGATGCCATTGGCTTTTAAATAGTATTCCCAATTTAGGCAAAATGTGTCATTGGATCTTCATTCGGTTTACCACCAAACCTAGCAGGTTTGGAAATTGAAGTTAGTTTCGAGTCCATTCTCTTCCTTCAGGGTCTTTCGCTTAGCTTTGTGGCTTTTCCATTTTGTGAACAATTAACTTGTCCAAGTCACTGTTGTTTCTTGTTTTGGCGGGTATATACAATCAACTCCAAAGTGTTCTTGGAAGCTGATGTCACTTCCTCCCCAACCTCAGGTCAGCATGTGGTACTTCCGATTGTCTTGTTTGTGCTGATAATGATTCAACGTTTACTTTTAACACAAAGATCTGATTTATATTGATCATAGTAACATTACTCTCGAAACATTGCAATTAATTGCTGCCCGCCGCATTTTCCATGTTGTTTCCCAAGTTTTTCAAAAACTGGTTCTGATTTTTTTTATATATACCTATCTTCTTTTGGGCTCATTTTCACACTTCAGGAAGAAAAATATATATAAGTCAGACTGATTTTTTTTAGTTTAGCATTAGGGTTAAGACGTTTTATTTTATATTTACAAGTTTTACTTTGAATAGATTTATTTTAGAAGTTTGTTTTAAAACCCTGATGAAGGTTTTTGTAATTTATACCCTAATGAGGTTAGGTAAAACAAAATAGGGCTGTGCTTAAACTAGTAGGCCCTGCTCCACGATAGCATGACTTACTTTTTTTAGGGCCGGCTGTTTGATTTTTGTATAAATCCTCTTAGGTAAAAGTAAAATAGTTTTTTTAATGCAACAATTTCTTGAGCATCTTTTTATGTATTATGTTTATTCTTATCTCTATGATCTGTATTTGACATAGTTACCAGGAAACTCCAATATATGGACAAGTACCATGTACCTGTACCCGTACCCACTTTTTTTATAACAATATTTATATACAAGATAGCCGTACCCTTATTCATTTACTCATGTACCTTGATTTGAATGGTGTCTCCGTCCAGGTAACAGTACCCATACCCCCACGTCTCCTGGTAACTATGGTATTTGACATGAAATAACAAAATCAGTTTTTTCTCTATTTTTATGTATGTTACGTCATATTTTAATTTTCCAAGTTTTTGTTGATTTTTTCCCTTTTTAAACTTGGGTGATTGAATTCCATTTACACTTTTGCCATGCCATGCCAGTACCATGTAAATGGAATGGTAGTATGATACTGATATCAGTTGAACGTCTTTTTCTCCAAAGCCTTACAAAACTTCTCACCTCCCTTATCTTTTTGCTTTGTTGTTTTTCTATCTTTAGGCTTGTTATCACTGCCTCGACAATCAAAATTGCTGACACGTAATGGCATACAGTTTTCCTTATGCTGCATGTTAGGTTCACCAATGTGAACATACATACGGTCTAAAGGGTTCTTGTACAGATTATACAGAAAGTACAAAAACAGATATAACAGCATGCACAACTTAGCTATGCATGCAATAAACAACAATGAATTGCAATACATTGTTGGTTTTTCAATATAAAAAAAGTGAACATAAATATGAGTATACCTTTCATAACCAAAAAAAATCCTAATTCAATATGTCTTGAGACAACTTAACATAATTAGGTTACTTGGTAATACTAATCTACCCAAGTACTCACTAAGCTGTCTACACCCATTCGAATGGATTTAAGGCAACTTCCAAGAGACTAGAGCCTACACTACAATTTGTGAGATAATCCACTGCCTTGTTGCCTTTCCGATAAAAGTTTTGCCTGACAGCGTTATCCAAACCAAATGAGATCTCTCGGGCTTCATGAAGGATATTGTTGAGACGCCAATCCAAACTCTTGCCATGAATCCTAGAACCAATCGCAACATGCAAATCCCCATCAACAATGAATTGCTTGACACTGCGAATAGTTGTGGACTTGAGGTCTTCCACCAAAGCTATAGCCTCATCCCTATTGTTTGTTTCCTAAGCTAAAGAAAGTGAAAAAGCTCCACAACACATTCCCAAGCTGCACCTAATAATGTTGCTTGCTCCTAAAGGGCCCAGATTTTTAAAGCCCAAATGTGGGGGGACCCGCTTGATTGAAACCCTTGGTTCACCTTTTCTCTTAGTAACGACCCACCCCTTTATCTGGCGTTCTTGTGTAATTCACTTGCTCTAACCTTCTTGCTTAGGCCCAACAGGAAGATGACATAATTTACATTGCTAGAATTGGTATTGAACACAACTTTGTTAAATATGTGCACTGTAGAGTTAAAAGGTCAACCAGGTTGTGATTGTCACACAAGAAAATTAGAGGCTGCATATTGACTCAAATCATACATTAAAATCTACTGCTTGCAAGTGACCATAGTTGATCTAGACTTCGTAATCACCTTATCATGAAATGTGCAGCTATCTACCAATAGGAACTGAAAATATCTGCAGACTATAAGCAATATGAAACAAATAACTTTACTTATAATAATTAATAAGTTCAATGCTAGATTTATAAACCTATACATGCCTACAAATTCCTTCCTGAAGGTGCGTTCTAAGTCCAAAACCTAGCGTTGGTGTCATCATGCAAAGCTATACCAGAAAATACAGTCAAGGACCATCCAATGCTTCTGCTCAAAGCAATAACATCCCTCAAATAATTTCTGCTTGTCATTCTTTTTTTATTATTACATTTATCCCTGTGGCCGGTAATATGGGACATTTAATTACATAGGCTAATCCCATGGACTGTCAAAGGTAGAAGACGTGGTACTTCAGTTTAAGGGAAGCAGAGAATAAAATCCACACAAACAGATTGTTAACAACGTTCAATCCAATTTTCCTTTACCCCCATTGCCATCTACACAGGATTAGGACATTCATCTTGCACCATAAATTATATCTCATTGATTTCAAGTTGAGCCCTTATTAGGATAAACTATCTGCAGAATGCAATCAACTTCTGCCAATGCTCGAAATAAATCTTCCACTAGGATCATGAGTGGATATGGTTTAGATTATTGAAAATTATAGAAAAAATGAGATAAAGCCACATCCACAGCTGCGGGAAGCATATATACTATATCTCTCAAACCATGAATTTTGATGTTCATAGCCAAACCAGTTGGAGATGCCAAACCTCAAGAGAGTGAGGATGGGTACTACAAACTTTAAATGCATCGGCATTCCTACTTGGAATGAAGCTTTAGCCCGCATAGTTTCCTTGAGCACATTGTTGGTGAGCTTGCAAGGGCACAATGTTCCCTATGGCATTTTGGCTATTTAAGGGCATTATCTAGATGGAGAGTTGTATTTATCCGTTGTGTCCAAACTGTTTCATCTGCTTAGCTTGTTTCTTGTTCATAGAAAGGTATAGAACTTTCACATCACTTTTTAGCAGCCATTATATTGAAGTGTAAAGAAACCATTCTCATCAAGGTATTTCACTATTGATGATTGAAGAATTAGAATCCGGTTGGATCATCACCATTTTTATGAAAAAAAACCTTTGATGTTATGGCGAGTTTTAAAGTTCTGATCTTAATTTAACATTGGCTGCAGCTTGTTCCTAAAGGAAAATGGTACTGTCCAAATTGTCGCTGTATATTATGCGGGTGCAGTGAATTCAATGGTGATCCGGGATGCTTCACAGAACTGACAGTTCTCTTTTGTGATCAGTGCGAGTGTCAGTGTAAGATTATGTCCGCCACAATCTCAATATTTTGTGATCTTGTCTTAAATTATGCTTTTCTTGTGCTTATGCATCTCATTTAGACCATTCTCTCTAATAATCATAAAATTCCAATGCAGATCATGTGGGATGCTTATATGACAGAGGAATGCCAAAATTAGACTCTTGTCCTGAAGGAAACTGGTTTTGTAGTAAGAAATGTTCTACGGTAAGCACGGCCTTTTTTATTTTTTGGAATCATGCATCTGTTATTACATAATATATTCTAGAACAATATATTGTACTTAAGAATATAACAGATCAGCCACCTAAGAGCACCACCAGGCGTAAGAAAGGAGAGCTAACATATCAGGTTTATCTCCCGCGTCTAAATTATTGACACCTTTTCTATCAACATCTGACTTAGTCTCAATATGAGCAGCATAGTCTTATTTCTAGGACTCTTCTCTCCCAACTGTAGATTTGAAATGTTTCCATGAAATGAGATGCCTGCCAGCCGAATAGTGTTCCTAATATCCTTATAACATTGTCCAACCATACAGATGTCACTGAGCAGTATTCTATTCATCATGTTTTCTGGAACTGATCCAGTGCCAAAATGTTAATGCCATTTTATACTACCAGAAAATATGGTAAACTGATTTTTCTTTCTGGCACTCCACACAGGCTTTGTTTTTCTGTATGGATGTACTAAACAAAGATTTTGTTTTTGGTCCGATTCAAAAGATGCTGCAGCCTTATAACTGGAAGAAATAGAAGTCTATTTCTGATTCAGGGTGATTTGTAGAACTGCATGCTATGCTAAAATGCTATTTGCTATTGCAGTTGTAAGCAAATTTGCACCTTTCTGCAGTAGATCTCAGCCACTGTAATAAGGCTTAAGCATAATACCGATGATTCTAAGAAAGGAATTTATTTAAAAAAAAGATAGAGTAGAATCTTCAACTAACGGATGTTTTTTTCCATTTTTATCTTTTGGGAAGAAGATAGCTTCCATTAAAAGATGGAATCAAAATTTTATGGTTCTTGTAAAATATGCCACTAATCTGATTTATGAATTACTCTCTATCACAATCCCAAAATAATGCAAGTCTTTTATACTTTGTATCACAGTAGAGCATTGTGTATGCTCCCTTCGTCTAATTATCACAATAATTAGCAAAAAATAAAAATAGTAGGAGCTTTATCTCACTTCAATTGACTTATCTTGGGCTCCTTAAAGGTTTGTTGTTATAAAATTTTAAAATAAAAATAGAGTCTAGACTCAACAATTTGCAGTCTTATTGGTAACACTATACTTAAACTTTGGTCCCAGGAGCTCAAGATGGGTTAGGAAAGCAGATATGCCAAAGCTTTCACAAAAACAAGTCAAGGTAATTTGAACAGATAACCCTGGTCACCCAAATTTGCTGCATTGCCATGTGAACTATGTACTCATTTTGAAATGTGATTTGAACAGAAGTATGTATGTACAATATTGTCAAAAGTCTTCAATCTGAAGTCATATAAGTACAGCTTCACTAACATAAGCAAGGTATTTGTAAGGAGTGACCTGAAACAACATGGTCATCCCAATTGTTATTGTCTAGGCGCACGATTATTAAATATCATCTGTATGTTTTCACTGTCCTTCTCTATGGTGATGTGCAGGGCTTGCACATTGTTTATCATAAATACCATTGCTTATCCTCCACATTGTTTCTTGGTTATTACACCCAAACTGACTTAGCTTAAAAAGTATTCTTCAGCTTAATGCGTGCATTAGAGAATTTGTTCTATAATTTGGAATTAAAGTTTTGAGAACTTATACATATCCCCGGGAAGTTCACGAATGTCTGTAAACATCATGCTGTTATCATCTTTGTAGTGTTCACAGAGCCAATAGTCTTGGAATTGGAAGGAGGATTGCACCTGGTGCTTTAATTTGAATGGTTATGTTAGTAGAATTAGATGAGGTTAGATAGGAGCAACACCGATCCATTTATATCTGTCACGAGATAATCAATATTCTAACTTATTTCTTACAACCTCTACAATGCTTGTATGACTTATAACTCTACAACTATTGAATTTTTTTCTTCTACATCTGAGGCTCTACTTCAGGCACATTTTTCTTCTGCTCTTAGCTATTTTTTAGGCTTTGCAACTACATCTTCTTCCCATTCTTCCCTTTCTTGTCTGTGTACCCGTTGTACAAGCAAGACCCTTAATTGCTTCTAAAGTTCCAACTCTGGAGGCTCTTCTTCAGGCAGATTTTCTTCTTTCTAGTGTGGCTGTTTTTAGGCTTTGCAACTATAGATCTTATTCCCATGCTACCCTTGTCTGTGTTCCTGCTGTAGAAGCAAGAGCTGTAATTGTTAGTAGTACAGCTGTTGTACGATGTGGGTGTTTGCCTGCTCTAATTCATGCAGAAGTTCCATCATTTTTTATCTTGCTCTATTTTGATCCATGTTGGTCTTTTTATCTTCTGCTCTTTCCAAGTGAGCTTCTGCTGGAGCAGCTTAAGTTATTAGGCCATTCTCACCTTTTGACCAGTTATTCTGGATTCACAATACATCTCTGGTACTGCTTATATCATACCTGCAATCATAAAATTCAGAACTGCACCAAATTAAAGAGATGTGTAGTTCCTCTGCATTTTAAGGGTTGGAAAAAACTTGTGCATCTAATGTTTTAACGGAGCAAAGAAATATCCAAACATTTAATTGTGTTGATATTACTGATGCAGAGGATGGGTAGAGAACCTTTATTTTTAACTAGAGGAGGTATGGAATCCTAATCCATTTCCAACTACTAAGTAGGCCCCAAGGGTAATACTTCTGGGGCCCTTATACGATAATTTGAAATTATGAATACATTACATAATATGTGTTTTGTAATAAAATAGATCCACATACTACATAAAATATGTATTGTCTGTGGACACAACACTTGCATATATAGCAGCAATAATTTACATAAAATTAGAGGTGTTACGGAGGAAGGTATGTAGGTAGGGCAAACGATACCAGAGGAAAGCTGCATAATAGACAAAGATCAAGAGGTTACAAGAAACTCTGACCTGCACTGTGGTGGGGGACAGAATCGTCAGGCTGCCAAACTTTGTACTGCATGGATTCAGCAGGCCTTCGAATCTGTACCCTACAGATTCAGCAGGCCCTTGAATCTTTACCCTACGGATTCTGCAGGTCTCCGAACCTGTACCCTGCCGATTTTTAGGTTCTGCAAATTTCTGGGTAGGTGCGCAGCCAGATGAGATTAGGGCTGTGTGCGTGCTTTGCTGAATTGGTGGCCAAAATGTCAGATTTGTCTTCTCCTTTATTCTTGATCTAATTCGCCACAAACATTGTAAGAGGAATGAGAAAAGTTTAAGGTTAATTAGGTTGGGCAACCTTTAGGGAGTTGTAACTACATATCTTGCATGCATGGAATCAAAGCCAATGTAGTTCTCATGCGTGTGAGTGGAATGTTGAGAGAGAACTTCGCCTTCTCTCCCTAGTAAAATCAAGTGCAACTACATGCCATTTGCCTAGTCCTTATTTTGGTACAAGATGTAGTTAAAACCTTGTGCAAGTCTCTTAAGAGCAGAGATATAACAATTTAGTGTGGGCCCAGACTTGAATCCTTTTGATATTTGTTGTTGAAATGCCTCTAGGAGGCTTTGTACATATAGATGTTTCAAGATTGATTTAGGAACCTATTAGCGTGCAAGCCAAAAAAGAAAACATGCAAGAATCGACAATCATAGGTCCAAACACTGACAACAAGTGGAGGGCAAAAGGCCCACAAAACAGCAAGGGACACAATTGGCATGCCGTCGATTCCAACCGAGCAAAAATAAGGGCAGAGGACAAACACACAGGAGGCCTCTAAACACAAACAAAATAGATAAGAATGAGAAAACGAAGGAAAGAGAACAACACAGGGTCACACGAAGAATAAGGGCTGAAGAACACACAAAAAAGCGCCAATAAGACCCTAACTCAAATCAGTGATCAATATGCACAAACTAGTAGTAAGCCTTGTGCCAAAATTAGGTGTCAACACAATGCCCCTACTTTAATGTGTGTATGTTTACATACCTGCACTTACCTAGGGAAGGAAGGATGAAATCTCTGAATGCATGGAAAAAATTTCACCCTCACTTTGATGATCACAAAACTCTGGTATCCTTGTGAGTAATGGCCATTTTACAAGTAGTCAATGTCCAATGTGAATATAGTCAATTGAAATAGAAACTGAAAATATGAACATAAGAATGAATACACTTGATGGTATGCGAACCAAGCTGTTGTATATCTAGTAACTGAAAACAAAATCTTATCATGTTTTTTTTGAGTATTAGAACTTTTTGAGTAAGTTCTAACAACTCAACTCTGCTTCTTGATTAAGGAAATAAATTCTTGTCGTTTGGTCATTCTTGGCACCTTCATTTCGCTAAATCTTTGAAAAATATGTGTAAAATACTTGTATATGTGCCCCCCTTTTATATAACATGTTCTTACAAATTGCTTATCTCAAAAGAAAGAGTCATGCACATCATGTGTTATCAATTAATATAGTCGAAGTTGCTAGAATCTTTGAAAAATTGCTAGAAACACATGTATGTAACTATTGTAAAATGTCATGATGTAAGCTCAATAGTAAGATATGACTCAAGGGAGTAGGAAGATGTGAATGTGAGGGAAAACAATATTCCCCACTATGAATAGTAGGATAAATAGACAAGGAATATACCCATGTGAAATCATATATAAGAAATAACATCATGCAAAACTTGATAGGTATGCACATCCTCATATGAGGATGAGATACTGAGGAGCCAACCATGTACCTTGATGAATAGTGCGATGGGGAACAAAGTTATGCCCCACTGTAAGCTCTGTATGCGCAAGACATAGATAATAGTAAGCTTAAGGAGATAGTCAAGGGTACGATGCCCCTAGTGGCAAAGCAAGGTAAGGAAAATTAGTATGCCTCCATATGGCAAGATGTTTCAATAGATGAATCATATGTAGAAACTTTCTACTGTCATGTGACTAGATGTATGTAGGAATATGTCATGCCTTGCTATGTGCAATATTAGATCAATAGGCACAAGGGTGTGATAAGGCTTTGTATGTATAAGATATGTATCAATAACGCCAATGGAGAATATGTGGGTAGGATGCCCTTAAAGGTAATGCATAAGGATGATCGATAAAGCTCACAAGATGTGCATGGGTATGATGCCCCCAATGACAATATATGTAGTATGGAGTGTGTGGTGATAGTAGAATGTCCTTGTTGGTGCAAGATATAACAAGTGAATAACTCATGAGGAATGCGTGGGTACGATGACCCTTGATGGCAAAATCGATACTCGTGTAGAAACGGTGTGAGTGCATGATGTTCATTGGATTCTTCAAAGGTATGCCCTCTAATGTAGCAAGGCGATAGGCCTTTGTACCAAGTTTCTTTGTCATAATGAAGGGACCTAACCATTTTGGTTTGAATTTGCCTTCTTTATCTGCATTTGTATTCTTTCGATTTTATTTTAGAACCAAGTCACCAATATGAAATTCCCTTGATTTTATCTTTTTGTTATATGCTTTATTTATGTGATTTTGATAAACCCTCAAGTTCAAGAGCATGTATGCATGCTTCATGTAGCATTTCCAATTGATGTAATCATTTTTCTCTATATTGATTGTCATTGATAAGGTCTTTAAGTGATACTCACAGAGAAGGAATCTCTCGCTCAAGAGGGAGAATTGCCTCCGCACCATACACGAGAATAAGGGGTTGCCCTCGTAGCTGTCCTAACACTTGTACAATAAGCTTGCAAGGCGTAGATAATCTGATTATGCCAATCTTCACCATATTTAGCAACAATTTTATTTAAAATGTTCATAATTGTCTTGCTCATAACTTTGACGATCATTCCGTTGGGGGTAATAAGGAATAGCAAATGTATGATGGATTTTATATTTAGTGCAAAACTTATTTACCATCCTATTCTTGAAAGATGAACCATTATCCATAATAATTGAAGATGGAAGGCTGAATCAAGATATGAAATGCATCATTAAAAATCTACAAATGTCATCACCTATGGTAGATTCTAAAATAATCACCTCAACCCATTTGGTAAAATATTTGGTAGTTGTAATAATAAACCTGTGCCTTTATGATGATGGTGGATTAAATTTGCCATTTAGATTGAAACCCCAAATAGAAAACTGCTAAGGAGACATAATAGGTTGTAATTCTTGGGATGGTGCATGTATTAAATTACTACGTCATTGGCATTGCTCACAAATGTTTGCATATTCTTTGCAATTATGTTTTATTGAAGGCCAAAAGTAACCCATTTGTAATAGTTTATATGACATTGCTTTTCCACTAAAATGACCACCACATTCTCTATGACTATCATTGAACCTCATGTAAGGCAATTTTATCTTTGTTATGCCCAAGGCATCTAAGTAACTAACCGTCAAAGGATCTCTTCAAAAGAGTGTCACCAATGATAACATCAAATGGTATCTCTTATCAATTTCCATTTGTTGTTTCGTGAAAAATTTGCAGACATAGTCTCATTCGATAACAAGTTATATATATGGATATATCACTTTGGGTTGTTGGTGTCACTGTCAATAGCAAATACATCTAACCTGTCTAGAGATGGTAGTGAAATAGTCGATTGTTGTAGTCTCCCAATAGCAAGTGTAGCATGATCGTTTGTGATATCGATAGGAACACGGGAAGCAATGCTAGCCATAGCATTGGCGTGGTGATTGTTTTTGCTAGGAATGTTGCCGATCTCAAAGTCATCGAAGTAGGCAATCAAATTGTGTACAATATATCAATATGGCATTAGTTTATCTTCCTTAGTTTGATAAGTACTTGCCACTTGATTGATGACAAATTGAGAGTCAATGTAAATTTTTATAGATTTTATCTTCAATGCACGAGCGGCATGCAAACCTAGAATCAAAGCTTCATATTCTGATAAATTATTGGTACATGCAAAACTAAGTCGGTATGGTAATGGCATAGTCCATTGCTGAGGTGCCACTAATACATTGCTGAGCACGACACCTGAAACACATTTGGATCCATAAAAGTACATCGTCCATGTTTTGTTCGCATTGGTACATATGACACTCATCTCAAAAAGCATCATTTATAGGAGTATGGTCTATTAAGGGAGCTGCGGTGAGCTGATCAACAATAAATTTTCTTTTCATCGATCTCTATTGTTTAAAATCTAAGATCAAACTCCCTAAGCAAAATGGCCCACTTAGTTATATGTTTGTATAGATGAGGCTTAGACTTGATATATCTCAAAGGATCAATCTTGGCAATAACGAGTCTTAGTACTAAGAATGTAATGTCAAAAGTTTCTATGTAGCAAACACGATAGCCAATCACAAAATTTTTATCGAGGTATATTTTTTTGCCCCCCCCTCTATATAGCCTCTCGACGGCCTACCCTACTCTATATAGATAGAGATAGTTGGGAGAGGGTCCTCTAGAAATCGATAGGCGATAGGGATGGGCCTATATATCTATTTGGGGACGGCCTATATGGACTTTCTTCTCAGACCGAAGGACCCGACTAGATCTATATAATAATCAACCAATGTGTGACAAATGTAATAAATAACTCTCTCCATGCGCATCATCATATTGTGCTAAGAAGTTACCCAAGGTGTGCCTAGTGGCAGATATGTATAGTGACAATGGTCTATTAGGGATACTTGGCATCATGACTAGTGGATTAGATGGATATTCTTTAATTTCATCGAAAGCCTTTTGACATTGTTTGTCCCATTCAAATTTGGCGCCTTTTTCTGTAATCTAGAAAATAGTTGAGTTTTGTCAACTAAATGGGCTATTAACCAACAAATGGATTGATTTTTTCCTTGTAAGCTTCTTATTTGTTTTAATCTCGTGGGTAGCGCATATCAACAATGGCTTGTACTTTCTTAGGATCAACCTCGATATCACATAAGAAGATAATAAAACCCCATAAATTTCTAGATGCAACACCAAAGACACGCTTCTTGGGATTTAACTAAATGTTGTATTTTCATAACGCTCTAATACTTTTCACATATCTTTAAAATGGTCTTCACGTTTCTTTGATTTTCCCAAAATATCAACATAGTCCTCAACAATGTTGTGCATGTAATCATGAAATATAAGTCATAGCCCTTTGATAAGTAGCACGAGCATTTTAATGTTCGAAAAGGCATCACAACATAGCAAAATGTGCCTCATGGGGTAGTGAAAGCAACCTTGTATTGATCAGTAGGGTTTATCTTAATTTGATTATAGTTGGCGAATCCATCGACGAAGGAGAGCATCTCATACCTAGTGGTAGAGTCAACTATCATTACCAATATTGGCTAAAGTTATCTTTGGGACAAGCTTGGTTCTAATCTTTGAAATTCGGGCAAATGCGAATGTGTTTGCCATGATTTGCATTTGGGACGATTTTAGAAATCTAAAGTGAATAATCGATGGGTCGTATATAATGGGATTTATCAGAGTTACACAGAGAAAGCCAAACACTGGACAACAAAGAAATATTTTAACACACCACAATATTATTTCATTCCATATATCTTCATATGGGATATTACAAAGTTATACAGGAAAAGTCTTTCCTATAATTGGGGAGATCAAATCTCCATATATCTCTCACATCCCTATAATATCTCAATCTCGTATATGAGTAATATTGTTATAACATATGACAATATATCACAACCGACTAACCAAATAATATATTCTAATAACTAACTCACACAATATAATATTTACCTCTCGGCAAATATCCAAATGTAACTACTAATGTAAAAATGAATTCTTAACATCCCCCCTCTTAGTTTTTACATGGTGCAAAAACATTCACACTCTCACCTACAGTATGCTCACCCTTGTGGCATGCCCAACTATTTGTCTCATGACCTTGATACAAAGAAAGACTCACTCCTTCCATGGTTTTAAACAGGTTTATCGCAAACCTTGACATGAACATGAACCTCATCAATTGTCCATCTCCGGTGGTTTTCTGGATTTGTCACAAACATTTTCAAGATCTATGAATTGTCTTACATTGGTGCTTTTTGTTTTTTCACTATGTTTTCACATCAGGGAATTATGTTTGGAATTGCTCACTAATTACATTACTTGAACAGACATGTACTTCTGTTCTTATTTGCAAACATATAGCGGAAATTAAAAAACACACCACACAAAATATGTCACCAAATCATCCGGGCCCTGTCGTTGGTGATTGTCAAGAGGCTCTGAAACCTCCAACCTCTGTTTCCTCCGTCCTCTAGTAGATGAAGTTGCTCACTCAACAAAAGTGTCGATGAAGCACAGATGCAATATTTCACGGAGAAATCCTCCCATAATTCGGACGTCGCGTACAAACGAAAATGCGTCCATGAGACAAATATTTTTATATTTTACACTTTTTGATAATGACTTTATATGACATCTAAGTCTAAACAACTTTGATTTTTTCGACATATGGACACTTTTTCGACTCGACTCTTTTTGACAAAGACTTTAACTCTTAACTCGACTCATTTGGACTCTAGACACAAAATTCAAGTGCAACCTTAAAGAGTAACATTGATTTCTAATATAGCGTAATAACAAATAATATGAATCTAAATAATCAAAATTTCTTAAGACTCTGGAACAAGAATTAAACACTAAAAAAACATATTGACGCGATGTAAATTCTATGTCTACCTAAAAAAACTTTAATGCAAACACTATACAATATACTAAAAACACGGCATGGGAAAATCGTGGGCGGTTTGGAGGTATGGCATGGTAGAGAAGCTCATGGAGAAAATTGTCACATGTGCTATTTTACCAATGCAACAACTCATTCACAGGTCGCCCTTTTTTTGAGGAATTAATTTAAGGCCGCATGGAAGATCTATACAACTCAAGTTTAACAATCACATTAGATCAAGAAATCACCATGATACGCCAGTTTCAAATATCAGGGAGCATGATCAAATCTGATAGACACCTCCAAGAGCACGTAGATTGGTCATTCAAACTTATTAGTGAAGGCTCAAACAACTATACACACATAGGAAATATGATGGTCGATGCATGAATATAGATTTTCAATAAGATCAGAGTTGTCACTTGTCAAGACATGAATTTGCAAGCTGTAGCTGGATTTGTTGGTGAATCGAGCTTGACAACAGTGGTGGCGTGAAGGTCAATGAAGACGGCCAATGAGGAATTGTTATGTAAACATGGCAGATCTGCACATCGACGACAGTGAAATATTTTAGCACACCATAATATTATTTCATTCCATATAGCTTCATATGGTATATTATAAAGTTATATAGGAAAAGTCTTTCCTATAATTGGGGAGATCATATCTCCATATATCTCTTACATCCCTATAATCTCTCAATCTCCTATATGAGTAATATTGTTATAACATATAACAATATATCACAACCGACTAACCAAATAATATATTCTAATAACTAACTCACTGCTACGCCCTTAACCATTGGTGTGTCTAGGGATATGTGTAGCCGACTTGTGGCTTACATACTTTGTTTATATACTTGTTACATTTCTCTATGTTCTCAGATGGGTCGGCCTATAGAATAACTTTGGCTAAGTAGACTATATATAGGAGGTAGTGGTTAGTCTTTATTCATTATATTAAGTATTCTGCTATTAGTGCATTGTTGTGGAGGTTTCCCCCTCTAAGTGGCTTTGCTATATTATCGAGTATTTTGCTCTACTGTCAATTATTGCTGCGAGATCTCTGATATTTGCTTATTCTGTGCGATATTAAATCATTCTGTGCGAACATCTAAGTAATTTCATTACACTCACAATATAATATTTACCTCTAATGTAAAAACTAATTCCTAACAGTATAAACCCTTTTTTTTAATAGCTTTTGGTTTCCTCTTTAACCAATAAAACAACTCTAGGATGGTCCTTTCAAATCATTTGCTTAACTTGTTTGACATCAGGTTGGACAACTAGTTTATGAACTGCGACATATGTATCAATACTTAGCATATCCTAATAAGACCAAGCAAATAATTAAGAAAATTCTGTTAAAATTTCGCTATGGTCTTTGTCCTCTTGTGGTGTCAGCAATGCACTAAGTAATATGACTTTAGGATCTTCTTTGGTACCATAGTTGAATTCTTTTATTGTTTCATTAAGTAATGTGGATTGATCCTCAATGTATGGAGTAGTAGGCAAAGAATCATGACCATTTAGTGGGATACCATCTTCGATATGAGAAGGCTCACATTTGCCAAAGTATGCATGGTGACTAAGTTGATGAGGGAATCTTACCTTTTGATGGAAAGATGGTAAATCAGCATAAGATCCCACTTATATTATTGAAGGGCTTCATTGTTAGCAAAATTGTCAAGAGTAGGTAGCTTAGGTGAAGGGTCTTCGTCATTTAGCTTGGGAATTATAAGTTCTAAAGATTTAGTGTGGTAAACTTTTTCTTGGTGAGATGTCCTAGCCTTTCAAAAGTAAGCATGTAAAGGTTTATATGTTTAAGCACAATACTCATCATAAACATTAAGAGTCCCGTGGTCCGTTTGGAAAGGTTTCTCTTTAGTTGTAGTTTCTATGTTATATCCAAGACTTAGTTTGAATTGGTGAGGAGTGGAATTATTGGTTTTGTAATGTCTTGTTCATTTTGTCCTAATCTGTTACCGTTGTATCCAATATTCTCAGCACGTGTATCCTTTTCCATATTGCTCAAAGTAGTTTGGGATGGACCAATAGATTGCATTGGTTGAATAGTATTGAGACAAGTGTCTATCGTAGGTTGTTTACCCTTATCCTTGGAAGGTGGTATGTCAATAAGCACGAAGGATGGGAAAGGTCTCTTAAAATTTTGGGGAGTACAATATCATTGGCCTATACCAAATGTATGCATGTCATTTCTGTATTCACTAGGGTCACAGTGTAAAGCCAAGCTTTGATAAATGCTCATCTATGCTATAAGGGTTGTAGTCATCGTCAATATCATCTTGAGCATGAGTATCATTATTGGTCTTTCTATTTTTGCCCACATCAGATGTATGCATTCGTTCCTTGGGAATAGATTGTTGAGCTGCCATGATCTTTGGATGGGGTATGTTGAGGTGTGGGATAAAAACTTTTGTGGGATTTCCAACTTTGCAAAACCAGAACAAGAATTGTCCGCTGGACAAAAATACAAATGACCCTCATGTACAA
The DNA here is from genome assembly GCA_037957365.1 of Torreya grandis. NCBI lineage: Eukaryota > Viridiplantae > Streptophyta > Pinopsida > Cupressales > Taxaceae > Torreya > Torreya grandis. Next base: position 1,066,674 of record JARHVA010001128.1, read on the forward strand.
ATATTAAGCATCTATGTAATGTAGATGGAATCAGATTCATAGCGTGTATCCATATTCTTAACAAATAAAATATTGTAACTAACTTCATTAGATATTAGTTGACAATGCATAGCTGATAGCTAGAGTCTTAGGCCCAATTCTTATGTTCAATACATTTGTTCCTAGGGTGCTTTGTGGTTGATTGTCAAATCCTTTGATGACTGTATTTGAAGGTGAAAGAGACTTATGATCAATCCCAAGTGCATTAATTAGGGTCTCATTACAAATATTTAATCCTAAACCATTGTCTACAAGGACCCTCTTGATTCCTGCATGGTTGGTTTTGTCTTGAATTTATGAACAAAGGTTTTGATAAATAATGTCCTTAGAGGGCAAATCCTCATGTTCAAAGGACACTAGGTGCTCACTATTTTGTAAAGATCTAACATTAGAAGCAAGTAGGCTGGTTCAATATTGCTTGCTAGAATAGCATCACACAATATGTCTTTGAAAACAATTGATTGTTGAAGTAACTCTAAGATAGAGACTTTGACTTGAGTATTTTGAAGTTGGTCCACAAGATTATAACGTTTTGGTACTTGAATCCAATTCTAGAAGAGGTGGGAGATTAGAGGCTTGAGAAGGGTTTTTTTGGTTAATCCCACCTTGGACTTGATAAGTAGGAGAGATAGTGACATGTAAGAACCCCAACCGATCCTTCACTATTTTTCTCAATTTGACCCTTAGTCAATTTATCAAATACTAGTCAAATAAACCTTTGAATTCTGATTTTTGCTTCTGATTTGAATTTTTAAGTTTTGTTGTTTGAATTTTGGATTGTTTGTGATGCAATTACAAGTACCAAATAAGAGAGAACATAACAAACAACTTAACAATACCAAAGGGACCCTTTATTAATGAAATATGAGGTCTGATTACAAATAAATCAGGTCTGATAAGGTGTTTATTCAAACTGTAATAGTAAGTACAAACCCTAAGTATTTGAGTGTTAAACAATTATAACATACCCAAATGATGCATAGTTCCAATGACAGTGAGATAAGCAATGTAGAAGACCATATGATGATGAAACAAACTCAGATTTGGACTCCAACGAGTCTGAAATTTTTGAAGATAAGTGGAAAGTCTGAAACACAATGCTAATTTCAATTTGGTGATGCCAACTCTCCAAAATCTCTTCCACACTCTAGTGTTCAAATCCAAATTGGAGGAACCCTATGAGTTAAAATATGATAAAATGATGTGAAACCTTGGGTGTAAAATGCATCTGCACTTTCTCTTTCAAGCCCTAGGAGTAAAATGATGGAATCCTTCAAAATACACAATACCCAAATTGCCAAAAAATTCATATAAAATCACTTGGAGCTGATAAAAATCTGAAACCACTTCCAATGGCCTTCAACAATGCACAAACCTAGTTGTTCAGCTTGGATAAATTTTATAAATTATTTTTGACATCTGAAATTGCCAAAAGCACCAAAATAGGGTGTAGAAACCCTAGCAGTTGTAAACTTGCAATAAAATATTGTTTTCAGCTCCTCAATGCCAAATCCTTGAAATAAACTCAATGGCAAATCCTGGGTGAATTTACCTTTCCAAGTGGTATTGGATTTTTGTCCAAACCACTAAATTCTAATGGTTTTCGTCTTTGGAACATGTTGAACTTGCAAATACAAGCTCTCCAAGTATTCTGAAAGAAATAACCAAATTCAAGATATCCAAATGACTTGTTCTTATTTCTTTTTAAAGGCTCAAGTGAGTCTTCTAGAAGAATCCAAAATAACCTCAAATCTTCTAGAAGCACACTTTATTTAATAAAGTGACTTTATGATATTTAATATTAAAGTGACTTTATAATATTTAATAAATTAACTTTATAATATCTAATAAAGTGACTTTATAATATTTTTTATTTTTTATGTCACTTTAATTAAATTAATGAAAATAAAGTTATCTTTTTGATATTTATTTAAAATAGACAACTTTAAAATAATTAATTTAATTATTATTCTCTTACAACTCTATTATTTAGATTATGGGAATAAAATAAGCTAAATGTTAATATCTGCAATAATTCAAAAAAATGGGGACATTACATGATAGTGTGTGCCTCACCTCTCCGGGTTGTTATGAAATCTACTGTTGAAAATATTGTCATGGTGTCAAAGGTCTAGCATTATTGGTGATAAATGCCCCATTGCATTTAATGGTGTTTTTAATATTCATATCTTGGTTAATGTGTTAATATTTATTTAATATTAATGAATATGTTTTTGGTTGCATATAAGTCAAAAGAGGGCCCATGGAGAAGTCAAAGATTCACGGGATAAAGACAAAAGATGAATGGAATGCATTTTCTCATGAAGAGTCATCTTAAAGAATTCCAAGATTCACCATGTGAAGACAAAAGAGGGTATGACGCATTTTTTCATGGACACTTTGAGGAATACGAAAAGTCACCAAAATAAAGACAAAAGAGGAAATGACGTTGCTTATGAAGGGTCACCATATGACTTTTCAAATGCAAGGATACGAAAGGTCATGCAAGTTTGGCGTCATTTTCCATGAGGATTGAAGGGTCACAAAGTGTAAATGCCAAAGGTCATTTGGAAAACTATAAGTAAATGCTTGAGAAACCATTTGTAATATGCAAGAGAGTGCATGGTTTGTATTTGTTTTCGAAGAGAGAAAAGCAGGAGATATTATAGAGTTCTATCATTTGTTGAATAAGCAACATTGAGAGATAGTTGTGTTTTATACACAAGAGGGGTTGGTGCACTTGTGGGTTGGTGCTCGGCAAAGGGGTTGGTGTTCCTGCAAGTTGGTGCTTGCGAACTTTGTATTTTGAGTTGGTGCTCATTCATATACTTGAGATTGTTCTTCGTGATTTTTTTCACTTTGAGTTTCCATGTAAAAATCTGGCGTCTCTCTTTCTTGTGTGGTGCATATTATTGTTTCAGTTTTATTGTATATCTTGAATGTGTGATTAAGTAGTTAAAAAAAGAAATCAGATTAAGTAAAATATATATATAATATATTGATTCACCCCCTCTCAGTATATTTCGTGCTTAACAATTGATATCAAAGTAGGTTCATTTGAAAAAAGTTTTGCAGCTTGAAGGTAGATCGGGAAAGCACGATGGTTGGATCACATGAAGGTTTTTCTACAAATAAGACACCTTTGTTTGATGGGACAAATTATGTTTTTTGGAGCATAAGGATGAAAACTTATTTGATGGCCTTTGGATTCGACATTTCGCAAGCAGCGGAGGAATATGAAGAGCCACAGACACTTCTAAATACTCCGACAGAAAAAAAGGCAAGTGAAAATAATGCTAAAGCTTTAAATGCTATTTTATGTAGTTTATGTGAATCAGAATTTGTTAAAGTTATGCAATGTAAATCTGCTCATGAAACTTGAGTAAAACTTGAGAATATTTACAAATGTGATGGAAAGGTTCAGCAAGCTAAGCTTTAAACTTTCAGAAGACAGTTTGAGAGTTTGAAGATGAAAAAGGAAGAAAATATAGCAAGTTATCTTTTGTGGGTTGATCAAATAGTTAATCAGATTCAAGGTCTTGGGAGAAAAGTTAGAAAAATCAATTGTGGTTCAAAAAGTTTTGAGATCTCTACCATTGAGATATGATGCAAAAGTTTCGGCAATTGAAGAGATGAAGAATTTAGCCAAGCTAAAGATGGATGAACTACATGGTATTCTTACGGTATATGAGATGCGGATCAAACAAGAGAAATTTTCAAAAAGAGAAGCTGCTTTTAAGACATCAAAGAAAGAGACGGCTAAGATTCAAGAATCAAGTGACAGTTCTAGCGATGATGAAAATGACAACGGTGCTCTATTCATTCGCAAGCGAAAAAAGGGCACAAGACAATATCAAGAAAAATTACCGTTTAAATGTTTTAATTGTGGAAAGATTGGACATTTTGTAGCTAAGTGCCTAGATAAGGGTAATGGTGACAATGAAGAAAGAAAGTCTACATACAAGAAGAATTTCAAAAGAAAATTCAAGAAGGGATTCAAAAGAAGAGTTTGTATTCTAAAGATCCTGGCTCAACCGAAGATAATGGAGTCAGTGATTCATAAGAAAAAGAGATTCTATTTATGGCCATACATGAAGATGCCTCTGCAAACAAAAGTACAGATGATCAAGAAGAAAAATAGGATGAAGTCGAAGTGAATCTAGAAGGAGAACTCATTTGTGTTTTACAAGAGTTAAAAGCTCTTGAAAAGAAGAATCAAAGATTAAAGCTCCAGATCGAGAAAAATGAAAAGGAGTCAAAGGAAACAATTGAAGATCTACAAGCACACTTTGAAAAAGCCAAGAAGAATGAAGATGTAACGACACAGTTGCAAAAAATAAGTAAATAATGTGAAAGGTATGTTATTGAAATTGCTTCTTTAAAAATAGATTTTGAGAAAACAAATAAAACAATCAATGATAGAACAACGAATGATTCAAAATTTGAGAATAACACTAATATGTTGAATAAGATATTAGAAAGTCAAAGATCAATGTTAGATAAGATAGGTATCAAATTTGAAAAAGAGAAAGGGGAGGCCACTACTTTCACAGATAAAAAAAATGAATGAGCTATGTTGAAGCTCTTACAAAAGAGGAAATAGAAAGGGAAGAAGTTAAAAATACAAATGATATCTCAAACAAAGAAGGCTGAAAAGAACAGAGTTAGAAAAGACAATCAGAGTAGAGATACACAAACAGGTCTTATTTTTATGGTTACTATTTTTATTGTAATGGATATAGTTATAAGAAAATAGAATGTCGAAAAAGGGCTAATAATTTCAGAAATAAGAAAAAAAGTCATGCAGAGTCAAGTAGAAGCCACAACTCTTTTGCTCTATCAAGTTTTAATGAAGAGGCCATAATATGTTACAGGTTCAACAACTTTAGACACAACCCGATACTGTAGAAGCATGTTCGAGTCAATTAAGAAAGACGAGTTTCAAGACTCCATTCATCAAGAAGAAAGTTTAGATAGGTTCATGGCAGAAACAACTTGAAAAATCTTTTGGTGTAGACAACTTTGCATGCAAGAAATGAAGAAAAGCCATGGTTCATTGACAGTGGATGTTCGAGGCACATGACAGGAGACAAGAGCAAGTTCATAACTTTGAAGAAGATCAATGGTGGCACAGTGAAATTCAGAGACAATACTACTACCAGAATTGCCAAAAAAGGTACACTAAGTTAGGATAATGGTAGAACTAAAACTAAAAATGTTTTGTATGTAGGTCTTAAACATAATCTTTCGAGTGTAAGTCAAATGTGTGATCAAGGGCACACACTAAAGTTTTATGCAGAAGGTTGTGAAATTAGGAGAATAGATTCAGATGTGTTGGTTGCAGATGCTCAGAGAACAAGCAATAATTTGTATATGTTATCAGACATCAAAGGTCAAAGACGTTTGAGTCAGATTAAAGAAAGTTGGCTATGGCACAGGAGAATGGGGCACATAAATTTTGACAATCTTGTCAACATCAACAAGAAGCAAGCAGTCAAAAATCTTTCAAAGATTACAAAGCCATCCGACACACTTTGTGAACTTTGTCAGCATGGGAAGCAGGCTAGAAGGCGGTTTAAAACAAAAGAGTACTCGATCACTCAGATGTTAGAGCTTGTTCACACTGATCTATGTAGAGCTATGAGAACTCAAAGTACTAAAGGTGAGAAATATTTCGTGCTGCTTATTGATGATTTTTCACGTATGACTTGGGTAATGTTTTTAAAAAAAAATCAAAAGCTTTCAGAGATTTCAAAGCATTCAAAGCATTAGCTGAGAATGAAATCAGTTTGAAGATTAAGTGTCTAAGATCAGATTAAGGAGGAGAATTCATCTCAGATTAGTTTATTGAGTTTTGTGAAGACCATGGAATAAAGAGACATTATTCAACAACCAGAACTCCACAACAAAATGAAGTAGTTGAGCGGAGAAACAAAACAGTTTAGGAGATGGGGAGGACAATGCTAAATGAATCCAAAATACTAGATAAATATTGAAGAGAGGCAGTTGCTACAATAGTGCATATTCAGAACAGAGTATTATTGAGAGTCAATAGTGACAAGACTCCTTATGAGCTATGGAAAGACAAACCAACAACAATTGATTATTTCAGAGTTTTCGGCAGTAGATTCTTCATAAAGAGAATCGATAAAAAACTTGGTAAGTTTGAATCCAGAGCAGATGATGTTAAGCACAAGCTTATACTGAGAGGGGGGGTGAATCAGTATAAGATATATTTTTTTTGCTTTCGACTATTAATCTTAAATCCAAAACTTCAAATTACTCCGTAATTAATATATTCAAAGCAATCAAAGAATACAATGCAAAACCACACAATGCAAATAGACACAGATTTGTGTGGAAACTCTTTCGGGAGAAAACCACAGAGAAATTCTCTTAATATAATTTTCAAATATTCGTAGGCACTAACCTACAAGAGACACCAATCCTCAATTACAATTTGTGGGCACCAACCCCGAGCACCAAGCACCAACTCAGCTTTAATTCGTGAGCACTAACTCACATGAGCACCAACTCCTTACAAAATTCTTCTTACCACTGTAGATCTGTTGTTAACTCGACGAATGATGGAACCCTTCTTTTCTCTCTTTCTTCTCTTAATGATTTTTAATGCATTTTCGGCTCTTCTCACACACTTCTCTTAGACTTGAATGATATAAAATATATTTCAAGTGCTTGTTCATCTTCTTTTTTTCATCCACTCATCTATCTTTTTTTATAGCCTTTGCTACCTTTTCCCAAGAGGGGCGTCCATTCCAAGAGACACCTCTTCACCAAAAGATGTGACCGTTGACATTTTCGTCGACAATTCCGTTAACATTTCTGTTGACACTTCCGTTCACTTCCGGCAACAATTCCGTTTACTTCTAGCAACACTTCCGTTCACTTTTGACAACAATTCCGTTCACTTCCGGCAACAATTCCATTTACTTCCGGCAACAATTTTGTTTGACATTTCTATTCATATCCGTTACAATTCCTTTGACATCAATGACAATTATTTCAACAATCTCCCCCTTTGTCATTGATGGCAACCTTTCAAAAAGATCTGTTCTGCAACTCCTCATCTTCTTTTCTGCAACTTTCCCTTGTAACTCCTCGTACTGCGATTATCCTCCTTTGACATCAATGACAAAGGGTCATTCAAGGAGCTGAAAGAAAGAAAAGTTTAGCTCCCCCTTAACCAATGCTTCTCTTGATTTTTAATGAATAGAAGCAAAGGATATTACTCTCAACTTCTGTCGTAGGTACTCAAATGTTTCCTTTGGAAGTGGTTTAGTGAAGATATCTGCCATCTGTTCAGATGTGGAAACATATTTAAATTTTACTTGTTCTATCACTTGTTCTCTCAAGAAATGATATTGTATAGGGATATGCTTAGTTCTGGAATGCATAACTGGATTCTTCGACATACTTATCGTGCTAGTATTATCGTAGAATATGGAGATTGGATGATCATACTCTACTTTGATATCTTTCAAGGTTTGTTTCATCCATAGAACTTGTGTACAACATAGCACTGCCGCTATGTACTCTGCTTCTGCGGTGGATAGAGATACAAAATTCTGCTTCTTATTCAATCATGATACTAGGCTATCTCCAAGAAAGAATGCTCTTCCACTTGTACTTTTTCTATCATTTACACAACCTGTCCAATTTGAATCCGTGTACGCTACCAATGTGAAGTATTTACCTCTTGGGTACCACAACCCATAATCCAAGGTTCTTTTTAAATATCTGAATATACGTTTCACGGCTTGCACGTGTTTCTTTTGGAGCTGTTTGAAATCGTGCAACCATACCTACTGCTTGCATGATATCTGGCCTAGATGTCGTCACATATAGTAAACTCCCAATCATTGATCTATAAAGAGTTTGATCAGTGTTTGGAGATTCATCATCCTTGCTCAACTTCGTACCTATAGTCATAGGTGTGCTAACAGGGGCACATTCCTCATGGAATTTCTTCATCTCCTTCACATACTTGCTTTGGGAAATGAATATTCCTTTGTTGGATTGAGAGATTTGTAAACCAAGGAAAAATGACAACTCACCTAACATGGACATCTCAAATTCCTTTTGCATATCTTCGACAAATCTCTTAGACATTTTCCCATTGTCTCTTCCAAAGATTATATCATCTACATACACCACAGCAATTAATTGGTGATCTCCTTCATTTTTGATGTAAAGATTACTATCAACATATCCTCTCTTGAATCCTTGGTCTTGTAGGTATCTATCAAGCCTAGCATACTATGCTTTAGGAGCTTGTTTCAATCTGTACAAAGCCTTCTTCAACTTACACACATAATCCTTATTTTCTGATAAGAGGAATCCTTTTGGCTGTTCTATGTAAACTTCCTCTTCTAGATTGCCATTTACAAACGCTGATTTAACATCCATTTGATAGACGTTGAAATTTTTGAAAACTGAAAATGCAAGAAATATTCGAATTGCTTCTAATCTAGCAACAGGGGCAAAAGTCTCTTCAAAATCTACACCTTCTACTTGAGCATACCCCTTACATACCAACCTTGCTTTGTTTCGAGTGACTTGGCCATTTTCATTCAATTTGTTTCGAAAAACCCACTTAGTGCCAATCACATTCTGATCCATTGGCCTGGGCACAAGTTCTCAAGTCTCATTCATTTCAATTTGATCTAACTCTTCTTCCATTGCTTTTACCCAATGTTTATCATGACTAGCTTCAGAAAAATTCTTAGGCTCTATCTTGGATAACAAAGAGAAATTTACATGCTTAGGTATTACTTACAATTTTTCATCTGGTTTGCACCCCAGCATCAATGTTGCCAATGATCTGACTTTCAACATGATTCTTTTGAACAGAACGAGATGGTGCTTTGGTGTCCTGCCTTTTAGATTCACTCAATTTTTTTACATTTTCTTCCTCCCCTTCTACAATTATGGGTATTTCTAGAGGCTCTTTTGAAGGTTCTTTTGCCTTTTGATTTATGATCTCATCTATTTTAACACTAGCACTTTCTATGATAGTTTGTAGCTTTTTGTTATAACATCTATAGGCTTTGCTTTTGATGGAGTAGCCAAGAAAAAATCCTTCATCAGTGCTTGAGTCAAATTTGCCCAAGTTTTCTTCATTCCTGTTGATAAAACATTTACTTCCAAACACTTTGAAATGTTTGACCGAAGCTGGTCTTCTTTTCCACAATTCGTAAGGAGTTTTGTCATTATTAACTCTGATTTACCCTCTATTCAAGATATATATTGCTGTATTAACTGCTTCTCTCTCCAGAATCTATCTGATAGCTTAGATTCATTCAACATAGTTCTAGCCATCTCTTGAACGGTTCGATTTTTCCTTTCCACCACTCCATTTTGTTGTGGAGTCCTTGCAGTTGAGTATTGTCTCTTAATTCCATGATCTTCGCAAAACTCAATGAATTCATTTGAAATAAACTCTTCTCCTCGATCTGACTTTAGGCATTTTATTTTCAAGTCTTTTTCATTTTCTAATAATGCCTTGAAAGCTTTAAACTTTTCAAATGCTTCTGATTTTTTTTTGTTAGAATGGCTACCCACGTGATTCTAGTATAATCATCAATGAGCAACATAAAGTAGCTCTCACCTTGTATGCTTTCAGTTCTGGTAGGACCACAAAGATCCGTATGAATCAGCTCTAGTGGTTTGGTGGTCGAATATTCTTTCGTTTTGAACCTTGCTCTGGTTTGCTTCCCGTGTTGGCATTGCTTGCATAGAGTGCTTGAAGGTTTCGTTATCTTGAGAATATCTTGCACAGCCTGTTTGTTGCTGATTTTCACAATATTATCAAAATTTATGTGCCCGAACCTTCTATGCCATAGCCAACTCTCTTCAACTTGACTCAGACAACATTTCTCTTCTCTCATTTCTCCAAGCATGTATAGGTTGTTTGTGGTTCTATGAGCATTTGCAACTAATTCTCCCGTATCTGTCTTCCTTATTTCACATCCTTCAGCATAAAACTTAAGTGTGTGTCCTTGATCACATATTTGGCTTACACTCAAGAGATTATGTTTTAATCCTTCAACATATAAAACATTCTCCGTTTTTGTTTTACCATTATCAAGATTCAGTGTACCTTTTTCGGCGATTTTTGCTGTAGTATTATCACCAAATTTCACCGTACCTTCATTAACTTTCTTCAATGAGATAAACTTGCTTTTATCTCCGGTCATATGTCTTGAACATCCACTATCAATGTACCACTGCTGCCCTTCATCTCGTGCATGAAATGCCGTTTGAACAAGCATGAATTTTTCTTTATCTTGTTTAGCTTCCTCTGACTTCTTTTTCCAGATCTTCGTAGGTTCTTTTTTTGTTTCCTTTATATTTGAATATTTTTTCTTTGATCTTGTTTGGAGAATTTAAACCCACTTCTACAAAAATGTGCTATGTGTCCATAATTGTTGCAATTATAGCAGATAATAACATCCTCATTATAGTATGATAGGGGAGCAAATGAATTATAGTTTCTATTAAAGACTTTATGAACGCCTTTGCTTGTATTCCTTGCTTCATTATCTCTTGCTCTCTTTTTGCAGTCTACCTTCTTCTGACTGAAGTGATTACAATAAAAGCAATAACCATGAAAGGAACTTCCAAACATGGTCACATTCGTATCGCTGGGAACATATGGTCTCTTGACGGTGTTTTATTCTTTCCCTTTTTATGCACAACGCTTGTCTTTATGGTGTTTTCTTCCTTCCTGCTTTCATTCTTCGTAGGTTCCTTGAGAATTTCTGCATAGCTTTTGGTCTTATTAGTACGTTCTTGTTCATCTCCATAGCCAAGACTTGACTTATTGAAAAATGATCTCTGATGGTCTAGGATCTCATCTAAAACCTCGGTGCTCTTTTCAAATTTTAGATTAGTTGTATTTGCTCTCTCTAAGTCCTTTTTCAAAGCAACGATCTTGGTCTTACGTTTCTTATATTCTTCTTTCATTTGTAGCTGACTTCTCAAATCTTCCTCAACTTGTTTAACTTTTTCGATTTGATTTTTCAGATCAACGATTACCTTGTTTGATTCCTCAAGGACTTGTGATGTCTTCGCTTTGAAGTCTCGATTCTCTTCTTCATATTTTCGGAGCTGTAACTTCAATTTCTGATTTTTCTTCTTAAATGCTTTCATTTCTTCCAACGCGCAAACAAGTTCTTAAAGGTTCACTTCACCTTCTTCCATGTCTTCGTCTTCCTCCAAAATATCATTGCTGGTGGTGGCATTTTCTTCTGTACCCATGAACATAATCTTTTCATTATCACTCTTAACATCACTTTTTTTGTTTTCTTCGGATGAGCTGCTATATCTCTTGGAGTATAGGCTTTTCTTTTGTTTCTCAAATCTTTGCTTGTCTTTGCTCGGCTTGAATCCCCTTTCGTACTTTGGTTTGTTTCCCTCATCATCGCTATTTCCTTTATTTGGATATTTGGTTGGAAAATGATCAATTTTACCACAATTAAAACATTTAAATGGTAACTTTCCTTTATATTTGCCCAATCCTTTCTTCAGCTTCCGAATGAATAGAGCTTCATTTTCATTTTCTTCACTACTTGAATCTTCACTTGATTTTGGTTCTTTGATCTTTTCTTTCTTCGAGACCTTGAATGATGCTTCCTTCTTCGATTGTCTCTCACATTCGGTTCTCATTTCGTATGCCGTAAGAATTCCATGGAGCTCGTCCATTTTCATTGTGTTTAAATCCTTCATTTCTTCAATGGCGGAGACCTTCGCATCAAATCTCAATGGTAGGGATCTCAGGACTTTTTGAACGATCACAGATTCTTCAATTTTCTCTGTGAGTCCTCGAATGACATTAACAATTTCATCGACACAAAGAAGATACCCAACAATGTTTTCATCATTCTTCAGTTTTAAACTTTCAAACTGCCTCTGGTGGGTTTGGAGTTTTGCTTTTCTCACCTTACTATCACCTTCATAAATAGTGTTGAGTTTATCCAAAATCTCTTTTGCAGATTCACAATGCATGACTTTAACAAACTCATTTTCTGAAAGCCCACATAAGATTGCATTCATAGTTTTCGCATTGTTTTCACTGGCCTTTTTTCTGGTGGCATCCGTTGGTGCAATTTGTGGCATTGTGTATCTTATTACCACTGCTTGCCAAATGTCGAAACCTAGGGCCATCAAGTAAGTCTGCATCCTTATGCTTCAAAATGCGTAATTCGTTCCATCGAACAAAGGAGCCTTGTTAGTGGAGAAACCATTCAACACGTGAGATCTTGCCATATGTGCTTTCCAAGATTTACCTTCTAGCAGTTGTGCTAACACCGAAGGAACCGACTCTGATACCAATTGTTAAAAACAAGCTTATATTGAGAGGGGGGTGAATCAGTATAAGATATTCATTTTTGCTTTCCACTATTAATCTTATATCCAAAACCTCAAATTACTCCGCAATTGATATATTCAAAACAATCAAAGAATACAATGCAGAACCACACAATGCAAATAGACACAGATTTGCGTGGAAACCTTTTCGGGAGAAAACCACAAAGAAATTCTCTTAATATAATTTTCAAATATTTGTAGGCACCAACTTATAGGAGACACCAATCCCCAATTACAATTTGCGGGCACCAACCCACAGGAGTACCAACCCCTTCCACCAAGCACCAACTCAGCTTTAATTCACGAGCACTAACTCACAGGAGCACCAACCCCTTACAAAATTCTTCTTACCATTGTAGATCTGTTAACTCAACGAATGATGGAACCCTTCTTTTCTCTCTTTCTTCTCTCAATGATTTTTAATGCATTTTCGACTCTTCTCCTGCACTTCTCTTAGACTTGAATGATATAAAATATATTTCAAGTGCTTGTTCATCTTCTTTTTTCATCCACTCATCTATCCTTTTATAGCCTTTGCTACCTTTTCCCAAGAGGGGCGTCCATTCCAAGAGAACTCTTCACCAAAAGATGTGATCGTTGACAACTCCATTAACATTTCCGTCGACATTTCTATTCACTTTCGGCAACAATTCCGTTCACTTCCAAACACTTCCATTTACTTCCGGCAACAATTCCGTTTGACATTTCCTTTCATATCTGTTACAATTCCTTTGACATCAATGACAATTATTCCAACAGATGAAGGTATATTTCTTGGTTATTCTTGCAAAAGTAAAGCTTATAAATGTTATAACAAAAAAAATCAAGAAAATTGTTGAAAGTGCAAGTGTCAGGATAGAAGATGAAACACAAAGAATCGGTGATCCAGTAGACATTCCTGAAATCATTGAAGAGGAAGATTTTGAAGAATCAGATGAAGATGAGGAGAAAAAGGACACCAAAACTCCATCCAAATATGTTGAGAGAAATCATAATGAAAGTGACATAATCGGGGGCATAAATGAAGGAATTCGCACCAGAAGAATGATGGTAAGTGAATTTGAGCAAGTTAAGTTCTCTTTGTTATCCAAAATTCAGCGTCGAATTTTTTATGAAGCTAGACATGATAAGCATTGGGTTAAGGCAATGGATAAATCAGGTAGAAAAGAATGATACTTGGGAATTAGTGCCTAGACCAAAAGATCACAATGCGATAAGAACAAAATGGGTTTATAGAAATAAGTTGAATGAAAATAGAGAAGTGACTAAGAATAAAGCAAGATTAGTATGTAAAGGATATGCTCAGATTGAGGGAATAGATTTTGAAGAAATTTTTGCACCAGTGGCAAGACTAGAGGCTATTAGAATGTTTCTTGCATATGCAGTGTTTAAAAATTATAAAGTGTTTCAGATGGATGTCAAATCAGCCTTTCTAAACGAGAATTTAGAAGAAGAGGTCTACATTGAGCAGCATGAGGGATTTATTCTCTCAAATATTAGTAGCTATATATGCAGATTGAAGAAAACATTGTATGGATTGAAACAAGTTCCCAGAGCTTGGTATGCAAGACACTATAAGTCCTTGTAGGATCAAGGTTTCAAGAGAGGGTTTGTTGACAGTAATCTCTACATCAAAATAGAAATTGAGCATCAATTGACTGTTATGGTATATGTTGATGACATCATTTTTGGAGAAAACATTGAAAAGATGACAAAAAGAATTTTTCGATAATATGCAAAAAGAATTTGAGAAGTCTATGTTTGGAAAATTGTCATTTTTTAGGATTGCAAATATTTTAGTCAAATAAAGGGATTTTCATATCTCAAAGTAAATATGCCAAAGAAATATTGAAAAAATTTGATTTTGAGGATTGTGCACCAGTTGGGACACCAATGTGTACAAGAAATAAGGTGAGCAAGGATGAAGATTCACCTGTTGTAGATCAATCTTTGTATAGATCTATGATTGGTAGTTTTTTATCTTTGACAACATCGAGGCCAGACATCATGCATGCAGTAGTATGGTTGCAAGATATCAGTCATCTCTAAAAGATAGTCATGTTCAGTTGGTGAAGAGAATATTTAGATATATCAAGGGGACATTGGATTATGGATTGTGGTATCTCACAGACAGAGATTTCACTTTAGTTGCTTATACAAAATACAGATTGAGCAAGGTGCTTGAATGACAGAAAAAGTACAAGTGGAGTTTTCTTCCTTGGTGATAGCTTAGTATCATGGCTAAGTAAAAAACATAATTTAGTATCACTTTCTACAGCTAAAGCAAAATATATTGCAGCAGTATTGTGTTGTATTCAAGTGCTTTGGATGAAGCAAACTTTGGAAGATATCAAGTTAAAATATGATGAACCTATTTTTATTTTTTGTGACAACACAAGTGCTATTAATATTTCGAAAAATCTAGTGATGCATTCAAGAACAAAACATGTTCCCATTAGATATCACTTTTTGAGAGAGTAGGTTGTAGGTCAACGGGTTAAGATGGAATATATCAGTACTACAGAATAGATTGCAGATATTTTCACAAAGGCACTACCAAAAGACACATTTGAGTATCTACGGGAGAAGTTGGGAGTAATTTCTTTTACTACCTGCCATTGAGGTTTAACATCAGTTGAGGGGGAGTTAAGTGTTAGCTCCAAGTAGGTCCTTTGCCATTGATGTCAAAGGGGGAGAAGAATAGAAACAGGTATAGGTATCGGTACATGTGCAAAAACAGGAACAGGGAATAGGTACAAATTGTTATAGTAAGGGAGAGTTACTGTATGTTTTTCAAATGACAGTGTGTGCAGGTTTCAAGATGTGGCAGTTTCAGTTTGAAGTTGCCATCAATGACAAAGGGGGAGATTGTTGGAAATATTGTCATTGATGTCAAAGGTCTAGTATTATTGGTGATAAAGGCCCCATTGCATTTAATGGTGTTTTTAATATTCATATCTTGGCTAATGTGTGTTGATATTTATTTAATATTAATGAATATGTTTTTGGTTGCATATAAGTCAAAAGAGGGCCCATGAAGAAGTCAAAGAGTCACGGGGTAAAGACAAAAGAGGAATGGGATGCATTTTCTCATGAAGAGTCATCTTGAGGAATTCTAAGAGTCACCATGTGAAAACAAGAGGGTATGGCACATTTTTCTGTGAAGGGACACTTTGAGGAATACGAAAAGTCACTAAGATAAAGACAAAAGAGGAAATGATGCTTTTGCTTATGGTCACCATATGACTTTTCAAATGCAAGGATATGAATGGTCATGCAAGTTTGACGCCATTTTCCATGAGGATTGAAGGGTCACAAAGGGTAAATGCCAAATGTCATTTGAAAAGCTATAAATAAAGGCCTTAGAAGCCATTTTATAATATTCAAGAGAGTGCATGGTTTGTATTTGTTTTCGAAGAGAGAAAAGCATGAGATATTGTAGAGTTCTATTATTTGTTGAGTAAGCAACATTGAGAGATAGTTGTGTTTTATACACAAGAGGGGTTGGTGCTCCTGTGGGTTGGTGCTCACAAATCTTTGCAAGGGGTTGGTGCACTTGTGGGTTGGTGCACTTGTGGGTTGGTGCTCACAAATACTTGCTATGTTGGTGCTCGGCAAATAGGTTGGTGCTCCTGCAAGTTGGTGTTCATTCATATACTTGAGATTGTTCCCTATTGTTTTCCCCACTTTGGGTTTCCATGTAAAAATATGGCGTCTCTCTCTCTTGTGTGGTGTATATTATTGTTTCAGTTTTATTGCATATCTTGAATGTGCGATTAAGTGGTTAAAGAAAAGAAATCAGATTAAGTAAAATATATATATAATATACTTATTCACCCCCCCTCAGAGTATATTTCGTGCTTAACGTCTACCTCATAGGAAATCATCATAGAATCAACAATACAAATGCCATCACTAAGAGGAGGGAAATCAAAGCTATCAAGTATAGGGGTGTCATCACATAAAGTATCACAAACAACCCTATAATTTTGCAATCCATAAGCTAATATTTTATAATTAATGTGAGGAAAGAAACATGGAAACATTGATAAGTATTTGTATAACAACCATATGAGTAAGCTTGTGAACATGTACAAACTAAGCACCCCCCCTGACATTTCAAAAATTAATGAAATATGAAAATCTATTCTACCCATGAGAAAAGAGAAGAAACACAAGCCTAAGCATAAGCTACCATGGGAAAGCAAACCAAAGCTATGATGATCTTAATGAAACCCTAAGACAAAGGAAAGCCTAATAGTAAGGCACAAGAAAAGCTAGGGTTTTAATGAAACCCTAAGACAAACTATAAATCTAAAATTCAAGAAAAATCAAACCTTAATAGACGAGGGTTATAAAACGCTAGGTTGTGTTCGAAGACAAAGGGGTTCACCAAAATGTTTTAACTATTTGTGGTTTAGGGCTAAATAATTTGCGCACAAACAACTAAAACGTCGGCACAAGATATATCTATGATATAATAGTTGACAACAACAAGATCTATTTTGGGTTTGAAAACAGTAAATAAAACTAGAGCAATTGATTGAATAAGCCATGAAATTGGGAGGGAAGCAAAAGAAGATGAAAACAAACACACTTCATTACTGTTCTGAAAATCTGAAGCTAGAAATAGGACCTAAGAACTGTTTGGACTGGAACTTTGCAATCTTGACTTGCATTGTGCTAGGGGTCAGAATTTGCATGCTGTTGAATCTGTATCATAAGGATTTGACATGCCACCAAATGTGTACCTGTGTAAATGCCAAATCTGTACCCTACCAATTTTCAGGTTTTACAAATTTTTGTGTAGGTAGGTGCGCAACCAGATGCTGAATAGGGTTGTGTGCTTGCTTTGTTGACTTGGTGGCCGAAATGTTAGATTTGCCTTCTCCTTCATCTTTGACTTGATTTGCGACAATTACTGCAAGAGGAATGAAAGAAGTGTAAGGTTTGCTAGCTTCGATAACCTCTCCAGAGTTGCAGCTACATATCCGACATGCATGGAATCAAAGCCAATGTAGTTCTTGTGGGTGGGTGGAATGTTGAGAGAGAACTTCGCCTTCTCTCCCTAGTAAATTCAAGTGCAACTATACGACATTTGCCTAGTCTTTCTTTTGGTACAAGATTCAACTAAAACCTTGTTGCAAGTCCTTAAGAGAAAATATATAACAATTTAGTGTTCCTAGACTTGAATCTTCTTGATGCTTGTTGTTTGAAATGCCTCTAGGAGGCTTTTTATATAAAGCTATTGGTGCACAAGCCGACTAAGAAAACACACAAGTATCGACAATCAAGGGTCTAGGTAGTGACAAGTAGCGAAGGAGGGCATAAGGGCCCACAAAATAACAAGGGGCACAATCGACATGTACGAGACACAATAGGTGGGCCGTCGATTCTGATCAAGCAGAATTAAGGGCAAAGGACATAGGAGAAACACAGGAGGCCTCCAAACACAAACAAAACAAAGAAGATGAAATAGAGGGAAGAGAACAACATAGGACCACACAGAGAAGGGGCGAAGAACACACAAAAAAGCACCAATAAGACCCTAACTCGAAGCAATGATTCATATGCACAAAACAACACTAAAAACATTTCAAGAATAAGCCTTGTAGCAAAATTAGGTACCTACATGTAGATGCACACGTAAAGATAGGCAAGCTTCCGATGCACGAATCTATGTCAAAGTTGACATATTGAAGCCCCCTTTCAATCGGGTTGAAGATCTCGTTCGCTTGGGGTTCTTTGATGCAAAACCTAGACTTCAAATGTTTACTAGTTTATTGTCGCATCTACCACATGGTAGGGCACATTTGACGAAATTGATTGCCTCTTGACTTATAGGGAGAAATTTATGGCAAAAGCTTTGAATGGGTGCCAAAGCAACAATTGGAAGCTGAAAAGTAAGCAATGATAAAATGACACCAGGTTTGCTTCTTTAGGCTTAAAGGGGAAGTGATTGTTAGATCCATGGTTAACTTTGAACCTTTTGAAAAAATCATATTGGGTCGAAAAGCCCCACTGTTTAGTAGAGAAAAACTTCAATGGTTTGGAAGACATAACTGGAGGAGGAGGAATTAGAGACTCCTAAAAAGCAAAACAGAGACAAAGCAGCTGCGCTTTCAATGGCAACACTCGAGGTGGAAGAAAGGATTTTATAAATCCTTACTCACCACACAAAACAACCAAAGGCATCCGATGTCAATTTGGTTCTATCTAGAGAGGTTTTTAGAGGACAACATCCAAATGTGCCACAGGCCTCGATGGGGACCAGCAACCAAATACAAAAATTATTATAATCAAAGAACATGATAAACCTTCTAGATGTGGATTGGGTGTTGAAGAAGAGAGGAGAAATACCGGATGTTGGAAATCGGGAAAAGGACAACCAAATATGCAGTAGTTTCAGGATCATAGCTGCAAATACAGGGCCTGATAAGAAGCAGGGGTGAAACTCCCCCCACAAAGAAAATGAAATTCTTATCTTGGAGTGTGAGGGGTTTAGGGGCCCTTGAGAAGAGGCAGTTTCTAAACATTCAAGGCGCAAATATTCATCCCATACATTACATTCATCAAGAGGGTGATTTGGATGATGAAGTAAAAAGTTTTATGGATCAGACATTTGGGACATTGGACCCACCTTTCAGGGGTTTAGGGGCCCTTAACAAGATGTGGTTTTTGAAGGATCAACTGCTAATCTTCAACCCAAACATTTACATTTGTTCAAGAGGGTATGTTGGATGATATAGTAAAAAAATTTGATGGATTGATATTTGAGATAATGTAATGTAGCTACCTCCCAATGGTGGCTGCATTGCATTTGAGATATTTAATCACAACGTGGAATCCTAGTGCCCTCAACGTAAGTGTCTTGGCCTTGGGTAAAAGTTGGCTAGCAGTTTTGGTTCAAATTTACAAAGAGATGTTGAAAGCTATTATGATCAAACCTTTAATCCGCCAATTCATCCATCCTTACAAGAATTGTTTGTCCAAGATAAAAATGTTTTTAGAAATAGTAAGAGACATTATTTTGGGTGATGATTTCCATGCATCCTGGCATATGAAGAAAAGTTGGGTGTCATAAATAGAGAAAATCAGTCTTGAAATGATTTTAGCATCCATGTGGACTAATGTGTTTTGCGAAGTTGGATAACAATTGGTGGACAATATATGTAAGCCTAGAGTGGTCAACAATATAAGTATTCTCTAAAATAGGAAGAGGTCGAATACCATACTAGATCCAACACACTTGCAAGATGCTGGTCCAAGGTGATGTTAGACGTTGAAACAAGAGTTATATAGCTAATCAAAGAAAGTAAAATGCCAATAGGCAGTAACCACGAGGTATTTGATCTAAGGGTTGTGTGTCATTATACAATAACCATGAGGTGTAAATGATGAGCATGCAAAGATATTAATGTACTAATATAAGCATGGATAGCCATAAAATGAACCAATCTAATATACCATCCAATGTTCAAGAGGAGTACAGCTTTAAGATACTTATCTTGGGTTGACTTGTTGGAGCATCAATCTTTCCCCTGGCTTGTAGCACTTTGTGAGAGATGGTTGTAGATGAAGTCAAGGTGGAAAGAATAAAACCTAAGTAGATCCAACTTGGGGACTCCAAAGACTAGGTGTACCTCACTGGTCCAACTTCTCTCCTTGATATCTTCAAGTTTGTGTGCTAACTTGTCTTTTTTTAGTGTAAGCTCCTTAGTGCTCATTCCTCTTCTTCTTCCTAAGGTGGATTTGTGTACACGCGCAAATTATGGATTGGATGTCTATATTTTTGAGAATTGTCAAATAGGAACCCTATAATTACAGATCAAAACCCTAAAAGTCAATACTTGAACCTAGCTCATGTCATCAGCTTGACTGATGTCACTGATGATGTCGGCAAGGTGGGGGCACTTCAATACATAATTGGTTGGGTCGGTAATGCCAATTAAAAGTGTGCAAAGGGGAAAAAGAAAGGCATAAGAGAGAGTAGGAACCTCGGGGGACAAGCAAAGTGATGTCATGGAGGATTGAAAGTTGGCTAGTAGACAAAATCTCTCACAAAGCGCCATGAGCCAGCCCACCCGAATCTTGGTGTACTCTTTAGGATGTATACTCAAGGAGATTAATGTGTTAACAAGTCTTATGAGAGAAAAGTGTCAGCAAGCAAAAATAAGAGATCTGCATATGCCTCACCCAAAGCTCATCACATGTCTCAATAGTGTAATGCGAGATGGTGTTTTGGGAAACGAACAACAAATAATAAGCAAGTGCTGTCACAAATGTTGGTAATATGAGATGAAAGTAACATATACGTACCTTTTTTTCGTTGAAATGGATGCATGCAAATACCTTTGGATTGATCATGGCAGACACAAAAATTGGTTAGTGTAGCCCTAATGATACAAGGCTCAATTGATTAAAGAAATGCAAACGTACGCAAATTAGTCTAGAGAGTATATGAAGCTCCCTAGGAGGGTTGTGCTAGAATGGAAAGAAGGGATCCGGATAACCAACATATACTGAGCAAGTGCTGTCATAAATGTTGGTAATATGAGTTAAAAGTAACGTATACATACCTCCTTTTTGTTGAAATGGATGCATGCAAATACCTTAGGCTTGATTGTGGCGGACACAAAAGCTGCTTAGTGTAACACTAATGCATAAGGCTAAATGGACTAAAGCAATAAAGACGTATGCAAATGAGTCTTGGGACGAAAGTATATGAAGTTCCCAAGGAGGGTGGTGCTAGGATTGAAAAAAAGGATCCAAACAAATACAATGATGAAGGCTAGATTAGGTCTAGAAGACCCAAACAATGAAATGAGGAGGATAGGAAGGGATCCAGATAACCACAAAGGTAAAAGCTAGATTAGGTCTGGAAGACCCATGGAAAAATAATGTGAGACATAGGATAAGATGAAATGACGAGATTGGATAGCCACGAGGTAAAGGCTAGATTAGGTCGGGATGACCCAAAGGATAAATAATGATAGAATGGGACTGGATAGCTATAAGGGAAAGATTGGATCAACTAATAAGGCGATGATTGAGAAAGCATCTTGAAAACCCTGAGATGCAAATGATATTCAAGAATGGATAATTCAAAGGGAATCCTTGGTTGATTTTGTAGGTCTTAGCATTTAAAATCCTTGAAGCCCAATACAATTGCGATGCTTGCATGTTTGAAAGAGGTGAAGAATAGGAAATAAGTTTAATAAATAAATGGGGGAGAGTTGGAAACAAGTTTGGCCATCAAGGGGAAATAATGGAGGGAGGGAAAAAAGGACGCTATCAAGGTGAAAACATGGCCTTTATCGGAAACAAGACACTCTAAGCAGTTTGGCAAGACTAAGAGTTTTCGACATCACATGGCTTAGGAACCTTGCTTAGCTAGTCCAAAGCTTGGGCCAAATATAGATATATCCTATGAAGGCTATGCATGAAAAGTAAAGGTGCCTAGCTTGCCATGACGTGTTCTCTATTTCTCAAGACTCCATCCAAGCCATAGGTCAATTGCGGGAATTGGATACTTGCTTGAAAAGGTAGGTGGCACGAATGATATATATGAAGCCTTTTATCCCATTCTACAAGCTTACCACACTCCAATGGACTTCCAGCTCTACTGTGAGTTTGAGTGGTGTTTAAGCTTCAACTATGATAGGGGTATGCCAATGCTTTGAGCATGTTTTTGTGTGTTTGACATTTGAGATTTTTGCTTTTCAAAATTGCCTTTTGGCTTTGGCTTTGGATTTTGATTTTACTTTGATATTTTTGCTTTTTCTATTTTCCTCCCTAAAGATTTGGAATGTCATTCAATGGCTTTTTCAGATGGCAACACTTAGGTTGCACCTAGCTGCTAAGGAGAACCTAGAAACCTAGATGCGTAGATACTCTTAGACTTGCATATGAGAAAAGATTGAGATCTTGAATTCCACCTTGGTGTGCCCGATAAGAAGTGTTAAAATAAGGGTAAAGATATAAGAGCGACTTGGTTGCTCCAATAAAAAATGTGTAAAGGGAATGATACAATGATGGACAAGTTTGAGACTTACTGTTGCAATAGAGGGTAAAATGTTGCAATAGAGGGTGAAATGTGATTAAGAGGCATGTAGATAGACTCTATTAGTTGTGCCACAAGGAATATAACTGATTTTCAGGAGATTAAATGACACTCTTGACCATTGCATTAGAGACACTTTGCTTTTGTTGGGAGTGGGAGCTAAAGAGATAAGTATCATAGGGGGCACTTTTGAGGATGGCCTGGTTGATTCCCTAAGGTCTTGCAATGCAACTCACAAACTAGGAACCTAGAGGCATGCTAAAGTGGGATAGAGCCAAGGGGTGTAATAAAGTAAGGAGGAGCCAAGAGGTGTGCTAAGGTGGGATAGAGCTATGAGGAGTAAAAATAAGGAGGTAAAAGCCAAGAGGTGTGATAAAGTAGGAGGGAGTTCGAAGGTGATGCTAGAGTAGGAGGTAAGAGCCAAGAGGTGTGATAACGAGAGAGGGAGCTTGGAGGCACAAAAAATAGAGGGATCTTGGTAGAGCAAAATGTAGTAACAAGAAGGAAGAGTGAAGACGCATAAAGGAAGTGAGAGAGATCCTGTGGCTGTAATGAGGAGGTAAGAGCCAAGAGGCGAGGTATAGTAGGGTAGAGCCAATAGGCGATGTAAAGGAGGATAAAGCCAAGAGTTGAAAAGAGGAGAAAGCCAAGAGGCATAATAAAGTAGGATAAACTTAAGAGGCACAACAAAGAGGTAGGAGCCAAAAGGCGTACAAGAGGATAAAGCCAAAAGGAGTAAAAGTAGGATAAAGTTAAGAGGCACAACAGAGAGGTAGGAGCCAAGAGGCGTACAATGTAGGAATAAGAGGTAGGAGCCAAGAGGCGCATAAGGTAGGAAAAGACTTGTATGCATAAGTAAGCTAGAATGCAATAATTATAACATGAGATACTGATTATGCTACATGCCTAACTAAATGCAAGAAAATGAAGAACATACTTCTAGCATGGCACGTTCCTTAAAAACCGAGCATTATTCTTTGATTTTTTTTTAAATTTGGATTTGTTTATCTTTAACGGCAGCAAGATTCTTGATTAGTACTTCTTTGTGAATGTGAGATGTTGAGAAAGGGAAAGCATCGTAAGATGCCCCAAAGTGTGAATTGAAGGGTGGGCATTGTAAGATGCCTGTGGAAATAGGAATTGCAATTAAGGCGATTATACAAAGTTTATCCAAGGCTTGATGCGTGAATAAGACATGCCAAGAGACTCTTGGACACTTGCAAAAGCTCAAATTCAAAGAGTATTTACACAAAGGAGTCTATGCATCCCACTATGATGCACGACATGTGGGTTACAACAAACACACTCATGGTGTAGAAACACACTTGAAGTTGACATGTGGCATTCACCCAAATAAGGAAGATACAGAGTGCGCGGGATTGATTTGGGTTGGACAAGAATATGTCAAGAGGGCAAGGGAATATGCCACTATGTGGATAGGTGGATGGATCTATAATGGAATATTCTAATGCGCAGACAATTAGGGAAAATGTTGAGTTGGCAATAATGGGCAGGTGTCCAAGGGGCTAAGGGAAAGCTATAATTAGGGGCCTTGGCCTCTCATCTGCGTATTTGATTTGAGGGATCCTATAGGTTGGACGCTTTGGAGACGCTGAGTCAGTTTTGCTTGAAAGAAGCTTTGAGCTAGGGTTGGAAGGATAAGAAGGTGTATCCTTTGAGGTTTATATGTAAAGATCGACCTTTCATGGTGATCATTGTAGATTGTATGATGCGTGCTTTGTAACGAATGTATGTTGATGCAAGTATAAAGATGGATTTTTGTTATTATGATCACAAGTGTGATCTTGTTCTTTGTTTACGTGGATGATGTCTATTGTCTTTGATTTCTAGTATATGTTGATGCGAATGCGTAGATATTTATGCTTTGTTCTCATGACGGGGGAATTTCAACATTCTCTTGTCGTGCCTCGTGTGAGTGCTTATGTCTTCAGGCTTAAGTGATATGGTGGTGCTGTAAGTGCGAGTATCCTCTTATTTGTTGCGTAAGATTAGGGCTATGCAAGACCTTGGATGATATAGAAAAACACAACATTTTGGGTGATATGTTGCGCAAGGGAGCATTGGGCCGCTTGCAGCTGCAATAGGAGGAGCAACTAGTGGATCGAGGGTAGATATTGTATTATGAAACAATACTCAACAACAAGAACAACTCGCAGTAACACATTCGACAATCTTCTATGAGATGTTGATGAAGTTACTAGAATACAAAGGAATAGAGTATGTCATGGACCACATTCACAAATGTGAGATCGCATGGTGTGTGAAGGGAGTAAATGTGCTGGAAAGAAAATCCAACTAGTCTTGCCATGACACTGTTGGATGGCGTGCACACTTGGTGTTGCAAATACGATCCAAATCAGACGATGGTCGACTTTGATGAGTTGAACACTTTTATGAGATAAATTCATATTCTAGAGTTTGAGCAACAAAACATATGTGCACTGAAGGAAATTAAGCAGGATGCATTGGAGTCGATGTTGTCCTATGAGATCCACCCGTTGCAGTATGCACAATGGTTTGTTGGTGGATTATTGGTAGCATTTAGAAGGCAATTGGCAATGACGAATTTCGTTGATGTGCATAAATAATTGGATGCCGCACTCAGAATCGAAGTGGTTGGGAACTTTGATATCGAGATAAGCCCATTCCTTGAGGCCCAAATTTCAAACATAGCGACATAGTTGTAAACTTCGTCAACAAAATCTGTGCAAGAAGTGTTGAAAGCACCATGGTATACCACTTGTGAAATGGATGGACACACAAAAGAGATTTGTCCTAAAAAGGTTTAGGTAGTGGCATTATAGTGTAAAGTTTGCAAGGGGGATGATGATATGCACAATTGTCGGCTGTTGCAGCACACAAAGCAGATTATTGTCACATGTTACTACAAGATCTATGACTTGACTACACACGACACAAAATTGCAGAGTTATAGATGAGATTAAGGAGTGAAAGAAATGGGGTTGCACTAAGCTAACATCGTGCCACAACCACAATATTAGGGTGGTTATCAACACGAGGGAAGTTATAACCAAAATCTCAAGGTGGTAGGTTTAACCAAAATCAAGGTGGAGTTTATTACCGAAACCAAGGTGGCGGAAGTAACCAAAACCATGGGGGTTATAATAGAGATGGGAGATCTTCTTGGTATATAGGAGGAGGTAGAGGCAAGCGATGTGATCCCATGATTTGTTTAAAGTGTGGTGAGGGCGACTTTAAAAGGGATTGTACCAAGTATTCAACTTTTGAACAATGTAGGGGGGACCACAAGACAAAGGACTGTGCTGAATTATGATAGAAGATCATATAAAATGATCAAATGCATATGTGGTCATGATTCGGATTGGTCAGGATAAAACTTTGGTATAAAAGTGAACAAATGCAGGAGATGTCGGAGGTCTGAAGGTAAATATTACTAGAAGAAGTGGGATGGAAACAAGAGGGACGGGGATGGTCAATCTAGTACTCCTAAGAGAAATCGTGCAGTGAAACAAATTGTAGGGAAGAATGTCTATCCCGATGCACATGCGCAAAAAGACATCTTGTTGGAAGCACATTAAACAATAAGGATCTTCATGGCGAAGTACAAACATCACACGAGATGTGTCTGACGAAGAATATGCCATGTGATCAAGAATTAAGTATTGATGCCAAGATGAATGATATACTAATTGACAAGAGCACAAAAGTGAATATACTGACGAATGAGGCATGGAAGTGGATGGGGAAGCCAACATTGAATCTTATGAGCAATATGTTGCTCATGGCGAACAAAATGAATTCAAGACCTATTTGGGTCTTGTGCAACACAAACTTGGAAATAATGGGATCTTTTTCTTTGAAGTTATAGAGATTGTTGAAGAAAATAATTATCCTGCATTGTTGGGAAGACCATGGTGCTATGACAATCAAGTTGATATGCACTTTAAACAACATTATGAGCTTTTTAAAATGGGGAACAATGAATTGTTATTCCTCTTGATAATAAACACGGTGTAGCATATGTCGAAGGAGTAGATTTGGATGAAGGAAAGAACAATTTCTTCAATGTTGTTGTGTAGACAAGGCAGATGGGGAGTCTACAAAAGAACGAAGCCTTGAGCTGGATGAGCGAGGAAGAAGTGTTTGAAACTTCCGGCCAAGCATTTGCTCATTGGGTACGAGACACATTCAAAGTAATTGGATGGAAATGCACAATGGTGAGTGGCGGTGGTTCATATTTAGTGACAAGGAGATTGATATGAAGCCACAAAATGAGGGATGAAAGAAAGAAGGGGCCAAAGATGATTTAGAGGTGGGTCCTATGTGCAAAGAAGCAACCAGTTGAGGAGACTCGGGAGATGGAAAACAAAGTTAAACAACCACATGTGCGAAAGGTGGTTGAGGTCAACGTTGATGCACACACGAGGGAGGGAGTGATGCACAATGTGTGGAAACCAAGGGTGACATCTAATGCGCAGAAGCCAAACTTTAAGGTACCAAGAAAGAATACAAACCTAAAGAGGACATGCACACAAAGGGTGACACACATACAAGGGTACCAAGGAAAAATACATAGAGAAAAATGACAAAAGGACATTTGGTCCAAGGAGGTTAAGAAAGAAACCTCACTAGGGAGGTTGATGTGCGTAGATAAGGGCAAGCAGATGACACAAGTTGATCAAAGACAACCTACTAAAGTCAATCTAATTAGTGCAGAAGAGGAGGAACAAGTATGGCACCCCAGAGAGCTATTCCAATGGAAGATTGTTGAGAATAGGCTTCCACTGTTTTTCAAATGATGCGTTGGGGGGAGGCCATAAATAAGGCATCATTTCCAAGAAAAATTGTGTAATGTAAAAATATTTATTGCTTTTTAGTTTGTTTAGATTAACATGTTCTATGCTTTATGTTAATAAGTGTAGGCAATCTTGTAAGTCTAGTTAGGTGAGTCAAGTGAGGAATCTATTGGGATTCTTATGTCAGATGTCTAAGTATCGCTGAGGGGTTGTTTGGCCAAGTGTGTAATAAGGGAGATAAAATCCGATGTGTATAGAGGGTTGGTATACAAAGCATGCAAAGTGAATAGAGTGTTGGAAGCACAACCACTGAGAGGGGGGGTGAATCAGTGATCTCTTAAAACTTTTCTCCTAATTCTTTAGTTAGTCAAGCATTAATACAGAATCCATAGAGCAATCAAACCACAACAAAGAACATAAAGACATAACACATGATATAAGTGGGAAACCCTTGAAGGGAAGAAAACCCATACTGATCATTGCATGGACTGCATGTCCTAAATCAGATACGCAATGAGTCAACAAGATTGCTGAGCATCCACTCAGCTTGAGGCACCAACCCCAAATAGTCAAGCACCAACTTGACAAAAAGATTCAGCAAGCACCCACTTGCTAGGAAGCACCAACTCCCTAATTTGTAGATACCAATCTAGAGGTGGCTTCAACCCCCTTTGCCAAACACCAACTTAGCTACTTCAAATCATCCACCTTTCTCCGTTGCTTCTGTCAACAAATGATGGTACAATTTTGCTCTCTCTCTGCTTATCAACCTCACATTTTCTCTATTGCTTTTCTGCTTATTAATCAAATAGACAGATTAGGCTCGCTTTCTCTATGCTCTTTATCTTCAAAGACTTTGTCCTATTTGTCTTATTTTCTCATCTCTTTTGGCAGATTATGTATGAATCATTTGATGATTTCATACTCACACCTCTCTGGCTATCCGTTCCTCAGTGGACCTCTGCTCTGCTCCTTAGTGAATAATAATTTGCTATTTTTTTCACACTTCAAAAGGACAATTTGATCTTGCTTATATACAAGACAGTACTCAACAATCTCTTGAAGGTCGGCCAAACAAAACTCTATAATCGGCTACATAATGATTTATTCTCTTTTGCAAACATAATTTCCATTAGCTTTATATAAAAGCTCACTCTCATAGGTCGCCCTAAGTGAAACGAAGCTGGGATAGACCAAACAATCATTAGAATACATTTAGTGTTGGCTTGATGAAGTTTGTAGTAGTCTTGATGCAGTTATTAGCATCTTTGATGCAGTTCGTATCAACCCTGATGCAATCCGTAACAAACCTGATGTAATCTATAGCAAGCTTGATGCAGTTCGTAGCATCCCTGATGTAGTCTGTAGTTGTTCTCCTAGTAGCTCCGAACACGATTTAATTCTCTGAAATCTTTAAATTACTTCACACATAACAACTTATTCAATGATCTTTAGTATGAATTAATTCTGCAGAGTATTTTTGTGTCTCCATATGATGTAAAATATAGATAACAAGTCTCTTGGCCAATTGTCTACTTCACCAAAAAACAAATTTCATGGTAAGCTACAGACTCAGTCAATAGCTACGGACTCTGTAGAAACTACAAACTCTTATCAACATAAATT
This sequence comes from Torreya grandis, assembly GCA_037957365.1. NCBI lineage: Eukaryota > Viridiplantae > Streptophyta > Pinopsida > Cupressales > Taxaceae > Torreya > Torreya grandis. Next base: position 1,095,591 of record JARHVA010001128.1, read on the forward strand.
CTTTGACATCAATGACCATATTCTTTATTGAATAACAAACCCTTTAACATAACTCTTTGACATCAAACCTCACAAGATGCAACATTAATGACAACATCAACCTTGATCACTAATCACCTTTGACAAAATCATGCTACCAACTGAGAACACACTCTCAACAGGCTACTCATATCCACAATATTCACTCACTGATCAACACTCTCTTTATGCCACTACCATGCTCAAGCACTTGACCAAACAAGGCTTTGACATCAATGACCATTATGCCTTAACATGGTGCACCCTTTTGACATCAATGACAACAACATGGCAACATAGAGTAATGGAACTAAAAAACTAGACAATTGGATCAATGAAATATGAAAGATATGGCATGGCAAGTGTTGCATAAATGGGAAAATGTGCAAGAGGACCTTGCGCAAGATAAGCGTGGGGAAGGAAAAAGAAATGGAAGATTAACTGGCATGAATTGGTGATATAAGTGTGCAAATGGAATGAGTCAAAAAGGGGCAAGAATGTGTAAAGTGGCATGTAAAGTCAGTTATCTGGGCAACATTATGGTTTTTTAAAAATTGGAAAGTGTGATGGATGGTGTGTAGGAACATGTTGAAGCCATAAACTTGGTGCATGGGGTAAATTGCGCAAGCAAAGGATGATGCACATAACCCATGAATGCATAAGGAAGGAATAAATAGAGAAAGGGATGACGTCAATAAGAGGGGTGGGAACACACTCATGAAAATGAATGGGTAGTTGAGGTATTTAATGCATGCGGAAGGATAAAAGAATACAGTTCATTTGAAATGGTCATTTGTAATTTGAAAGATTGAAGGGCTAAAGAAGAGTTGAGTAAAGCTGAAGCTTGATACTGTGAGGGAAGGCATCAGAGAAAGGAGAATTGCAGAGTGTGTGTGCACGATGGTGTTAAGGGAAACATCATGGCTTCTAGGCTATCTAGCCAGGAAAAGCTGAGAAGGGGGAAGGGAGACTAGTTAGGTGGGAAACAAAAGGGTTCGAACTAGGGTTTTGAAAACTCTTGACGATTTTGTAGGGAGTTGAGAGGAAAGGCGTGAGGATGTATGATGGCGGGGAAAAGACAAAAGAAATGGATATAAGGGGTGGAGATCCAATGGTTGAACATAGTTCGGGGGGTGAAGACGAGTAGGAAAAAGGAAGAGGGCAAAGACCATAAAGGCCAAGACCAGTGAAGAAGAAGACGGAGGACAAACCTCCGTTCATGGTACCACTCATGGCGCACAATGAGTCAGTTATGGAGGGAGATACTTTGATGGCATGTTAAAGATCCTGTGTTGGAGAATTTTAATAATGAGATGAAGGGATGCAAAATGTTGCTAGGTACGAAGTTGAACACTCCAAGAGGAGAAGGTAGGTTGATGCATTAGTTGACACAAATAGGATTGTTGGAATTGAATGAGCCAACATACTTTATGAAGCCACTGGAGTTGGTGAAGTACTTGTTGACGTGCACTCATGAGGCAGATTGAACATCGTAGAACGTCAACTAAAGATCTCGGTTGTGTGAATGAATAAGCTAACCATTGTCAAAATTGAGGGGATGACGTGTGCGGGGCATTGAAGAAGGGTTCAAACATCAACAAAGTAGTAGAAGTTTTGGGGATATCATGGGGGACTATCAAGGTAGACAAGTTGTCGTTAGTGTCTATGAGAGATGTTACACAACTTATTGGCTCCAAAGTTATCACTTTGGGACGATGGACTGTGGTGACCAAAGAGGTTGTCTATTTGGCATGGCTAGTGGTAAAGAAGGAAAGAGTTTTCAACTATGCCAAATATATTGCAGAAGTGGTGATGGCGTGTAAAGACGTGCACCAAAGGGAAGAAGAGTTTACTTGGGGAAGTATTTTGATCTTATTGATGATTGAGGAGCTTGGGATACCTGAAGGAAGATTTGGGTTTTGCGTCAATTATTGGAGGTGATTCACGTGCAGTTAAGTATGCGGCGTATACATGTCATCAGATGACAAATGCTTATAGGAAGAAGATAAGAGTGGTATGAGTGCACGGAGGACATTTAAAGGAGAGTATAAAATACCTCCAAAGATGTCGATATATTATAAAGTTTTCATTGCATTTTGTGTAGTGGCACACTATTTGTTGGCAATGTTTTAAGATTGAGGAGGGAGAATGGTCAAGTTGGGCCAAGTTTCCATATGTGATTATCATGTAGTATTTGTAGTGGGCATTAAACAGAGTGAGGAACGTGCCGAGACAAACAGTGGATATTGTGGTGATTGATGCACTTAGGGATGGATTAAGGAGGAAGAATAATTCTCCATGGAATCTTGCAGTTTTCGACAACGAATATTTAGACAGTGAAACTCTAGAGATTAAGCCACCGTTGATTGTGAAAGTTGGGAAGTTTCAATATAACATCACGTGTTGAGACCATTGACGAAGAAAGTGGTTGAGGTTTTGCTTGCATGTACAATCGAGCTGGCCGTAACATAATCAAGTACTAGCTTGTTTCAGGACATATAAGAAGTGCAGTGTAGGGGAATGTTGACCTTGTAATTGCACTTAAGGCAATTTTAAAAAGCTCATCCAAGGCTTGTTGCATGGGTGAGACGCTCCAAGAGACTCTTGGACACTTGCAAAAGTGCATATTCAAAGATCATGCACACACAAAAGAGTTTGTGCATGCACTATGATGCGCTATGTGCGGGTTACAACAAACACACTCATGTTGAGGAAATGCACTTCATAATGGAAACACAATTAAAGAGAAGTTGAAGATGTAGATTGCGTGGAATCGATCTGGGATGGACAAGGATATGCCAGGAGAGAAAAGTAATATGCCACTGTGTGAACATGTGGATGGATCTAGAATGGAATATTCTAAGATGTGTAGACAATTGGCATGACAATTGGTGAAAGTGTTGAGTTGGTAACAACTAGCAGGGGTCCAAGGAAAGCTATAAATAGGGACCTTGGACTCTCATTTGAGTATTTGATTTGAGGGGTCTTACAAATTGGATGCTTTGGAGTTCTCTTGTTGCGCCTTGGGTGAGTGCTTTTGTCTTAGGCCTTAAGTGATATGCTGGCGCTATAAGTGTGAGTGTCCTCTTATCTGTTGAGCAAGATTAGGTTTGTGTGTGACCATGGATGATCTAGAAAAAGCACAACAATGCGTCAAAGTATGAGATGTCATGACAATGCCATTAAGTGTGAACTAAAGCAATGGTGGGCATCATAAGATGCCCCAAGGTGTGAGGTTACAAGAGGATGGGCATCGTAAGATGCCCCAATGTTGGAATTGAGGAAAGGCAATTTTTCATTGTATTCAAAGTCGAGTTCTAGGTTTATGTATTTGTTGCCTTTGCTATCACACACATCTTGACTGATTTGTTTGATGTGTGACATTGGTTTCAAGGGTTATGTTTTGATTCGTAAAAAGGAGTTCAAGATTTTTCTAGACGTCATCGACCTGATCAATGGTGTTGAAATTTCCTATGTTGGTTTGAACGACATCAGCTTGGCCGATGATGTTTGACTATTTTAAGTGTAACGGTGTCATCGCCCTGGGTAGTGGCCTTGATTTGTTCTAGATGCAACTGAACATCATTGACCTGGCTGATGACATTGCATACGTCTGTCTATAATTGAACATCATCAGTCGGGCCAATGATGTTAGAAATATATCCCTGTAACTGAACATCATTAGCTTTGTCGATGATATTGGAAATGTTTGTCTATAATTGAACATCATCATCTGGGTCAATGATGTTGGAAATGTTTGTCTGTAACTAAACATCATTGGCCACGCCCATGACATTGGGACTGGATGATTTTTTTGCAATAATCTCAAAAGTTGATCTTTGTGGGTTGCGTTTGGCATAAATTGAAATTTGCTAAATGATCCATTTTCTGTTTTCCAAAGGAGGAATGGCAGTAGGGTTATAAGGTGTAAATTTGGTTTCATCATTGGTAGTATCAAAACAAAAATTGTTAGGGTCATATGGGAATGAATTTTTTTCGCAAGAATCTCAAAAGTTGATCTTTGTGGGTTGCGTTTGGCATAAACTGAAATTTGCTAAATGATCCATTTTGTGTTTTCCAAAGGAGGACTGGCGGTAGGGTTATAAGGTGTAAATTTGGTGTCATCATCAGTAGTATCAAAGTGAAAATTGTTAGGGTCATATGGGAATGAATCATAAGGATTTGCTTCACTTTCTTCATAAATATGGGCAAATCATCTTATGGATCTTCGTCAATATGGGAAGATCTTTTTGTGTAAATTCAACCTTGTTACATTGGATGGTTGGCGCAAGTTGACGTTGAGAGAAATTGTACCATGAGGCATTTCCTTCAATGGTGTGCCTGGAAGAGAGAAATGAGCAACCCATAGAAAATATTAATGGATCGAAACTCGCCAGTAAAACCCTAAGGGGTGACATGATTGAAAAATTGATAGCGTTAACAAGCTAGGATTCACATTGGGTTCTCCAGAATGTATGTAAGCCTAGAATGGCTGACAATATAAGGATCCTTAAAATTAGGATAAGGCAAAAGACCATACTATATCCAACACACATACAAGATGCCGGTCCACAAAGCGGTTTGGGGCTATAGAAAAGGTCCACGTGCAAGAAGGATGTAAGGGTTCTAAAAGGGGAATCTACACAAACAATAGCTAGCATATAGCCTAACTAGATCCAAGTTGTCATTAGACATTGAGATGAGCTATGGGGGTAATCAAAGAATGTAAGATGCCATTAGGTGGTAATCATGAGGTGTCTAATCGTCCTTGTAATTGAACATCATGTCAATGATGTTAGAAATATATCCTTGTAATTAAACATCATCGGCTTCACCAATGATATTGGAAATGTTTATCTATAATTGAACATCATTGTTTGGGTTGATGATGTTGGAAATGTTTGTATGTAATTAAACATCATTGGTCAAGTTGATGATGTTGGGATTGGATGATTTTTTCGCAAGAATTTCAGAAATTAATATTTGTGGGTTGAGTTTGGCATAAACTGAGATTTGCTGAATGATCCATTTTGTCTTTTCCAATGGAGGAATGGCGATAGGGTTATAAGGTGTAAATTTGGTTTTATCATCGGTAGTATCAAAGTGAAAATTATTAGGGTCATATTGGAATGGATCACAAGGATTTGCTTCGCTTCCTTCATAAATATTGGAAGGTCTTGTGGATCTTCATCAAATATCGGCAGATCTTGTTGTGGATCTTCAACCATGTTACATTGGATGGTTGGCACAAGTTGATGTTGAGAGAAATTGCACCACGAGGCATTTCCCTCAATGGTGTGCATGGAAGAGAGAAATGAGCAACCCATAGAAAATATAAATGGATTGAGACTCGCTAGAAAAACCCGAAGGGGTGACATGATTGAAATATTGATAGTGCTAAGAAGCTAGGAAAAGAAAAACGTGAAAATTACCTAGCCAATGGTGGGCAAAGATTCCCATTGGGTTCTCCATAATGTATATAAGCTTAGAATGGTCACCAATATAAGGATCCTCTAAAATAGGATAATGGCGAAGACCATCCTATCCACAGTGGTCTGGGGCTATAAAAAAGGTCCACGAGCAAGGAGGATGTAAGGGATCTAAAAGGGGAATCTACACAAACAATAGCGAGCATATAACCTAACTAGATCCAAGTTGCAATTAGATGCTAAGATGAGCTATCGGGTCATCAAAGAAAGTAAAATGCCATTAGGTGGTAACCATGAGGTGTCTAATCTAAAGGTTGTATTAGTGAAATTAGATGGCAACCATGAGGTGTAAATAAAGAGCATGTAAAGATAATAATGTACTAACCTAAGCATGGATAGACATAAAATAATCCAATCTAATTTACCAACCAAAGTACAAAAGAAGAGTTTAGGGCTAGGATATTTACCTTGGGTGACTTATCGGTACATTAATTCCCCCTTGGCTTGTATTAGTTCTTGAGAGATGGTTGTAGATGAAGTCAAGGTTGAAAGAAGCAAATCTAAATAGACCCAAGATGGGGACTTAAAAGACTTGGTGTACCTCGCCAATTCAACTTCTCTCTTTGATATCTTCAAATCCTTGTGCTAACTTGTCTTTCCCTAATGTAAGTTCCTTAGCCCTAATTCCTCTTCTTCCTAAGGTTGATTTGCATGCACGGGTAAAGTGGATTAAATGACTACATTTTTGAGAAATGAAAAATAGGAACCCTATAAATATGAATCAAAACCCTAAAAGTTAAAACTCGAACCTAGCCAACATTATTGACTTGGTTGATTGCATGCAAAAGTCTCTAGCAAAAACAATATGTTATCGACTTGACCAATGATGTCGGCGAGATTGGAATCACTTCAAGATGCCATCGTTTGGGCCGATGACGTTGGGTAAAGGCTTGCAAAGGGGAAAAAGAGAGAGCGGGACCCTTAAGGGACAAGCAAAGGTGATGTCATGGAGGAATGAAGGTGGTAGTAAGATTGCATAAGCATGATAGAATATTTCACAAAGCGCCACGAGCCGACCCACCCTGAACCCAGTGTACTTCATAAGACGTACACTCAGGGAGAATAATTTGCTGACAAGTCCTGCAAAAGAAAAGTGTTAGTAACTGAAAATAAGGTGAATACAGATAGAGTCAAACATTGTCAATGTCCAAGTTTAGACCATGCTCCATTTTCCTTAGTCATCAAATATGATTCTGCAGGCTTTTAGTCTCTTCTTTCAAATTTGAAATGTTGTGGTTAAAGGATCAAGGATTGGTGGACCCACCGCATGCCATGATCCCATCCTCTAAAAAAAAAAAAAAAAAAAAACTAAACTCAAAGTCCTCCCATCCTCGAGTTTAAAAGCATATCTAAGAGCTGGGTCAGGAATGGCGTGGGGGACAGCCATAGCCCTATCAAAGAGTTCGAGTGCAATTAAACCTGTTAAAAAAACTGTTGAGAGAAGCCACTGACCAATGCACAACAAAAAAGACTAGGAGAAAGGTAGGACTAAATATGAGGTGACATGCCAAGTATCTAACCAATGCAAAAAGCTTCATCATAAGGCAACACCTACTCTAGAGACAATCTTATTTTTACAAAGAAATAAAGCTAGCTTCTGTCATTTGGAATAATTATGGAATAGGCATCATTTATAAAGATATGACTGAGATATGGCCAAGCCTCGTAAATCAAACTTACTATAAGCCCAATATTATCTACCCCAAAGTTAGCTCAGAAGTCTGTTGCTGGATTCGCTTCATGGTAACAGTGGTTCCAAGAGATGTATTTTAAATGATTAGAAACAATCCAACCTTCTTCCAGGATGTGGCCAACACTTCAGTTTAGGCTTCGACCCTTTTGCATGGCTCCTATAACCATCTGAGATTCTCCTTCAACTTGGAGATGATGAATGTTAAACGATTTAGTTAGTTTAAGCACTTCAGTTAGCCCCATTGCCTTAGCCATGTAATTAATATCAAAACCAAAATTTATAGAGAAGGCCTTTGAAAAGACTCCTTTATCATCCCTAATTAGCCCTCTAACCCCAGCTGCCCCTAGATTCCCACAGGATGCTCCATTTAAATTAAGCTTACAGAAGCCAGAGGTAACTAAACTTATTTGTTTGCCCTCCAATTTATTGAAGCTTACCCCTTTGTTGAAAGGGGGTGAAGGGGCAAGGGGGAGTTTGATGTGAGGCTATCTGGCGAACAACTTCCTATCCATAGTTGAAAAGTTTCTCGTTTTGGATCTATAATCCTAAAGGAGATCAACTCAGATATGGTTGCTTTAAAGGAGTCACAGCTTTGAGTTGTAGGTTGGGCAAAATTTCTTACCAGTCGCTAAAATGTCTCTTGCTGGATGTGACAAATAGTGAAAGCTAGAGCTGCTAGCTATAGAGGGGTAAGGTTGCTACTGCCACTGAGCCAAAAGATGAGAAGACACCCAATAGATATTTGGCACAAGCCCATACAATACCTAATTTGCTACCACAAAGTTCCACGCTTCCTGCGCACAAGGACAGCGGAGTAAGGTGTGGTTAGGTGTCTTGACATGCTTGCCACAAAGGTAACAAAAGAAGGGCATCCATCCCAAAATCTTAAGTTTATCAAGGGCCAAGTTTTCTCTTGAAGCGCAAGCCTAAAAAAGCATTAGCCTTTCGATGAGCTTACTTGAACAATAATCTATCAAATGGCCAGTCATCCAGAGCCTCTTCATTGAGGGAAACATACCCTGGTTTGACCTTGTAAGAAACTGACGTGTCTCCAATCCATATGAATGAGACTTCCTCTTCTAAGGGTGCAATTCTTTTTAGACCAAACTTGCCCCTGAAAGAACCTCCTCCTAGACAACTGAGAGCAGAAGGAATTCTGATAAGTCTCTCTACACTCTAGATGCTTCATAATTGCCATGAACTTCATACCAGTAGTTTTGAACCTTTTGACCAAGCAGAAACAGTTCCCAATTTCAAATCTGGACTAAATCATTCCAGCTTGAGAGGGGTGGTTGACCATTGCAGAAGTGTTCCCAGGAGTTTGCCAAACCACCATTTCCGATTTTCCAACTAAGATTGTTCAGGATGACAAATATCCACTTAAGATGAAATTCTAAATTTGAGAACCTCCAGAGAGAGACAATGCTGTGGAGATCCTTTCTGTATTCATCTCATCTAAATATTTGGATCTTAAGTCTTTCACTCCAAGGCTGGTTAGCAAAAGTGGATATTGTCCAAGACAACTTTTCCCCTAATGCAATGTTCAGAGTTTCCAGATTTCTCAACGTGACCCTCCAGCAGGTTTCAGATTAAAACTTGCTCCCGTAATCAGATGGCATTTCTCCTCGGATGTTCCCTACTACATGGAGTTTTTCATTACTCTATTAATGTTATCAACTACTTCCTTTGGAACTTTTGAGATTGAAAGTAGGTGAATTGGAAGGGCTCGGAGCACTGCTTTGACTAGCTAGAGTCTCTCGTCTGGGCCGAGAAACTTCCTTTTCCAGGTAGCCAGTTTTTATTGGAATCTATTAATCAGCTCCTACCTAAGCTCTTGGTGCATCTACCAGAAAGGAGAGGGATCCCCAAGTATTTGCTAGGGAGGTCTACAGGTCAAATTCCAAGGTCTCTACTAATCCTCGTTGTTTCCTTTCTTGCACATTAAGGAAGAAAACTTTGGATTTCCCAGAGTTGATCTGCTGCGATAATGCTGCAGCATGTCTTTCAAGGATGCTTTTGAAAGTCCCGGATTCATCCAGTTTGTCTTTTCCGTATAGAATAGTATCATATACAAACTAATTGGGAGTGTGTGCCAAAGTTCTTGAATTGATCTTGAGACCTTGAAGCAAGTGATAGGTTGGGGCTGCTATTAAGGTTCTGCCAAGTGCGTCAACTTGGTAGTGGATCCCCCTGCCTAATACCTCTGGTTGCACCAAAGAAACCTGTTGGACAGCCATTAATTAGGTCAGAGAGCTCAAGGGATGCAATCCAACTTCTAGTTCTAGCCCTCTAGATCTCATTAAAAGCAAACCATTCCAGAATTTTTAGGAGAAAGTCCCACTTGACTTTATTTGCTTTGCTGACATTGAGCTTGATGATCATTTCCTCATCTTTTCTCTTCATCACTGAATGGATCAGTCTGTGCGCCATAATAACACTACCCAGAATTTGCTTACCTTTGATTAAGCCTTCTTGCTTTGGGGACGTGATTCTGCAAGAAGTGACTTTAGTTTGTCTACAAGAATTTCGGTGAGGAGCTTCTCGATAACATTGCACAAAGAGATAGGCTTCAATCTCCTGAAGTTTTGGGGATTTCTATTTTGGGAATAGGAGCTAAGAACAAGCATTTAAAAGCTGCCAGCATCTTTTGGATGTGCGAGTCTCATTGATGACTGACAACACGTCTTTCTCTGCTACTTCTCAAAAGGCTTGAAAAAATCCTGGTGGGGAACTATCTGGTTCAGGGGCTTTGTCCTTCACTAGATCCCAAATGGTTTGAAAAAATATTTGTTGGGAACCATCTGGTCCGGGGGTTTTGTCCTTCTCTATTTAAAAAAAAATGTTGTCTTTGCATATTTAGCAGAGATGGGTGCCAATAGTGCTAGATTACGATCGTCAATGATAATTTTGGGTACGATCTCAACTTCAAGGAACGTTTCCTAAGCTTGCAGATCCTGATTGCCTTCTGAAGACAATATTCCTTGAAAGAAAGAAACTGCCCTTCTTCTGACATCGTCCGGGTCTGTTAACTGGAAGCCTTCTTCAAATAAAATGTTGTAATTTTGTTTGAGTTTCTTTTGGCTAATGTAGCTTGGTGAAAGAATTTGGTATTCCTTTCACCCTCTTCCAAGCATGTTTCCCTTGATTTCGGATGGCTAAAGATGTCCTCTTTTAAATACAAATGCTTCCCTCTTTCGAAGAGTTTGTCACTCATTCCTTGTGATTACCAAATTTCATTTATTGCTTTCAGGTTTTCTTGCACGTCTTTATTTTAGGCAAAAATGTTACCAAAGCTGTCATGGTTCCATTCTTTGAGGTAGTTTTTGATATATTTGATGAGCATGTTGGCCAATTTGTACAAATCTGACCTTGCCACCTTTGGGCAGTGGGTCCACCAACCCTTGATCACAGTTTTGAGTTCGGTAAAATTCTTGTTAAGAGAGGATGGCAAACATGGTCTAACTTATGCAACCTGTCTGGACAAAGTTCTTAGAGCCAGCATGAAGAAGACGACTAAATGCAAAGCATAGTTCAAAAACTCGGACTCAGCAGTTCCTTGGCAGCCCAAAATTTTGACTCGGACTCGGGAGTTTCTTGGCATTACTCGGCAACTTTATTGCTACTTTAGAAAACATATAAATTCATAAAATAAACTTAAATAACGTGTAAAACATTGTTAAATGACATGAAAAATGAATGTAGAGAATGCCATAAGAATTTTTATAATTAATGTTTCAACCAAAAAAGAGTCTGATACTGATTGTATACTATAGGCTCCACAGACTGTATAATGATACTGTATGACTGTATGACTATGTACCACTGTCAATCACTCTGATAGTCTGAATCCTCAGACATCTGGTGCACTTAGAGGCACCTTAACAATCAGAATTTACTAATGTGTATAAACCAAAGAGTGGGAAGCGCAAGACCAGGTATAGAAATGCAAATATCTCAATCCAACGCTACTGTTTTGTATACAAATCAGCTATGGCTGAAATTCAACCATCATATCAAGGTACTGAGAGATGTCGTTGGATGCAAGTATATCATGAAGGAAATCGCTGTTCAATCCCATAATAAAGCCACGAGGTATGCTTTGACCATAGATTCAGAAATTGTGAAAACCCTAGCTCCACTGACTGTGCACTGTATTCGCAAATCAGAAGGAAAGAATGCAGAAATAAGCATAAATTCATATTTTTTTCATTCATGTGGTTTTATACTGTGCCTGGGTGCTGCGATTTTTGCCGAGTAATTGCTGTAATTACTTGGCCAAAATCGGCGATTTATCTTCATTTGTTGTTTTGTGATTTAACAGAAGATATATCATTTCAACCTTGACTCACAATTCATCACAATTTATCGCCAAGTTCTGGTGATTTCTGAATCTATGGTGCAAAGAGCTAAAAGCCCTGGTATCTCATCTCCTGCTAGAGGAAAGTCCTCTTCGCTCTGTGAAGGTTTCTATTTCCAAGTTGAAGTCAACGGAGGGTAGAATTGGAAGGATTGAGGAGTCGGGCTTGGGTGAAAGCGGTGATCGAGCTTCATGAATATGTAAACCAATTGCACTGGAACAGTATGAACCACGTAGTGAGTGATCCACCCTGTACATCTCTTCCTCAATATTACCTCTGTGGCCAGATGTGGGCGGCTTTAGGTGTCACTCCTGTTGAGACCCCTTTTCCTAAGAAGATGTTTATAGGTGGGCATACAAAGGCTTAAGCACGGTATCGGAAGAAGAAGATGGCAGGGGACTTGGAGCAGATGATGTCTCCGAAATCTGAACAGGAGAGGGTGGATTCTGAAGCAGACAAGAGGAATGCTAATTTTGTGTTGTTCGTCTAGTGGCATGGGTTTTTTGGATATGGCTACTTGGAAATGCAAAGCAGAAGACAGATAAACAGGCAGAGTGGGAGGAGCGTGACACTGCCTTCATAGCAGCAACCTCTTCAGAAAAAGAATCCAAGCAAAGGGATCTAAACCTGGTTACTTGTTGCCTATCTCTTTGACCATGCTTCTTCCCTTGGGATAATTGATAAGTCTGTTTCTTCGTTCTTACAAAAAACTCTTTTTTAGTTTTGAGGGGCAGTTAATTCTTGTCTAGTTATGTAAAGCTGACCCCTGTTGAGACTTGCTTAGTAGTTTTCGGAAGTGCAATAGGACAATCCACATTTAATGTTTTGAACCTAGCTTGCTGGGCTATGTTAATCATACTTTTGGGTAACGAAGTGAAAGTTTTAATTTCTAAGTTCTTACCTTTATTTTTTTTTGGTTTGGGGACCCGACAATGGTTCCATTTATCTAGAGAAAAAATGAATTTCCAAATTTTTTGCGACTTGTACTCACAAAATGTATTGAATGCATAAAACACTAAACATTTTTGATCCATGAAACCTTGGAGGTGCTGAAGCACCTTTCATACACTTTGTACAGTGATCTGAAACAAACAATATGGCTACATGATCTTCGTCTGAGTGCATTTGCTATGTCATGAATAGACCTGAGATTGTAGTAACTTCAATTGCATATTTTTATTATCTTTTTCGAACACCATGCTAATCTATTTCTACCCATAGTTGGAAGCATTGAGAAGAAAGGGGCTTGGGTGAAAACGGTGATTGAGCTTCATGAATATGTAAAAGCATTGCACTGGAATAGGATGAACACCACGTAGTGAGAGATCCAGCCCGTACATCTCTTCCCCAGTTTTACCTCCGTGGCCAGATGCAGGTAGTATGGGTGTCACTCCTGTTGAGACTCCTTTTCCTCAGAAGATGGGTAGAGGCATACAAAGGCCTTAAGCACAGGATTGGGAGAAGAAGATGGCAGGGGATTTGGAGCAGATGATGTCTCTGAAATGTGAACAGGAGAGGGTGGATTCTGAAGCAGGCAAGAGGAATGCCAGTTTTGTGTTGTTCTCCAGTGGCATGGGTTTTGTGGATATGGCTGCTAGGAAATGCAAATCAAAACTTTTTAAGGAAAAGAATGATAAACAGGCAGGGGAGGAGGAGTGTGAGACCGTCTTCATAGCAGCAACCTCTTCAGCATCAAGAGCCAAACAAAGGGATTTGGACCTGGTTGATCGCAGCCTATCTCTTTGACCATGCTTCTTCCCTCGAGTTAATTGATAAGTCTATATTGTTTTGTTCTTAGTTTTTTCAAAACCCTTTCTTAGTTTGGAGGGACAGTTAATTCTTGTTTAGCTATGTAAAGCTGGCCCCTGTAAAGACTTGCTTAGTGGTTTTTGGAACTACAATAGTACAGTCCACATTTGATGTTTTTAACCTAGCTTGCTGGGGTATGTTAATCATACTTTTGGGTAATGAAGTGAAAGTTTAAACTTCTAAGTTCCTACCTTATTTTTTTTCGGTTGGGGGACCCCACAATACTCCCATTTATCTCGAGAAAAAAATAATTGCAACATTTTTGCAACTTATATTTGCAAAATGTATTGATTACATGAAATACTAAACATTTTCTATCCATGAAACCTAGGAGGTACTGAAGCACCTTTCATATGCTTTGTACAGTGATCTGAAACAAACAATATAGTTGCATGATCTTCTGCTAAGTCTTCAAACCTAAGAATATGATCAGCATTTGCTATATCATGAATAGACCTCAAGATTGAAGGCACTTCAATTGCATACGTTTATTATCTTTTTCCAACACCATGCTAACTCTATTTCTACCCCTAGTTTAATTGAGCTTATCATGAAAAAAATAAAAAACCGGATCATAATTTTGGCCATGCTTGAATGCAAAATCTACAGTGGGTTGCTGTTTTTTTTGGAAGAATGGTCTGGGCTGCTATCTTGTATTCAATCCTTGCAACAATTTCATCCTAGCTACCACTCTAGAACATTCTTGAATTTGTTTGGATTTTACTGATACAACTTGTCCTTGGATCCTTGTGTGCAACCACAGATTTATCTGACTGGTCTCTTTCCAATTCAATGAGATGGTCATGTTCTTTATCTGTTAGTAAACAATTGTGCAATAAAGCCCCGGGACTTCAACACAACTGTGTTATTTGAGCTGGCTCAAAGCTTGAAGGTGGACCGACTTTTAATATGTAAAATTTGGATGCATCCTATTTAGTTGTCAATGGCATTCTGCACCAGAAACCCAAGTTGTTGTTGGAAATTTGCCAGCAAAGCCTCTTACAACCTCACACTCTTTTGTTATTGTACTTTAACATTATGTTTTGGAGTTATTGAATATTTGGGTATCTCCCTCTTATGTCGGGTGTCATTTCTATTGTGATATTTTTACATTTCGGTTGTCTGCATCATTGGCTGCTTGTATTCTTTACTGTGTGGATACTTTTGCATTTTAGTTGTTTTAATGGTTTGAATAATGATACTGGTGGGTTAGAATTTTCGTAATTAAATCTTTTTGGTTGTAGTTGAGCCTGTGTAATTTGCCCTGTCCACCTATGCTACTCGGTTAGAACAATCTATATCCTCTTTTTGTTTCATGGTGGCCTGCTTATGGGTAAAACGGATATGTAAGACTAGCTTTTTAATTACAATACTTTAATAGTGATTGTGAGAAAATGTCATCTGGAATGGAATGGTTTGTGTTGTGTGCTGTATGACACGATCCAGAATTAGCTCTACATCTCCTTTGTAAGCTATCTGCCTATGCCTGCATGATTTATGAAAGTATGCTCTAAGGGATTCTTTGGTTTTCTGAGTGCTTGAATTTGCTCCCTTGCCAAGGGTGTAACCTCTTTAGTCGATATTGGTTGACTACTGGAGATGAATGATTGTGTCTGAATCTTGCTGGGTGAGACGGAGGTTTTGGTTTTCAAATATGATTTGGTATTGCTTTTTGAAAGAAAGAACTGCTTGGCTGTGGAGTGCTGTGTGGTGTACTGGGTGTGTGAGGCCTTGACTGTATGTGAAGACTGTCTGTGAGGAGGTCTTCTTTGGTGCTGCATGTTGCCAAGATGAATGTCCAGCTTCTGTGTGAGGACTGATGCTGCTCTCTGCCTGTTTGTTGATAAGCACTCTGTGGATTTGATCTTGAAGTGTCGGCTTCAGCTTTTTATCATGCTCTGCTAGATAGATTTGGTGGTGCCCCGGGACTTGCTTGTTGGAATAAATTCTCGCTATTCCTCCATGACTCAGGCATATATTATCTTTCTGGTAGTTTGGGACTGGTTAATCAGTCATTTACTTTTGAATTCCCGATGAAAAATTTCCAGCATGAAAAATTTCCAGGACTGCTCCACATCTTTCTTTTCTTGCAGGTCTAGGGCCCTTCCCTCGATATCTTTAAGCAAAAAAGAAAAAAAGAAGAAGAAAGAAGTAAGACACTAACAAGGATAACTGCCATCCTTCTACAGGTGCCAAATCCCCAGAGTATGTGGTACCTTCTTTTTAATCATTTGCTAAATGAGTTTAAGCCAATGACAGACATTAAAATGTTCAAGCAAAGCAAGTACAAGAGTTAAGCAAGTTTTTTAAGTCAATCATTAATTCTTCAACAAACTTAAGTAATAACCGAAACAAGGACTGTGACGTAGACATGCTAATTCAAAAGAGACTATCAAGGAAGATTTACATTTAATCATGCGTTAATCAACACCACTAATTAGGATAAGGTTAAGAGGGGCACTACATATTACCAAATGCACATGAATGTATTTTATAAATGACTCGGAAGATTTAGGATTTTAGGGTTTGGGTATAACACCATGACACCTTGATTGTGTAGGAAACCACCAAAGTTTAGCTTCATGGCTAATGTTGTATGATAATCTCACATGATTACTCTATCACCAAGCGCAAATGGATGTATAACATTGCAACATCGCGATAGTGTAAGAGACCACCAAAGTTGAGCTTCAGTGATACCCTTTTAGTGCAGTTTTTTCATGTGAAGGTTCTATTGCCAACCGTAGATTGATGTTATCTTATGGATTTTGCACACACACCCAAAGAGTAAGATTGAAAACTACCCATCAAGTGGAGACTCATTGATGACGGCTCTATTATCAATTTACAAATTGTAGATGGATGTGTTTTACAAACAACTTGGTGATTTATAATTTCGGTGTTTAGTATAACTGTAACACCTTGGCACCATAATTTATGTACGAGACAACCAAACATGAGCTTCAATGCTACTGTTTGGGTGTAGTGCTATCACTTGAAGGCTTTATCACTGAGCATGAAAGGATGCATTTAATAGGTGGATGGAAAATATTTAGGATTTTGGGTGTAGGTAAACACCATGACACTATGATAATATAAAGGACCACCAAATTTGAGTTCCAAGCTACTAATCTTGATAACTAGTGGCTTGCATTATGAGACCACCAGATTGGAACATTGATTCTTTTTCTTAACACTAAAATATTCTCTGTGACTTGCATTCTTCCTTTTTGAGGAAGATTTATAAGCTTTGTAAATGTTTTGGGCCAAGCACTGCATGTGCTAATTTATATTTTCAATTATATAATGTAACAAGTCTTGTGTTCGCATTTATGCAGCATGCCCGGGGACTGAGCCCCTGATTGTGTCCCAGATGGTTGTGGGTACCTCCCAAAAACCAACAGTGACCAATAATTTTTATTTTTATGTATTCATCAGCACCGTGACTGCTAACTGGCTTAGACCCATATAAATTCAGGTCTAAAATTCATTGATAGATGCCACTCCCAGTGTTTACAAATCCACATACTTTGCTTGAGAATAAGAAAGAAGGATGCGAAAACATTGGGAGTGGCGCCTATTAGGAATGTTGGCCTGGATTACTATGGGCCCATGCTAGTTTAAGTTATAATTCTAAGTATAATGGTAGGTTTGTCTATACTTTTTAAATACCAGTAAGTTATCATATATAATTGTATGATACTTTATAATTACAACTGTAAAATTCAACATTGAAAATTTTATTTATAAAATATATATATTTTTGTTTTTTATAACAATTAATATATTTTTTACAAATAGTAGATGATCAATGTTTTCTTATATATATTCCGAACCATACCAAATCTTTTTAAAAATTTTGAACTTCCAAGCCTTTTTGAATCCTATTATTACATTACATGCTGGGTTTATACTTCTAAGATGGTGGCCAGTAACTTTTCTTAGGATGGTGCTTCTTGTATTTTCTATACAATCTGCACTCATGTCTTTTTAATAGTATAAATTATTCATGATTTGAAATGAAGCAAAATCAATGTATGAAATGGTTAATGCATTTTTTTTTTGGTTTGGAAATGGATCAAGCAACTATTTAGGGATTCTTGGAAGTCTGTGTCTTGAACTCTCAGTTTTAACAGTTACATATTACCATTGGTCATATCTTAAGAGTCAAACTGCCAGATCAACCTGTGCCTTGTGCAGGTTGAACTGTTGCAGCTATAGTTTGGGCATAATAGTTGGTACAAATGGTCTGAGAATTTTTCTCATGCTGAAGTATTTATTTACGATTTATACTGCGTCCTTTATGTCAAACTTTAGAGCCTGTTGGGGTCAATGGTAACTGAAAAAGCAAACAGTAAAGGAAGGGTTCCTGTTTTGCATGTTCTTGTTGGACGATGTTCTGAAATTCGTTTTCTTTCTGTAGATATTTTCACAGCTTCGGGATCTTGTTGGAACAGTGAATCCGTTAGGTGTTGAAGGTCTCTCTTGGACATTGCTAAGGTCGACAGAAGAAGATGGTGAAACCTCTGATCCAATATCTGTCGAAGTTATGACAGAGCATCACAGCAAGCTCTTTGTTGCACTCTCTGTAATGCATGAGTGTTTTACACCTATCATTGAATCAAGGACAAAGAAGGATCTTGTTGCAGAGTTGATTTTCAATAGAGGGTGAGTAAAATATTTTTTGTGTTTGAAAATGCTGGACTACATTCCTTTGCTATGGTTCTATTATTTGGTCTATTTCTTGAACGTGAATTCTTTCATTGGACAAAAGCTCAGTTTACAGAGCAAATAGGGATATGTTTCTTTCCTCATTTGAATATTGTTTACATTGTCAACTAAAAATATAATTCAAAGTGCTTTTCACATTGCACAATCACTATTTTGAGCGGATTTTAAGCGAAAGATACTTATTAAGATCTATGTGAACATTGAAATAAAGAACTTTGCAGTGTGTGCATTTTAAGCAATCAGATAAGAATGGATGAGAAACAAATTAAAGATATATTTTTAATATGAACAGGAACTTGTAAACGTGCCATGTGGCACACTAATTCTTTTAGGAGTCCCCTCTACATCATAAGAATGTTTGCTATGTGTGTTTTCGATTTTTTGTCCATGTAGCCTTTATGAGATTTTGCTGACTTAACTGATGGACAGTGAACAAAAGGTGTAACAGATGTGAGAAAATCACATGGATTGAGTGATTTCCCTTTGCATTCGAGAGGTGCAACTTCCTCGTATGATGTGGTGTGAGTTTTCTGTACTTTTAACTCAAAAGTATTAAAGGAACTTATTAGGAAAAGAAAGTTGAAAACCTCTAGCGGAATAATTGCAGAGGACTGCTCAGGAAACCCATGACAATAAAAGAAAGATTGTAGATTTTCCCCCCTTTTGTAAATGAAATAGGTGTTTGATGGTTATATGGTTATCATGCAATGTAGGAATTAACTCTGGAGACATGCAAATATTAAATGGACATAGGAACCATGTCACTTGAGTTAGACACTTGACATTTTAAAATATAGTCAATTAACATTTGCACCTTAAAACAATTAATTCAACAATGAATCAATTTAAAAGGCTTTGTTCAAACATTAATGCATTTTGATGCATGATGTGCATGCCATCTTCTGGACTATAGAGTTTTCCATGTGTTTACCCTAATCTTGGTTTCAACTAAAAAATAAGAATAAACATAAGCAAACTAAGTAGATCTAAACATACACAACTGAAATACATAATTCAGACCTACTTAGATTGGCTAAGTATGGAAACAAGCCCAAGTGTTGCAAACATAAGCTATAGCAATACAATGAATTGGCAAAGAGGTTAAGAAACACAAGCACCTTGACTGCTCTGTAAATCTGATACTAGATTCTAACTGTGTTGATTGTGTTTGACATGCTTCTGAAAATCTGGACATGCACTGTGCTTTGAGACGAGCCTATACTTGTATGGCCCTATCCTATACACACTTGGCCGCAACAACCTTGACTCGCCGATCCTGTCTCTTGACGCCGATCTTGTCTCTGTATCGTTGGGCCTCTCTCTGTAGGGTTTAACAATATGGTTTTTCTGGTGCTTGTGTCTTGCATCTTCTTAATTATGTGATTCGGGGCCCACGAGAAGACCTTGTGGAAAACCTACTTAAATTGGTTAAGAGGGTTATATGCTGAAGTGAATTATTGAAGGACAAAAAACGTGAAATTGCAATGTGGTAAAGAACAAGGAAAGCAAGAACAAGATGACAATAAATATAGAACTGTAATATCCAAGTTATATTATGCTAAGACCTATACAATCTGAGAGATCAGATGATGCCTCTCATAACTTCCTAAACATTGCTCAATACAATGCTAACCTACAAAGAATGGATATTTTCATTATCATACAATGTAAGAAGATGAAATGTCGACTAAACCATTGCAATAGTTGATATACATTGCTTTATAATCGCAAAGTGCGGTGATGTCACTTGTATGCAAGGGAAATAAAATAGATCTACAATTTATCCTACTCAGTAATATCCAAGCTTGGACAAGGTAATCAACTAACAATTTGCTTAGCAATACTTTGTTATATCGGGGTCATAACCAATTATGGATCTGCTAAACCTAAGGGATATTTTATTACACAATGACAAAGGAGAGGTTTCCATGGCCTCTAGTCAAATGCCGTCATGTAATAACCCTAGCTAGGTCTTATAATGTGATAAATGGAAATTAGCTCATCTACTAAACGAACATACAAGCTAATCTAGTAAATAAACATACAAGCTAATCTAGTGCTCAACAAAGCTTGTGGCACAAATGGGGAAGATAATAAACAAACAAAGATAATTTTATTCAAGACAATATAAAAGTAAACTAAGCAAGGAGAGATACAATTCAATTCATTAGTTCACAACATCTACTTAACCAAAATATGAAGGGCTGGGAGTATACTTTGTTAGAGGTTGTTGTGGCTTTTAAAGATCACAAGGATAGATCAACGCTAGGCTATAAGACTTCTCCTATGCATCCAAGACCTCCACAAGACAAGTGCTACTACTCCAAGGCAAAAACCTAAGCAATGAAGCCTCCAAATGATAGTGTAAGTAGATTTGCGCTCTGTAATGATGCACAATTGAATGATCCTCTATTTAGAAATGAATTTAAGGGGGTATTTATAGCCAAGTATTAACCCTACCCCCCCGAGAATTTAGTTGTCAAGGTTGGCCGGGTTGACCTTGTTTGGCGAGAAAAAGAGTCGTTAGGTCTCAAACTAGGTCAGTTGGGCGGACCTAGTTCCGTAACGTGCAGATTAATATATTTTCTAACAAGGTCAACGTGGTCGACTCCATCGGATTTTATTTACCTGGCCAACATAGTATGAATGACAGAGTCGCCCTAGTTGACATTGTAGGATGAGATGAATGACAAAGTCGGCGTGGTCGACATAGTAGGAAAATATGGTAAAACAGGTAGTATAAATATAAAATAAATATTTAAGTATAGGTTGATATAAGAAACTATATGTCCATGTCTAAATATCAACCTATAAGTTATATTTTATATTTATACTTTCAGGATGTTTGAGAGTGGTTTCGGACCTATAGGAGTTATAATGTAAATTCTATATTTTGGAGGGTCCTATTGGATTTCAGAGTTAGCCATATTTCTGGGTTTTAGGATTTGAGGGAGGCATCGTAGGAGGTAATGAATTGACACTCTAAATAAGGAGGTTGGACTAATAGTAGGAATGATACAAAGTCATAACAATTTTGTGAAGCACCAATGGTATGCCCACCCCTTTCCTGGTGCACCCTTTAAGGTTTACACTAAGAGAGATTGAAATTTGACAGGTTCTTGTAAGAGATAAAGTGTTAGTAAATGATAAAGATTAAAAATATTGTGGGTATACATCACTGACTACTGTTACTGCTGAGTTGCTAGCTACAACACTGATAGTGTAGGAGCTGTGCAGTGATGTAGGAGTGGATTTGCAAGGAATGAATTGACAAGTAGGGGCGGAACCTGCTGACGTTAGCATAAGGCCGGATGTGCAACTTCGATAACGTGAAGAATGCTCTAGTGACCCAAATCTTCCTGGATCAATTGCCCCTCCGTGAAGTGCAATGGTTCCCATTACATGCAGTGGCAAAAGATGTGGAAACAAGTTTGCAACTTGCACTTCTGTAAACCATTTTCCCTAGGAAGACACTTGCCCTGCTTTGACGATCTGGAAGAGAGGGATCTCTTGTTGATGTGTCCTTTTGACCTGAGCGTCAATGACTTGATTCGATTTTGTTGGAACACTGCAATATCGATTGATCTGTGTTTGCTGGAGAGTCTCTGCAGTATTTGAAGTGTCCAATAGGGGTGGAAAGTAATGCTACAAGAGTTTTGTGTTGAAGACCGGATGCGAAACCACAAGAGTCTTTTCAATCCCAATATGTCTTGCAACTTTGCTGAAATGAGCCTCCCATATTAGTTTTTGTTTTTTTGCCTCATGCAGAATGCACAAGTGCCCAAGATGATATAGAAGTCTATCTTGCAAGTAGAAATCTGGTATTGAATTATTGCAGAGCAAATCATGATAGATATCTGCGAAATCCATGTCAGATGGGTACAATTTTGACCATGCGTTGACTTCATGTCCACATGCATTAAGTATAGAAAGGAGAGTTTGAACCGATGATCGGCTCTGACAATCTGCAACTAGATTAACATTTCCCTTCTTATGCTTAATGTTCAAATGGAATTGTTGAAGATAAGAAGACCACTTTTGATGCTGCTCTTGTTGCAACTTGTTATGAGTCTGCAAGAATTGAAACGACTTATGATATGTGTGGATCACAGTCTCCTTGCCCAAGATAAAATGCTTCCAATGCTTACATGCTTGAACAATAGCATAACAGTCACGATCATATATTGGGTAGTTCCTTACCGGTGTGGTGAATGTTTCATTGTGGTAAGCAACTAGATGACCATGTTGAGTGAGAATTGCTCCAAGTGCAAAGTTAGAGGCATCTGTCTTGAGCTCAAATGGTTCCTGAAGGTCTGGTAAAGCAAGTTCTAGTGCGGAACAAAGTTTGCTTTATAATTTCTCGAATGTTTTTTGTTGTGTGGCATTCCATTTGAACTTTGTTTTAGCGCCACCTTGGGTAACTTGGTTTAGAGGCCAAGTCACTTGAGAGAAACAAAGTAAAATCCTCCTATAGAAATTTTCCAATCCCTGAAAGCTGCAAAGCTTTGTGAGATTCTTTGGTTGTGGTCAATCTTGGATGACTTGAATCTTGGTTGGGTCCACATGCACTCCTTGTGCGTCTACAATGTATCCCAAATACTGAAGCCGCGACATGGAAAATAAACATTTTTCCATGTTTTGCTGAAGATTAGGATGTTGTCAAGGTAGACTACGACAAATGAAGTAGTGAATGACCTAAGAATATCATTCATCATCAGCATGAATGTGGTTGGAGTGTTGGTCAAGCCGAAGGGCATGACTAACCACAAGAACAAGCCTTATTTGGCCTTGAAGGCCGTCTTCCATACGTCTGTAGGATCAACATGAGTTTGATAATACCTAGACTTATGATCAATTTAGATGAACTATTTTGCACTGCAAGATTGGTCCAAAAGATCCTCAATCCTTGGAAGAGGATAGCGATTTGAGTGCTCAGTAGTCAATGCACAATCTCCATGTGCCATCCTTCTTTGGTGCTAACACAAATGGGTTGCCGCAAGGCGATGAGCTGGCCCTAATATGTCCTTTGTCCACTAGTTCATGGATTTGCCGCTTGATTTCTTCATTCTTGAGAAAGGATCTGCAGTATAAAGAGGCATTAAGAAGAGGTAGTCCAGGGATCGGATCAATAATATGCTTCACCGCATAGTGTGTAGGCACTTCTTTTGGTTGCTGAAATATGTCCTGGTATTCTTCCAACTTGAGTTGCAACTTCGTTGCTTTTGACGTTGATGTTGGAGGAACTGCGGTAGCAGTTGGTGCTGCAAAGACTTTCTTGCGTTCAGATCTTACCATCAAAATCACGAACTTTTTACTAGATGTGACTAGCTTCTTACACTAGTTAGCACTAATGAGTGATAGCTTTGGACCTACATCTAGCATGCGGTATGTCATATCACCAACATTTATGACAACATTTCTAGGATTTGCTTCATATATTGCATATCAATGATAAAGATATGGTTGGTCCAGTAGAATATCGCATACCTCTAATGGAGCGATGTTGCAAAGGACTGTATCTTGAAAGGGCTTGATGTTGTACACCACTTCACATTGTTGTGTGACACATTTCTTGGATCCTGCATTGAATCATCCAATGGACTATGGTTGTGGGTGAGGCGTCAGTGGCAAATCCAATCTGCGAATGGCTTTAGGAGAAATCAGGGTCTTCCAAGTTCCGTTGTCAACAATGAAATGTACTAGTTGTTGATCCATATTTGAGAATGGAACAATCTTGTTGCTTCCTTTGTTTCTATAGGGGAAATAGAGTTTTTAATTGGTGAATACTCGGCAGCCACTCACCATTAATCGACAATACTTGACAAATTAAAAAAACTCTTAAATTTATTAAAAAAACATAAATTTTAAACAAATTATAGTTTCAAAATGTATCAAACGAGTCTATAAAACGTTGGGGAAATGTTTTCTATTAGATTTGAATACAAAGTACAAAATTGTATAATCATGATTCATGCAAATACAACTGTCAACAACAAACTGATACTTATAAAGAATCTACAAATTACAAGAATCTATAATTTTTTCTTCCCTGCTCTCTGGAAAACTAAGGGAGACTGAGAGAGTCTAGTCCTCCCATTCGGCTGCCCCTCCTGGCTCTGCCTGGAATGTAGCCCCTGTGGCTCCACCCTGGTACCAGATGGTTGTGACTCCTTTGTCTCATCTTCAACATCTATAAAGATGACATTCAATCCAATCTCTCCCTTTGCTGCACCCTCCATAGCTTGCCTCTCGAAATCAACAATCTCATCCTCTATGAACAAGGGGGTCTCCTCGTCCTCTGTAGTCCAATCACTATAGGGATCAATCTCATCTAGATAGATAAGTTCTTGTGATTTGTTCTTTGCATTTTTTGTGCGAAGCCTAAGGTTATATTGCACAAAAACTAGGTCATTGAGACTTGTTTCAACTTGTTGCGTTTCTTTGTGTGAATGGCGTCAAACAAACTCCAGTTGCACTCACATCCAAATGTGCTACAAGGTTGAGCTAAAATGCAGAGTGCTAGCTTTTGAAGATTTGGGGTATTTCGACCCCAATATTCCCACCTCGAACCTGCAAACAAGATATTCAAAAGTTTGTAAGTAATTACATTAATAATAATTGTAAATTTGTAACTTGTAAGGCACAAGTAAAAACTTTTTTTTATTGCTTGGGGACTAACGTGGGACTCCTTAGAATAGTTAGTGTTGAATAAAAGAGCCTCCTCCTAGCCTTCTTGTAGTTTTGCAACTTTGAAATAATGAGGTCCCTCACCTCAACGTTAGGTGTCATACTCTCAATTTATGTTGAGAGGCTCTCCCTAACCTCCCCATTAGCATTTGTGAAGCCATTTGATGTAGAAAAACCTGGGGTTAAGGTAGTACCCCGTTGCATGGATGGGTTGGTGGAGTTGATTGTTTCACTTTAGATCAGTCAACTCTCAAATGGGATCAAATTTGACACTATACCTGTATAATAGTTTTGGATGGCCTCTTTGGCTCTATGCATGGCCTCATAAATTTAACCCATTGGGTTTTGCTCCCCATCCACTAAGTGCAAAACTCTCACAAAAAACTGACACATACAAATTTACAAACAAATTAAAGTTACAAACTTGCAATTATAGTAAATACTTTAAAAAATTGAAAATAAAGTAAGCGACTTGAAATTAAAATTAAAATTAGAAGTTACCTTGACTATCTCTATAGCTCTCTTCGCAAATGCCTCATCAAAAGCTACCTTTGCGACCTTGACTCTGTCAGCGTTCTTTGAATATTTTGAGTCCACCCATGCTTGACTCACAAACATCTGATTCAAAGCTGTCAACAAACTACAAATACTTTGCAACATAAAGAAGTTAGTTGCAAACCTTGTGACACCTGCTCATACAAGCTCTTTCCCCTTTGTGTGTTCTCTCATCAAGTTGAGCACCCAAGGGTGATTATAAATATATTTTGTGATGTTCTTGTTTTTTCTACAACTGGTCTTACCCAATCAATTTTGCCTGTCCTCCAAAAGAAGATCAAGGCAATGGACTGTGCAAGGGGTCCAAAAGTGTGATGGATGTCTGTCCTTGAGAAGTCTTCCAACTGTCACATATGCTACTGCATTGTTAGTGATAATTTGCACAACATTCTCGATGCCCACCTCTAAAACAACCTCCTCGAGCATCAAGCTTTAAAGTTTTTGCATATGCCACAAAAAAAAAATGATGAGGGTGTGGTTCATTTCACTGTCCACCTATCGAAAAGAATGGTGCATCCGAACTTTTGCCACAACTTCTTTTGATTTTTCACAATTAACTTTGCATTTTCAACTGCACACTGGAACAACTTTCCACTTAAGTCTTTTGGAGAGGGTGCCTTGTACCCTTTCTTGGCAACTGTCAATGTCGTCACCAAATATTCCTAGTACGAGCTTCTCGCCACGTTGAATGAAATGTTGTTGAAGAACCTAAAATTAGCACATGCCTTCTGTGTCCACATGCACCTCCTTGTTCCATGTTGTACCTTGTAGTGGAGGTTGTGCCCTAAGTATGTTTCTAGGCACAAAAAAATTGTGTATTTGACTTTTGCTTGAACTTGATGAGGTGGATATGCATCTCTTGCGTGGACCACGACTAGAGCCCACAATTTTTGTCATAGTTGTCTCAGTTTCTTTGTCGATGCAGGAGCAATGGCTGTTGTTAAGGTTGCTTGCATCCTTGCCCTCTCTAATTTATTTTCATCTAGGAATGCAAGCTCTGCAACCATCTCTTGTTTTATCTTTTTTGTTATATTGGGACAAGGGGTGACATTGCGGCAAGGAATGCATGCAATATGGTACTTGAAGCGATTGATGCCATTAGAAACATTCTTCGAGCAAAATGTGCAAATTGTAATCGTCTAGGACGTTCCAATCTGTATGACATTTTCAAGCAGCAGTGCGAGCATTAAGGGGAGTTGAATGGCTACCACCAACTAATTCCGACTCTGATGCAGTGTCGGATGCCATTGTATGCTAATGATAAACTTGCAACATGTTCAAAACAACATTAAAAAAAATATAAATAAATACTTAAAAAAAATTGAAGTACAACATTTAAAAAATAAGCCTTTATACCGTAAACTTGTAAATTTAAACACCAAACCCTAGGGCTTATATTTATGACGAAATATTTAAAACATTTAAAATGACATCTACAATAAATAAAAACCAAATTTTTTACATTAACAGTAAAAAAAACAACAATTTTATTCAAAAATTATGAAAACCATGCATAAATTGTGAGTAACAATTATGGAATCGAATGGAATGCATGTAAATTTGTCAAAAATGTTTACAATTAAATTACAAAGAATTTATATGCTTGGAAAAAAAATAAAAATGAACTAATCTGAAAATTGGGTTTGCTCCAATTTGCTCCAAATGTTGTGTGATTCCAATGTGGAGGGGTTTATATTTTTATAGGACAAAATTCTATTTTTTTTCCGTGTATTCTTAGTGTTTAGTATGCATTTGCAGGTTTCTGGGTGCGTTTGCAGGCGAATGGATGCATTTGCAGGGTTTTGGGCACGTTTGCAGGCTTCTGGGCACATTTCGCTCGCTGGAGCCAGTAATCGAGCCTCGATGAGTACTAGCACAATCCCTGCCAAGTACTCATGATTACTTGCGAGGCTCAAGTAAACAAAAAAATGTGATTATTTTAGATCACTTGGATTGGATGACGCTCGGCGATTACTCGCCCATTCGACGAGTGGTACCCACCATGGCACTAGGGTTAAAATCCACAATCAACTTACCTTTATTTGATGCTACAGTGATGGTACCCGTTGCCTCAAGTTGTGCAAGTTAAGTTTTCCTATTGTGGCATTCTTCATTGGAGTGACTATTGGAGTTGTGAACTGAACACCACTTGCCAGTTTTTGACTGCTTGGCTGTTTGATTGTTGTTGCTTCTTCTTTGGAGGGTGTTTGGAGTTATTCATTGATTTGAAATTCTGCATAGAAGACTTAGACTGTTGCTTGGTCTGAGACTTCGAATCTTCTTAGTCTTGGCCTTGGCCTTTGATTCAAACTTGCAAGCATATTTGTAGTCTTCCCCGATTGAGGAGATGGTCAGGTAATCCAGATCTGACTGGATATGAGGTCTCAAGCTTGACTTGCACTTCAGAACAAAATTTTGCTTCTAATTATGAATCCAAGTTTGGACACCAGGGTGTGAAAAGTATGTTTATTGCTGCACAAATTTCTCTTTGCCTTGGTTCAAATAAGAGAATTTGATGTACGGGTCATCATAGTTTCCCACAGTATAGTAGGTTGCTTTGAGTGCTTCTATGAAATCATTCCATGTGTCTACAAATGTGTCTTAAACTGATATTTTCTTCATGTGAAGTGTAGTAATTTTCCCATCATTTCTTAACTGATAAAGAAACTTTTAGAAGAGCAAATGTGATTTTCTCTTGGTTTAAGAATTGATTAACCGCATAGTATGAACAAATGAGGTTAAGCTAGGCATTTAATCCATCCGCATCTATTTTACCTGCAAACATAAGAATGTCTAGATTGACTTGTACCTTATATGGCATTTGTACAAACAGTCGATGAGAACGAGAGGTTGTTGGAGGAGTTTGTTGCTTGAGAAGGAGCGAAAAGTGATCAACGATACTTGTTCACGTGCATGACATTCTTCCAAATCTTCACTTTGTCTCTGCAATGCATCCTGTATCATTTTCTGGAACATCTTTGGAGTTGGCGTTGTTGAAGATTTGTCTCCCATTTGAAGACATAAAGGAATGTATGATGAAGGGTCATGAGTCTCAAGCCCTAACTTCCTGTAATTTAGCCTCATATGAGTGGGCATACAAACAATGACGAAACTTCAGAAACACCACGATACCATTCAGGAATGATATGAAGTGTGTATGCTTTGATACCATTGATTCTGGCCCTAGATGGAGACCTAGTGGACAACCTATTTAAATTGGTTAAGAGGGTTATATGCGGAAGTGAATTACTAAATGACAAAGAACATGAAATTGCAATGTGGTAAAGAACAAGGAAAGTAAGAACAAGATGACAACAAATATAGAAATGTAATAGCAAAGTTATATTATGCCAATCTCTGTACAATCTGAGAGATCAGAGGATGCTGTCAAAGAACTTCCTAACTCTATCCTTCCTTTGGTTTTGCTCAATACGATGTTAACCTACTAAGAATGGAGTTGTATATTATTATACAATGCAAGAAGATGAAGCATCGGCTGAATTGTTACAATAGTTGGTATCAACTGCTTCATAACCAAAAAGTGCGGTGACATCATTGGTGAGTTACTGGCTACAGTACTGACACTGCAAGTGTTGTGCGATAACGCATGAGTGGAATTGCAAGGAATGAAGTGGCATGTAGGCGTGGAACCTACTGACGTAGCTACTGGTGTTAGTGCAAGGCCAGATGTGCAAATTTGTGGTATGCTCTAGTGACCCAAATCCTCCTGAATCATTATGTTTGTACCTTTACTTCACATATGTGTAGGGCAAAATCTGCTAAATGACCGAATCTTCACTTTGACCTATCTTGCACACTCCAAAACAAAAAAAAAATAATGGAGTTGGGAAAACTGTTGAAACAACATTGCAACTATGTATCCCACACGCTTAAAATCAGACCTTCATGTAGTTTTGTGGTGTGTGGATGGAATAGCTTGAGTTAAAGTTTCAATCTCCTCTTCCCTAGGAGTGATCATTGCATCCATTGAATGCTAATTACTCTCCTTTGGCACAAGGGATTGTGTAGAGAGACCTAGATGGATAAGTTTCTCAAGTGTGTGGTATTGTGAAGCACATCCTGAATGGAAGCTTGGCTCTAGGCTCGGCCCTTAGTGCAATGGATGCTTTGTATATTGATTCTCTCTTGACTCCAGTTTCGATTCCCCATCTCATAAATCCCCAAATGGCTTGGCAAGACCTTGTATTTATAGGATGTTCTAGGATGATGTGTGTATTATCTGACTTTTGAAAATGCAAATGGGAAGGGTTAAGGTGTAAGTTCAAGAACAATGGGTAAAAGGACCCAAAAAGCTGCAAGGGACAAGTCCATAAGGCTACGGGCTTCTCCAGCCCCCCCATACAGTTACGGGTTTGTCTAGGAAACAAGTAGGGCTCATTTTTTGAGATAGGGCTGAATAAAAGGTGATAAGTGGTTCAAATGTACTAATAAATACCTTTTGGATAACTATTGGGATGCTTTTTAGGTTTGGTGGATGAAATAGAAACTCGTAGGGTTGGGGCCATCTGAGAAATGGCTTAAAATTTACTAGTTTGCCAAATAAGCCAAATTGGGAATAAAACATAGGAATAAGGGTTTTGTGCCAAACTTGGGTGTCTACACCATGAGCAGTATGAACAATGATATTTTGCCTTTATCTTCGACAACCTCCAAGCACTGTTGAGTTTTAAAATATGACCTGTATCTGCGGTCTCATTTGGAAGATAGGCATGTTATTGCCTTTAAGAAAAATGGGTGGATAATAGTGACTTTCTCTGGGGATGATATGCTATGGTAGATTGTGAGAGAACCACCAAATCTTTGGTTGACACATTTCTCTGCAAAGCACTTTGTATTCAAAGATCCTTGTTTGATGATTGCATTTTCTTGACATTCTTTATTTGACCAATTGACATTTAGTTCACCTATCTTAGTTGCATGGGAAATGAACACAAGTTGTTTGGCGAGATCCTCTTCTCATTTGAACAATTAATGCATCTCTAATACTGGCACATCTCGAGAAAGCAATCTAGGGATTTTTATTTGTTAACCATCGAATAGTTTTATAAAAAGCTTTCCAATGCTTCTAATGACACCGTCCGAGCATGCTTATCAAACTGATGATGGCATGATGTGGATGACATGTCAAGCATATGTGGATTGGACAAGACTTTGTAGGACAAGACATTGTGAAAATTGACATGGATGGAAGAAAATATGTTTCATGGAATGATGGTAAGTTGACATAGACAAATGACCACGGGAGAGTAACCAAACATGGACTTCGGACCTCACACAAACTATGCACATGCTCGATAACCTTGACCAATGAAAATTTGGGAAATTAATGATATGAGCAATATTTTAAAATTTGGGATGCTCAAAATTTGGATAAATATTTGGATTTTGATTAAAAAATGATTTTTTAAAAACTCACTTGAACCCATACTTGGACAAATTTTCTAATGTGTTCATAAGGGGCCGTAATTCCATATAGATATATAGTGGAATTATACATATACTTAGCTAATTTTAAAATTTCGGAGAAACAAAACTATTGTGATGTGAAACCTAATAGGCCTGATTAACTTCAGATAATTTATTGATTTTGAAGAATGGGGGATATCAGAACTCCGTGGCACTTGTAGATGCCCATGAGGGCCATGGATGTTCGATAGGTCTGATGAACCTTTTGGGACTTTAGTCATATTGGATAATTTATTGGAGAGGGCAGTAGTGTGTGGCTCATTTAGATGGACATGTGGGCTACAAAGTCTCGACAAGCCTGACAACTTATTTATAATCGAACAATTTTGGAATTTGGAGCCAGCCAGCAAAGCTTGCCTTTAATGCTTAGCATGGATATACATGGTGGCCACTAGGACCCGCGAGTCCCAATAACCTTATACCTAGTCAAATTTGGAAGGATATTTCCCAACACCTTATGACTTAGATGCATTTTTTGGATTTAGGAATGGTGAAGGGACCCGACAATGGGACCCAACAAGACACGTGAAGGGAGAGGAATATGGAGCTCGATTGGACACATGGAATGAAGGGGAGGGAGTCTTATTTCTAAAACATTAATACGGGAGATCTTTTGTGTTATCAAACAGATTTCATTTCCTTATGCCCCCCGAATATGGGATGTACCTCTTTTGTTATCTCCAATGCATGACACGCCTCTGCTGCATCCATGTTACACCTGCGATTTCAAAAAAATACCATCAGAAAAAAGGTACCTGTTTTCAATTCTTTCATGAGAGATCTTCCATTTACCAAGTTTTTTTCCATCAACCGTCAGAAATACATCTTATATTCTGCAAGGAATGATGACAGATAAACTGGATTTGTTAATTTATCTCATACCCCTCTTTTAAAATTTGCATTTTCTCTGATGGGGAAATCAGAATTTATACTTTGGCTGGGTAGAGAAGGCTTTGAAGAATGCCTTAGAAAAAAAGTACCTTTCTCAATTCTTTCAAGAGAGATCTTCCATTCACACCAAGTTTTTTTCCATCAACCGTCATAAATAAATCTTATATTCTGCAAGGAATGATGACCGATATATTGGACTTGTTAATTTAATTCATACCCCTCTTTTAAAATTTGCACTTTCTCTTATTGGGAAATCAGAATTTATACTTTTTGGCTGAAGAGTGCCATTATTGGAATACCACGTCCACCTGGCCATTTCTGAAAAAAATCAGATGTAAACTCCACCCCTTAATTGGTGTCCATGTTTTATCAAAACATATTGAATTATTTTTAAATATGTTTCCACCATAGTTACCAAATTTGGCCGGATCTGCACAAAATCTGGCCAGATCTGGATTTTTTGGCTGGCCCTGATAAGTTTGTCCTGGTCGGCCCTATTTTTTTTCAAAAATTCTTTTTAATTTTTATTTTTAATTTTTTAAAAAAGTTTTCTGTGACAAAAAGGCCCAACAACCATAAACATTGTATAATATGAACATTTTATGTTACTTCATCAATGTTTTACATCGTATCTGTCAATTTTTCATATTTATAAAACTATCCTTACATTTATAAACTATCCTCACATATATGTATATATTCTGCATCGGATTTTTCCAAACCTTTTCAAAGATTTCGGATTTTTGGATTTTTTTGCCCTACCGAACTGATCTGGATTTCTGAACTTGGTAACTATGGTTTCCACCCCAAGTTTATGCCATACTATGTTTCATCTGCTAACTTCACATAAGCAATAAGAATTTCAATGTTCTCATTAAAAAGATACTTCGTTTGGTCATGTAATGAAGATAAATTTCCCCTTTTTTCATAGCAAGGTCACCCATACTGTTAGCAAGCTGTGAATATTGCATCTTTATAAGAAGATGTTTAATACATATATTTTTTTCAAGCAGTCCCTTTCCCCCGCGCTTCAAAAATTTTGAGGGGTCAATATTCTTTATTAAAATGTTACGGGTATAATGTCTCAATTTTATGAGTCTCGTGTATAATCTCAATAATGCGTAGCAACAATTTCCACAACTCAAACCATCATTGAATTGTCATAAATCCAACGCCTCCGTCAGCCTCTGTTTTCATGGTAAGGTGCCCATGTTGTTGGCAAGCCGTGAGTCAGGCTTTTGGTGTCTCAACCTTGCATGTGACAAGAAGTAATCAAATTTGAATCTCTACAAAAATTATGGTTCATTACAATCATTTTGTTCAATATTACAAGTGGACTTTTTTTAATTCTTGGACTATAGAGAACTTTGGCAACAACAATTGAGCTAAATTAGGTTTGCTTGTGTTTGGAAAGATAATATTTCAACAACATATTGCTCTCTGAACTTGATCTACTTAACCATTCCATCATGCAGACCATTTCATTATCCCACATATGCCCAAGCAAAAGCGAACCTATAAAAAACTAATTATAAGTAGAGGTGGGGCAACCAAGGTTTTAAATTTTAAGTTAGTCTATTTCGTTATATTCTTTTTGCCTTTTTGAAGTGGTTGTAGCAGGAGTTAGAGGCCTGCTTGTACCAGGCATAGATCAAAAGACACATTCAAACTTATTTTAAGGGGCAAGGGGAATTCAGTCAACACTTGTTAATAAAAGACACAGACTCAAACATCGTAGAGGGTTTTCTTAAATTTATTGAACACATGGGGAACAAGAAGCAAGCCAAAATTGACTAATCAATGCTTATTTACAAGCAGGTAGGATGGACAAGTAAAAAGTTATACAAAACCATTTGTGGGCTGGGAGAAATAAAAGCCCCTCATTGACAATCTGAAGTGGGAAAAAACGATGAGGGAAGTAGCATTGCAAGACTTCACGATCATGTAGAGGGTTTGAGTGTACTTTGGCTAGCATTGCAAGTCTTGTAGCATATTTATTTTTTAGCACCTTCATCTTCTCATTGCTGTATGTGATAAATACTTGAAAGGTAACCGAGCTTCTCTTCGATCCAATTTTTTTTAACCAACTCAGCATCAAGAGAAGTGAAGACACCATGATCAACAATGCACTGTTTCTTTTCCTGCTGTATGCTGTGATTTCTTACTTATAATACATATACTCAAGGCTCACAAGGAAAATAATTAATCAGCATTTGTAAAATAATTAATGTTTGATGGCATTTTATTAGAATGTCAACTAAACATTAATTATTGGTCATGGGTGGTTGATATATTCATCAAATTCTACGTTCGTTATCTATACAAGGAGCCCTTATTTGTAATCATAACATTCACCTTGATGATGGGCCACAAAGTGTGGTCCACAACTTTGATTTTATAATAATCCAATCTCAATTTTTCTGAAAGTGTGTTTCTTTAGCAGTATGGATCGTGGATGCTTGAAGTCTCTAGTAAATATTTTGTTAGTTAATTCTTTTTATACTTGAATCTCTTGTGAATAGAAAACTCATATTCATAGGAATGCCAATGGATGTCGGGAATTCCAAGTGAATTTAGTGATCGACTGGGCTTTGAACAAAAGAAAATGTTGTATGGCATGACAAGTCTTGAGAAAGGGCCATCGTGCTCAAGTTTTTGTGTAAAATACTTGCTTTGATTATCTATCGTCTCATTTGGCCGATACATTGGCTAAACCTAACACTCCCAATCTTGCTTAGCAGCGTATTAAAGCGTTTTAACCCATTTTTTTGGTTTGGTAAATTCTCCTTGTGGGGTAACCTTCAATTTAGATGCCACAAATAAGGGACATCTCTTCCATCAAATTCATTCAAGATTTGCATGTGGCCTCATCTGTTTGGGTACACTACACCCAGTGAGTTGGATTTGGTATTTTACCCAATTTCAACACTTTATCATGTCTCTTGGGGGTGGGGATTTCTTTTGGAAGGTCAGATGCTTTTATCACTTGAGCTTATCTCATTGGACGTATTTTAACCCCTTTTTTAGTTATGGGTAAATGGGCACGTTAATTACTATAGAGAGAGCTCCCCTTGCACCTTACATATTCCTTGGATGAGAAGCTAACTCTTGATGCCTCCATCAAATTGTCTGTCACCAAAAATCAGCAATTTTGTCATTAAGACACATTAGCACAAAGGTTTTACTTGATGGGTTATGAATCTGGTTCATTGTGGTAATGAGTTTTTTCAATCCTTTCTGATATGACCTACTTCCTTTTAATGTTCATTTTTTGAAGATTATTTGGTGACCTCACTTATTGTTTTGATTTTGAACAATGATGGTGAACATGCTGAGTTTTTTGGATGAACATTTGTGTCTAATCATCACCCTATGAGGAGACCATTGGTTGTGTGGCTTGCTTGACTATTAATCATTGAAACTTGGAGGCACATCCCCAAGTTCTAGGGGGCTTGTTTCGTCGTCTTCCCGGTTTTGGATGTTTGGGGGCAGGTATGAAACATCGCCCATGCATTCTTGATTGGCATGTGGAAATCCCAAGTTGTCCTTGAGACCTTTCATGTGGTCTACTATTTGTTTCATATATGTCCTTGTAGTGCCTCCGTCCCTTAGCTTTGTTGATGATATACGCGAGGGAGCCATTCAAACCATCCATACTATAATCTCTATTTGTGAAGCATTATTGACAAAGAGAAGACAATTTTTTAAGGTAAACACCAATATTTATACCATATTTGCAATTTCAACTTTAAGGTGAGCTACAACAGGGTTAATCTCATCTCTTATATCTTAAGAAGGGTTGAGGGTTGTGAAAAATTTACTCATTAAGATGGCTGAATTAAATCTATTAAAAAAAAGAGGGCTGAAATCTCCAAGTTGTAGACAACAAAAGGCCTCTCTACTCTAGATGTATTAGTATTGTCCTTCCCTTCTTTTCATGCCAGTCCTATGGGTGCTTCTAGGCCTTCTAAGGTTAATGTGGGGAAGGGAGAGAGCTCTTCCAAAGCTAAAAGGAAGACCATAGGCATGGTTGAAGAAATTAATGAAGTGCAAGCACATGAGAAGGCTAATAAAGTTGCTTGATCTCATTATAAGGAGCCATTTAGGAAGACATGTTTTGTAGGCTTATCATACATGCCTTTAGGAGAACACAAACTTAGAGCATCAATTCTTGACAAAAACTTATCAAAGGTTAATTTGTTGATAGAGATGGAGGAGACATGGGTGAAGACAAGGTGTTCCACTGTAATGGGTGGGTGGATATTAGGAATAGTGTAATGTCCCCATTTTGAAATTAAATAATATTATTACTAAAAGAAAACGTATTTTTAAATACTTAAAATAAAGTAATAATAATAATCTAATTTCCACTTAAGTTGGGGCTTTTTTAAGGGCCATGGGCACTTAAGGCCTAAAGTGAAATAATAAGGAGGTTCTTTTTTATTTTAAAAAGGAGAGTTTCTCTTCTACTTTTGGCACCACACTTGGGGCATGGATATAAATGGAAGGTGAGTTGGCCATTCGAAGATTATCCTCATTTGAATATTGAATTTTATGTTCAAATATGTCAAACTTAAATAAGTGACTTGAGGACGAAACCCTTCAAGTGCACAAAGGAGTTTGAGGATGAAAACCTCCATTCTTTCACATAGGGCATTTCTATTCAAGGGCTATAATTGCGCTTTAGATTTGCATGATTGCATGCAATTGAATCTACAAAGGCGTTTTATAACACCACCTTGTTCAAAGACAATATGATACCTTGGAGGGCTGTTTGCATTGATTTTTTATTGTTTGGTTGTGCAATTGAGCTCTATTTTCAGGGTTGAAGGAACTTAGGGCTGTAACTAGGGTTTTTGGAACTTCGAGACAATTTTTGGGAGACTTTCCATAGAGGAAAAATTCTGATTCTAATTCTGTTTGATAGCTACTATTTTTGTGATCATTTTGAGTCAACTTTTGTATTGAAAATTTCAATTATTTTGAAAGATACGACTTTTTGAAATTTCAACTGATTGAGGCAAATAATAAATTATTGAGGGCTGAAAATAAGGTAATTAATTCAAAAAAATATTTGTATAATTTTTCCTAGTGGAGTGACTTGCTTTTGGAAGTTGTTTGCATGGTTTGGAGCCATTCCTAGGGTGGCGAACTTGGTGGTGGATCGAAGACCCTTCCTTAGAGAGTTGTTCTACATTGAAACCCTCTTATAGGGTTTGGTGGTATTTTTATTAATATTTTTCCAACTTGGGTGATCTGCTTTGAGGGAGTTTGGACTTTTGAGTGGTTGATTTGAGGGTTTAGTATTTTGATTTAATTCTGCAATTTTTCCTTAAGTACGACTTTATTGGAGGACTAATTGGTCACTTTGGTGCCCTAGTTGAAGTCATTTGAAGTCCTAATATTTTATATGATTTTTCATAATTATTTGTGAGTTTATGCAAGGTTTTAGAAGGCAGATTTGAAGAGGGAAACACAATTGTACTGACAAGCAGAAAAATCAGAATTGTTGCAAGGATAATATTCAGCCTTATCTCCATTTTTACCTTGCCAAAAAGAGGTATTTGTTTAGCTTTCATATTCAATAATTTTGGGGTTGCATTTGTGTGTGTATGAATGAGATTTGACACATGTTTTCTAGTTAGGGTTTGTTGATTTGAATTTTAGAATTCAGAAATAGATTTCAGATTGTTTTCAAATTTATTTAAGGGTTTGTTGGAAAACCTCAACTTTGCCTAATTGTTCCATTGGGGACATTATAGTGGTATTAGAACCAATATGTTGGCTAATTATGGGAATTGAAGGGTTATATGACATGGAAGATATGAAGGGGCAGCCTTCTATTCAGATTGATCTCATGAAAACTTATGAAGAATACGTGACCTTTCCACCTTATATCCGAAAGGTCCTACATCTCATTGAGTTTGTGATATGGAAGAGAGGAAGAGATGGTCATAAGATGGACCGACGTAGACAAAAGGGAGTACAGAATGCTTTGGGAAGTTTGTTATTCCCATATTTGATGGTTCTGCAGGTATTTCAGCCAGTGCATGGGTAGACAAGGTAGACACATACCTTGCACTTCGTCTCATGGAGGAAAGCGTGGTCATGAAATTAGCCATATCACATGTAGAGGGGGTTGTCTATGATTGGTGGCACTCTGTGTTGGTAACCCAAGAGCACCATCTCATAGATACCTATGACGAATTTAGCAGGTGGCTCATTGGTAGATTTGATTGGGGCGATCCTAAACTGTACTTTGAGGAGCTGACACATTTGCATCAAATGGAAGAAAAATCAGAGGTTTTGGGGTAGCAAAAAGAGTTGTTTCAGCTTATTAAAGGGCAGCCAATGATTGAAATTTCTGAACCACAAGAACCAAAAATTCAAGGGCAACCAAGGAGTTCCAACAAAATATGGAGCAACCAATGGGGTTGCAAACAATTGACACTAATGGGGAAGTAACGGAAAAATCAGAATTTTCAAGGGTGAAGCAAAGAGAAGTTGTTCAACAACTTTATCAGCCAACAAAGTGTCAATAAGGAAGCATGAACAAGGACATCATAATAGAAAGGTATGCCAAGAAAGAAAGTTTTAGTATTGCTCCTTTTCATGCATCATTTTTCTTGTCTAAATTCAAATTGCAAAAGGAGCCTTGGAGGAAACACTTGTTGTTATGTCTTGCTAAGTAACCACATGTCCTAACAAGAAGGGACATAGTTGTTTCCAAAGTCTGTCACTCATTTTTGGGACAACACATGAACTGTTTCTGGTCCTACAAGCCAAAAAATTCTCTCTTCCCTTTGTAGAGTAAAATACTCTACACTTTATTTTGGGTTTTAGTTGTGCGCTCCAAGTTTTGTCCCTGTGCGTTTCAGTTTCGAGGCAGTAAGGGTTATGACACAGGGCGCGAGTTTTTCATTTAGCGCGGTTTTTCTTTTTGCCTAAAGTTTTGATTAAGTTTCAAAGTCGAGCGGAAGCTGCCAAGTGTCATTTGCCGAGACCCATTATAATTTGTTTCTAAAAAGTAGCGGAACATGCCACGTGTCCCTTTATAATTCAACGGAGCGCGACAAGTGTCTGCATCCGCATTTCAAGTTTCTTATAATTTTCAAAGCTTCTTTTAATAAGCTTCTCTTAGAGTTCCGCGGAGGGCGCCAAGTGGCAACTGCAGAAGGTTTTAATATGTTTTTCTAAATACAGCGGAAGTCGCCACGTGTCCCTTGTAAAGCTCGACGGAAGCCGCCAAGTGGCGACATCCGCAATTTCTTCCTTTTGTTTCGTTATTGAGTAAGGACCGTGGTGGGCCTCGGGTGAGTTGCTAAAGTAAACAGAGCGCGCCAAGTGTCATCGTCCGTGTGAATCCAAATGAGTCCCAAATGTTTTTATAGTGTTTCTAAAGCTCAGCGGAATCCGCCATGTGTCATCTTTCGCAAGACTCTCAAAAGGCATCTAAAGCTTCTATAAGTTAAGCGGATGCTGCCAAGTGTCCTCGCTTGTTTCACAGCGGAAAACGCCATGTGTCACTTGTTAAGATCAGTGGAAAGCGCCACCTGTCGCCGTTCCCCTTTTGAAGCTGCTCGGGCAAGAAGTGTTGTGGGTCCCATTTTCTGTAAGATGGTAAAGTTTCAAAGCAGCGGACTGTGACAGATGTCAAAGACGGAGCACTCCCAATACAAAGACAGTAAAAAGGATGAACCCTGATAGAAAGCGGCCAAAGCAAGCGGGAAAGACACGAAGGAATTGCTAAGGAGGATGACGGGCCCGCAGCCGTCAAATTTAGGACAACAAACTAGCCGTTAGCTTTCAAACGATGACGGACCCGAAGACATCAAATTTGCGGCAATAAAGTATTCGTTGATCTTTGCAGGCTTAAATGTGGACTCGAAGGCATTCAAAGACCTTCAGGCCGAAATGAAGAACCACCAAGAGGAAGAACCAAAAGATAGCCCGAGGGCTCAAATCGTAGCAGAAAGAGGGAGAGGCTGAAATATCTACATAGTAGTTATTCCAGTAGGTGGAACAGTCTGCAAAGTAGATTTTTGAGCCCTTAAACATTGAAGACATGCCCTGTTTGTCTCCCTTGAAATAAAGACAAAATGGATAGTTGCGCAGACACCAGATGATCCAGACCCAGGGGAAGACATTTGAGATGAAATGACATGCCATAGTTAAGGCAACCGGCCTGTTCCAGCATGGCTCCCTGACAAAACTGAAAATGCATTCAAGGCATTGAATGCACAGCATGGGCCATTCCATAAAACAAAGCGCCAAGTCTTTCTTGGCTGCTATATATTGTAATCTCTTTTATTGTTTTAGGGGGATCTTTTTGATTAAAAAGAAGCAAAACTCTGCCAAAATTGAGAAGCTATCACTGAGACTTTGAGCTTAGGTTGTTACTCATATTTCTTTGTTTGAATGAGAAAGCAAGTTACTTTTAGACTTTGTGCTGTCATAGCTTGTATCATTTAAGAGATTGTTCTTATGTCTGTCTTCTGAATGTGTTCTTGTCCATTTAATGAAATAAGCAGAGCTAGTGGAGATAATCAAGAAGGTGCCCTGAAGCCAATTGTGGGAAGACTTTGTGTTGTCTATAATTTCCTTTAGTGTGTTTATTTATTTTTCTGTTTATGTGTAAAAGACTTTGGGACGACTTTGTGCCCTCATTGTCTTTCATATTTCACTCTTTGGGCAGCTGAAGTGGAGACTTTGTGCTATACTTCATCCTGTTGGTTACTGTATCTTGTTACCAGTCACTTATCACTACCTGAAAGAACTCTTGTTGTTTCCTGTAAGACCACTTCTGAAAGAAGAGAAGTGCTTTTAGTGTCTTCACCAAGATTTCTTTTTTGTCTGTGAGCATCATTTCTGAAAAAAGAGAGATGGATGGTGTTACCCTACCCTTGAGTGTTATTTTCTGCATATATTTATAGTATATAGCTCCTCATATTTAACAGGGAACCTCTCCTTGATGAGAGGAGAGATTTGTCCCCTTTGGATGTGGTAAACCTGCAACTTTGGATGACCAATCTCCCTTGCTGTGGTTGATCAGACTTATTTTGCTCATCAGTTAGCTGACTGACAAAATATTCACCCAACAATAGTAAAGAAGTCCATTGAGGGAGTGATGCCAAGAAGGAAAGAAGAAGGATTCACCTTGCATATAAAGGAAGGAGAATCAAATTTTTTGATGGAGAAACAATTGAGTTGTTAACTTGGTAAGCATTCAATGTTTTCTCTTCGTGATTGGTTCTTTCATTGCCTTGGTTGCAAAGCTGGTGTTATCATTGAGTTGGAGGTAAGGGACACTTAAGGAGAAGAAGAAGTCTTCCAAGTAAGTTCAAGGAAATAACATGACAAATACCCCTCATGGATATGGGATCCAGGGGAGCTCTATCAACATGGTGTTGCTAGCATGTATAGGTCTAAGATAAAGAAGGGAGTAGGCAAGGGTTATCATGGTCCCAGGATCATAGTGACTATTGTCTTTTGAATTTTCAGTTTGTTTCCATTGAGAAATTTTGTTTGCATGGTGAGCATGGTTCCTAGGAAATTGTGCTCCTCACATCCCAACACTATGGCAATGATTCAAGTGTGTAGTAGTGGATTTCTGACCACTAGGAGAAATTGGGAGGAGAAAAAGGCATACTACAGCCAAGATAAGATTAAGCTAAAACATAAAAAAGAGGCCCATATCATGCTCATGAGGCATGGTGACATAATTATAAAAGTGTTGCTAAACACTAATGTTTTTTCTAACATGTTTACTTCATGTGTAGGTTCATTAATGACATCACTTGCCATGACCAAGAGCAATGCAAGGGGTGAAGTTGAGTGCATGGAGGGCATGAGACCCCTCATTGATTGGGCAAAGGCCCAAGTTATGAGCAACCGGTTACAACATATAATCCGGCAAGATTTTTTGTCCTCTTAGTTTGCGGAAGAGTCTGAAATTTATTTACAAAATTCATGGCCATTGACCCACGCCAAAGGGAAAATTGGTTGCATAATACAGTCAACAAAGAGGTCTGAAAATTTCGATAAGGGGTCTGAAAATTTTGTCACAAATCTCTGAGTTGAGCGTTTTGCTACAGTCGGCTATCATGAGCAAAAAGATTGATTTTGGGGGCATTGTATTGCCCATACCAAAAGGAAATGTTGAACTATTTAATTCTGTTTTTTTTTCAATTAGAAAATCCAGTTTTCGTGACATTTCTACAGCCCCTTCACATGGGCAATATGACTGTTTCTGTTGCATACTGTCAGCTGCTCATAAATTCTGAAAATATCATCATTGGGGGGCACGGTTTGCATGAGAAAAAAGTGAAATTTGAGGGCATGGAACAACACTACATTTTGGTGAGTTTTGAGCATTCGTTTGACTACTACTTGACTTCATGCTTGCTCATGAGCTATTAGAAGGGGCAGCCATGGATGGGATACACTACGCACATGATGAGGGCCCCCCAAAGGGGATTGCAAAGTGGAAAAAATTATTCCCAAGGTATGTTGTTCAAAGCATTTGATTTGGTCAATTGTATGCAAGTTGGGAAAGATTTGCCATGGCATGTAGAGACTACCAAAGAGTTGTTGAAGGGTGGCCACCCTAATATGCACACGAGACAAATATCAAATGGAGCTTTCCATTTGGGGCACCAAGATATCACTTTCCAAAAAATTTCCTTTTGACAACTTTAGCTTTTTTTTCATATTGTTGGAGTTCATATTGGCATCCTTGAAGAATATGGATATGGAGTACACATGGGAGGTCAACGTGGTAATAAATTGGTTGACTTGTGGAATTAATGGCATGGCTGTTCATCACAAAACCAGCCCACATATCGGCATGTACATTCTTTTTGGTAAGATGATTTCTTCCTGAATGAAGGGACAAGTGTCCATGGCTTCACCGTGGAAGATTCTAGCTCCTGAGAGACCTGTTTTGAAGAGTTTGGGGTAGGAATTGAAACATATTGACAATTGTTTTGAGTTGTGTGGGGCAACATGTGTTTGGGGCAACCATTGGCTTGAGAAAGGAATGCGCCTAGGAATTGATGGGGGCGTTAATAGTGGATGTCACGACACTTTCAACATTTGGGGGCAACTTCCAAAACACAGGTACAACAAAGTACAAGTTCAGTTTGGAGTTTCTTTTCCATGAAAAGAAGTTACAATTGGACATTGCATAATAAGGTATGTTGGGACACCATGGATATTGCAATTTCTTGAGGACAAACAATTATGGACGGGGAGGATTGTAATATTTCCATTTTAAAATTAAATAATATTATTACTTAATATTAATGCTTAAATAAAAAGTATTTTTAAATACTTAAAATAAAGTAATAATAATCTAATTTCCACTTAAGTTGGAGCCTTTCTAAGGGTCATGGGCACTTAAAGCCTAAAGTGAAATTATAAAGAGGTTCTTTTAATATTTTAAAAATAAGAGTTTTCCTCCTATTTTGGGCATCACACTTGGGGCATGGATATAAAAAAAAGGTGAGTTGTTCATTCGAAGATTATGCTCATTTGGATATTGAATCTTATGCTCAAGTATGTCAAGCTTGAACAAGTGACTTGAGGACGAAACCCTTTAAGTGCACAAAGGAGTTTGGGGACAAAAACCTCAATTCTTCCACAGGGCAATTCTATTCAAGGGCTGTAATTGCGTTTTAGATTTGCATGATTGCATGCAATTGAATTTATAAATTTGTTTTATAACCACCTTGTTCAAAGGCAAAGTGAATACTTTGGAGGGCTGTTTGCATTGATTTCTCATTGTTAGGTTGTGCAATTGAGCTCCATTTTCAGGTTTGAAGGAACCTAAGGCTGTAACTAGGGTTTTTGGAACTTTGGGACAACTTTTGAGGGACTTCCCGTGGAGGGAAAATTCTGATTCTAATTTTGTTTGATAGCTATTATTTTTGTGATCATTTTGAACTAACTTTTGCATTGAAATTTCAATTATTCTAGAAGATACGGATTTTTAAAATTTCAGCTGATTGAGACAAATAATA
Source organism: Torreya grandis (assembly GCA_037957365.1). NCBI lineage: Eukaryota > Viridiplantae > Streptophyta > Pinopsida > Cupressales > Taxaceae > Torreya > Torreya grandis. The sequence continues at coordinate 1,139,329 of JARHVA010001128.1, forward strand.
AATTATTGAGGGCTGAAAATAAGGTAATTAATTCAGATAATGGAGCGACTTGCTTTTGGAGGTTGTTTGTATGGTTTGGAGCCATTCCTAAGGTGGCAAACTTGGTGGATTGAAGACCTTTCCTTAAAGAGTTGTTCTACATTGAAACCCTCTTCTAGGGTTTGGTGGTATTTTTATTAATATTTTTTCAGCGTGCGCGATTTGCTTTGAGGGAGTTTGGAGGCCTTTTGAGTGGTTGATTTGAGGGTTTAATATTTTGATTTAATTCTGCAAATTTTTTCTAAGTATGACGACTTTATTGGAGGACTAATTGGTCACATTGGTGCCCTAGTTGAAGTCATTTGAAGTTCTAATATTTTATATGATTTTGCTTTATTATTTGTGAGTTTATGCAAGGGTTAAAAGACAGATTTAAAGAGGGAAACATTGCTGTACTAACAAGCAGAAAAATCAGAATTGTTGCAAGGATAATATTCAGCCTCATCTCCATTTTTACCTTGTCAAAAAGAGGTATTTGTTCAGCTTTCATATTCAGTAATTTTGGGTTGCATTGGTGTGTGTATGAATGAGATTTAGCACATGTTTTCTAGTTAGGGTTTGCTGATTTGAATTTCAGAATTCAGAAATAGATTTCAGATTGTTTTCATATTTATTTAAGGGTTTGTTGAAAAACCTCAACTTTGCTTAATTGTCCCATTTGTGGACATTACAAATATACCATTTATCAATATTGTCGCATGTACAACAATACCTTATTTTCTTAGAGCACCGATTGTTTTGGAAAACACAAAGAGGCAGTTTTGAGGGATACCATATTGGAGTTTGGGCCTTTTAGTGTTGTGTAGGTAGTCTCAAATCAACCTTTGCGTGTAGATCAACAATGGGGTTGGTTTATAACTTCTATGGGCATACCTTTTGGACCTTATGTTGTGCGCAGGTGCTGAATACCACATTAAAGGGCATTGGGAAGATATGGTTGAATGAAAAAGGTGATGTTAAAACTTGGAGATGTTTATTTGGAACCACCACACCTCCTTGGCACTGTTCTTACCTTATGCAGTCAAGGATAGGGGGTCAACTAAATGATGATTGCAGCCATTAACCTCATATGCTCAACAAAAAATCTTCACACAGGTAAATATTATACTAGAAACTAAAGGCAACAACTTTTCCTACTTTCAAGATGAATTACAAAGATTACAAATCACACACTCACTCTTTTCTCTAGTTATAATACAAGAAGAAGAACCACTCTCAACAACCCCAAGTCAGATTGGACTCAACTCTCTCCGTTTGCTCCTTCATGCTCTCTTTGCAAGCAGTTAAACTCTCCTAGCAATTCTTTCCTCACTTCAGCTTGCTTGCCTGCTTCGAATCCTTTCCCCCCCTTTTTTGCCCCGCGGATTGACTTTTTAAATCCACTTTGATCTTATAAATGCTCAAAATGAGCACTCAAAGGTTTCTAGGTTGTTACCTAACTCGTGCAACTACTCTGGGCAAAACTGCCATGGTGGTTACATAACTGCCAGTTAATGCAAACTTGCACTAACCAGTGGTTTTGTCCATAGTAACTGCATTCGCTGAATTTAATCGTAAAAGTTCGAAATTCACCGAACGACAAGAAAATCTTTGAAATTCGTGATTAAATTCGGGATTAAATTCGTTCAAATTCATTCATATTCATTCAAATTCGTGATTAAATTCATTGCTCAATATCCAACATACTTTTCATAGTTTGTTTATTTCAATCAATTTAGGATAAATTTTAGAGTATGAAATTTTGGGCAGATTTTGTTCTATTTGAAAATGACATGAAAAACCTGAATCTGATTTTCCTTGTATGCTATTGTTTTGAGTCAATGTGGAATTTAGGAAAGCAGATTATCATTAAATCATTTTGAACAAAACATTAATAACTTTAATGAGATACTTGGTAGAAACTTGAAATTTATTTTGACATGTTTATTTATATGAAATGTGATCTTTTTTTAAATGGTGGGTTGGTATATTTAAAAAAATAAATATATTTCTATCAATTGAATTTAACCACGAATTTTATCTCAAATTTTTTAGTTTCGAATTTTTTCGGATTTTTTCTTCGGCGAATTCGAACACGAATTCGAATGCGGTGACTATGGTTTTGTCATGAGATAGAGAAGTCTCTATCTCAATTACCAAAGCTACCTTTCCTCTGTTCTAGGAGCGTGCTGAAGTGTCATGGACCCCCATGAATCATTGCAGGTCATCTTCCTGCTGCAACACAATTGATACATTGCCTAATGGGTTCGATTTCACTCGATTCATGCAGTGGATCTTTTATATGATGTAAGATTGCTTGATCCCCAGGATGCTCCTACATCATACACACAAGGTAAGAGTTTGTGAGCACTGTGCTAAAAAAATTGAGTTAGATGATAGAATCATACTTTTGACTTACGGCACAAAGCCACAATGTGCCTTTCTACTGTTCTATGTACTTCCTTTCTTTCTAGCCACCTATTGGACCATAGACCGCCCTCCATCAAATTTTCCCCACATTATTACCATTCCAGTCCTCATTGACTTTGGGCCGATCATCTCTGCCTAAACTCAACATCTCCTTCCCTTCTTAGCGTGCAACAACATCCTTGGTTGTACATGCTTGGATTGATAACATCGTCTGCTTTGTTGCCTCCTCAGCTGAAATAAAAAACCCTTCAACCTTTCTTGCTTTTGTTTTGAGCAAGACAGGGCTTTTCACCTCTTTTGCTTGATTATACACTGATGTAACACTTGGACATTCAACGTCCACTTCATTCGCCTTCATTTGGACTGCACCCTTTTCATTTTTCTTCCCAAGTAATGTGTTGTGTACTTATTCCTCTTCTTTCAACAAAGTACATTTGTCAGCACAAATGACAAGATGGCTCCTATGCTTATTTTTGTCTTCCTTTACCTTTAAGGGACTTAAGAGTTACCTCAAAAATTTATTGCACAAGGTGTACAATGCTACGCACAACTATGTAAATTTGAAATGTGCCAAAATAGAGATTAAAATGCTTCAAACTTGACAAAGGAGATCTTAGATAAATACCTGATGTTTGACTTACCTATGCATTGTCGAAAGCTAAAAATAGTGAAAAATAAATCCAAACTGATATAACAAACAAAACCTAGAAACTATTTTTTGAACAAAGAAGTTGCATAATATGACCAGATCTATAGGACCTAAGAATGTGGTTGATTGGATTCGTATGGTTGAATGTGGCAGCTTTCTGACTTTTTGAATCTGAAACCTTTGGTGATGCTTTGGTAGAGGCAAATGACTAGGAATCCTGATTCGCTTGATCTGATGATGGGCAGAATCGTTTGAATAGCTTCTTTGACTTTAGACCTAATTCGCTACAATGTTGCAAAAAATTAACATGTGCAAGGTTAGTTGGCTTGGGCACCCTCTTGAGGGGTTGCAACTACATATTCCACACATTTAGGATCAAGGCTCAATGTAGTTATGGTGCTTTGTGAGTGATCCCAATCCAAATGAGGGAAAAGACTCGACCTCCTCTCCTAAATAATCAAATGCAACTACATGCTTCGTTATGACCACCTTTTGGTACAAGTGTGTTGGCATACGATAGATGAGGGCATAATTAAATCAATGTGTTGATTCCTTGACAAAATGTGCATACCTCTTAATAAGAGTTGATAAATTTATATGAGAAGCTTAGCTTGTAAGAGATCCAGATGATGGGAATCGATGATGGAATGGCTTATGATACATTTGTTTATATAGGCTTCACAAGGATACATTCACAAGGCATAAAGGACCCACAAACAAAATGACTAGATTTGTGGGTACCATGAATATGGTCGACCAAATTCATGGGACCCACAAATGTGGTAAGATAAAACCCTAAAACAATGTTTTGGACATTCCAAGAGAATTTAGAATCGCTCTGGGGCAAATAATTAGTTGATTTGAAGGTTTATGGACACTCCATATTGAATGAAGGTATTATCATTGACCCAAAGTGAACAAATTGTCAAGTTGTAAGGAAGATCTAAGTCAATAGAAGACAATACAGTGCCCAACTCAAGGGGAAAGTGTAACGAAAAGAGCCAAATGTACACAAATAGGCCAAGTGTGATAATGCATGACAATGCAATAGAGGTCTTGCTCCAAAATTAGGTGCCTACAAGAGTATACCTTTGTCCGCCCTAGTTTATACTTGTGTTAGCTCTTCCATCATACTACATCTCACTATCAAATTGCCATGGCCTTTGCAACAAAACATGGAATGCATCCATAGGCAAGACATCACACAAGACCTTGTTCTAGTATCTAATAATTTGCATATCAACTTCACGATGTTCCCATACAATGATATCATGAACCTTGCAATAACCAAGACACTCTATATGGTTTTGGGTGTGGTTTATATAGCAAATTCAGCTTACATACCATTTTAATGGATATTAAATTATTTGAACTTCTATTATCAACCACAACATTGCAACACTTACCTTTTGTTTTGTAATTGGTTCTGAAAATGTGTCTTCTTTGGCATGCTTCTTCATCATTCCTTGCAACCTTCAAGGCTCTGGTGAGGCCACAGATTCCACATCTTCTTGTACAACTTGTGCACTAGCCTGATTTCTTCTTCTTTCTCCATCACACACATTGAGAAAGAGGACACTCGAAAGCACGGTGACCAAAGTCCACACATTTGAAGCACGTTCCATTGATTGATTTGCTTGTTCCTCTCACTCTTCTGGAGGTGGCTCCAATTCTTGCTTGTTGATTTGGCACTTGAGAAATGCTCGATCCTTCTTCATTCCATGGTTGATTACTTTCACGAGATGGCTGGTGTCTATCAGTGTTGAACCTCCGTCTTCTAGACAACTTTTCCTCTGTCCTTAAAGCATATTGGTTTGCTCCCTCCATTGTATGCAACCTCAACATGTTGAATTCATCTTGAATATTTGATCTCAGTATGATGAACTCAAATTGTGATTTTGTAGAACTCCTTTGTGTAGTCATTCACGCTTAGCTCCTTTTGCTTCAAGTTTTGTAGCTTCTTCAACAAGTCCAACTGATGATGTATAGGCAAAAAGTCGCCTTTAATTTTAGCAATGATCCTTTCCCCACAAATAATCTTTTTCTTTACCCCTTATATTCCTCTCGGTTTGTACCTCCTTCCACCATAAGGCTGCATGAATTTCTAGCTTGGTTTGAGCCACTGTCACCTTTCTTAGGTCAGCCACTTCATTAAATTTTTAATACTCTTCCATCACAGTGAGCCAATCAATCAGCTCCTTAGGATTCAAAGCTCTTGAAAAGCTTGGAACTTCCATTTCAGTCCCTCTTCCAATCTTTGAGATAGCTCTAATGAGTCTGTCCTCCCCTGCATCCAACTGCTCATGTGCTTGTTCCACATCTTCTACACCTGACTCCATCTTCTACATCACTCACATCATCCCTTGGGACAAATCCCCTTCTATTTTCTTCAACAACAATTACTATTTTTTGCATAACCCTCAACATTTCTACAATTTCATCTAATATTCTTGCCAATATCTAGACTCTATGAATCTGAACCTATTGTTGCAATCTCTTGCTGACAAGCCTACATGGGTACTGCTCTTTCCAAAATGGATTCAAAACCGACTTTCATAACATATGACAGCCTTGTCCTTGCAGCCATTAACCTCACATGCTGAATAATAGATCTTCACACATAAATATGAGATTGGAAACTGAAGCCAACCACTTTATTTACATTCAAGAAGAATTTCAGAGTTTACAAACTATATACTCACTCTTCTCCTTGGTTATAGTACAGGAGGAAGAACCACTCTCAACAACTCCTAATTGGACTGGATTCAACTCTGTCTCTGCTCCTCCATCATCTCTTTGCAAGCACTGACACTATTAAATGTTTTTGGGTCATTACTTGACTTGTGCAACTGCTGTAGGTGAAAATGTTGCTTAATGGAGGGTGCTGATTTTATAACCGGCTATTTTGTCATGGGATAGAGAACTTTCTCTCAATCACTGGAACCATATTTCTTTTGGGAGCTCGTTAAAGTGTCACGAGCCCCCATGAATCCTTACAGGTTGTCTTCACATTGCAACATGGATGATACAATGCGTAATGGATCCGATATCATGTGAACATGCTAGTTGATCTTTTGGGTGATGCAAAATTACTTGATCTTGAAATATCCCTTCCAATTCTGACCCAAAGTTTTCAATTTCCTAACCTTCGTTGTGGAGTCATCCTAAGGAGAACTAACGTTGGGTATGTCATAGATTACATTGCTATTCAAATATTTAATTGGAATAGGGTTTTGTTTCGCTGTAACAGTCTGATATAACCTATATCAGACCTTTGTAACTTTGTAATCAAACCTGATTTAGTTGCAATAAATTGGTTCTATTGGAGTACAATCATTATCTTTCATTTGTGCAATGTTTCCCTTTCATTTTCCATGCAATTCTATATGTTATGCAATGAAAACCAAAACAAACAATCAGAAAACAAAAATCAGACCTTGCATGACAACTAATCAGAATTTGTGCAATCTTCATAATGAACTAACCTTCGTTGTGTTTGAGCAAGGTCCTTCATGATCTTTTCCATGCTAGGCATTTTTCCTATAATTAACTAACTCGCTGTCCACAACTTAAAAATCAATCCAAGCTGAAATGCAATCAATTGATTTTACCCTACAGGGTGGCAAGATCCAAGCTCTGATACCACTAAAATATCCCTTCCAATTCTGACCCAAAATTTTCAATTTCCTCTTCTTGGCAATTTGTCAAACAGTTGTCATGCAAGGTCTGCTTTTTGTTTTCTGATTGTTTGTTTTGGTTTTCATTGCATAACATATAGAATTGCATGGAAAATGAAAGGGAAACATTGCACAAATGAAAGATAATGATTGTACTCCAATAGAACCAATTTATTGCAACTAAATCAGGGTTGATTACAAAGTTATAGAGGTCTGATATAGGTTATATCAGACTGTTACAGCGAAACAAAACCCTATTCAAATTAAATATTTGAATAGCAATGTAATCTATGACATCCCCAATGTTAGTTCTCCTTAGGATGACTCCACAACCAATTTAAGATGATTGAAAATGGATTCTCAATCACTGATATGAGCTCCTTAACTACTGTAGCTGATGTAGGATGGCTGCAAGTCAAAATGTGCCAAAATTGATGATATTGATGCCCAATGAAAAAGAATGAAATCTTAGGTGTGTCTTGCTCAAATAATGTAATTTTCTCCTTCAAACCCTTTCGCCTAAATATAGAAATATTGAAATAAATTATTCTAGGCCTCAACAAAATCTGAAATTCACTTCAAACCAACAAAAACTCTCCCAAAGTTGGTCACCCACTTTAGAAAAATTATATAAATTGTTTTTGACGTAAAATATGGTCAAACCCCCTTTTTCCCTTCAGACCCTAGGCTCCACAATGCATGCAAATACCCAACAATAAAAACCTGTTCAAAACACCATAAAAATGGTACCAAATTGAAGCCAAGGTGCTGCCATAGAAAAATATGCAAAAATCTATAACACCCACAAACCCTAGCTGCCACAAAATGTCAAAATCTACGACATAAACCCTCTTTTATGGTTGCCACAATGATGAACCAACAATATCAACACAAAAGCAATATGGAACAATGCGTTGAAGCCCAATTGTGAATTCTGAAGTAAATTCACCTCAAGAAGACAATTGGGTTTTTGTCCAATCTCTCAAATCCTAAGGGTTTTTGTCTTTAGAATTAGCTGAAACCCTAGTTGCAGCCAAAAAGGAAAATATCCAATATCAAATATCAAATTCTCAATGCATCCAAATGAACTCTAAAAATGCCTTTTTACTCTTTTTCCAACCTAGGATCCAAATTCACTTTATTTTATTTTCTTTTTAAGTCCACCTCCTCTCAACATAATAATATTTTATTTTATTTTTGCTTTTCAAGCCTAGGCGTCCCTTTGAGAAAAAATAAAATAATAATATCTTATTAATATTAATTTTCTTTGTTTTTTCTCAATTTTCACCTTATGACTCCCTCTCAAGTGGGTCGCTCCTTTTGGGGATGGCTCCATAAATTATTATTTAATAATTATAATAATATTTCCCCAAGTCAAATATTGATTTGACATATAAAAAGTTATTTTATAATAACTTTCCAAAAATAGAAAGTTTTTCCCAACTTGATATTTTCCTTTGCAATTACATCTCCTTACCAACTAGAATAGCATACGGAGATGACGAATAAGCTAGTCCACCATATCTCAGTGATCATGCCGAAAACGGGACGTTACAGTCCTCCCTTCCCGCGATTGCTTGCCCTCAAACAATCGTATGCCAATCCGCTGCTCCACTTTGATATACATGCCATATAACTATAACACGTAAAGCAACTCACCACAATCATCATCCATGTCAATACTTGGATCCCAAACCAATCTATCAAACCTGTGGTATGAGACGGAAATCTCTCAGCAAATCCTTATGAATCATCCATCCAAGAAGGTAGACCAACAAAAGGATGTGAAAAACAACTCTCATATGTCCAAAAATCAACATACCAGGCCACCCCATACTACTGTTGTAACTTTGGCTAGCAATAAAAATGATGTCATTTGTGTCAACATACTCGTGCAAAAGAAGGAAATCTATCTCCCACGCAATGTCTGCCAAGTAGACATGTCTCCACACACTCCCAAACAACTCAATAGCGGATGTAAACCATGCCAAATCTGAATGTGGAATGGAAATCCAAGTAGGATAGCTATCAACCAATGAAGAATCTAAGAGGATTAAATCACCAACCAACAAGTAGATAACTGCCATATCATATGAAATGGGTAGCAAATCCAAAGATGGATTGTGGATGCCTTCATTACCGACCATGGACAACTCTTGAGTGGCTGGTCCACTATGAGTGTCATAACAAAAATCATCATCCTAAAAAAAATGATCAACGTCAACAAAAATTTCAGAATTAGACAAACTTTGCTTATCATTTTTTAGGGAGTGATGAATGTCATGAATGTGTTGAAGATGGAGCTTGGCTTGTTGAGCCATCAACTTGGCTTGTTGAGCCATCAACTTGGCCTGCTTTGCCCTTTCTAACCAAGCTTCATTCAACTTTTGGGATTGCTCTATATCAGCTGCTCCAAAGTGTCTAAAACCTGTCTTGAAATGAGATGCAACATCAAAATTTACATGTCCTCTACTTGCATCTTGTGTACCAACCAAAGTAGCACTTATGTCACTCCTTTCCCCATGATTAAAGTCTGTCATATCATGAGAAAGAGAAGATATACCGCTGCTGTCGATGCACAGAAAATAGGGACTGATTTCAACTTTTTTGTCCTTGCCTTTGAAATATTCCTTGTAATGATGAACAAATGCATCCTTTGTGGCTTGAATCCATATTATATTCCTCATGTTTATCACCCACAACTTGAGTGCTATCATAGGAAGATTCCATAATACCATCAACCCCATGTAACAAGGTTGTTACCTCATGTTGATTAAAAGAAGTATGACTGCTGTCATAAAAATCAGAATAGTTGTGATATATTTGAGTCATGTCTTCCACCCTTACAAGTGCATCTTCATTGAAAATTTCATGCCTATTACTTGCACTTTGAGTGCCCACACTTGTAGACTCTTCTTCATTTGTTTCTCCATGTGTAAGGGTTGCAATCTCATGAGAATGACAAAGTAATTATCACTGTCCCAAATCAGACTTTTGGGATCCTCTTCTATGCTTTCTTTGGAGTCATCAAACACCACCAATTCTTGATTTATCTCATGTTCTTCCCAAGTGGTTAGAGGTGGAAGTGGCTCAAAGAAGTCTTCATCAACAGATGTCACAAAGCTGCAACGTATGTCTTTGTGAGCCTCTTCAATCCGTTCTTCAACTTGTTCAACTCCTACACCATTTGCCTTGTCATCTTTCACCATAGGAATAGCTGCTATAAAGGACTGATTTTCTGAATTATGTAAGGAATGATTAGACATACTAAAAAAAAGACAAAGATCAACAATCTTCCTATCTTTATCTTTCACCAACTTGACAGCGATGTCTCTATCTCTAAGCAATTGCAAGTAATAATTTTCATCAGCTCCAATGCTTCCTTGAAAGAGTGCAAATGTGAATGAGAGATACCATGTCCCATTCATTTTTGTCTTTCCTCTCTTTGGGCTGTCCAAATGAGGTCTTCAATGTGTTTATGAGTAATATCCATCCTTGTTAATGCTTGAGTTATTTTATCTTCCTTCACCACCAAATGATCTTGCAACTTTTCCCAAACCAAAGGCTTTTGTTCCAAATATCCTTGGCTGCCATAGTCTGATTTTTCATCATGTGTAGGTGATGTGACATTATTAGAATCAACTATCACACTAGAAGATGCATTGAGATCACCCAAAGAATCCATACTATTTCTATCCATATCACTAACATGCTCTATGCTAGCCTCTAATTTAGAAGCCTCTTGTGAAACCTCTTGCAAGGATGATGTAGACAAATCATTACCCAAGGTTGCTGTCCCCATGTCCTCTTGAGTCAAATCAGCATGCCTAACAAATTCTTTATGTAGATTTTTGCAAACCTCAACTTGTATTTTTTCTATCCTCTTGTGCAAGTAGATCAAGAGCTATCATATGGTATTGTTTTTTTGCCAAATCAGTCTTGTAGTGTTGCCTTGGATGCATGTCCATGAAATCAATGAAAGGTAATTTTTTCTTAACATATTGAGGGAGAGTATCATATTCCTTAAACATGCTAAGTATTTCTTCCCTTCTATTCTGTTGTGTTGAACCTTTACTTGTAGATGTGGATGAGTCACTAGAGTGCCTAGATTGTCTCAAAAGAGAATCTTCATAATGAACTAACCTTCTTTGTGTTTGAGCAAGGTCCATGATCTTTTCCATGCTAAGCATCTTTTCTATAATTAACTAACTCGCTATCCACAACTTAAAAACCGATCCAAGCTGAAATGCAATCAATTGATTTTACCCAACAGGTTGGCAAGATCCAAGCTCTGATACTACTAAAATATCCCTTCCAATTCTGACCCAAAATTTTCAATTTCCTCTTCTTGGCAATTTGTCAAACAGTTGTCATGCAAGGTCTGATTTTTGTTTTCTGATTGTTTGTTTTGGTTTTCATTGCATAACATATAGAATTGCATAGAAAATGAAAGGGAAACATTGCACAAATGAAAGATAATGATTGTACTCCAATAGAACCAATTTATTGCAACTAAATCAGGTTTATTTACAAAGTTACAGAGCTTTGATATAGGTTATATCAGACTGTTACAGTGAAACAAAACCCTATTCAAATTAAATATTTGAATAGCAATGCAATCTATGACATACTCAACGTTAGTTCTCCTTAGGATGACTCCACAACCAATATGAGGTGACTGAAAATGGATTCCCAATCATTGATATGAGCTCCTTAACTGTTGTAGCTGATGTAGGATGGCTGCAAGTCAAAATGTGCCAAAATTGATAATATTGATGCCCAATGAAGAATAATGAAACCCTACGTGCGTCTTGCTCAAATAATGTAATTTTCTCCTTCAAACCCTCTCATCCAAATAGATAAATATTGAAATAAATTATTCTAGGCCTCAACAAAATCTGAAACTCACTTCAAACCAACAAAAACCCTCCCAAAGCTGGTCGCACACTTTGAAAAAATTATATAAATTGTCGTTGACCTAAAATATGGTCAAAACCCTTTTTTCCCTTCAAACCCTAGGCGCCACAATGCATGTAAATACCCAACAATAAAAACCTGTTCAAAACACCATAAAAATGGTACCAAATTGAAGCCAAGGTGCTGCCATAGAAGAATATGCAAAAATCTCCAACACCCACAAACCCTAGCTGCCACAAAATGTCAAAATCTGCAACATAAACCCTCTTTCATGGCTGCCACAATGATGAACCAACAATATCAACACAAAAACAATGTGGAACAATGCCTTGAAGCCCAATTGTGAATTCTGAAGTAAATTCACCTCCAGAAGAGAATTGGGTTTTCGTCCAATCTCTCAAATCCTAAGGGTTTTTGTCCTTAGAATTAGCTGAAACTCTAGTTGCAGCCAAAAAGGAAAATATCCAATATCAAATATCAAATCCTCAATGCATCCAAATGAACTCTAAAAATGCCTTTTTATTCTTTTTCCAACCTAAGCTCCAAATTCACTTTATTTTATTTCTTTTTCAAGTCCACCTCCTCTCAACATAATAATATTTTATTTTATTTTTGCTTTTCAAGCCTAGGTGTCCCCTTGAGAAATAATAAAATAATTAATAAAATAATAATATTTTATTAATATTAATTTTCTTTTTTTTTTCTCAATTTTCACTTTATGACTCCCTCTCAAGTGGGTCGCTCTTTTTGGGGATGGCTCCATAAATTATTATTTAATTATAATAATATTTCCCCATGTCAAATATTCATTTGACATATAAAAAGTCATTTGATTATAACTTTCCAAAAATAGAATGTTTTTTCCAACTTGATATTTTTCTTTGCAATTTCATCTCCTTACCAACTGGAATAGCTTACGAAGATGACAAATAAGCTAGTCGACCATATCTAAGTGATCATGCCGAAAACGGGGACATTACAGATCTCCACGATTCACCTACATCAATACCATTTTTGAAGGAATTCTTCAATTGTAGAGACAAGACAATTATTTTATCTTGTTGGAGAGGATGCTAAAGTTTTAGGGGCCTGTGCTAACTTGGTGGCAAGAATCCAATGGAGCAGCTAGTGGTCAATGATGAGGTTTTGGGGGATGTGAAGCGCATAGTGGCATTTAAAGCATCTGTTAGTGTAATTTAGTTGCTAACACAGAATTTCCTAACCTTGGAAAAATGTATCAGACACTTGACAATAATGCTTTGCTAGATGAGAGATGCAAATCATGATAAGGGCCCCATTGTGGCTTTCTATTCCCAACATATTTGGCATATTGTTCAGTGGAGGTAGGAGAAGATGAACACCCTATTACTCATGGCATCATATGGAGTTAAGTTGAAATGGTATGTGTTAAGAATTGGGAGAAAGCTCCTATCAATGAAGAGGTGAAGGGGTTCTTTAAGACCATTAAGAAATTGTATGCAAGACATGTTGCACAAAACATTTGAGCAGAGTCTGCAATAATTGCAAAACTTGTTGGCTCAAAGTGGTTCAATATATCGAGGATAAACACATTATTTTCTAGTATAACCCCATTTAATGGTACCAACTACATTGGGATACAACTCCACTTCCACGGATTTTGGTTCCTTTGTTGTAGAGAGGAATTGCCCACTTAAAGCTTCATCCATTGTATCAAGAGGAATAGGCTTACTTCTTGAAGAGTGGAGAAGCTAGGTATAATAAAAAAGTTCATTGCACATCTAGGATCACAAGACAAATCTAAATCGAGAGACTCTAGAAACACAATGGGATGTTAAACCCGAGGAGCCAAGATAAATAAATTAGGATGAGGATGTGCAACCAAGATTGGTTTGGGTCCCATTGGAGCAGCCTCTTGATCTGGAGTTTGAGAGTGATGTTATTGAGAATGAGTTATTGGGGGCACACCAGAGAGGAGTTAGACGATGAGTCAGATCAACCTTGTCGATCCAGACTTCTGAGTCTATGCATTTTGATTGATTTGTATTCTAAGACTCATAGATACCAGTGTTATATTTTCATTGTCCTTTTTAGAATTAGGATGTATAATATATTATGCTTTTGGCATATTATATGTAGAATCTACATGGTACAAATCATATATTTATGTTTCAATGCTAACTTCATTTATATGGACATCTTTAGCATGTTTTATAATGCTTCACTATGCAAAAAAAATCCTATAAAATTTGATATATATATTTTTCTTATTTTATAAATATAATTTTTCAATTGCCTTCCTTTGCCGTTGCTAAATGTGGATGAAATATTGGCTGCCCCCAAAACTATTCCCTTGTTTCTTGTCATCCTTGTTCTGGAAACATCGTGTAACATAGCTATTGATAAACATATTCACACATAACATCTTGAATTTTCCTTGTGATATCTTTTTCAACTTGTATGAAGAGTTGAAATGATCTCTAGAATGCTCCACATACTAGTCAATAGCTATCCCTTTGAGGTTTGTTGTGAATGTGTGGAGCAATATACTAAATTAAATTGCACATTTGACATCTAAATAGTTTCACAAGTTCAGCAATGTGGAGCAAGATCTTCGTTCTTGTTGCCATTAAATTTCTACTTTTGTCTGTAAGAGGCAAACTCTACCTTTTAGTCTACTTTCTCCTTACTCCTGTTTGAAAATTTGTGTGGTGGTGATTCAAGTACTCTTGCCTTTGTTGTCTTCGACATTCCTTTGAAAGCAATATTTCCCTTTGTTGGAAGGTTAGTGTCTCAGGCTCCCGTGCCTACGTCCCCTTACAAGCATTGACGATTGCATAGACTAGCATCTCAAGTTCTCGTGTTAGAGGCCCCTCCCAAGCATTGTTCTTTTTGTTCTATCTGACCTTGAGCAGTCATCAAAACCTATTCTTTTGTGTCTTCAACATCATCATGCCCTACTTGATGTCTTCCCACCACTCATGGAACCAGATTTCTAATGGGAGTCAGCAATTCATCCTCTTTAGTGATCAATAGTTCTTCAACTTGTCTAATGTTCTCTTGGCATCTGTTCCTCCTTATTCTAGAAGCTAGACCTGTTTCCAAAATTAGGGTTTCCCCCCTTTGTAAAGGTCTTCAAAGTTATTGCAGCAGTCTCAACAATTTTTTTAGACTCTGTACACTAGGAGTAGTTTGCACTTCCTTTGTCTGAAAGGGGCACTTTCTTGGCTCCCTCTATCAACCTGTCCTTTTTAGCTCTAAGTTCTGTAAGTTGTCTGGATCTCTTAACTTCACATGCTCCCTGAAGTTGTTTCCTTCTCTTAACATCTTTTGGCTTGTTTAGATTCACAGTCATAAACATTCTTTATTGTATGGACGTCTCCCTTTCAATTACACTTGCTTGCTTGTCGAAGTCTATCTTGGTATTAGTGTCAGATTGCCACACATAGGTCTGTTTTTCTTTGTTAGGAATAATAGACAATTTTAATGTACTACAATGAAAATAAAGAAAAATAGGACACAAGATATTACGTGGAAAACCTGCACCTTGCAGGAAAAACCATGGGACAATGGCAGTTTCTCTTTTATTGGATCTGAATAATTTTTGTACATCACAATAATAGGGTCGTACCCTTCAAATAGAAAAACCAAGGAAGATTCCAGAAAAGCGTTTTTGGAAAACTGTGACAAATTGTACAATGGGTCCCTTGTTGTACAACGGTATTGCGTCATAAGAACCGTACCATGCCAAATAGCACAGTGGGTCCCATGTTGTGCAACCCCCCTCATGCCGGATGGCTTGTCATACCACAAATAATATTGCCAAGGGGATTACAAGACGTCACACTATTACAATTGTTGTAGGTCTGGATATTCACTTCACCTCCGAACATTATTTTTTGTACAATTCTTGTATCGAAAGGCAGTGGCAGGCTAAGAGTCTAGGCAAGTTGGAAATCAACTTGTCAACAATTCGTTCCACACTAAGTTGACCCAACGACATTGGGAGTTACTTGTGTTTCACTAGATTTTTCCTAAATATGATTTATGTTTGCAGTATCTCACAAGAAACTGAATTATTTGGCCAATTCATCCTATTTTTCTTGTTTGGTTTGTGGTGCTTCAAATACTCAACACATGAATTTCCGGCAAAGAGTCTAGGCAAGTTGAAAATCAACTGGTCAACAATTCGTTTCACACCAAGTTGGCCCGATGACACTGGGAGTTACTTGTGTTTCACTAGATTCTTCCTAAATATGATTTATGATTGCAATATCTCACAAGAGAATGAATTATTTGGCTAATTTATCCAATCTTTATCGATTGGTTTCTGGTGCTTCAGATTCTCGACACATGAATCTGTGGACTGTTGCTCATGTTCGACATGCTTCTGGTTGTCAAGGTGAATATTTTTTGGTCTGTCCTGAATTCGTTTACGTAATACCACCAAAAATGTAGTATTGGAAATAGGAACCAGATATGCACAACCAAACCAGATGATACAGACAGATAAAACAATTCACAGAATGGGATAAAAACTTGGCATCGTATATTCATAATAATAAAGTGTGCATACAATATCGTTCAGACTAAGAAAAGTACAATCAAGGTGAATAACCAAGAGAGCTCTCTCAACATGTCTGGTCATGAACGTATAGTCAGCCAAAATGATGTGTTAGCCAGACAAGTGTTTGACAGTTGCTGTCATTGAACATAAGTACTGAGCTTGGAAAGACACAAATTAAATAACATCTGTACATTACACATCATAAACTGTCGGTCAACACAGCATACAATATGCTTTTTTAACTCAAATATGGCAAGACAATACAATTTTATTTTATTTATTTAATATATTGAATCTAATGCCTACAACGACACATCAGGTTGAGGGCCCCACTTCTTGGGAGCTCAATTAACGTGATCAGTGCCCAATAGAAGCAATATCTAATTGTTGGCCGTGAACACAAACTATTCACTGTCAAAAAAAGACAACAAAGGTGAGCAATGGGAATAAAGTAGGGGTGAAGGAATTTACCAATACAGTTGAAACACATGGCTTATGTGAAAATTAAAAGGAAGAAAAGGGAAAAATGGTTAAGTCCATCACCTCAAATTCAGTTGAATGTCTACAATAAGGTTGAGCTGTGACAGTAAGCACTGCAAGTAGCTTGCTTGGTAACAAAAAATGATGTACAACATAGGATTTTAGACTGGTTAGAAATGCCATGAAAAGCGAGGAAGGTGCAAGATATGAAGGAGAAAACTACCATTGCAAAGAAGCAAAAATGGAAGACCTGCAGGAAAAGCACAAAGAAAGGAGGAACTTATATTAATGTCCACGATTGACCAAAAATAGGTCAATGGGACTCAATAAAACATCCAATTACAATAGAAAGTGCTAGGGTAAAAAGATCCTATTATCAATAACTAAATAAAGAAAGAACAACAGAAGCACTGAGAAATAAAATGGATTTGGCAGGATTGTTAATTGCAGCCGGAGCGATTACATCGTGGACTGGAGCACCATTGGATTAGGCAATTACGAAAGGAGTTTGTATTAGTGGTGATATCAGTCATGGTGATGAAAGACGATTCACTGAAAATATTGGAGGATAACATGATCGAGCACCTGCGGGAGGTTCAATTTCAAGGTTCAGTAATTGATGATTATGACTGCTCTACTACATTAAAGTTTTGATTCACCTGATGGTGGTTTTCTGATAAGACAAATAAACCTTGATGCACCTAGTAAACAAAGATAAGTAGATGATCAATGTTGGGGTACTCTTGCATGATACCAAGGAAAAAAGAGTATTGCTAAGCCCACTTGAAGGATGCTTATTTCCAAGCTTTAGATGAGTTTGTTCAATCAAGATTACTCTATACAACTATAAATAAATAGATATCCTTCTGGGCCATTCCATCTGTAGCAGGTTTTATGAATGGTACAATATGTATTGGGCTAAGTACTTAGCTGCAATATCGGAGGAGCAGTTGCATACATGTTAATAGAAAGGTCCATGAGATTTTGTTGTATTATTTTTGCAAAAATCCTGTATAAGTTGGTTCCAAATTTTGGCAGGGTTGAGAATATGCAGGCAGCCATGTTCTATACTACTGAAATTGAGTACACACCAGAGCAGCTAAAAGCAATGTACAAGAAAATAGAATGTCATTGAATCAATTCTAATATAATAAAAAAAATTTAAAGGTGGAGGGGGAGAGTGAGGAACTTGAAGACTAATTAGTAGGAAAACTTTGGAGGGTCCAAAACCAGAATAAAGTGGTTTTGTAAAATGTGCGAGAGAGGACTCAGTGGAGCCAAGTCAGCCTATCAGATCAGTCATGAGACCCCCATTCAGCCCATTATTTAGCAGGCAGATTAGCATTTGGCCTGCTACTGAATTGAACCCATTGCTGATAAGGCAAATTTGTAGCAGATCAGTTACACCATAATTTGCAATTATGGAGAAGCAAAGAAGTCCTAGGCATTCTTAATTTTGTGATGATTGAGGTGACAGACTCGTCAGGGTTTTATTGCCTTTGAGAAACCCACATTTTTTGAAGTTCTAACGGAAACATTGTGAAAACACCCTCTTAAGTTAGTCTGTGCAACATAATATGCAGTATACACCAACAAAAGAGGTGAAACAGGGCGTTGAGGAATTTGACTAGATAATCTTGGTTATCTTTATGACGTGCCGAATTAGTGGAGGAATGGTATCAGGGGTAAATGGCTTTTGATTACACCATTGGAAATAAAAACTATAAAGAAATTTGCAGTTGACATAGTATAATCAGCTTTGAAAGTGAAAAATTTGATTGGTACGATGACACAAAACATTAAAAAAGTTAAAATTTTTGTTGGATAATATTAGAACTTCATATAAGAGAGACCAAATTTAAAGAAAATCTGAAAAGCAGTGTGTGTTAAAAGTAGATTAATCATGTTTACTAGGTGCTTTTTGTCTTTTTCCTATTGTGGATTTTATTCCACATTGGTTGGGATGCTTTGCTCCTTGTTTGTCCTTGCCTATATATGCAGGGCTTCTCATTTGTAACAACATAGAAGAAGTTTGGATGTAATATATGATATTTGCTATTTTGTTCTGCATCTTTGTTTGCAACCCTTTGTCTTACAAATCTCCTCTTTTGTGATGTTCTTTGTTGTCAACACCTGAGATTCTGCGGCTTAGAATGATCTAGTCATCATTCCTTTCATGGTGTTAGAGGAGTAGGTGTTGCAACGATCCATTTGTGAATTTGTTGCTACAAGGGGTTCTTCATAAATCAAACTTTCTTTCTGGCGTAGTGGAGGTGTTTTGTATGGATCTGTGATCTGTATTTTTTTGGCCATTGACCAGGCCATACGGATCCTACGCTGTACCATTATATACTTATTTTGCTAGACCCATGTTTAAGTTTGTTTTGGAAGTTTTTAAGGCAATTTATGCATGTTTTTTGAGAGTTTTAGGCCATACATGCATCAAAATCCAAATTTGAAAGCATAGGGGCATAAAAATCAAAGTTTTATGTCCTCTGCAATTTGTTATAATCGCCCAAGATTAGGCCATACAACCCTTGTATTAAAAGCTTGCTTGTTGGTTTGTTGGCATATACTTGCCATCTGTACGGTTTTCTCTCACCATAGGTGGTATAGATCTATTTTTTCAGATCTAAAAAATTTGTTATGGTTAGTTAATAGTCCCAGCTTTCATTTCATACCAGTTGGAAGCATTTTGGAGTAAGTTGTATAACTCTTTTGGTAGCTTGAAAATTACTGGTCGTATAGCTCTTTTGGTAGCTTGAAAATTACTGTAGCAGTTTGTCTTCATCATCTGGATAGTCATGATTTTTTGCTAGTTTGAGGCCGTACTATCTGCAAATTGAGATCTGATTCTTGGAGAGGATGGTATTTTTAGCCTACTTTCAGCCTATAACAGGGAGTATTCCTATGCATCAGGGTATACCACCTTTTGGGATGTCAAAACAGGGCCCATTCAACTAATTTTTCTAGATCTTGCTAAGAGTTTTCTTGAAGTTGGCTTTCATCCATTTTTGACACCCTAGTACTAGGTTTTGCCAAAGAAATTGTTGAAAATATATTTTTTGAAGCTTTTGACTAGATGCATGAAGTGGTAAAAAAAAAAAAGTCCTTAGTGTATTTAATTATTGTGCAATGTTTACTTATTTGACCCATTTAATGACAAAATTTGTAAAAGCTATAACTTTTTAACTGACTTGAAATTGAGTTTTGTTTTTTCCCAGAAGTGTATGTTTTTTGATTCTCCATTTGTTGGGGTCATTTATCTTGTAAAACACACTCAATTATAAAGTGCCAAATTTTGGGGGGTTTTACACATTTTTGGGGATTTATTTGTTCCTTGTCATTCTTTGAATAGGGAAATGTTCTTTTGGGAGGGATCATTTTTTTTTCTTCCTGATTTATTTCTTGATTTCGATAATGGAGCCCCTCAACACCTCAAATTATACTACTTAGAAAATAAAAATGAAGATACACCTTCAGCTGAATGGTTTTTGGATAATGGTACTTGGTGACCTTCCCAACTTCATAGATAAGGAAGATATTCCTTGGATTGCATCTATGCAAGATGAGACTCTTCATTTGATTCACCTCAATGTTTCAGATAGCTTGCACATTCATATTATGGATGTCATGTCACCAAAGGAAGCTTGGGATGCTATTTCAGCCTTCTTTGAGGATATTGAGCCCTTTGGGTCTTTTAAACCTCTCTTACTCCACCTCCCGTTCCACTTCCTTCTATCAGTGAAGATTTATCTTTTGACAGTGACATGGATGATGCTTTTCCATTTCCTTCTCCTTCCATCAGCAATGTTTTCTCTTTTGATGATGTACTCTCTCTTTCTACTGTATTTTCTTGTCATGACACATTCTTGACGGACATTGCTCTTATTTTTTTCGAGCCACCTCTATGGGATGAGTTTCTCCCAGATTTGGGATGTCTATTTATAGAACCTACCTTTATTCCTATTCAGGATGTTGAGCCACCACAAAATATCACTTCGGAGGACTCTACTAGTTCCAGTGAGACTACACTTGTTGAGCATTATGCTTCACTTCCTATAGACATTCTTTCAGGGAATGTTCCATGTCTTTCTTTTGATCGGTTCACTTTTGTGGCATTACATCTAGTTCTTGTACACGATCTTGCCAGCTTTGTGCCACACTTTATATTTGGACGTGATTTAGAGATCTTTGTACTACTACCTTCATCTTTTGGTGTGGAATGAATAGACTTCAAGTACACCATTTGTGTTCTTCCTTCGGCAAAAGCAAGAAACATTGTTCAATGTGGATGGAGCTTCTACAGTCTTCTATCCAAGGATCTTGACATTGACACTAGTCATCTTGCGAGCCCGACCTGGAATATCGATAGCGTTAGTATCTATTAGTCCCAAAATTGCACTAGAGCAATTGGGCCCTTGTCAGTAAAAACGTCTGAGTCCAAATTTGGCGGGTATCAATGTTTAAGTCACTAGCCCCAGTCTTGTCTCTATATATTCCTTCGAGAGGTCGAAATTCATGTTCATAATTTGCCAAGTCTTTTGTCTTGCTTTTGCTGAGTGAAAATGTTCCGTCTTGTCGACCTTTTGGGCCTTTTGGCATGAACACAATGCCCGACGGAAATAGATCTTCGGGATTTTTGCCTTGAACAAAAGCTCCGAAGACTTATTTTTGTTGAACATTTTGTCCGCTCCAAAAGTTCCAAAAGAATTCCATACCTTACCTTTTGGGTCTTAAGTGTTTTTAGGTTATTTTGTTTCGAGATTTTTGTCCACATCAAAGAGTCTGAAGGGCGTTTTCTGAAGATGGAGGACATTTTCAATAATTCCGAAGGAATTGCAGGGTCTGACTGAAGGTTTTATGGCGCGATGATTCATAGTAAGAAGATAGAAGTGTAGCCAAGCCTCTTTTTGTGCATAGATTTGTTGCCTTATGTTCGAAGAAGAAATTCTAGGGCCTCGGATGAAATTATTGAGTTGCACCTTCAACGTATTTTGATGATTGAGGTGAGGAATTGCCCGATGAATCGAATGAAGGACACGTGTCTATCTCAGGGGACTCCTATGAATCTTGTTGGGGGTCGGGAGGATCTCGTACCTTTCCTCGTATGAAGAAAGATAGTGCAAAGGTGAAAAGTGGCCGAGAGTCCGAGCTTACATTTAACTTGGACACGTGGTGGGTTCTCAGAGATTTATAAGTTTCGGGCCCTTTTTTGAAGATTGTCCCACATACCTTTTGGTGGGCAAGGTGCAAAAAGTCTCCAGGGCTTGTACGTGCAAAGAAAGTGATGCCACTTGGCAGCTCCTCCTTGGGGTCTTTTAGGTTTCGGCGCTTTTTTGAAGATTGCCTCACTTACCTTTTGGTGGGAAAGGTTCAAAAGGTCCCCGAAGGCTTGGACACTCATATTTGTAATGTTAAATGATGACATGTGGCGTTCTTACATCCCATGAGGAGCTCGGGGCATATTGTACCGCTGCACCAAAGGAAATAATGAGTGAAAAAGTGCAGAAGTCCCCAAAGGCCCGAAAAGGTACCATAACATATTTTCCACTTGTATGGGTCCACGTGTTGCAAGGAGAATTGTTCGGCATGAAGGAAATATTTGCACCTCTCTCCTTTTCGAAAGAAGCTCAAATGACTTAAAGAGGGTAGTTGGTAATTAGCCGTTATGCTTTGAAGCATTAATGACAACCCTAATTTCAAAATGCAAAGGATTATAGCTAAGGCATTTGCCTTCATTTGCGTTTACCCTTTGCATTTAGAGCTTCCATTTGTGCCTTCGAGTTATTTGTGTGCCCTAGCTACGTGCAGTGTGAGAAAGTGATTATAGCGAATTCTTCATGTATTTTTTACTTCCATTTTGTGCAACCCTCTGGATTAACACTAAGTGTTCTTTCAGTTCCTTGTGTTGTGTTCTTTGAGAGGAGTTGAGAGGTATTTCAAGGGTTGCTTGAGTGAAGGGTTTGTTCAAATTCACAGTATTGCACTAGCGAGCTAGGGAAAAATGGCGGCATCCTCGACTTCTGTGAAGAGCAACATTGTCTCTGTCTTGGATGGGATTAAAGATACATATGTCCAGGGGTTAGATTTTACGGCCCTGTTGAATGTCTTACAGTGGCTAGACCCCTCCCAGTAGTTTCTAATGTTGGCGTGAGTTACATCGCCCCTGCGGCAACATTCTCCTTGGCTGGGCCATACCCAGAATTGGTTATTGCATGTGCTAGGGTATATCAACTAGACACCAAGACTGTCGTCAACGGTAGGTAGCTGGTTGTTTGCTCTTTCACCCTTATGGCCCTTAGCACCATGCTTGGAATTCCTCCTCAGCTCGAAAGCATTACACTCTCCCTGGAGGAATGCCAAGAGTACGCAGAGAAAAATGACAAAGCAATTTGGGACATTGTCAATAACTGTTGGCTAGCCAAGAGAAGGCAAAAGGTCTCCAGAATGTCCAAAAGTTTGAAACTGGTGGAATTTAATGAATTGCCCCAGTACGTCATCGCCATGGCTGCCAAGATTTGTGGAATGCCCACCGCGGATAAATTTGAGCCTTGGATGTTCTTAATCCTAATCTGCGTGTTGGAGAGACAGAAGAAGCTGGATTGGGCCACCATTTTGAGTGACAATTTGCACAGGCAAATTTTGCAACTCTAGCCTCAATTTTTTCAAAAGAGGCATTCACAGGTACATTTTATGTCCTCTTAATGTACAACTTGTTACACAATAGGACATTCCAGGGGCTCACCAAGAACCCCAGTGGGATGAGAATTTATGAGATATACCCAAAAATCACTATGGATGGTTCCAAGAAGAGTTTCTGTAGGGTCTACAATTGCTTCTTCAACACTATGATGAGTGTTTTCTTTCCTTTGAGAAGCCTCAACAAAATGTCCAAGGCGGCCAAGGAAATAATTGAGAGATATGGTGCTTCTTATATTCAATTCAGGGCATTCATCTATATCAGAATAAGTGGTTACTCGGGGTGTCCACATAAATTACCAAGATACCTAGATGATAAGTTAGTAGTAATGGAGTTGAGCCGACAGAGGGTGCCTCCGCATGAGATGATAGCGGCAAAAAAGATAAATAATCTCTTCAAGTTTCTATTTGTGATTGGATATTATTCATGTCCTATTGCTAAAGCGAAGGGATTGGAACAAGAAATGGGCCAGTATGCAATTGATAAGATGCTGCCCAGGCCCAACTACGATATCGTATGGTTGGTGAACATGGTGACCAATGTGATTCTACATCAATCACATTATGAAGATATTTGGTCCGACTGCACCATCGAGGAAGACATCAGAAAATTGGACTACATGAGGCTGACAGTGCAGGAGGTTATTGCTTACAATATCGCTCCCATCCCCAAAGACATGGCGGATGATAAGATGACATTGTCTACAGTATATAATGCAACCAATATTGAAGCCTAGACCATCTCATAGGCGGACTTCAATGTTAAGGAGACCGATTCCATCCCTTGGAGAGCATTTGCAATTATGAGAAGAACCTTCAGGGGGTTGAAAGAACATGGGGTTGATCTTGGTGTGTATGATACCCCTGCCCTGCAAGAGCTCAGATAGGTTCGGGAGCTAAAAGGTTTCCTCTCAGAATACAACGGTGATCCTTCGGCTCCACTGGCAATGAAGGGCAAGGGGAAGCTCAAGCTTGGTGATGTTGATTTCACCAAGCCAGTTGATGTGGAATCAATAACATCACAGTCCAACGCTGGATTGTCCTAAAAAATAACAAGTCTGGCTGAAAATTGGGACACGATTGTTACTGGGGAGGTTACATTGCCCAGTGCCACCACCATATCCATTTCGGCAAAGGGAGCTCCAACAATGCTAGCCATTCCAGGAGCCATCCCAATGGCCAATCCGGCTACCTTCCACCTGCTCCACCAACACAACCAGCAGTTGCTCCTCCCCCGAAGATATATTCAAGGAAGAGAGGAGGTGAGGACGAAAGAGAGCAACCCAAACAAAAGAGAATTAAGAGGGCTTTGCAACCTCCAAGTGGATTTCCTACTAGGAAGAAAGAGGTTGTGTTTAAGAACTTGCCTTCAAAGGAACTCCCTGTAAAGAGGAAAGAAGACCAGTCCTCATATGCCCAAAAGTTGAGGGATATGAGTGATGATGAATATTCAAATGAAGGTAGGCCCATCATTGAGGTGATGAAGAAGCAGCGTGCATTCACTCCTCCACAAGTAAAAAAAGGGCAAAGAACTCCGAGAGAAAGGCCCTAGACCCCAATGAAGGCCCCGGTGATGGGCTTATTTGCAGAAGAGGTTCCCTCGGCAGTAGAAAGTAAAGGTAATGAGGAAGACGTTCTAACCTTAAATGATCCTTTATCTTTTGATGGTGTTGTACAGGTCGGAATTGAGGCGGCCATGCAAGCTCAGGCCCGTCAGGAAAAGGAAGCTATCTCATAGATACGGAGACATTTGTTGATAATGTCATCATCGAACCACCAGGCCAAGGTGATCAGGGTGGTGCTGAAGAGTTGAATAAATCTGGTGAGAAAGCTGAAGTAGAGCCAAAGCAAGAAACTCAAGTCACCACCGATTCTGGAGTGATGGTTGAGCAAGAAGGCTTACAGGCAGCTCCAGACGTACCACAAGATGTCTTTTCCCCTCCAAAGGTGTCAAGTTCAACACTAGAGGAGAAGGCGAGTGCGGAGGAAGGTGGGGGAGCAAGCTTGCAAATGGGTACCCCCACCCATGTAGAAGTAAATAAGGAATTGGATAACTTGAATAAAGATGCTGAGGAAGGTACTTCTAGAAGTGTTGCTTCAATTGAAGTACCATGAGGTCTCCTTCCTCGCATCAAAGTCCATGGCCCAACCCATAATAAAGGTCCGGAGGCCATGATTGGTGAAGAGTTGCCTGAAGGCAGCAAGGATATCACCATAGCCTTGTCCATCCCTAAGGCTCCAACAAATAAAGGAGGTGAAGCAGCTACACAACCTTCTAGCCAATCAGCTGAACATAGGAGTTCAATTGAATAATTGTTCAAGGGGTCTCATCAGCTCGGGTCCAAGTTTGAAGTTTTGGAGCAGATAGAGCCAAACTTGGAAAGGGAACATGGAGCAGACAAAGGCGATGAGGAGCAGGAGAGTGATGAAGAGATTGATCAGTTTGTGTTGAGCCCACAACCCACTCCTGTGGCACTCCCTACATCGAACACTCCAATGACACCACCTTTTGCTATCTCGAGGCCAACATCAATGTCCACCACGTCAATGGGATTCTAGACCAGACCCCTTCTCTAGGTCGAAGAACAGGTCAAGGAGAAAAGGGACATTATGAGCAAAATTGGGGAGATCGATGTAACAAAGATCACTCGGGCACATAGGCCAAGCCCCCTAAAAAGGCCAGAACACATTCTAGGATCACCTTCACCGCTGCAGGAGAAAGGAATGTGGAGATAGCCATCCCTCCACCAGGTGCATTGAAGAAGGACGCTCCCCTTGAGAGTTACACTGTCTATAGCTACAGTCTAGGGGAGCTATCAAGGAATGAGCTCAAACATAGCTCACAGGTTTTGGCTAACCTGGTGGCCCACAGAATGGATAAAGACAAAGCCACCATGGAGCAGTTGAAAGCAGAAAACCAGGCTATGATCCAATACTTGCAAAAGTTATTGAGTGAGCCTAAGGCAGTGACTCCAACTGCCAGCATGGTTCCAAGTCCTCTCCATCTCTCATTTGCATCGTTTGACTCCTGCCGGATTTATGGTTTGAAAACCAAAGGACGAGCACCATAAGAATGGCAAGAAGACTTGGGGCTTTAGGGCAGAAGAAATAATCCACTCAACATTTAAATGCTTGAACAACATAATGGACAATAAAAGGGAGTGTGATGCCTAGATATTTTCCTATGAGGCAGATACCAAAAAGTGCGAAAAAGCTCAGCGGAAGATGGATGAGGTCTGTAAGATGGGCATAGACACTTTGATTGCAAAGAAGATCATTGCTCCAAATGATCACAAAAGGCCCAAGGAATATCAACTGGGAATCAAGCATCGTTTGATGATGCTCAAAGACGACATCTTCGATTTAAAAGGAGAAGAGCAGTTCCTCAAGACTGCAACAAAAGAGATAGATGCTGCACTGAGAAAGATGGTGAGCCTTGATGGCACAAATGATTTGGGAGAGGAGGCAGTGTGCGTCACTCTAAAGAACCTCATTGATGCACCACAAGAGTCCTTTGATGTTAAAAAGATAAAGCAATTGGTGTCACTTGAGAAATCTTGTGACCAACTCAAGGAACTCATTGGACGGAAGCAAACCATGCTTCAGAAGATTGCCACTTGGCTTGAGGAGTATAGAGTCAAATTCAAATACCAAGCAGGCTTAGACCAAGGGAGTCTCAGCCCCATGCTCGAAGAATATACCAGGTACAAGAACAAGTTGGCGAAGGATTCCGTTATTTAGATTTACTCTGGGACCTACACCACTTCTCTTTTCTCTTCTCTCCCTTTTTTTTCTCGTAATCTGTTGGGAAACCATTGTACTTCGCCCAATAGTGGCACGTCCCTTTCAAGGTCGTTTTTGTGTAATCATGTGCATAGGAAAGAGACATTTTTTGTTTGTTATGCAAGAGGACAAAGGTTTGTTTTGTTCCTTGCAGGATCATCCTCCACGTGGATAACTAGAAATATTCTGCCTTAGTGGAGGATCAAGCTTTCCATCATCACAGGAGCATGAGCATAATCCAAGGAATCATGTTTGTTACAAGGTCTAACAGACTCCAGGCCCGCGAAGGAATTTTCCAGCTGGAGCATCTTTAGAAATATGCTAGGCTTAGCTCAATTGTATAAGTAAAGGGGGTATGTCCCTTTATAGAGGTCGGTAAATTTTTTGAGTCAAGAGCTATAGCCTTTAAGAGTCCTCATTGTGTAATACTTTTGGTACCAAATTAATTTCTGATGTAAAATCATTGGCAAGCTTTGAGAGCATTATACATGTCTCCCTTGTCACGGGATTTTCTTGCACAGTGTTAATCTGTTATATTGTTCACTACACATGTTGACAATTTTACCCCAAAGGAAAGAACAGATTTATTCAAGCAGTTGAAGGAGCAAACTCTAAAGAGAACAGAGGTTTTTTGGTTTTACAAAGGGGCAAAGATCATTTCGAAGTTCTAAAGGGTTTGAATCCTTTGGACGTTTTTGTCCGAAGGGTCACTAGCTGAAGATTCAATTGCTTCAGACATTTTGTCCAAAGGAAATGGCACTTGTTTAAAGCCCGAAGGATCACTAGGAGAGGAGGACCGTAGCAAAAAATATCTTAAGGGTCAAAACTACCAAAGATGCTGAAGGGTTCATTCATTTGCCGAAGGGTCATTTTATCGGCCAAGAGACCATTTGCAAAAAATCCGAGGGGAAAATGACAAGAGGTAAGAGGTCGAAAGAAAGAGTCCATTACAGAAAACCCGAAGGGTATCTGCCCTTCGAAAAAATCACATTTCATAATCCTGAAGGGCAGGTAGGACCTTTTCCAATTTTACTGAGGGGCCAGTGTAAAGTACGAAGAGTTCTCCATTTGCCGAAGGGACATACAGAAAACCTAAAGGGTCTTTTTCCCTTCGGGAAAGTCTTTGTCAAGAAACCTGAAGGGCATGGTACCCTTCAGAAGGGTCATTTTCAACAATCCCGAAGGGCACCTACCCTTTGGGAAGGTACAAGAACAAATTCGGGACCTTTGCAAAAAACCTGGGTGCCCTACAATTTTTTCGAAAGGCACAGAGGGAGAGCCACTAGCCCTTGCAGAGGGCACTTGGTCGGTGACAGGACCACTATGACTTTCCCGAAGGGCATTTCACAGGCAAAGAGCAAATGACAAAGGGATAATTCCTTCCGACTTTTTGTCTGAAGGAATTCCTTCGGACAAAAAGTCCAAAGAAATTCGGAAGACTACAAAGAAAGAAAGTCCAAAGAAAAATAGGTGAAGGCAAAAGCGAAGGGTTAATTCTTTCGGACAAAAAGTCCGAAGAAATTCAGAGAAATAAACAAGGGAATGGTTCAAGCAAAAGGCCGAAGCAATTCTTTCAGGTATTTTGCCCGAAAGAAAAGAGAAGTGGGCAAGCTTCGGACTTTTTGTCTGAAGACGAATGCCAGAAGAAAATAAAGGGTCAAGACAGAAGTCCGAAAGAATTCGTTCGGGAGAATTCTTTTGGGAAATAAATCCGCAGACAGAAAAGTCCACAGCGAAAAATCTGAAAGAATTAAGCCAAGACAACAAGAAATCTGAAAGTAATGGAGGTTGACTGTGCAAGAGAGGATAGAAAATAGATAATCCGGAAGAAATATAAATAAAAATACATCCCAATATAGAATCCTGCCAGAATTAGACATGAACAGGCAAACCAGAACAGGGTAAAATACATGCAAGCAGGGGCTATTTTCAAACACCGGTCAAAGCTTCAGTTGACTGGTTGTCGAAGTTCTGCTCATCTCCGGATCAACTCATCCGAAGGTCCAACTCAGCTTCAACCGGAGTTCTAAATTCTAACGTTGAGTTAACTATTCGAGATTTAGAGTTGACTAATTGTTAAACGCCACATCTACCAGGAGTTTCCCATGCAAAGGAGGACGATCTCTTAGTCCAACTCAGCTTATCAGACGGTTAACTCAGCTTTCAAATGTTCCAAGTCGGCATCAAGCAACTCACGTAGAGTTCTAAAATTGACATTGGCATAAATTTCCATGCAAAGAGAGGTGGGTGGTTCAGAACAAAGACAAGTTCACTTCCTCAAGCGCAAGAAGCTTCATGCAAAAAAAAGAAAACATATTTTATTGAAAGGCCAAGTAAGCCTTGAGTTAACCTAAGTTAATCCTTCTCTTCAAATTTTCAACGCCAATCTTTGGCCTTTTGTAATTCTCTATAAAATGGCTTTCAGCGTTGATTAAAAATCATCAATCCCTCTCTTGGCTAGACCAGACTCTGCCATTGGTGAGTTGTGTAACCTTTTTAATCAATAGAAGGACTGTACTTTTAGATTTCAAGCGTTGGCATAGTGTATATTCATTCAGCAATTTGCATAAGTGGTAGATTTCTCTCCCTTCCCAAATTCTGATTCGTACTTAGTTGCTAGATTATCCTTATGCAGGTCATGTCAAGTGTTCTTTATGTCTTTTGTTGAAGTTGTAAATGGATGTTAGGTGGCTGCAAAGTGTCTTGTATCAGACCTCTCTCCATCGTTTTCCCTCATGTTTTGGTCATTGGATCGAACCTCTTTATGAAATATATATGCATAAGTGATTGATTGAAATCGAAAGTCTTCCTTTTCCCTTGTTTGTTCAGTGTTCAAGGTTCCAAGTTGAGTGGATCAATCATTTGGTGTATCACCGTCATTAGGTAGGATTTTGCCTTAAAGTTTCCTTCTCCCTTTTTCATGGTAGTTCGCATCATAGAGTAGAGATCCTTATTGATACATCATACAGGAACCAGCCTTCTCTGGAGGTTCTTCTCACCATTGAGGCGCCCACCCTCGTGAGAAGATCCCATTGTTTCAGTCGGATAGAGGATTGGCCATTTCACACATGTCTTCGATTCAAGGCGCAGCTCCAGGTTGACAACAACACATTGTATTCATTTCCAATTCAATTGATAAATGAAATTTGCTTGTGGTTTCCATTCTCTTTCTGTTGTTGAAGTACAATGCCATGTTTTACATGCTTAATTGATTGGTGATCTGATGTATTCATCTTTGTGGTGGTCATTTAGAGTGTATATTTAGATTATAAAATCTTTTTTGCTTTGAGATTTAGGAATAGGGTGTTGATAGCCTTTTTAAGACTAGTCTTGGGCTTACGGATTCAATTAGAAGGGGTTCTTGAAGGATATCACTTGTGCATGATTTCGGTTTCGTTTGTTTTAGTTCTGTGGTACATTTGCTAGTAAAGGTGACATAGAAGTTTATTTGAACTTATTTGTGCTCATCTGTTAACCCTCCACTTTAATCTCTATTAATTGATGATTTTGTCCTACCTTGTTTTACCTTGCATATAACACGTCCTCTGCATATCCGAAGTGTTGTTTGCCTGCGAGCGCATAAATATTGTATGCTTAGCATGTGTTTGCATCTTGTGCATTAAATATTAGCATTGCAACCTCTTATTCAACCCTCTGTTGTTGAAGATTCTTTAGAATGGAAGCTGCAATCATGTCCATATCTGTTTTTAGTAGCTTGTGTCTGGTCTAGAACATTTGCTCACTTCGTGTGACAACCCTTGCTCGGTGGATTGAGCAAGCTTGGTCATATTCCAGTCAGATTTGTATTCTCTTGTGCCAACAATCCCCATGAAGATTGAATCGCTGAATCCTTTCATGTGAGCAAAGCTACCCCTTAGGTCCTCTCACCTTGGTTCAGGCAGAGCCGGAAGCAGTAGGAAACTGACCATACCCTTCGTAGGTTCCTCCTAGTCATTTTCTATGTTCGGTCTAATCATGATGTCAAACCCTTCCCCGGCCACAACAACATATTAAGTGGGTTTTCCATCTTTGCTTGCCACTCTCTTCAAGTGTGCAAGGTCGAGTGACAGAGGTGTACAATTGGGAACCAACAGTATCGAGGACAATTGTCCTTGGGGGGATTCCATATGAATTCTTTCCTTCTTTTACATCATTTTGGGGGAGAGTTTTGTTTTCTACAGGTTTTCTCTCTTTCTCCACTACATGGATTTATTGTACATGAGTACCTAATCAGGGCTTATTGTCGGGACTCATACTATGGATATGCCACTTTGTTTTTGGCTATTTTTATCCCTTAGCTTCACTTGATGGGGGATGTTAGAGTAGGTTACTCATGTTAACTAGGTGTTTTTTGTCTTTTTCCTATTGTGGATTTATCTCACATTGGTTAGGATGCTTTGCTCCTTGTTTGTCCTTGCCTATATATGCAAGGCTTCTCATTTGTAACAACATTGAAGAAGTTTGGATGTAATATAATGATATTTGCTACTTTGTTCTGCATATCAGTTTGAAATCCATTGTCTTACAGATCTCTCCTTTTGTGATGTTCTTTGTTGTCAACACCTGAGATTTTGCGCCTTGGAATGATCTAGTCATTGTTCCTTTGAGAGAGATGAAACATATATCTTTTCTATTAATAGAAATTTGGAGCTGATGCATGCTTACAAAACCCTGCCAAAGAATGTTTCAAAAGATTGAAAATCATGATTATGAAAGCAATACTGACTCCCATATTAGGTCCTTTGGGACGTAAGAAGCTTGTAAAACTTCGGGAGGCTTCTAGTAACAGCCCAACCCACGAAACAGAAGAAATAACAGAAGAACTTGGTAGCAGGATGTGTGGCGGTTCAGCAAGTCAGCAAGTGCACACAAGTTGAAATTTTGAAAATTATAGCAAGGTGAAAAGTTACCCAATAATATCTGCATTCAGGGAGAGCTGTATCCAGAACTTGACTAGCACCGGAAGTTGAACTTGAAAGAACCTATATGTCCTGAATATAGGCTAAAGTACAATAAATGATCAGAGAGTGGTACAGAGGAGACGGCACTCAATTTGCAATTCTACTCATTTGTTGTTAGATGGCCTTTCTCTCTGTTAGGTTGGTTTCCATGGTCCACTTCCAGTTCAGTTCTGTGCAACCTGCCTTAGCTGTCTTGGTGGCCATCACCCCAGCTGGGGCTCAACATAGCTACATTTTCTCATTATTTGGTTTTCTTAAGCACCTTCTGAAGCTCTCTTGTTGTTACACTTTTGTCTGCGTGTTCCTATTACGGCATTTCTGTTTTTTCCTCCATGCTTTTGAGTTGAAACTTGTAATTATTTGATCTTCGCTCTAACATTTGCATTGTTTTAATTTGAGCAGTTTTCAGTTTAACCTGGAAAGTGTAGATTGAATGAATTGATCTTGTTATTTTTGAGTGTAATTTGAGTCCAAAATTTAGTGATTTTTCTTTGTGGAACAAGACTGATATGACTCCAATTTCTGATATTTTCTGTCTTCACCTTTCATATAGTCTTACAAAAATTCGTTCTTCTGGATCTAAACTATTCTGGTCATATCCAACCTGGATTGTGTATTTGAATGCAGTATAATTTTTTTTCCTTCATGATAGATCTGCTACACTATGCATTTGTGTTGTAGAGTAGTTTTCACAATAATCATGTAGTTCCCCATATTACGGTCCGCGATTTTTTTTGGTGCGCATAGTTATTTGAGAGTTAGATTGTTGATTTTTGTAACAAAGTATACTCAGTGTGAGTGTATTATTGTTTTTACATGTAGGTTTTATGTTTCTTTCAAGTTTTGCCATGTTCCTTGCCCTGAGTAAGATTGTTTTTTTTTGCAGAATTTAAGAGAAATCTTGTCAGGGCATTTTGCATATGTGACATATTTATTCAAATTTTATCAATCACAGATGGGGCAATAATAGAGGGTTCAACTACATAGATGTTTGTTGGATTATAAAAGTATTGCATTAAGATAGATTGCTTTTTAAAGGTAAATGTTAAAGCTAACCATCAAATCTAGATATCTGGGATGCCATAAAATTTACCCATTAATGTTTCCTGTCTTCAGATGTGATCGAAATCGGTTAAATTTTCATGGTTTCTATACTATGATACTGGAAAAGGGAGATGAACTTATTTCTGTGGCCACAGTGAGGTAAGAGAACTTTTTCCTGCTTTTTTGTTTATATTCATGTTTAAAATTTAAAATTTTCAGTTTATCAATATATGTGGTTTTTCTGGATCAGACAGTGCAGGAAATTTAGAATCCATTTCATTTCACGTGTTTAGCCATTGGTTCTTGTTTCCATTACTTTCATTGATGTGTAGTTTGTAGATGTGCAGCTATGTTGAATCTGGTTGTTAAAATTCTAATTCTATTGCTCGATGCTCCCTATTCTTTTGATAGGATTCATGGACAAAGAGTTGCTGAAATGCCTCTTATTGGTACTCGTATTGAATACCGTCGTAAAGGAATGTGTCGTCTTCTTGTCAAAGAACTTGAGATGGTATGGTCATTGAACTTTGGAGCTTAGGAGTTGCAACTTTCTGTTGTTTGATTATTGAAGTAATTTATATATTGTATATGTATTTCTTTGTACATAAAATTTGACGACACATTCTTGGTATCAGCTCCTCTGTTCTTTAGGGGTGGAACGGCTTATTTTGCCAGCAATTTCTGAGCTAAAGAATGCATGGGAGAATGCATTTGGGTTTCAGGGGATGACTTCTGCAGAAAGATTTGAGCTTTTGCAACATAGTTTTGTGAATTTTCCAGACACCACGGTGCTTCAGAAGTTACTCACAAGACCAGATCTAAAACAGGAAATAGTTACAGGTGTGGCTATACTTTCACCTTATATTTAATCTGTAGAATTTTTTAAACCATTATAATTTATAACATATTTTCATATGCTCTGGTCTATCAGAAATAGCTGATAATAAAAGTGGAGTAGAAGCGACACATACGAGTTTAGGTAGCAGGCATGGAGGATGGGGAGTTCAGGAAGGAGTTGTTCCTGAAAATGTTGAGATTAGTACATCTAAAATAGGATCGTCTTACACTGAAGTTGCAGAGCTCGTGACTCCTATCCGTAGTTTTCCTTGCAACACTAGTACATACACAGTGTCACACTGTAATGCTAGAGGAGATATCTGCCTTGATGATAGTGTGAAGGGGTCTTTGTTGAAGGGTTATCAGCATATTGATTCAGCTTCTTCTGTGAGGAAAAATCACAAAATCCCCAAGAAAACAACAAAAGAGGATGTCATCCAGTCTAAGTATGTTTTTATCTTGCCCTAAGTTCTTTCTTGTTCCAATCTTCAATCTACTCGCATTTTTCTGAAGTATTTGAGTGAATGTTGGTGTTAATGAATCTTTTCAAATCTTTGTCTGAAAACTAAAAGTCCATTCACAGCCTGTAACGGTGAAAGCATAATAATTTCTATTCAGTGTAGTTAAAAGGTTACCAATCTCTAGGCATCTTCGGTACCATCTAATACTCTGGAAGATATGTGGAAGTTCTTTTGTTAAACTAACCTGTACTATATCAAGAATGTAGGTTGCTTAACAAGTGTCTAAGAAATTTCACGAAGTGGTCACAACTTAGGATATGATACGACAGTTAGTTAGCAGTCTATTGGTTGCAAAGCTCCAAATTAAATTTGACAGTTGCAATGTTCTGTCTCTATGTTGTTATTTCAGGGTGTTTAACTTGTTTTTCTAGTATATTGTTTCATTAGCATCTATTGCATGTGCCTGGGAAAGCATCTGTATTTTATAAGTGGGCATGAAAATTATTTTCCAATCATAGTTAGTCCAACTGTTACATGTGTGGATCATTATTATACATCTCTATCACAAGTATACCATGAAAAGTTGTTTGTTAAAAATTCTTTGGGGTAGTAAATTGAGTTCCATTTTGAAAATAAAAAGGTCAAGATGTACGAAAGAACGGTATTGTGTCATTGCTGTCATTGTGTATGGGTTTATCCTTCATTAGCTAGATTTTCAGCTTTGAATGGTAGGAGAGGACAGAACTTGTGACCTATGAAGCTAATTTCATTGTCACGTGCCCACACAGGCCAGTCGTTTGGTGATATTATTAGATATTGCATTGGGGACTTTGTGCTGTTTGATGACCTTAGAGTCTTTTGCTGCTGCAGGTATTCATGACTAGTGGTTCTCTTGCTCCCTTCAGGTGTTCTTTCTTGCTTGAACTATTAACTGATGTAATTTCTAGGTGCCTAGTTCTTAGGACTTTTCGACTTATCTTTTTAATGGGTAAACTACTTAACACCTTATTTAAATATTACCACTTTTTTTTCTCTTTTTGAAGGGGCTGTCGTTTTTTAGACATCCCCTTACTGGTGGCATCCTATCAAGTTGTACCTCATGGTCCCATTGACGGAGTTTGGTCATTAATGCAACTTAATATATATTTTCCTTTCTTTTCTTGTTTGTTATAGTGGTCTTTCATGAAATCTTCAATTGCTTATCTTAAAGTTTGTTCATTTCCAATATTGTAAATGTTGGGATCAAACAAGGATTAATCTTTCTATGTTTGGGTTTTGGGTATATTTTATCACCGCCCAACAACCATCTTAGAGTGGTTTAAATGATGCTTGCACATATTGCATCTTTTGAGTGTGTATGGTGGCAGAGCCCATCTTGGGATTTGCATTTGACTGTAGTTAATTTGTAATGTACATTTCTCTCCAATAATTATTTTTGATTATGTGCATGGTATGGAGGAGTTCCCCTATAAACCTCACAATGAGGTCAGTCATTTTGGTTAAGCAGAATTCTACTTAAATTACTACTGAT
Source organism: Torreya grandis (assembly GCA_037957365.1). Lineage (NCBI taxonomy): Eukaryota > Viridiplantae > Streptophyta > Pinopsida > Cupressales > Taxaceae > Torreya > Torreya grandis. Next base: position 1,175,365 of record JARHVA010001128.1, read on the forward strand.
GAAGTATGGAGAGAGGGAGAAGTGTTAATGGTGATGCTCAATGTTGGTGGGATTGAGCATGAAACAAAGCGCAAGTTGGATTTTAGTGCCTAGTACAGGAGAGAGGGAGAAGTGTTAATGGTGATGCTCAATGTTGGTGGGATTGAGCATGAAACAAAGCGCAAGTTGGATTTTAGTGCCTAGTACAGGAGAGAGAAGTAAACTTCTTGTAAGAGGTCAGAAGCACCTAAAAAGAATGCCAAGCATTCTTTGAGTGAGTATGAGATTGCAAGGACATCCACAAAACAATGCTTTTGCAATCCATAAGCTAAGGAAGTTATTGATATAAAGAAGGCGTTGATTAAGTTTGACCTGCTGCACAGTTTGAAGACTGTTTCTCGTGGATGCTGATATATGATTAATAACAGATTGATTGCATCCTCAGAAATATTAGAAGGGGAGGATTTCATGGCCCAAGATGCTGTGGTACATAGATGGGATGGATTTCTGCAGTGGACGTTGAGGAGAGCATTGAGTTTGGAATTTAGATAAGCATTTGACCTGGTGGAAGCAGTAGAGCCATACTATAGGTCTGAAGAGAATTGATGTCGGTGCTCATGTCAGCATAAAATGATATTGAGGACCATAATTTGGGCTTAGGAGGTGCGACCATTCCATTGAGTACTCTCCTCAAAGGTCAATGGACCATCACTAGAGAGAATATTTAGGTTTTGTTATACTGCATCTTGGTTAATATCTCAGTTGCAGGGATCGGGTTTGTGACCTTGAACAAGACTCTGTATGTGCATGTGAAGTATGAGTTAATTCTTGTGCTTGCATGGGTTGAAGATTATCAATAAGGTGTAGTAGGTCTCCTCTTGCACCTTAGTCCAAAGCTAGGATAGATAAAGCTAGAGTCCAGTGAATACCACCACATTGGTTCCTTAAAAAAAGACGTTTTTATATCCTCTTCTAGAAATGACTGGGACCTCTCCGCAATCATTAAAATGGTCCCGTGACAGAAGGGATACAAACCAATTTAAGTATTCTGATCATGAGATATATTGTTTTCTCATGGAGTCTGCTAAGGAGGTTTTCCCTTGATTTGTTCATAAATCAGGTTTTATACTACGTTGCAGGGAAACGCCCCAGACCTCGCTGTACCCTGCCTGGAAACATTTCTGGTATGGAAATGCACCGGAACCATACCGGAAATGTTGGGAAACATTACAGACGCTTCTGTCACTTGCCCGGGCATTTCCGTGGAGTTTCTGCCAGAAAAATAGTTGACCAAGTCAAAAAAGAAGCTAAAACATAAAAAAAATCTAATTTTCTACAATACACTAATGGAAACCTATATAAAGACACTCAATGCAAAGGCAAAACACACACTCTCATCATTTGCTGTTTTTAACAAGAGCAAGTAGGAATTTAGGAGGCAGCCGTTGCAAGGAGGAGTTTGGAGGCAGCCATTGCAAGGAGGAAGAGTTTGGAGGCAGCCATTGCAACAAGGAGTTATGGACTAAAAATGAGTATTATGCATTGCTTTTATATATATAAATATAAGTATATTATATATTTATATTTTTTATAGTATATTGTACAGACGTTTCCGTGTTTTGTACGCGTTTCCATTTCCATTTCCATTTCCTGGCAATGTAGGTTTTATGGACTTACGTAGTAGACTAAAGTATCGCGATTACCATGGGTTAGTGTATTTTTATTAAACAACAAAGTGAAACAGTGGGCGTAGTTGCTTCAAGCAGGATGAAAATAAAGTTGACATGAATGCAAAAATAATGTCTGGACTGGCAAAACTTCAGGGAAGTGTAAAGAATCCTAAATATGAGATTGCTAATTCTCAAAAATACTAGACTCGAAATTGTTGAAAGAAATTAAAAATGCTTCAGAAACAAACAGGTACTTGATCCAATTTGAGACTTCATAACTTAGCTACACCAGCAGTAAGAAAGAGTTATCGGTAACATCGTTGAAAATGTAGCAGAAAGATGTGTTGTAGCTCAAATCTGCACCCTGAATTTTGGTGAAGAAGGGAATAGAATGAATTACGTGCCCTATTATTTCTCGTTCACTCTTCTTCCTACTAGGATTTGGATACAAGTAACAATGTATAATAGGAGGCTTACTCTCCTCACTTCTGGGTCTGTAACACCTAGGGGGGCTTCCCTATACAGTTCTCAGATGCGTTTATGTCAACACATCTGAGAACAAAAATGAACAAAAACCACCATGTCTACGTGCCCTATTATTTGTCACTAACACCATAGACACTTGCTCACGCAATAATATCCCAGATCAGAACTCAAACAGATAAAGAAAAGATAAGCTTACAATTCTGCCCACTCATTCATCCCACTCAATTCACAACACATTTTGGCACATGTGATTAAAGGCTGTTTCAGAACTGCAGGAGTCTCTTGAAGCTAACAGGGAACTATATTTTGACATCACTCTCATTAACTCAGAATTCTTACAACACTGAATACAACACACAGAATGAGATGGGAAATGGATTTGACTAAATTCACAACACACTTACAGCTGCGTCCACATTACAACAACCACCAGATCTGAACAATTAATGGAATCAAGCTTATTTATGTGCACATGATGTTTAAAATCAGAGTTATAGATGCCCACTAATGAATAACTTCAGATCTTACAAAGTGAATGACAGATTTAACAATTTGCATTACATTGACACGAAGAACCCATATCAGATTTAACAAAAGAATGCAGGGCAATTGACAACAGAGAATTCATGCATGATATGCTCCAGTCAAATTCAGAATTCTCAAGAAACAGAAAGGGAAAGAGATTTAATAAAATCTGACCTAATCAACAAGACGGGTGCCTTTGTCCTTTGTGCAAACACAAATTACTAACTCCTAGAATTATTAGGAGAATTCTTAAAGAGTCATGAATGCAAGATCTACACGATAATACCAATGTACAAAAATAAACATGTATTGCGGCACTAAGTGAAGGAAGACGAAGAATTGAGGTAGGCATGCATATCACACAAAGAGAGGCAGAATCCATAGGTCAATTGAGCATCCTAATGGACCCGAGCATGGAGACTCACTGGTATTCAAGAATCTTGTTGAAGCCATCGAAGAAGAACAAGGAATAGGCTCAAAGGAAGAGGCTATTCCAAACCATATGCAAATCGGGAGGCAAGTATTGCAAGATCATAGTAGATGGTGACAACACAGACAACTTAGTCTCCACGGAGATGGTCGAGAAGTTGGGCCTAAAGAGGGTAGCACTTCCAACCCCTTATCGAGTTTCATGGCTGCAAAAGAGTCAGCAGGTGCTTGTTAGTGAGCAATGCCTTGTAAGATTCAAGATAGGTGCTTATTAGGATGAATAATGGTGTGACGTGATGCCCATGGACATATGTCATGTGCTTTTGGGAAGGCCTTGGCAGTACGACCATAAGGCAATACATGATGGGTGATCAAACACCTATCTCCTAGAGAAGGGTGGCTGGAAGTTCACCTTAATTCCCTTAAAGGACGAAGAAGAAAAGGGGCACATCAGTGTGTGCGCAAGATAATTGATGGTGTCAGGAAAAGAGTTACTGAAGGAAGCACATGAAGGTGAATGTTTTGCATTGATGCCCAAAATGGCACAAGAAGATAGTGTGGAGAAGGCCAAGGTGATCCCATTGTGCGAAGTGAGGGAATTGTTGGATGAGTACGCTGAGATTGTGTCAAGTAATCTACTTGATGAGTTACCACCGGTAAGAAGTATCAACCATTACATGGATCTGATTCTAGGAGCCAGTTTGCCAAATAAGGCCGCACATAGGATGACACCTATGGAGAATGAGGAAGTGCAAAGGCAAGTCCAATAATTGTTGAAGAAAGCGTTGATAAGGGAAAGTTTGAGCCCGTATGCAGTACCTGTGGTATTGGCACCAAAGAAGGATGGAGTATGGTGTATATGTACAGATTCATGTGCCATCAATAAGATTACTATCAAGTACATATTTCCATTGCTGCGCATAGATGACTTGATGGATTGTTTGGGTGGTGAGAGATATTTCAAAAAGATTGACTTGAAGAGCGGATACCATTGGATCAGAATCTACGAGGGGGATGAATGGAAAATGACGTTCAAGACCAAGGAAGGTCTATATGTGTGGTTGCTCATGCTGTTTGGGTTGACTAATGCATTGTGCATGTTTATGAAGTTGATGAACGAAGTGCTAAAGCCATTTCTAGGAAAGTTTGTCAGCATCTATTTGGATGATATTTTGGTGTTCAATAAGTCAAGGGAGGAACACTTGGCGCATTTGAGGAGCGTATTACAAATATTGTGTGAAGAAAAGCTATTGATTAATGCAAAGAAGTTCAGCTCTATGAAGGAAGAATTGGTGTCCCTGGGTTTTGTCGTCTTCGAGGAGGGATTGAAGATGGATCCAAAGAAGGTGCATGCGATTGTAGAATGGCCATCGCCAAAGAGTGCCTTTGAGGCGCGAAGCTTTCATGGACTAACGAGCTTTTATAGGAAGTTCATAAGAAACTGCAGTGGGGTATGCACATCAATCATGGAGACGTTGTGCAAAGATCAGAAGATGTTCGCGTGGACTAAAGAAGCAAAGTGTATCTTTCAGCTACTAAAGAAGGTGACAAATCAGCCAATATTAGCGCTCCTAGATCTTAATAAAGTTTTTAAAGTGGATTATGATTCAAGTGGCACTACCATAGGCGCAACATTGAGCCAAGAAGGAAGGCCCATAGCCTACTTTAGTGAGAATCTAAATGATGTCAAGTGCAAGTATTTGATCTATGACCAAGAATTCTATTGCATAGTGCAAGCACTAAGAGGTGGAGGCACTACTTGTTGTTAAAAGAGTTTTTGTTGTACACGGACCACCAGGTGCTTTAGTTTACCAACAACGAAGGTAAATTGAATCAGAGGTACATGAAATGGGTAGAATACTTGCAGAGCTACACATTCGTGTTGAAGCACAAAAGTGGGAAGTCCAATAAAGTGGTTGACGTGCTAAGCAGGAGAGCGTTGATAATGCGAGAGATGAAGATTGAAGTATTAGGCTTTGAGTTGTTGAAAGAACTGTATGTTGCTGATGATGACTTTCGAGAAGCATGGAATGCATGCACCAATCCAACAAGCATGGACAAGATGCCATGGTTGGACTATGTGATCCAAGACAAAATGCTATTCCGAGGTGCACAATTATGTATCTCGAGAGGATCGATGCGTGGGAACCTGGTCAGGGAAAAGCATTGTGGAGGATTAGTTGGACATTTCGGAGGCAATAAGACCTTGGCATTATTGGTGGAACATTACTACTGGCCTAGGGTGAGTGTAGACGTATAGATATGTGCAGAGGTGCAGAGTTTGTAGATTGGCTAAGGGAAGGAACAAGAACATGGGTATGTATCAACCCTAAGTAATTCCGGAGAAGCCATGGGATGACATAAGCATGGACTACATACTTGGATTGCCCAAGACACAAAAGGGCAATGATTCTATTTTTGTTATAGTGGATAGATTTTCCAAAATGGCACATTTCATTGCGTGCAAGAAGATGAGTGATGAGACGAACATTGCCAGTTTGTTTTTTCAGAGGGATAGTGAGGCTGCATGGATTGCCACACAACATAGTGTTTGATAGGGACACCAAGTTTGTTGGCCGTTTTTGGGGCACATTATGGAAAACACTTGGAACTAGGCTGGACTACAGTTCAACTTACCATCCACAAATTGATGGCCAGACAAAGATCGTTAACAGGATTTTCAATGATTTGTTGAGATGCTTGGTAGGTGACAAGCCAACACAATGGGATATGATACTGGCCCAAGCTGAGTTTGCATATAATAATTTGGTGAATCGGAGCATTGACAAAACAAATTTTCAAGTTGTCTATGGAGTGAGTCCAAGAGGAGTAGCCGAGCTGAGGAAGATAGATGAAGTGCATGGAAGGAGCGTGGAAGCAGAAGGCTATGCTGAATATATGTGGAAAGTGCATGCAAAAGTAAAGCAAAGGTTGGAACAAACTAGCCAAAATTACAAGGAGCACATAGACAAAAGGCACAAGAGCAAGGAGTTCTAAGTGGGAGAATTAGTGCTTGCACATTTTTGCAAGGAAAGGTTTCCATGAGGAGCCTCTAATAAGTTGAAGTTGAAGAAGATAGGGATGTGCAAAATGTTGCACAAATTTTTACCCAATCTTGTGAGATTGAGCTACTAGAAGGCATGGACATATCCCCTATCTTCAACGTATTATATTTGTATGATTTTCATTAGGCGCAAGAGGAAAGTGAAGGCATAAAAGAGAATGCACAAGTCCCAGACTGGAGAGAGCAAATACTTGAGAGGAAGAGAGGAAATAGAGGCCATGGTGGACTCCAAGGTTGTGAAGTGCACATGCGGAAAAGGCTACAAAAAGTACTTAGTGAAATGAAGGAACCTCGTTGTTGTAGATGCTACTTGGTTAGATTTTGTAGAAATAGGTCAATATGGCTATGATGTCACAAACATCAACTTGTGAGTTGGAGCTCACATTGCAGTTACTCGGGAAGTTTGATGCAGGAGCATCTAGGCACATAAACATCTTGCACCATTTTGGAAGACAAAGTAGATATGGCGCGCCTAGCAAAGGATGGCGATGCATGACTAGAGAATAAAGAGACATGCACATAAGACCAAAAATGACAACATGCAAGAGTGGATGGAGGACTTGCACACAAAGGAAAGTAAGGTACAAATGCGCAAGAGTGGTCAAGCTCACTTAACGACAAAACTGTTTGATTGAAGTTGCCACATCTTGGACTGCCAAATTTTGAATTCAACCTACATGTGGGAGAAACAATAAATGTGTAGGACCATTAGCTGAAGAGCTTGGTGGACAATTCAAATTCTATTTCCAACCATCGACCACGTTTATTGAGGTAGATGGAACAAAGGTGGGAGAGGATCTTCCAGATCCTTCGAATAGTGGCTATAAATAGAGAATCCAACAAACCATAAGGGAGACAACATAGAGCACTAAGATTACTGAAATTTAGAGAGTGCTAACCAAAGAAAAAGGTTTTGTAAGTGTCTTGAGTAGAGTTGTGAGGGAGATTTCTGTTGCTCAATTAATAAAATATCATAGTTTTCCTTCAAGCTTTCGAGTGCTTCGATAGAGAGTAAGAGATAGGCTGTTTGGGTTGACATCTTTCAATTGGGATTTCAACCCCAGAAGACTGCATCACATTCAAATTATGAGGATTTGGAGCCTTGAGCTCCTTCCCGACAATAGTCAATGTAGTGACCAAATTCTTTCAATATGGAATTTTTGCCGCATTGAATGGAATGTTGTTGCAACACCAATAGTTTATCATAGCTATCCTTGCTTCATTGTGCACTTAACGGTTCCAATCATTACCTTCGAATGAAGGTTGTGCCCTAGGACCATTTCGAGGAACAAAAAGAGTAGCCGAACTATCTTTAGTAGATGAGCCTCGTCTCCATCTCTGATCCCCTCGAGTTGGGGCAATAGAAGAGACTTCAATGTCATAATCATCTTTTGCTACCGTTTTATTCACTAGGGCTGCAAGTGCATCAACTTTTTTCATTTTCTCTGCATAAGCTGCAAGGTAAGTAGCCATCTCTCTTTGAGCCTCAAGTGGTGTTTGTTTGCAAACTACCACATTATTCCCTAGTAGTTGTGCGATGTAGTATTTGAGGCGATAGATGCCTCCACTTTGTGTAGCAAGGTTTGTTGATTTTTAATGATGAAGTTCGAAAATCACCGAACTCCATAAGACCACAAAAGATTGCCGAATTTCAATGTAGTACAGATGGGCTAGGGCAGAATGTAAGTGCTTGTGATGTGCCGCATATGTGGACGAGGGCAGAGGGAAGGTCTACAACAGTGGTGCCTCTATGTATTTGTAGATGCATCTTCGTTCTGCATTTTCGTATCTCCATTTTGTTGTTTTGCATCTCTATTCTGCCATTACATTCTAGCATATTCCTTTTGTTGCGTCGAGTTTACTATGTTGGTGCTAGTGGTGGGATTGCAGAGATGTTGGTGGCGAAATTGTGGAGCTGCAGATAGAGCATGAAGGTGCGGGCTGGATAACTAAACAAAAATTTCATTTAGATTTAAACCTTTTACATTTGTATTTATTTTTTATTTAGTTTTGGTTTCTTTAAATTTTTAATTATCTTATAAAACTATTGATATGATTTGTTTGTGTTTTATTTATATTTATAATTTTATTTTTAAGTCATTTAATCTTTTTTAATTTATATTTATATTTTATATCTATTTTAATCTATATTTTAATATTTAATTTTTTAATTTTATTTTTTTTTGGTATTTTTTAAATTAATTTTGAGTCGTTTATCAAATTTTATATATTATTAAGGACTGATATGATGTTTTGACATGCTTTCGTATTATTTTGAAAGCTATTTAAAAAAAATCTATAGTTCGAATTTAATGGCAATTTGTTTTTGAACTTTATCTATTGACGAACTTGAATTGAAATTTATTTCCATTGAATTCGAACCAAATTTTGTCCCCGTTGAACTCAAACTCGAACTTGAACCTTGTGACTTAGCCTCCACTCATCGTCATCCCACAATAATTGCATATAAAAAATTTACACCGTGTTGCCATTTCACAATGTTTCTAAGAAGAGTCAAGGGACTTAGGCTTATGATGAGCATCTGAACTGGATGTTGATACCATTCTTAAACAAGAAGTTTAAACCCTATAAAACAAACAAAAATGTTTTAGAATCTAACCCTAGCTGCTAATCAAAGGAAGAAGTAGAAGATGAAGTACATATCATACTAGAAAGGTATAGTCTTTATTGAGGAGTACTTCAAACTTCAAAGATAGCAAGAATGCATACATTTTTACTATAGAATCTAGATCATGGAATGAAACTTGACTTACAAAAATGTAATGTACATTGTAAATACTAAATTGCATTTCATTCTCACGTTGGATTTATTTCAAATTCATGTATTCCTAAAACAAAATAATGAAAATGAGTACTTGTAGGTTGTGGGCTGCATGTCTTCTTTAAGGCTTGAAAACCCTTGTTAATCAATCTATGTATTCCTTGACGCTGGAAAGCCCAAGGTTTGTACCACTGTCAATCATGACGCTCGAGTTACATTGAAACCCTTGCTCCACTGTCACAATGATTGTATTTGTAGAGGAAAAATGCTAACACGAAGAACAAATAGTTACATCATCTAAGCATAATGCTAACAAGAAGGATCTCTCCCTACATAGGCAAGGAAATAAAACACCTGAGCCGGTGCCCCAATAGGCAATGAGTTGACATCTCTTTGAAACCACTCAAACTTAGCTTGTACAATCAAAGCCAACTATTGTCTGAAAGCCCTCAACTTCCCCATACTAAGAGGGGAGGTATGCTCCTGAAAGATGGCTTGGCATCTTGCCCTCCAAAGAATGCTGATTGCTGCCAACTAAGTTGTATGCTATAAACCCTTGCAGTTGTCCCTAACCATCCAAGACTTCCCTAAAAGAGGCCTTTTTCAAAAGAGGAGCAATAAAATGGAAATTGAATTCAATCTGGAGCCATCCCCAAAGGCTCGTTGTTGTAGGACATTTCCAGAAGACATGATCAGTTGTTTCTCTTTGCCACATACAATGCAAAACATAGTTAGCATACTCGGTGAGTACTCGACAAACTTTATGCCCTGTGAGTATTTTCTACTTATACTCGCAAGTTTTCAGAGCTGAGTCTGTGCAAGTTTTTGCATAGTACTAGTCATGAGAAGTACTTGGTGAGCACTGTTCACAAACTCGCCACGCAATGGTTCACAAAACATATAGGGAAAATAATGGAAAACACATATTTTTCTCCTTTTTAAGTGCACATGCCCCCACACTCTCATCACACAACGTTTGAGTATCCTTTGTGTGAATTAAGAGTTTATAGCGGATTTGTAAAGTAAATTTGAGAAATTTTGATTGCCATGTTTTTTTTCTTTTTTTCCAATCTCGTAATTTCTTTCTAAATTTTTAATATTAAGTTTTTAAACATGTTTTACAAATAGACATGCATTCCATTCAATCCCATAATTCTTATTTGTGATTTACACTAGTTTTTCGTAATTTATGAATCAATTGTTGGTTTTTTCTTGTATATAGGATTTAGTTTTACAAATTTATGGTTTATGTTTTTTTTAAATTCCGTTTTTAAATTTTTTTTTTTGGTATAAATAGGCTTTACATTTACAACTTTATGGTTTAATTTTTTTTTTCTTAAATGTTGTTTTTAATTTTTTTGCATTTAAATATGTTGTAGGTTAGCATACAATGGCATCTAGCGCCGCATTAGGTTCAATACCTACGAGTGATAGCTGTCCTGTTAAAAATCGTACCGCCGCTTAGAATTATGTCATAGTTGGACTACCCCAGGGGAGTGTGAGTTGTACGTTTTGTTCAAGAGATTTCAGGAGGCATCAATCGCCTCAAGTACCATATCGCATGCATTCCTTGTGACGTAACACTGTGTCCCAATAGCACGGGAGAGACAAAATGAGAGATGAATGCAGAGCTTGGATTGTTGAATGAGAAAAAACTAGAGAGGGCAAGGGTACAAATAGCCGTAACAGAAGCCGTTACTCCCGCATTGGCAGTGGAAATTGAGGTAATTATGACAAATTGTGTGCTCTAGTCGTGGTCCACGTATATGAGGCACATCCACCTCATCTAGTTCAAGCAAAGTTCAATCACATTTTTTTTGTACTTAAAAACATACGTGGAACACAACTTTTGCTGCAAGGTATATGATGGAACAAGGAGGTGTATGAGGAAGCAAATAAGGCATTTGCAAATTTTTTGATACTACGATCACCTTCCCTTCAACGCGGTGAAGAGCTCATACTAGGAGTATTGTTGATGACATTGACAGTTAAAAGGAAATGGTACAAGGCACCATTTTCAAAAGACTTAAGTGAGAGGTTGTTCTAGGATGTTGTTGAAGATGCAAAGTTAGTTATGGAAGAACAAAAGTACTGGCAAAAGTTCGGATGCACCATTCTTTCAGATGGATGGATGAATGGAAGGAATCACACCCTCATTAATTTTTAGTGGCTTCAAATGGTGAGATTGTTTTTTGAAGTCAATTGATGCCTCTAACGATGTAAAGAATGCAAAAAATTTGAGTCTGATGTTCAAGGAGGTTGTCTTAGAAGTGGGCATTGAGAATGTTGTGCACGTTGTCACTGACAATGTAGTAGCATATGTGGCTGCTGGGAGATTGTTTAAGGAGAGGCATCCACCACTTTTTTTTGGACTCCTCGCATGGCCCCTTGCCTTGACCTTTTTTTGGAAGACAGAAACAAAATTGATTGGGTGAGACCGGTTGTAGAAGATGCTAGAAACAATCGTTGTTGGGTTCTCAACTTGATAAGAGATCACACCGAGGTGAAAGAGCTTGTGCGAGCAGTTGTCACAAAGTTTGCAACTAGTTTCCTAACATTGCAAAGTATTTGTAGTTTGTTGACACCATTGAAGCAGATATTTGTGAGTCAAGCATGGCTGGATTCAACTTATTCAAAGAAAATTTATGGAGAGAGAATTGCAAAGACAATTTTTGACGATGCCTTTGCAAAAAACGTTGTAGAGATTGTCAAGGTAACTTCAAATTTTAATTTTAATTTCAAGTTGATTCTTTTATTTTCAAAATTTTAAAGTATTTATTTTAATTTTAAGTTTGTAACTTTAATTTGTTTTAAACTTTGGAAGTGTTAGAGCCTTTGGTGAGGGTTTTATCACTTGGTGGATGGGGAGTAAAACCCAATGGGATACATTTATGAGGTCATAGATAAGGCCAAAGAGGTCATCCAAAACTTTTATTGGGAGGATAGAGGTAGAATTGATCCCATTTAGAAGATAATTGATCGGAGGAGGAACAATCAACTCCACCAACCCATTCATGTAGCGGTGTGCTATCTTAATCTCAAGTTTTTTTTATTCTGATGGCTTCATAGATGTTAATGGAGAGGTTATGGAGGGCCTCTCAACATGCATTGAGAGGATGATACCTGAAGTTGAGGTGAGGGACCTCATTATTTCAGAGTTGTAGAACTATAAGCAAGCTAGGGGAGGCTCGTTTCTTCGGCAGTAGCTATCTAAGGGAGATCCACCCAGACACTAGGTAATAAAAATTGAAGTCTTTACTTATACCTTAGAAGTTACAAATTTACAATTATTAGTTACGTACAAATTTTTGAATATTTTGTTTGTAGGTTCATGGTGGGAATATTGGGGTGGAAATACCCAAATCTTCAAAAGCTAGCCCGCCAAATTTTGTCTCAGTCTTGTAGTGCTTCTGGATGTGAGTGCAACTGGAGTTTGTTTGATGCTATTCACACAAAGTACAATAAGTTGACTCAATGATGCTTCAATGACCTTGTTTTTGTGCAATACAACTTTTTGCTTCGCACAAGAAAGGTGGAGGATACATCATAGGAGCCTATTTATTTGGGTGAGATTGATCCCTACAATGACTGGATTGCGCAAGACGAGGAAACACCTTGTTCACAGAGGACGAGATTGTTGATTTCGAGAGGCAAGTTGTGGAGGGTGTAGGTAGTGGTACAACAGAAGCAGGAGAGATTGGATTGGATGACATCTTTGTAGATGTTGTCGATCATGAGCCAGAGGAGTCATTGTCGTTTAGTATCAGGGTAGGGCCGCAAACGTAACCTTCTAGGCAGAGCAAGTAGCAGCAACAGAGTGCAAGGACTAGACCCTCTCAGTCTCCCATATTTTTTACTAGAACGAGGAAGAGGAAATTGTAGATTCTTGTAATCTTGTAACTTGCATAGATATGCAATCTATGATGATGATTTTCAATGACAATCGTCATAAATTTATAGGTTACAAGTATCAATTTGCTGTTGTGTTCACATGATTTAATTTTTTACTCTATTTGCATTCAAATTTAATAAAAAACACTTCCCCAATGTTTTATAGACTCATTTGATACATTTTGTAATTTTAATTTGCATAAAATTTATGTTTTTTAAAGAAATTGAAGTATTTTTTAAAGTTTTTGAGTATTTATCAAGTCAATTTTTTTATGGTCTGTTGAGTTTGATCATGGTATTAAAAACTGCGAGTACCCGCGAAAACATTGCAAAATTTTACCAAACGAGTAACTGTTCAGCTAATTGTGGTACGGTTAACAGGGCCAAAACCATGGTTAACGATGAGCAACTAATCGCGGTTTTGGCTCTGTTACTCGGTCGTGACCCTCCAAACATAAAGTTTTATCAGAAGTTAAAAAAATAGGTCTTACTCTTTTTTATTCGCTGTGGATTTTTCATGCCTCTACTGTGTGCTGTGTCAGTCGTTGGGGATTGGAGGGTTTCAAAAAATTGGCATTGCTATTGGAGGGTTGCCATAATAGCTAGGGTCCCAGCGGTAGCCTGCAACTGCAACTCATGACATAGCAGGTAGGGTCTCGAAACATTTAATGGCAATGGGCCATGGCAGACATGATTAAAGTTTAACATTATGATTAAATATTCAAATGGCAAGCAATATGAATAGCATGATTACAAATTTTAAATTTAAAATTGCAATTTGCAAGTGCAATTGCATAACACAAATTATATTTACAATCATCTTTGGGTGTTGAGTTTGATGAGAGAGCACACCAATGGAAAAGAGCTTGTGCGATCAGGAGCCAAAAGTTTTGCTATGAACTTCATCACATTGCAAAGCATTGCAGCCTCCTTAACATCTCTTAAGCAGATCTTTATGAGCACACAGTGAGTGGAGTCTCCCTATAGCAAGTAGCCCAAAGGGCATAGGGTCATGAAGATCATTTTTTATGATGCCTTTGAAAAGAACATGAATGAGGTCATCAAGATAACTTTAGTCTAAACTTTTTTTAGTTATCATTTATTTCTTTTTATAAAAAAAACTCAAATTTATCTTAATTCTTTTTTTAAAATTATACGTTATTTGCTTTTAGGTGTTAGAGCCTTTAGTTAGAGTTCTCCAATTGGTGGATGGAGAAAAGAATCCGATGGGGTATTTGTATGAGGCCATGGACAGGGCCAAGGAGAGCATAGCAAATTATTATGGAAAAAATAAAAAAAATATGAGCTCATTTGGTCCCTGATTGATCGTAGATGGAACAAGCAGCTCCATTGACATATACATGCAGCGGCCTACTACTTGAACTCCAAGTTTTTCTTTGTGGATTCATTTATGGCTAATGAAGAGGTCATGGATGTTCTAAATACATGCATAGAGAAGATGGTCCTTGATGAAGCCACTAGGGACACAATTGTGGATGAGTTGCAGATTTACAGGAGTGTAAAAGGAAGGCTCTTTTTTTCACCTATATGCATTCAAAGGATAACGACCCATCAACCAGGGAAAAAAATAATTTCAAATTGAGTCCTTTAGGTTTTGATTGTATCATTGTAATGTTGTTATTTCTTTATAAATGCACACTTAGTTGACTTATTAAGTTATAAATCTCTTATTGTAGATTTGTGATGGAAAGATTATGGTGCAAGGATGATTGCCGTGACTCTACCTATCATCCTGGACGTGTTTTGCAAAGTGTTATCTTCGTGGAAGCTTTGAAATCACCAATTTAGGACTGTGAATGAGACATTGCAAGAATGGGTACTGAGTTGCCTAAATCAACAAAGTTTACATTTGTTCAGATTCTAGATTTCAAAGTTCAAAGATGAGGTGTAAGACTCAAATTGTGGATGACACTTGTCCATGAAAAAGTGTAGAGGTGAATTGTGTGAAATTTTAGAATGTGAAAAAGGACAATGGTTGGTGTATGATGCCAGAAGATTATACACTTTTCCTAGCCATTTTTGTCCAATGATCATCTTAGCTAGAGTTTTGACAGTCTTTTATAATTTCCGTTAGTGCTAAAATAAGTTGTACTGTTTCGTTAAATTTTCTTGTTAGTAGAAAAAGAAAAAGGGAAAGAAAGAAAAAGTAATTACAAGAATAACTAAAAGCATTAAAATAGAGAATGCCGTGAATGGTTGTATGTCAATAGTCAGTGGAAGACTAGTTTTTGGTTAAGTGCAGTGCCCATTCTGTTCTTCGGATGTTAGTCGGCCTGGCTTGGCGCCCATTCCTTTCCAGGGAAGCCTTTTTTCTGTATTATTTGCTACCTCAAAATGTATTTTGATTATAATATAGTACTGCTGGGTTATTATTCAGATTTTTCTTATGGTTTCCTTTGTGGTTCGAATACTGTGGATCCTTGTTTATAAATTTTAGTATTTGGTCTTTAGAAGATAAACAGAAATCAGATTTTTCCGATTTCCAGTATAGATATTGGATATTCAGTCTAATTTTATATTATTTTTAAAGATTTGAGTTTCTATTGTTTTCATAATATATCCCGTTTCCATATTTGGTTCTTAACAGATGCTGTCCCTACTTTGGCAGGATGCCCAACTTCATCATCAACCATTCAGGTTGTATAGGTCCAGACTCCAAACTTCGGAGAAATAGGCAGGCCACTTGTAGTCCAATTCAAAGGAATAGTTTTCAAGGCAACTTGGTGCTACAGAGTAATCTGACTTAAGTTTTCTAGTTATATTCTTTTTAGTAGTTGGACCTCACACATCCGGTCTTGTCTTTGTTTATTGTTGATTGGACATCGAGTTCTCTAGGGGGGCTATAGATGTAGACAATGACACATGTGTCTACAAGTTTAAAGAATGTGATTGATAAAGCAATGATTCTAGGAGATTGAATGTAGCCGAGACATGTTTTTAAAATTTACCTATAAGTAATGGATAAATATGTCATCCATAGTCAACCATTGCACCTACCATATTCTTCCCTGCATGTACTAATTTGGTTTGTACATTTTGGATCTTGATTCATGTGAGTCAGGCTTGAGTATGTTGGAGACCACGTTGCACCATATATACAAATAATGAAGGCATTCTTATTTAGCTAATTCTGTGCGATACCCCTTTTGCATATGATTGTTTGTCTTCTGTGTATTAGAATATCTTTGCATGTGTCATGTATGTGATGTTTTCTGTAAAGTACTTTATTGTGGAATCAAGCAACTACAACAACAGGTCTGTACAAATCTGAATGATGGACTGCTTTCTCTTCTTAATAATAATATTCTCTTTCAGGAACTGATAAAAGTAGTTTCATCCTATGTAGCAGGGGGTGAAACTTGTCAGTAGTAGGCAAAATTTGTTTGAAGAATGGAAAGCTTAATTCCTTTTTTAAATGTGCTTTGTATAGTCCAATACCTGCTCAATGTGCATGATACAGAATGAGAAATCAAAGCTATTGTGTTCTCTTTTCAGCAAGGTAAGTCTCCCGGGCCTGTTGGTTTTCTGGCACTCTTTTACCAATCCTTTTGCTATTTATCAAGGACGACCTGATGGCTGCTATTGAGGAATCTAGAGAAAACAGAACAATGCTTTGGAGCCAGAATGCAACAAAGCTGCTCCTCGTTCCCAAATTGGCACAAGTGGAACAGCTGGACCAATACAGACCTATTGCTTTGTGCAATATGATTAACAAAATAACCTCCAAACTAATAGCTTCTAGGATAAAACCCTTGCCTCCTCGTTCGATCTCTGAGACCCTATCAATTTTTTTGTCTGGGAGTCAAATAATTGATAACATTATGGCTGTCCAAGAAATCACGCACTCACTAAAATAACAATAAATGCTTAGGTTGTTCATTAAATTGGGCATGTCTAAAGCAGTTGATAGATGGATCTATTTTACAAGGCCTTGATAGCCTTTGGTTTTGCCACTTCAGTGGTAGACTGGATTCAGAGCTGCATCCACACCCCCATGTTCTCTCTCTGGATGGAAACATTGGCCCCATTTTCTTCTCTACAGGGGGTCTTCATCAAGGGGTTCTCCTCTTGTTTATTATTACGGGAGAAACAATGGGAAGTTTATTTGTGGAAAGCATGAACTGCGGGTAAAATGCATTGTCTCCCTATAGTGTCTCACTGTCCTAGATACTATAATTTTCACTTTGTGGATGATACGTTGTTTTTTCCACCCTTGTCTTAAGTGAAGTAAGGCACCTCAATAAAATTTTGGATTATTTTTAGGTTCCTATGCGGCAACAGATCCACAAAACCAAGTCAAATGTTATTAATATTAACATTCCTGGTAGGCAGATGTGTAAAATTCAAAGCATTTTAGGCTTCAGGGAAACTAGATTCTCTCTCAAATATCTTGGTTTGCCTCCGCATTGGAAAGCAATTGCATCTCAATGGGACCCAATGGTTAGCCAGATGCGGAACGTATTGACTAAATGGACTAACTGCTGGATCTCCTTTGCAGGCTGAATTCAGATTCTGAGGTCAGTCTTACAGGCCATGGCAGTATACTTGCTCCCAGTTCTCTTGCTGCTTATGCAAGTGACTCAGTGAGGAACACTATCAGAACAATCTTTCGGATTTTTTTGTTGCAAGGAGTTGAAGATCACTTCAAACATCCACTCATTTCTTGGTCTCAAATATGCACAAATTAATGGGAAGTGGGTCCCGATATTAAAATTATCAGACTTTTCAATCAGGCGCTCGCCATGAAAGCTACCTGGGGCCTGTGACAAAACCTCTCCCTCCTTGTAGTTTGATCAGGGATAAATATGCCATCCATCCTCCAAATGAAGTCATTTCTGCTTAGTGGAAACTACAAGTATCCACAACATCGAGACATATTAGAAGGGCCTAGAGCTGCTTACAAATCACATCACATGGCAGGTGGGGGAAGGGAAGAGGATATTGTTTTGGGAAGACAATTGGCTAGGCTTTCCTCCGCTTGGTGATCCAACACTCACAAATGTTCAGATTGCATTGCAAGCCTGTGGGAAACTTTATATTTCCGACTACACTCGGGTAGGCATCGACAGTGAGTGGGATTGGTGTTTCCCAATGCTCAGGAAAATAGGAAAGGATTCACCTGTCTCAGGTAAGCAGGCTTTTTTTAGTACTGTCCAACTGGCCTTTTTCTCCTTTGAGTGGCATCTCCGAATATGCCCTCGTTCAAAATTTGGGGGATGTACATCTGACAATCGCCAAAGGAAAGGCTGGCCGGGCCCTTCAACATATGTGCAGATTGTTAGTGTAATGGGGAAAATATTCCACATCTTTTCTTGGAATGTTCTTATGCCAACGCTGTATGGAAAGACACAAATAATTTATTTGGTAAATCTAATTCTCACCCACCCAGGTCTCCCAAGCTCTACTTGTGAGAACAAAGGTAGATACAGGCATGAAAATAATTCATGGTATGCAGCTCCTAACATATGGTTTTACTCTTAGGCATATTTGGAAAGAGAAGAATGCTAATTTTTTTGATGGTTTACAAGCAAGTGCCTATGATCTGATCTAGCAAATCAAAGCCAAAATTTGGGGTACTGCCATGATCTACCTTTCCTCCACTAGAGGGGCCTCTTGTGGCCAACATGAGGGATCTTCACCTCACACACCAATGGACCCCACCTCCTTGTTTCATGGTGAACACTCTTACCTCATTGGACCTCACTTCCTTCTGGTACTCTTAAATTAAATTTTGACAGCTGCTTGAAATAATCCAGGTAAAGGGGGAGCCAGCAGTATAATTCGAGATTCGTTGGGTGAGCTCATTCTAAGCTCTCTCAAAGTATAAAGGCTTCATACAAACAATTATGCAGAACTTGTGGCTCTGAACTGAGGCACCCAACAAGCAAGAGTGGATGGTCTTATTAAGCTCAATATTGAAGGAGTTTCAAAGATCATCCTACAAACGCTGGTGAAACTCACGACTGTGCACATTGGGCTTCAATTGGGAACTTGATCCTCAGTCTCACTTAGTTGGAGAATGGCATGCATTTTTCAAAAGTTTTAATGATATGATGGACTTGTTCCAAGGCATCAATATTTAACATGAAAAATGATGTCACAACCAGCCAGCACATCTCTAGGTTAATTTCATGTTTGACCAGCTAGAAACTTGGGAAATCCAAATCTTTTGAGGGAGCCAAACTCTTCCTTGCAGGGTCAAAGCAGTGGTGGCCTTAAAGACTTCTACCACAAATTTAAAGTTGAATCACGGTTGATATTCTAACTCAAAACAGCAGGGCAATTCATCCTGCTCTTAGCCACCACCCAAGGGAGCCTTTTTACACAACTCAATCCGATTACATTTGAGTCTCAACCCACACCATTCCATGGTCAAAAAATATCTTACCTTGGGTTACTTCTAAATCATTATTCCCCTTTCTTTTTTTAATCTGTCACACACGTCATCTCACTTCCCAACCACTTATTTTATTTTCCCGACATGACTTTTTAATATATATATATATCCTCCCTCTCATAAAAGGGGTCTCCCTTATTCCCTAACTCTTATATATTCCACTGTCATTCCTTTCTGAACCCACATCACATTCTTATTTTTTTTTATCACTTACCTTGTAAACCCACCGCTTCTATTCACTCTTCAACCATTGAACATATGATAAATACGTAAGACATTTTTAATAGATACACTTCTTTTATTCTATTATGTCTCCTTTACTTCAAATGTGTACCATCATTGGGATGTAGCCTTTCCTGCCTCCTTCTGTCACCTTGAAATTTAGCACCGCGGTTCCATGCCTATAAAATCCTCTTCCTTGACAAACCATGGTTACTTGCTAACCATGCTCTTAAGGACTGAGAACACTCAAGCCAAAATCCCATGTATTTTTTTTCCCTCCAAACTCTTGAATCCTCACCCAATAGAACATCCATAAGTTTTGAAGTTCAATTCAAATGAATTTATCTAAGTTACCTGTTCGTTTTTGGTTTTGGTTTCAAACCCGGTTCACGGGTATGACAATTTTTTTCCTTGTATTTGTTTTTGGGTTTGTCTGTACAAAAAATATATAAAAAATTAAAAAATATAGAAATTCTAGCCTGATACATAGGAAATTAGTGCCATTGTCATTAACCACATAGTATGTATCTTGATAAGTTGATAACCATTAAATAGAAATGATAAATAATAAATATTAAAATATCAAATATCAAATATCAAATATCAATATTATCTTGTGGTAGTAATTAATGACATCAAGCTTTAAAAGTCAATTTTCATAGTCATATTGCTCTTCATCGAGAGCATCAACATCAACATCAACATCAACATCATCATCATCATCATCATGTTGTGGTTCATTAGAAGTAGAACCACATGGACTATCAACACTGCCACTCCTGCTAGCTAAGTTATGTGTCATCGAAGCAGGACTGCCAATGCCATCTAATGAGGAGCGGGAAGTGGAAGCATCCAAGTCAATGGCGATCCCAATGCTTTGACGTCCCCTCCTTGTACTGTAGGTTCTTGTGTGATAGAAGACGTAAATTAGAGTGTATGTAGACCAACTTCTTGGCCTTTTAGCTGCGAGCTTGTTGCACTTTTGTGAGTGGATGAAGCTATGTGTGCTTCAATTCCGCTCACAAGAAGATGAACTTGCAAGCTATATTCAAATTTAAACTTAAATTTAAATTTTTTAAAAGAAAAAGAAAAACTTAAAAATTTAAATTTAAAAACTTAAAAAATACAAAACTTACTTGTGACAAGAT
Source organism: Torreya grandis (assembly GCA_037957365.1). Lineage (NCBI taxonomy): Eukaryota > Viridiplantae > Streptophyta > Pinopsida > Cupressales > Taxaceae > Torreya > Torreya grandis. The sequence goes on from JARHVA010001128.1 coordinate 1,195,979, forward strand.
CTTGATTGCAAGAGGTTGTAGGTTCAGCGATCCTTGGCCATGAAAGTACCACAACATAAGACCATCCTTCTTGTATTTGCCCCGAAGAACACCAAGATTATGACCTCGGGAGGTGATGAAAGCCTCAAACTTGCTTATAACCATGTCTTCTATCTAGGGATCAGGGAATATCGTAGAGAATGCCAATTTGTACCTTTCAGCCACTTTGACATCCCTATATGGTGGCACCCTCCTCGGCAAAGAAAGGATCTCCGTGCTATAGAACCAAGGAGTCAATGCAAAGGCAAAGAGATGTAGCGGGGTGGTCATTTTGTTCCACTGCTCAACAAGGATTGAATGCACTTGTTTGAAAAATTTCTTCTTAGGATTTTGCTCATTTTTCATTAATTATGAACTTTATCTTCTCAATCATTTAGTCTATGCGATCATATATTTCTCCCAAACATTGCTGATCCTATATATATATATATATATATATATATATATATATATATCCTCCCTCTCATAAAAGGGGTCTCCCTTACGGATTCCCTAGCTCTTATATATTCCACTGTCATTCCTTTCCGAACCCACATCACATTCTTATTTTTTTATCACTTCCCTTGTAAACCCACCACTTCTATTCACACTTCAACCATTGAACATATGATAAATACATAAGGCATTTTTAATAGATACACTTCATTTATTCTATTATGTCTCCTTTAATTCAAATGTGTACCATCATTGGGATTTGGCCTTTCCTGCCTCTTTTTGTCACCTTGAAATTTAGCACCACGGCTCCATGCCTATAAAATCCTCTTCCTCGACCAACCATGGTTACTTGCTAACCATGCTCTTAAAGATTAAGAACACTCAAGCCAAAATCCCATGTATTTTTTGTCCCTCCAAACTTTTGAATCCTCACCCAATAGAACATCCATAAGTTTTGAAGTTCAATTCAAATGAATTTATCTAAGTTACCAATTCATTTTTGGTTCTGGTGTGGGTTTGAAGAACCCGGTTCACCGGTATGACAAAATTTTTTTTTCTTTGGGTTTGTTTTTGGGTTCGTCTGTACAAAATTTATATAAAATATAAAAAAATATAGAAATTCTAGCCTGATACATAGGAAATTAGTGCCATTGTCATCAACCACATAGTATGCATCTTGATAAGTTGATAACCATTAAATAGAAATGATAAATAATAAATATCAAAATATAAAATATCAAATATCAATAATTACCCTGTGGCTGTAATTAATTACATCAAACTTTAAAAGTCAATTTTCATAGTCATATTGCTCTTCATCGAGAGCATCAACATCAACATCATCATCATCATCATGTTGTGGTTCATTAGAAGTAGAACCACATGGACTATCAACATTGCCACTCCCGCTAGCTAAGTTGTGTCATCGAAGCTGAAGGATTGCCAATGTCATCTAATGAGAAGCGGGAAGTGGAAGCATCCAAGTCAACGGCCATCCCAATGCTTTGACGTCCCCTATTTGTACTTTGGGTTCTTGTGTGATAGAAGACACAAATTAGAGTGTATGTAGACCAACTCCTTGGCCTTTTTAGATGTGAGCTTGTTGCGCTTTTGTGAGTGGATGAAGCTATGTGTGCTCCAATTCTGCTCACAAGAAGATGAACTTGCAAGCTATATTCAAATTTAAACATAAATTTAAATTTTTTAAAAGAAAAAGAAAAACTTAAAAAATTTAAATTTAAAAACTTAAAAAATGCAAAACTTACCTGTGACAAGATCTTGATTGCAAGAGGTTGAAGGTTCAGTGATCCTTGGCCATGAAGGTATCACTACATAAGACCATCCTTCTTGTATTTGCTCCGAAGAGCACCACGATTATGACCTCGGGAGGTAATGAAAGCCTCAAACTTGCTGGTAACCATGTCTTCTATGTAGGGATCAGGGAATATCCTAGAGATTGCCAATTTGTACCTTTTAGCCACTTCAACATCCCTATATGGTGGCACCCTCCTTGGCAAAGAAAGGATCTCCATGCTATAGAACCAAGGAGTGAATGCAAAGGCAAGGAGATGTAGCGGGGTGGTCATTTTGTTCCACCGCTCGACAAGGATTGAATGCACTTGTTTGAAAAATTTCTCCTCAGGATCTTGCTCATTTTTCATTAATGATGAACTTTATCTTCTCAATCATTTAGTCTATGCCATCATATATTTCTCCCAAACACGGCTGATCCATGTCAGCAAAATGGATCATACTCATGATGGGCTCAGTGAAACTCAATAAATAATCTACACGGGCCCACCAATCATCATCTAGGATCAAGTTTTTCACCCTTTGGGTTGGCTCTTTGCTCGCCTCCTCCCACAAGTTGTTGATGACCATACTACTAAGTGCTTGTCGCATTGTCACAAGTTGTCTCAAGATGATTGTGTGAGAAGCGAATCTAGTCAGAGCAACCTATTACAAAATTAAAAACTTATGAAAATAACAATATTTAAATATAGTTATACAAGTCCTAGATTAAAAAATAAAAAAAATTAAAAGTTTAAAACAAAAATAAAATTACTAAAATAAAAATACCTTCAACAACTCCAATGTCGAGAAGGATCTGAAAATGGCTTGAGAGAGTTGGTTGGCGACAAATATTTGAATTTGCTCAGCGTCATCATACACTTGTTTGATCCACTCAATTTTCTTCCCCATCTTTTGCAATATGAGGTTGACTGAGTGGACAACACAAGGTGTCCAAAAAATGTGTCCATACCTCACCTCCACCAACATCCTTGCGGCGTTGTAATTTTTGGCATTATCTATTACAACTTGTATAACATTTTCAGGTCCAACCGCCTCAATGGATTCAATGAGGATGTTGGCAATGAACTCCGCATCCTTCACACAACCCTCACAATCAATGGCTTTCAAAAACATTACCCCTTTAGGGCACACTGCAACTACATTGATCAAATCCTTGTTTCTTACATCCTTCCATCCATCGGAAATGATGGAGACCCCCGTTTCAGCCCACAAATCTTTGATAGGCTTCAAAGAATCTTCAACATATTTTCTCTCCTTTGTCAATAAAGTGTTGCGGATTTTCTCAAACCTTGGGCCTTTGTAATCTTTTGGCGCCTTGTTGATTGCTCTCACCATTTCTTGCCAATATGGTGTTCGAACCATATTAAAAGACAATCCATTTGCATGTACACATCGTGCAATTTTTTGATCTGCAATCTCCCTGCTCTCATTTTGAAAAGACCTATCCAATGGTCCTCTTGTTTTTTTGTTTTGAAGAGAAGCCTTTTCATGCATGGAGGGTGCTCCCAAAAATGGATGTCTTCCAACGGGCACAACTGGAGATTTGCCAATAGGACTTGGAGAAACAAGTGGCTTCCCTGATCCCTTGTTTTTCTTTGCTAGAGGGTGACTTAGTCTCATGGCATATGCGACATTTGCATCTTCTTGCTCCTTGATGAATTCAAGGATTTTTGAGTGTGGCAATGGAGAGTTAGTTTTCCTCGTGCAAAATTTGATGACGCATTCAGGAATGTGACAAAAATGAGCTTTCACCCTAAAGTATGTGCTTGTGAACTGAGAATCACAAATATTGCATTTCCAAATATGGGCCTCACCACCTGAAACTTGGTCTATCAATGTCGTATTTTTCCACAACGGTGTGTCAAGTCCATTTTGTGTTGCCTTTGTGCCGGCGGAGGAAGAACTATGACTACGAGACATTGTAGTAGTAGTATATATAACTACAAGTTAAAAAACAAACACAATTTAAAAAAAAAATCAAAACAAACCGTAGGGCAGCAACATGTAAAAATTTAAAAAATGACAAAAATAAATAGATAAAACAATACAAAACTTACCTTGACAGCAAATGGGCTCCTCAATCACCGTAGGGCATAGGCAAATGATTAGAACGATGCTTGATGAAGATTCAAACCTACATCAACAATGGAGGGCAAGTATGCAATGAGAAAATTAGAAAAATAAGAGGCAAGTGGTTTTCCTTTGGTCACTTTGTTTTTATCATTTGTGTTGTTTTTAGATTTTGCTTTTGCTTGTACTTAGATTTTAGGGTTTAGGATTGTCTTTTTTTAAAATTAAGTTGCATTGGTTTTGGCAAAAAAGTGGAAAAAAAAAAGAAAGATGTTTTTTACTGTTCATTCCTGTCGCAGACTGTAGGTGCGTTGCCTCAACACCCAGGGTTCTTTCCTGGGCACCTAGGTGCATTGGCGATTCGCACCCGGGTGCCCAGGGATGAACCTTGGGTGTTGGGCAACGTATTGAACCCCAAACCATAACCTGGTTTGCACCTAGGTGCCCAACGCCGACAAAAATCCACGAACTGGTAATGTTGGAATTTATCAATCATTAAACATGAATTGACAACACCTCACACAAGTGTGCTATAAATGTGGCAATACTGATAGACTTCCTCCACTAATCTCCACAGGAAGAACCCCCAAACCACCTGGGTGCCTAGGGACGAACCCTGGGCATTGGGGCAACACACCGAACCCTGAATCAGAGTCTGGTTCGCACCTAGGTGCCCAATGCCAGCGAAAATCCACGAATCGGTAATGTTGGAATTTATCAATCATTCAACATGAATTGACAACACCTCACACAAGTGTGCAATTTATGTGGCATTAATGGGTCTTAGAAGAAGCCTTTGACTAATGCGAATGGCTATAAAAAGGATCCGTGTTTTTCAATCGCAAATGTGATTTAAAACAGTAGTTGTTGGATAATAGAGAGCATTCTAATGCAAAGGACAAGTCTGCGACCAAGAAACAATAAAAAAGGGCATATCAGAGTAGGGAAAAAGGCTCAGCATGATGCAAATCAGCAACATTAATGAGCATTGCAGGGTTAATATGCAGAGCCAGTGTGCACCTGATCCCGGGTTGGCCACGAGATTGGTGATGATGTCTCCACCATGGTTCCTCTGCTGGCTCGGTTTTCTCCTCCTTAGATGGCAGGTGTATAAAATAACAAATGTAAAAATGATTAAAATCTTTCAATATCGAGGCTGGTATGACTTGACTCAACATTTTATTTTTGGCTTTTATTGAGTTATCGATAGCTACACGATTTAATTTGTATAGAAGTTTATCGCTGTATGAACTGCATTGCTGATATTGATCCCAGGAAAAAAAGCCATGTACAGCTAGTCTACGAACAGTCAACCATCTAGCTGTATAAATTGTGTAGGTTCTATTGATAGTCATTAGTATCTCCTAGAAACTGTAAATTTCTCGAGTTGCTCCAATGGATTGAAACTGACAGTTACAATGGAACCACTTGTCAATTTTCTCTGAAATACTCGTTTGGGTGGGGCTCCCGAATACATCAAAACTAAACTGGAAAATAACCAACCTGCAATGAATAGGGAAGCTATGATATTGCTACGGATAACCCTATATTGAATAATAGCAATAATTTAAGCAGAAGTGTGTTCTCCTGTATTTCTAGACACTCAAAGACATGCTAAACTCCATAATTATTGTAAAGCTAAGGGGATATTGATCCCAGGAAAAGAGAGATCAGAAAATGGAAAACTATTTATATCTTTCACAATCGTTGATTGATTGTCAATATTATGCCATATTTGATGTATACTTATACTGAATTAATATAGATATTTGCCTTCTAACATAGCAATAAATTTTTTCTTGGTATCGAAAGGGACTGAGATAGAACAATATTGCTACTGCCAGTTCTTCCAGTTCTGTCTGGTCAACTGAATCCATCTCTTTGCTTACTTTTCACTGGATAGAAATGAGAGAATCCCACATGTTTCATGATTAGTTTGGAAGTAACCCTATCTCAATATTGTAATAATTGGACATATGGATCAATGGTAAATGGTTTTCATTTGATCAGTAATCATTCTACTGGTACTGGCTTTGGCGTCTACAGGTGGCTGTGCATACCAGAATACATTCATATCACTTCAAGAATAAGAACAAGGGGTATCATTATCAATACAACTCATCTAGAGTATTCTGTTGTTGCTTTCTCTATCTTATTTTGGCAATTATGTATGTGTAGATGATGCTAGTCATTCAAGTTGCAAAAGAAGAGGATCATTGGCGCTATTGTATGGTGTATTTCCAATAATAACACAGGTGAAGTCATGGCACAAACTTAATCACTCAATAACATAGCACTTGAGTGTGGGCGAGCGAGTGATACTCATCATGTGAATAAAGAGGAAACCAGTGAATACTGGAAATATTATTTTGATCAAATTGTAAATATGTTAAATAACAAGCTATTGCTCTTTTCTTTTCCAAGAGAGACAACATGGAATATCAGGATTTGCTTGCATTATTGTGCTTAAAAACATGTGGAAAACGTTCTTAAAGGCTCCGGAAATGTACTGGAAATGTCCTAGATGTTTCTGTCATGTGTACGGGTGTTTCCTGGACGTTTCTGGGCATTTCCATGAGCCAAAAAAAAAGCCCAAAAATAAATAAAAAAATGTTTAAACCATAGTATACATACTTGCCGACGACCAGAGGAGTCTGAACCATATAGTATATAATTAAAATAAACGTTTAAGTTTATTATACTTAAAGTTATATTTTATATATATACTTTTAGGGTGTTTGAGAGTGGTTTCGGACCTCTAGGAGCTATAATGCAAATTCTAGGTTCTGGAGGATCCTATCATATTTCAGACTTTTTGTCAGATTTTAGGGTTTCAGGTTATCAAACTTAAGCCATATTCCAGGGTTTTAAGATTTCAAGGAGACATCATAGGAGGTATGAATGTTGCATGAAGGGATGTAGGTATGATAGAATAGTATGAGAACATCTCTCGCAAAGTGCCATGAGCCAATCCCATCCCATTCCCAGTGCACCCTTTAAGGCATGCTCTCAGGAAGATTTGATGCACCAGCGAGCCCTTGCAAACTAGATGATTTATAGTTAGTAAGTGATAAAGTTGAAAAATAGTGGGAGTGGCATTCATGATTTTGAGGACAATCGAGATGATTTATTCTAAGATTTGAATGCACATTTTGTCTTTGAAGTAATGAATGAATGAATACTTTTTTTTTTTTGAAGTGTTTTATCTTTTATAGACTAAAAATGAGTATTATGCATTGTTTATATATATATATATATATATATATATATATATATATATATATATATACATACGGACATTTCCAAAGCAAAGGTTTTTGAAAATCCATGTTTCCATGTTTTGGAAATATATATATATATATATATATATATATATATATATATACATACGGACATTTCCAAAGCAAAGGTTTTTGAAAATCCATGTTTCCATGTTTTGGAAATATATATATATATATATTGTATGGACGTTTCCAAAGCAAGGGTTTTTGAAAATCCATGTTTTGGAAAAATTTCCGTTTCTGTATCCAAACAACATAGGGAAAAAGTGAATCCATCCGTAAGTGCATACAAATGAGTGGAATGTTACCATGCTTAGCTGTGGAAGAGGTTTCTTTCATTCCAATCTTTTGGATAGACCTCACAGACATGTTCAGACTGCGGAGGAGTTTGATGGCCATCTCCAAAAGCATCACAGTTCTTCGCGCTCCATTCTCAGTGGGGCTACCATTCCCCAGTCTGCCTTTTATCCTTCAAGCAATGCTTGCTCCTCTCAATTCAGCCATAGCCTTGCCTTTCCTGATTCTGGCCCTACGCACTGGGCATTAGGTCTGCCAAGCTCTCAAAATTCCAATACATACCTAGGTCTGCCTACATCCATCATGGCCTCTATGCTTTCCTGTATGATGTTGTTCTACGTGATACTCTAATTATTAACTCCAATCAAGCAATTTGGAGGAGTACTGAAGGACACACCAAACAAATAATGGAAAAAAAAGGGTTCACTTATCTGGCCTTTGAAAGATGTTTTATGCAGCTTCTGGATAACCAGAACAAACAATAGAAAAGGATGTACCAGTAAGAGCAGCGCATGCATGCCATCACTGAGATTCTTGTTCACAAGGGTGCCTGGAAAAGTGCTTTGGAAATGATGCAGGATAGTGGGATTATGTATCAGAGGACTAAAAGAGCTGGGGGTCAACCTGAGAGTTCGGTTCGGGGGATGATTCAAGGTGAGGAACTCAGGATCCCTGTGATACGGCCTCTAGCCTCTGAACCTGGGCATGTCTGGGTCCAGGACACCATAGAAAGCTTTGCTGGAAGTGCTCAACGCCTTGGGGTTGCATTGCTCCAAACTCTTGAGAGTTCTTAGTTATGCTGGGCTTAGGGTTGGAAAGTTCTTTGAATTTGCCGGATACTTAGAAAGAAACAAGGACAGAAAATGTTTCAGAGCTCATCTAATATGTTTTGCTGCAAACAGTCCATCCTAAAATTAATAAAAACAATGGTCATTGTTATTAAATCTCTATTAAGGGTGACAGTGATGTTCACCAGTAGGATAAACTTAGAATTAGGCATAGTTTGCTTTTCGGTGTTTTGCAGTACTGACTTTTTATGATGTTAGTTTATGATGTGAAAATTCTGCTTTTTAATCCTTGTCACATGAATTTTTCGTTGGATTATGTTATAATGCCTTATGTTTCTAGACTAAGTTACCGATTCGGTTCGGGTTCGGCAGTATGTCAATTTTTTTTTTGCCTTGGTTACGGCTGTATAAAAAATATATAAAAATTAAATATATAGAAATTCTAGCAATGAAAGGTAAGTATGCAATGAGAAAATGAGAGGTAAGTGTTTTTGCTTTTGTGTCTTGTTTTTATCTTTCACTTAACTTTTAGGGTTTGTAATGTGTTTTATTATTTTTAATCGTATCTTTATGTCAAAATTTGAGAAAAATAAGAAAAAGAATTAAAAAGAATGTTTTAACACTCATATTCTGCCCGGGTTCGTCCTGGGTGACCCTAGAAGAACTCAGGCCATTCCTCAACGGAACCGGACCCATACCCGGATCGGGTATGTCTGCAGGACAGGTTCTTCTGGTATTCTGGACAAATCGGTATGTTAGGTTCTATAGATGCATATATATTTGTTATATTCCAAACACTCCAGGCCTTGTTTCTATGAAGCTAATTTAGAATTTACTTTTCTTTGTTGATCACAGACCTGAGCTTGTCATGAGCTCACTGCTGAACCCGGCCAGAATAGCAGCAGAACTTGGCCTGGGGACGTACCCGATCCAGGGTTCGTCTTGGGTGACCTGGGTTTGCGCGGGTTCTTCTGCAGAAGAACCCAGACCAACCCAGGTTGGCCAGGGCGAACCCGGGCCGTTCCTCAGACAAACTGGACCTGTACCTGGATTGGGTACACCCCCAGGACGAATCGATATTTTAGGTTCTAGAGATGCATATATACTTGTTATATTCCAAACATTCCAGGCCTTGTTTTTACAAAGATATTGTAGAATTTCCTTTTCTTTGTTGATCACAGACCTGAGTTTGTCATGAGCTCACTGCTGTTTTTCTGTAATGATGTTTTAATCTTAATATAATATTTTTGGCCATTGTTCAAGAAAAAATTGTTGCAGCTTACCTCAATTTTACAGACTACTAACAGTAGTCCATAAAGCACCTTCCCAACTAAAAATATTGTTATCGAATTTAAAACCAACTGAACTCTCCACCTTATCTGCTTTCTGTATTTCCAATATTCACTCCTACTTGTATTATAACATTCCAAACTTGGGTACTTTCTTGCAACTGCAATGAGAATCCTTTACCATTTGTGTATTTTGAATTACCTTTTTGCCAAATTTTCTAAAGTCTTTTATTTTTCTTATAGATTATGCAGATTGATTTTTATTGGCATAATTAATATGCTTGTTTTTATTAGGGAAAAGGCAGCTCTTCTTTATTTTCCTCTAATGCTGCAAGAACAAAATTGCCTGATGTTATGGCCAATAACATGGTGTTAGACATTTCTAGCTTGTGGTATTAGTTAAATAATTTTGCTGTCTTTTTTAAATGCTTGTTCAGTTAAATAACTTGGGATTTTAGTCTGATTCTTCATGGTAATGATTGATTCAGAAGTACCCCAGTGGAGGATGATCTCTATTTGTCTAAGGTGGTTGTGGGAACTACGCGTTCAAATCGTTTGGTAAGTGATATTGTTTGTTTTTTACTGTTAAACGGAAAAAACATACATTTGAAGGTCATGCTAATTTTCAAGGACGTAATTTTTTTTCCAAGGCTTTGAGGATTAAATAAATTTACATCTATGTGCATCAGTATGCCTTTAATTGTAGTTTTGAAAAGTTTCAATTAGTAACTAAATTCCCATTTTAGGTTTCAATTATTTGGGATACTTATATTATTCAGTTTATGTGTAGGTGAGACAAGTGAAATGGAAAGTTGCATATTCTTGCCACAAGGAGAAACATAAACCAGTCTGGTCAGAAGAACATCAGTTCAATGGAAGAGAATGTACAGTGAGAAGAAAACGGAGGAGTGACGGCAAAATCTATAAGAGGAGGAAAGAGGATACTGTTATTCATGACAGGTGCCCTGTTATCACTTGTATTGACACTCTGGAATCTTCACAGCAGAAGGATGTCCAGTTCGGCATGAGTGAAATAAGGAAACCTGATGAAGCAGTTTCAATGTTATACAGGAAAAGTTCAACCACAGCTGAGGGTAATTGTTTATCCACCTTCAAAGGAAATGCATCTGAATTTGATAGACCTACATTCCTTGAAGGGGGAGCAAATTGTGAAGCTTCCAACAAAGAAAATATGGGTGATAATTCTTATACCCTAAGCGGTAGTGAGTGCTACCAGGAAAATGATTATGGATATTTGAGTTGCATAAAGTCTTTCAAGTATTTTTATAGGCGACGTAGAAAGCAAATATGTTCTGGGAATCGCTTGTATGGGGGGATCTCATCTGGTGTATCATTACCAGTAAGATCTTTGCATACCAATGCAGTCCATTGAGATGGAAGCAATGTAGAGGAACTTGTATTCGACTGTGGCACAGATGTTTTGTGTATGTATGGTTGCAACAATAGTTGCATAGGATTCTGCTATAGAGAAAAGTGTCTGAAATTCATGTGAAAAATATTGAACCCAGAATGCTTGTGTACAATTCAGAATCACAAGTTCTTGTACAGAAGGTTGATATAGAAAGGGAAATAAGGACACATTAAACCAAAAATTTCGCTGTTATTGTATCTGGGGCATTGAACATGGGTGGAAATCTGATACACTTTAAATTCAGCAGTATGGGATTAGAGCAAGCTTACATAATATAAATATACAATGGAGTGACTATCTTTTAGGCCTCCGCTGCCATATCTGACTCAAGAAACTGGCTGTAAAATAAGGCCGCCTTTTCATTAAAGATGCAAGGGAATTTGGCTGTTTAAAGAATGGAGGAGAGATCTTAAAGCAAATGAATCTTCTAGTTTTGATTTATCGGGTTTCAGATATATGACTTTATAGAGGTGAGAAATCATCTCTTAAATCAAGATTCCTGTCATTGGCTTCTGCACAAGTGCTTAGGCACGTCTGTAATCAATAATTCCAAGGAATTTCCTGTATAGATTTTCTTCTTTCATTTTGAGAAAATAGAAGGGAAGAGGTCAGGTCACGTAAAATTTTCCATCTCTAGTGGATTTATTCATGTCAATTTGGAATTTAGAGCATTATTATTTTTTGAATGTAGAGTGAAAAACATAAAAAGAAACAGTTCGTCTCAGGTGATTCTTGGTCAGGTTTTCCATGTAGAATGTGAAAAACATAAAAACCACAGTTCGTCCACTCAGGTGGTTCTTGGTCAGGGTTTCCATAAAATATTTTGAGGATTGGATTTTTGGACTTCTTCCTTTTGTATTCCACAATCATATAAATTCTTGCCTTGATTAATAATCTGCTGGTATTCATCATGGCATTTGTGCACTGCCTATTTGGGATTTAAGAGTTTCAGAAACTTTGGTCCATCTTAGAAGCACAATTACCTCAGTCTTGGGGATGGGGGAACGGTTTTCTGGGATGGCGAAAAATCCCCAAATTTTGGGGATGGTTAGAGGATGGCTATTAAAATAATATGTAAAATCTAATATTTGAATAATTTAACTTTATTTAATGTTTTATCAGGGTACATTCATTATTATTATTATTATTATTATTATTATTATTGTTTTAAAATAATTTATAAGGGGTGGTTTTTGTAGTAAAAGCATGATCCAAAAAATAAAAATAAAAAAATTGGTGGCGCCCCCTCCAATTACCCAAATCTCCGAAATGTCGAGGATGCTACCAAAATGTAGGGTATGCATCCCCATGTAACCTTTGCTTAAAAGGTCACTACTGTGCAAGTAGAATATTTCTTCTTGATAACATTCAAAGCTTTTTCCCGTTCTGTCATGTGTAATATTGTGGTAAGAATTGCCTCTGGATGTAATTATGTACAAACTTTTGGATCGACGTTTCGGGTCACACTGTGAGCCATCATCATGATGACATTCTATTTTCATCCTGATGATGACTCATAGAGTGTGCCCTGAAACATCTATCCAAAAGCTTGTACACAATTATAACCAGAAACAATTCTTATCACATTTAACATGGACTGTGGAAACATTATTGTTCTTACATGTATTATTTTTAAATAAGGTAGGGGAAATAACTTAGTTGCAGGTTGTGTCATCTTTTTTAATCTACTTTGCATCAACATTTCTTATAAGGCTAGTTTTATCTTTTTAATTAGTTTTTAAGTCTCAACATGTTCCGCTTGAAATTTGAAGCCATGATTTAGGTATTGCATGTTGTCTTAACCATTGATTAAATCCTTGGGGCAACCTTTATTACTATGTACAACATGACATTTTAAATCTCTTTTAATTTTTTGCATAATTTTTCTTTTCGATATTTGATGTTTCAAGACAAATGATGGATTTTAATCCATCACTAAGAAAATATTAATTATCCATACTTGTGCACAAGGAGAATATATAGTAACTTCTTTATACCCCAAAATTTTGAACATAAAAATTTCGGGTGTAAACATCAAAAAATGAGTTTAATACAATGGTTTGAGACACAACTCAAGTCCCCTGGTCATGAAAATCATACCTAATGTAAGGCTTAATCTGTGTTGAAAAGGTAATGTTAATCTGTGTTGAAAAAGGCAAGGCTTAATCTGTGTTGAAACTTTCAATGGACCTATGATATTGAACTACCATTTGGCATCAAAAGACTTTTGAGTCTACAACCCTGAAACAAGTTCCCAGAATCTCTAGGAAAGCTTTCAAAAAGAGTTTGATCAGGTTCTTAATAACACCATTCTTTGATGGATCCTTGAATTAACTTCGCTGGGTTGGCTTTTTTAATACTTTCTTCTAATTGCCAAAGCCAAGATTTTTTAATATAACAGGTTAAAATGATATAATGTTTGTTGCCAACAATGATAGTAATTATGCTTTCCGTTTTGCGGATGGTTTGCAGACTGGTTTTCCAGCCCGTGTGGCTTTGGTCTTGGCACGGCGGTTATACGGCTTGTATAACTTGTTGTGTGTGGTAGCGCGGCTCTATAGTGTTTATTTTTTATGGCGCGGATCTGTTTTGTTACTTCGGATTTTTGGGTTGTGGCTGCCGTGCAGACCAAGACCCTGTTATGCACGGGTCGGTGTTTTCTTCGGTGATATTTTGATTGCCATGGCGGCGTATCCTCTGAGCAGAGGGGGTGACCTTGTAGACTCTTGGGTGGATGGAAAGGACGGTGGCAGCGACGAATTCGGGGGTTTGGTTGGTGGTGCTGTCAGTTTCGGACAGTGCGTTTTTTGGGATCCTTGGTGCAGGGGCTGAAACGATGAGATCCTTAATCCTGGTTTGTTTCAGGTTGTTTACCCTGGTTTTTTTTACTGTTTTTTTTGTGTGTTAGCCTACCTAGGCGGTTTGTATTGTTTACTCTTTTTTGATCTGTAAAGGGTTTCGGGGCCCCTTCAAGACTTGCTTTTACCTTAATCTAAAAAATGATAGTAATTATTTCTTTTTGAAAATTTATTTGACTTAAAGTTTGATGATTAGAAATAACAATACTTTTAACACATATTTGTTGTTTTATTACCATACTTATAAGTGTAGATAAATTATTATAAATATACATGTAATGTTTAGTGTGGATAAATTATTACAAATTATTAAAATTATCATACAAAGCTTGTTGTAACAAATACAAAGCAATACAAGATAACTCAAGAAAAACCAACTAGAACGAGATTTAAAATAATATTAGCAAGAAATAGTTTTAAATCTCAATCTAATAAGTTCTAATCAAACATAACAATAAGTATCACTAAGATTAATTATATTTTTAAAAGTAAAACAATACTTGAAAAAACATTTGAAAAAAATATTTTTGAATTATCTAAGTAATAGTTTTTAATGTCATTATACTATGTTCCAATCGAAGGGAACTATTAGTATCTCCATGATTAATAATTATTTTTGTAAAACCAATGTGAAGGAACTCTTATATATTCTAAGTTTGAGATTTACTTTATTTCATATCATTCAAGATCCATGCAATAAGCGACCTTGGCCATTGTATAAAATGAGTTTAAATTTTTAATGGACCCGTAGAGTCTTTAGAAGCCTCATTGAGACTAGTAGTGTGATCCAATGGGTTTGACACTATTGTGGCCATACTTGAGAACGGGCTGCCCATTCTTTTAATCATGTAAAATGTGTTAGGAATTAGCTTTTATATTAGCAGTTATATTCAATATTTAGCAAGAGGTAAACTGTATATTTGGTTGTTAGTAATTAGTTATTGGAATATTGCTATATAACAATATTACGATAATAGATGGGAATGTATTTGTTGAGATATATTGTTATGAGTTAGAACAATATATCGTATTTAGTGTTTTGCATAATCACAGGGATATTGGGTGAGATATCAGTGGAGAGATGTTCTCCATAAATATAGGAATATTGTTCTTATATAAATATGTATGTTTCGAATGATTAATTATCAGAGTGCAATATAATACAATGTGTTTAAAATATCTCTGTCGTTTGTGTATTGACTTATTTATTCCAATATGTTATTGTTTTAATCTTGCACAAACTTTGTATATTCCCATCAGTTGGTATCAGAGCGGGGGAATCTAGTTATGACAGTCAATAGAGGAATCCTTGTGCTCTTACGAGAGAAATTTAACAAAATTTAAGTTTTTAGTGTCGATCGTGTATGAAAAATTGTTACAACTCACTAGAACCCGAGAAGTTCCAAATAAAATTAGTTTTTGTTGTTGTAATGCTCAACCTACAATCGCGTGCATAGCCTTGCATTTATTTATTTGACATTGGTTATTTAATCAATTTTCAGAATGCCAATTAATGCCAACAATAAAGTTAAATGCATGGAGATTTCATCAGATTAGAGTGTATTTGGCAAAGGCATCAAAGCGTAATGATAGTTCATGCTTGGATTGATTTCTTTGTGTTCGTTTAGCTGTTTATCCTCAACAAAGATCATGGATATCTCCCCGTATGGCTCAGACATGTCCCTGCATCTGATCCATACAATGAGCAGGATTAAGGCAAAGTTTAATTGAAATTTCTATGTTGAGCCAGAAGCTAAGCTATTTGTTCTTGTCGTGCAGCTACGGATCTAACTTGGTCTATGAGCTTGTTTGCATTACTAAAACAACGTTTTGTGTGTTACTCAACGGTTTTGAAGTTTAGTCCATTAGCTTTTAATTTAGGTTATGTCGTTTTATTTTAAGTCTTTAGCTTTAAAGATTTAATTGTTTTTTATTTCATGAGTATAAGCATTAGATTGTGTTACATCTCTTTTCCAGTCTTTTTCTAAATATTGAAGAGGGTAGGGTGAGTTATTTATTAGTCACTTTTCATGATTTAAGAATATTTTATTATGAAAATGAAATCATTGAGTTCACAACTTGAGTATTTTTTTTTACTGTGTCAATATTATTTTATAGTTTATGATTTTAAAGAATTGATATTGTCAATATCAATATTAGAGTCAAGAGATAGATATATAAAAAAAGGAGGGGGTGGGGGGAGGTTGAAGTAGTTATGTATGTGTCGTATCAAAAGTTCTTAAAAATATTAAAAGAGTTTTATTAAAAGTGTCAAGTCATTAGTTTAGTAGTAGGGAGTATATTTATTTGATTTATGATAATAAATTTTGTATGTCATATAAGATATCATCAAATAAATTTGAAGTCATTATTTGTCAATGTCCATAAAAAGTCGTCAAAAAAAGAGTTAAGTCAAAAAATTCAAAGTGTTCATATATTGAAAAATTCAAAGTCGTTTACGCTTAAGTGTCATATGAGTCATAAAAAATTGTAAAATATAAAAATATTTATCTGATAAACGTATTTTTGCTTGTACGTGACGTCTGGATTGTGGAGAGGATTTCTCTTCGAAAAATTCATGCAACTGAGTTTCATCGACTTATTCGCTGAATAAACAACTTTAGATATTGGAAGATGGAGGAAACGAAGGCTGGAGGTTCCAAAACCTTTCGTCAGTTACCAACGATAGGGCCCATAATGTTTTTTGGTGATATTTTGTGTGGTGTGTTTTTATAGTTTCTACTGTGTGTTTTCAAAATAAGGACAAAAAAATATTCCTGTTCAAGATATGTAATTTGTGTATATAATTTCAAACATAATTCCCCGATGTAAAAATATATTGAAAGGACAAAAGCACCAATGTAACTCAGTTCATGGATCTTGAAAGGGTTTGTGGTAGAGATCCAGAAAATCACAAGAGGTGGATAGTAGAGAGAATGAAGTTTATGTTCATGTCAAGGTTTGTGGTGAACCTATAAAACCATGGGAGGAGTGAGGCTCTCTTTATATCAAGGTCGAGCTAAATAGGGCAGGGTACAAGGGATGAACATACTGCAAGTGAGAGTGTGAATGTTTTTACACCATATAAAAACTAAGGGGGCGGGGTGAGGGGGGGGGAATGTAAGGAATTAACTTTTACATTAGCAGTTACATTCAATATTTACCGAGAGGAAAATAGTATATTTGGTTGTTAGTAATTAGTTATTGGAATATTGTTATGTAACAATATTACGATAATAGATAGGAATATATTTGTTGAGATATATTGTTATGAGTTATAATAATATATCATATTTAGTGTTTTGCATAATCATAGGGATATTGGGTGAGATCTCAGAGGAGAGATATTCTCCATAAATATAGGAATAATGTTCCTATATAAATATGTATGTCCCGAATGATTAATTATCATAGTGCAATATAATACAATGTGTTTAAAATATCTTAGTCATTTGTGTATCGGCTTATTTATTCTAGTATGTTATTGCTTTAATCTTGGACAAACTCTGTATATTCCCATTAAAATGAAAGCTTAGGCTTGTAGAGGTATTTTCAATCAATATTTCAAATCACATTAACAAACCATTCATTTATTTCTCTATAATTTCACTTACTCAGTTTCATAATGACCATTGTTGAGAGAGATCCAATTTGCACGAAGCTACCATTCCACATGGCAAATTTGACACTGCCATATCTTATTTGTTGTTGAACTTTGAGGCTTCATTAATGAGTTTTTAAAAAAATTCCTCGCCCCAATAAATCAACCTTAAATTCTTGACATCACACCCTAATCTACTTAGGCAAATATCTTGAGTGGAGGCCACCATAAAACAAATATCCACTATGTGAACAATGTGCCCTATGGCCATTAGTAAACTACCATGTGTATTTTGGGTGGATCTCGTGAACTGACTTTTTACCCTGTGACTAGTGTTAGCCTAAGATGTGTGCCATGTTTCTCGCTTTTGACTGTTGTTTTGTTTAACTAATTTGTGAATATGTTGTGTTTTGTGAATATAACTGGTGGCCCATTCTATTTCTCAGGTAAAAGCACACGAACTTGTTGGATGTATAAAATTGATTACTTATTTCAATAGATCTATGTGAAACACAAAGTTGTGACCATTGTGCAAAATCAGTCAACCATGATCAATACAAGTCCATTGTGGGTCAATTTGTGATTAGTCACCATAAGGACAAGTGGAACTAGTTTTTGATGCTAGATAAGCCATGTTGCCACTAAGACAAAAAAGTGATAAAGGTTGGATTAAAAATCCAACATGTCCACAATTTATAAAAGAGAAAGTGAAAGAGAACTTCATGGAAAATATATTCCATGATCCTGCCACATGGAAGGATATGAATCACACTTGTTGCAACTCCAAGGAAATAAAACCACAATGAGTGTCGTCTGTGCAAAGAACACAATGTTAAAATAACATACATATAACTTAGCAGTTTGGATATATTTTCTCAAATAAATTCATGTAATATTTAGTTGATCAAAATTACCATACTTATAATTGTGGACATATTAACTTTTTTTATACCATACATATAAGTGTGTGCAAATCACCACAAACAATTTTATTATTATTATAAATATATTAAGTGTGAAAATATTATTGTAAATAATTGATTTATTGAATATTTCATGCAATCTATTTACAACTTATCTTACATCAACATGTTCCATACAAAACAAAACCAACCATAAATCATGTAGTAAATAATTGTCTTTAGAGAAATAATTAATGTCTTTTCAATGATATACTTACCTTTATTGTTACAACTCACGAGACTCATCAATTAACACTCTATCAATAAAATTTTATAGTCATTTGCTATGTTTCAAAACTAACTCCAATTTTTTGATTAATATTACAAGATTTCCAAAACCTTTATAATCAACACATAGAATTGATTCACAGTTTTTTTGAGCATATACAAACTCAAATATATTTCGTTTCAATATTGTTTCTTGAAGCAACAAATTCATTAAGTCATTTACATCATTAGATTTATCTGAAGTTCATATCCCAAATTTGAATATACATAAACCCTTGTGCAAAAACTCTATTACAATTGTTTGGAGGAAGTGGTATTTATTTTAAAGCTCTATAGCTCATATTATGTTCAACTTCTTTGCAACAATTTTTTATATAAACTGTATGAACCAAAACACCATTCAAGTTGAACACATTCAACGTTGATTATTGCTCTTTGTAATCCAAAAATAATAAAATATTTTAATACAAATAAAACTAAATCGGACTCACTAAGATCAATTTCATCTAAATGATGAAATTCCATCTAAATATGCAATAGAAATATCATCTAAACTATCAATTGTAAATGCAAGAGTAATTTAAATTAAATATAATGTTTACCCAAAGTCACTTGTTTATATAACTTACTGTAACAAATACAAATCAACAAAAGTTTGTAGTAAGTACAATTGAAGCTAGACAAGATAACTCAATGAGAGTCACTTATTTATATAGTTCGTGTTAATGATAAAAATTGTTACATCAACGAATCAACCTTTTCGTCTATCGTGAAAATCAAGATGGAATCAAACTAGATTAATTGTAAGGGGTCCAAAAAATAAAAATTAGCTTAAGATGCATTAGAGGGATTTTTAATAATTTTGATAATAAGTCAACACATCAAACATTGAATTATGCATCATTATATTTTAGAAATAAGATACTTCTTTAATCCTAAAATCAGAATCAAATTAAAAAGATGTAATTTAACCTATTCAATAGAGTAATGTCTATGGAAGAGACAATATCTCGAAGGAAAGATCATTGATTTATATCATATTATTTATTAATCTCTTTTCATCAATTCCTTAATGCCACAAAAATTGAAACAAATAAAGTAAAAATAACCTAAAAAACGAAAAGACAAATAAGAAAAATGAAGACTAAAGTCGAACAAGAAAACATAAATAAAAACTATCATACTAACAAATACTATAAACTAATATAGTATAAAAAGAAAACTAAGTAGAACTTATTCTAATACATACAATGATAACAAAAGTAAGAAGGTAAAACACAATTAATGAAACTGTGAATGATCTATAACAAATTAATCTATAAAAGAAATTAATTTAATAAAAAAAATCTAAAAAAAAAGAGCAAATTAATTAAATCTACCAACTAAGAAATAAAGTCTAGAATAAAAGTAATGAAATAAAAAAAACTAACTATTAATTGAAATAAATTTGAAACCTACAACTATTGTTGAAGTAAGTCAAAAAAATAAAGAAACAATTTAAGAAATGAAAAACTAACGCTAAAAGGAGGATAGAAATAATAAACTAAAAGTTTTAAGGAAGAATAAATTTGATTATAACTTAAGATTAAATAGGAAAATACACAAAAAATTAAGATTGAAATAGAAAGATAAAATGGATCAGACTAGTTACAATAAATCTAAGATCAATACTAATCTAAAATAGAAATAAAATTAATCTAAAACAACAAAGAAGATGGAAAAAAACTATGAGTCTTAAAGCAAGAGTAATCTTAAATGAGTAAAATAAGATTATATTGAGATGTAAAATGATTCTGATTAAAACATAGTCTTCATCAAAAATCAAATTACAATCAAAAGATCAATAAGTTATCATAAATTGCGGCATGTATTTATCATTATTCAGGTTAAGTACAAGGAGTTATACACATATAATTACATATCTGTAATCATCAAATGATATTAACGCTTGATAATCTTCAGATAATCAATTATGAATAATTCAATAAAATTAGATATATTTGCGTTACTCAAGCAAATTACTTCACTATTAGAGAATATATTATTTGGTCCATCTATAAATAATTGTTCAATCTTAGAGATGATTATGAAGAAAAGAAAAGAATGACGAAAAAAGTTTATACTTAGAAGAGCTATTGATACATGTATGTTTCTCCTTTTGTTATGTGTCTTAAATATCTTTATAAAGTAATCTTCATTTAAGATAGTTAGAAATAAGTTACAACTAACTTTTAGTTAATTATAGTTAAAGTTAATTGACTTTGAAATTCAATTTGTTTACTTAATAATTTATAAATCCATAACTTAACTTTATAATTGTAGACTTTAGTGAGTACAAGAGATTAAATAAATAAAAGTACACTAAAATTACAAATTATAATAATGTGTTATTGTATTTGAAGACAAAAATGTTATGACAATTTTAATCAAAATGCTTGTTAATGATCCACCCTACTTAACCCTAAAATAGAATCTACATTGGTGTTATCTAGATTGATTAAAGGGGTATATAGAAATGAAATGGCACAAGAATGATAATCAGATTTATAGTAGGACAATAATGCTAAACTCAGATATAAGCATGCACTAAATTTATTATGTTGAGATAGTTTAAATATAGAAAGTACAACTATATCAGATATAGAAATCACAAAGAAATAAATTACTCAGTTTGTTATGATGCTAATGTAGTTCTGGATCTTGAACATACTAAAAGTAAGCATGAAGGAGATTATGGAACAATTGTTAAATTTTAGATTTGACACCTTTGGCTCTTTGGATAGTAACATCAACCTGGAATGGTTGTGTCAATGCTACTATCTAGTTTTGATGCTAATATTTTGTATGGAATATCTGTTGAAATATGATGTGATCATATGAATGCTTCTGGGTTTTACTTCACCTTCACTCTAGTGCATTAAGATCTAGGTCATGGACTATCACTCATTGTGAAATGGAAAAACTCTAGCTTTTCATCTTAAATGTGATCTTGAGAAAAAATGGGTCAGTGGGCACATGATGTCAAGTTGACTTCAATGACCCCTTTGTCAAAGGACACTGCCTACACAACCAACATTGGTGTAGGATATTTTTTTCTTACCATGTAGCTTGCTTAGTTGTGTTTGTATATTTGGAAAGTTTATCCCACACGCATTAGGATGTTGGATCCTTGTCTTGCTTCTACTTATTTAGGGGAAATTAGTCCCACATGCATGATATTGTTAGGATTCTCCTAACTTTCACCTATATGTAAATCTCTTTATAATATTTACTCATATAACATTCAGAGTCTTTTGGATTGTATTGTGCTACTTAGGTAGGAGCTATGTAAGTTGTGAGTGATAGAGATGTGAGCTTAGTGAGCTGTAAGATTCAAGAATTTGTATTTAATCTATCTCCATTTCTGAATACATTTATTACAGTTTTTTACTTATTACTTGATTTTTAAGATTCAATAGATTTGTGTGTTCAATCTTCCCTTCATCAGTCTTGGACATCCATTCTTGGATGAATCTTACACAGTATCAGAGCTCTAGGAGATGGCAAAAAATCACTTTTCAATTTTGATGTTTAATTTTGAAATCAAGAGTAGATATTCTATTTTTCATTCTCCATCTATTAGTGACAGGTACTCATCAGATCTATGTGTTCATTTATGACCTTTCATCCTCTAACAACACTAATAATGACATTGACATGAATTGATTTTAGATTGGTTTTTTGGTGAGGATTGCATACAATTTATTTAAAAAATTTTAAGCTTCAGATCGACCTTATTAGTAAATATTCATGACCCAACTTGCATTACATTAAGTCGAGAATCCTTATTTTTTGGATTCAACGATTTTCTACGGTTTGAAAGGCTGAGATATTCTTATGGTTCTAGCAAGAAATGAGCCTAATTTTCTCCTGTGGTAGAGTTAGCTATTGGATTTCACCAGACATAGACATCCTCTCACTGAGCTCCAACCTTAGCTTGTCATCCAATATGCCCATGAAAATGTTGTTCTATTCAGGTCAACTCCCCACCTTGGTGTCACCGTTCAAACCTGCACCTAGCCATGATCTTCTCTGGTATTCTTCTGATCCTGATCTCCTTTGCCATCCACTTCAAATGTATTGCCACCTATTCAAGCCGTATATGCTTTGCTTTAGACACAAAATTACTTTCATTTTAAATACATGTTTTTTTTCTATTTCTTAGTGGTTGAAATGGTAGTTTCAAGGTTTTGAAAGTTGATTTTAAAAAAGGGGACAACCTTATATTATTTAATATCAATGTGTTATTGATATTAAATTTTTAATAAAAAAGGCACATGATAAAGCTTTGGGAGACGTGAGTATTTAATATAGGGGACATTCTTTGGATAACATGATGAGGGGTTGACATTTGTTCCATGGTGGGTTATAACGATGTAAATTATTTTTTGTTTGTTTTTTATTAAAAACAATATATTGTATTTTTTTTAAATTAAAAAAACAATATCTTGTATATATTTTTAGTTATTTTTTTATATAAAAATAATCTTTGTAAAATTTATTAGGAGATATAAGGAGATTATAAAAGGTATTTAATTGTCACATTCCCTATTTTGTTTGATGAAGAATGGAGGGTGAGGCCCAATTTGGCAGGTGGCCAAACCCCCTCATAAACAAACAATCTTTCTTCTTCCTTCTTGCTCACATTGATCACTTGATCTTCTTGGAGGTCATCATTTACACAATGGAGGTAGACTTCGTTAGGGTGATGGGGCTTGTTATCAAGCAAAGTTAGTCTCCTTTTCTCTTTCTTAAGGGTGAGTTTTTCTTATGAGTTTTTTCCTTTTCTCTACTTTATGAGAGTTTCTATGTACTTGGGTACCTCATCATAACTCATTGTTGGGACCCAATTCTTCTACCCACCTAAGTTAGGCTTAAGGATGAGGGTGTTGGTGTAGAATATTTCTTTTCATACCATTTAGCTTGCTTAGTTGTGTTTGTACATTTGAGAAATTCATCCCACATGTATTGGTATGTTGTCTCCTTACCTTGCTTCCACCTATTTAGGGGAAGTTAGTTCCACATGCATGGTATTTTTGGGATTTTTCTCACTTCCACCTATATGTACATCCCTTTATAAGATTTACTCATATGGAATATTTAGAGTCTTCTAAATTATATTGTGCTACTTAGTTAAGATATGTGTAAGCTTCGAGCGATAGAGTTATGATCTTAGTGAGCTATAATCTTCGAGTCTTTGAATGTAATATATATCCATTTCTAAATACATCTATTACAATTTTTTGCTCATTACTTGATTTCTAAGCTTCAACAGATTTGTGTGTTTGATCTTCCCTTCATTGGTCTTGGATACCCATTCTTGGATGAATATTACACCAATACTTCGAAGAGGGTCTCAGGATAATGTAGTTATGACCTACATATTGTCTTATATGTGAATCATAAAATCTATGCAAAATAAGTACAATAGTGACCTAACTTGTAACTTAGAAAATCAGGGTCTTGGGATACTCTTTTAGTACTTCAGACCTATAGATGTGCAATCCCTATGATTTTTATGTAAATAGGAATAAATAGGAAAATTTTATTCAATTAAATTCTCTTTAAATACTCTTTAGTCTTTTTACTGGGTGTATCTAGGTGAGGAACGAATGACGATTGATCTTGTATTTATATAAATCATTTTGGAGTAATAACTCACATTAAAACATTTAAGCTGACCATTATGATAATTTTTATTTATAAATTAGATGACTTTAGGGAAATGGACACTTGTGTTGGGATAGAACAATAATGTCGATGTTACTGTCTATCCTAGACGTTAGTGTCCAAGGAGCAGAAGAGCAGGCATAGGTTCTAAACTTGCAGAGATGGAAGATAAGTACATTTTAAGAATTTTAGAAAAGATAGAAGACTTAGGTCATCAATATAATATTAGTCTAACTAAGAGATATAGACTAAGGGACTCACATACAGAGCAAATATGAGATTTGTAAAAGCAAGAAAGGTAAATAAATGAGAGGAAAAGCTAAGGTCTAAGTTTTCTAAGTGTACAAGATCAACATGCTATATAATCATAAAATATCATCTACATTTGTCCATCATTTAATCTAATAATGAAATTACTAATTTAAAAGAAAGGAATGCATATTAGGGTGTGTATGCATTCCTTATCTTTGCATATGCCCAACTTGAGTGTTTTGCTGGTGAATGACCTGCAACCAAGATCATGTTACAATATAAAATCAATGCATATAATTTGGGTTAAAATTACTTGAAATAGATTGAAATTGAAATAAAAAGGTTTATTAGTACATCTGTGTGTCGATATAACTGCCTTACCTATTGGTAAGTTATTTTAAAAAATATGTATCATTGTAAGGATCTGAAACCGAGATTAGGATAAATATAGATAAATATTTAATGTGCATATATTTAAGGAGAGAGAGAGAGAGGTACATTCCCCCAACTTTGGAGTAAAAGTGAGTTGCCACCTGGGAGTTGAGATTAACTAAAATGTGAAACCTAATGATACTTATAATCTAGTGAGGTTGAATGATAAATTTCAACCTAAAAACTTGACAAGATTAAGCGATTTGATCTCTTCAACCATACCAAAAAATGAACCAACTATTGTAGTAGATTGGATTAATAAAATTCATAAAATTTTATAGGGTATCAATATGAAAAAATATGTGATATGGTAATAGTTTATAAAAGAGTTTTGGAATCTGAAATTGATTTGGATTTTGTAACATTAGGCACAAGTTGCATAGTATATGCACCTTAGATATATCTCATACTGAAATTGTGTATAATAATAGTACCAATGTATATAATTATGTGACAACTATGAATATGAATCATATAATTGTGTGCTTTGGCCAATTTATATAACTATGTAAATGTGGAGAACATGCTTCCAAATCATGGCCCCATTATATATGAATAAGTCTAAAAGCTAATATAAGTAACAATGTGGAGGACATATTTCCAAAACATTCCCCCACTATGATTTGGAGTTGTTGGATACTAAATAGGTATAGATAACATGCTTCTAAAGCATGCCCCCATACAATCTAAGAATTGTGAATGTGTGGAATCCATTTCCATATGACATGCCCCCATTGAATATAAAAACTGATATAATTACCGTATACTAAATAAGTATGGAGAACATATCTCCAAATCATGCCCCCATTGAATCTATAAATTGTACCAAGTGTAGAGAACATGCCTCTATGACATGCCCCCATTAATATTCCCCCTTTCAGGTGAGAGAAAAATAGGAATTGGTAGTTACCTCACCTCAAAAGGATAAGACAACTATATAATCTGTGAATATAACAATGTAGCATATAGAAAGAACATGTTTAGGTAGATGTATCATTGAAGTGCATATAATCTATGTGATCACATGTAGACCTAATATGCATGCTAAAGAACATGAATATATATATATATATATATATATATATATATATATATATATATATATATATATATATATATATATATATATATATATATATATATATAGTAATAATACAAACTCAATAAGTAAACACACACACACAATAGCACTCAAAAGTAAGTTAAAATACAATGGTTCAAGGAGACTACAAATAAAGGGCATGTTCAAATGCCGCACAATTGAAGGGACATGACTCAGTCAAATGCACATAAAGGTAAGGGTAACATATTCAAATGTCCATCTAATAAATAATGACATATATAAATGTCAATGAAAACCTACATAGGCATGGTGGATGCAAGCAAATGAGTATATTCAAATGATCAAACAAAGAATACAAGACACTCAAGGAAGTGTATAAAGTAAAGCATAAGCAACTAATATGAACATGTCAATGTATCCCATGGATCAAATGTGTTAGGAAAAGTATGTCAAGTGTATAACATATCAAATACCCTGTGTAAGATATAATCATGGATAATAGGCATGTGTATGTACATATGTAAGCTCAAACCTGATAATGTAAAATGATCATCAAATCATATAACCTATGTGTATCAAGACCAAAGAAGTGGATGCCCCCAATGTCCATATGGCATGAGTAGAGGGAAATCCCAACATCTAAAATTTGAATGTATCATGTATCTATGTATGCCTATATCACACTCAAGTAGAAGTGTGACACATGTATGTATGTAAGAGTAACTGAGTATGTCGTCCCTTTGTATGGAAGTAACACATGGATGCTAAGGAGCCAATATAACATGTAAGTATCAAAAGTGTTTTTGGATTTTTGAATGTTTTTGATTTTTTTGGTATTTTTATAATTTTTTAAGAAGAAAGATCATGATGTCATCCAATGGATGGCCATAGATATCTCCCCATCTTGAATCTAATGTGATACCTGGGTTATGCTGTTGATGAGTATGTATAGGTGTAATACCTATCACTATAGTAACAGTGGTGCTCTACGTATATAAAATAGGACTCTATGGTCATGAAGCAAAGTTAGCATAATAGAGTTAGGTGTTTTTGGAACCCATTGTTGAGTGTTGTGTGGTTTCTTTGGCATAGTAGTAATATGTGCATTTTTAGATGATCTAGATATTTGATCATGACCTGTAGTAGAAGATGGGGATTTTATGGAATCCACTATATATCTTTGATGTAATGGTATCTCAAGTACTGGCTACCTAGTAAAGGGGATCGCTTGTTACTTACCCTTTTGCTATGAATTAGCCTTAGTAGGCTTGATGGCTAGTTTTTTGGGTATAATTTTTTTTGTTCAAGAGGATGCTCATATGGAATTCTAGAAATTATAATTACCCAATTGGAATGAATGTATTTAACACATCCAAGCAATGTATAAGGTATTGGTCAAAGAGTGTGTATCCAAGGTCTTCCTAATAACATATCAAAGATGCTTTTGGAAGGGATAATTGAGAAAGTAATAACCACATGTGTGGGACCAACCTATAGTAGTAGGTCAATCTCAACAAGAACCTTCTGAGAGGTCCCATTGAATTCTCTAATTGATCTGGTAGATGGGTGTAAATCATGATGAGTATAACCCATGTGTGTATGTAATGTCATGGTGCAAGTATTTTCACTTGTACCATTATCAATCATAACAATATGTATGAGGTGTTTATCAAGGTATGCTTGAATGAATAGAGAATTAAGATTAGAGTCATCATCATTAATTTCACTATCATCAAAAGTAATAGAGGGTCTCTAAACTATATGAGGTATATGTCACATGTAAGTACCAATAACTCCACCTAGTGGGTGTCCATAATGTAATGGAGGAGGATGTGCATTATATGCCATTTGGACTTCTAGATCCTTCTTAGAATGGTATTGTAAAGGATTATTAAATATTTTCTATTTATGGCGATCACCAAGTTGTGAACTTGATTCTTTTGGAAGATCCTAAAATATAAGTTTTTTTTGAAATCGATAAGATCTTGGATCTTGTGTTTCAAGGTAAAACATCTGCTTGTAGAATGTCTTGGTCCTTGATGATAATCACAATAAATATTCACATCATATCTTTTGGCTAGAGGTTGACTCATATCATCCTTGATAAGATGAGGGAGAGATATAA
This sequence comes from Torreya grandis, assembly GCA_037957365.1. Classification (NCBI taxonomy): domain Eukaryota; kingdom Viridiplantae; phylum Streptophyta; class Pinopsida; order Cupressales; family Taxaceae; genus Torreya; species Torreya grandis. The sequence continues at coordinate 1,224,154 of JARHVA010001128.1, forward strand.
GTTGACACTCTAGTAACCATGAGAGTAATGAAGATGAGGATTTAGTTAAATGTGTAAATTATCTCCTTGGTGCATTAGATAGGACAAGCTGATTAGGCTAATATGAAACTATGTTAATTGTGGTAGTTGTTTTATTTTTAGGCTCATGAGGTTTTACCTTATAACTTGGTTTAATTTTAAATTTGGTACTAGATGTAGATGCATCTAGTGTGTTTGCAACATACTTGAGCTTATTCAATGACATAAGCTTCATTTCATGGTTCTGTACAACATGACATAAGTTATTGATAGATTTGAATTTATTAAAACCAATGGAATCATGTAAAGGAGTGAGAAAAATTTACTTTAATATATTTTTAAACTCTTTTTTTGCTATATGATAGGTAATTTTGGCTAGTATTGAACTATATCTCAAGACATATTCAATAATAAGTTAATTGGTTCCTTGTTTGATTTTGACAATTTGGGCATAGGAAACCTTTTCAAAAATGTTAATGGAAAAGTGTGCTAATAAATGGTATATAAGAGGTTTGAATGATTTGACATATTGGAGAGGTAAATCATAGAACCACCTCAAGACATAGTCCTTGAGGCTTCTTGAAAATAATTTGGTCAAAAGTTTATCATTGAAAGCATAGTCAAAACATGCTACATAAAATGTTCAAAGATGTTATTCAGGATCACCCTTGACATAAAAAAAAGTGAACTTAAGTGTAATAAATCCAACTGGAAAAGGATGCAAATATATTTCAATAGCAAGAGGGTTATGCAACACATCTTGAAAATCTATAGTATGAGGGGATTTTAAAGCTTTTTCTTCAATGTTTGTATTCTTGTCTTCCATGGTTTTTATAACTTGAAGGACTGATGGAACTGTAGGCCTAGTGGGATTTAGATTAGGAAGTTGAGTAGTCACCAAAGGGGATGAAAACATGTTTTGAGTAGTAATAGGCATTAAAACTTGTATTTGTGTTAAAATAATGGGTAATTCCATGATAAATGTATCAATAGTTATTTGAAGGAACAAAGGTTTAAACACATAATATATGCCCCACTATATTTATTTAATTATAATATGTTCAAGAGGAGGATGTGGAATCTATATTGGTGTTATCTATATTGATTAAAAGGGTATATACAAATTGTATAAGAGTGATAATCATATATATAGCAGGTCAATTAGATGCTAAACTTAGATATAAGCATACACTAAATTTATTATGCTGAGATAGTGTAAATATGGAAAGTATAACTATGTTAGATATAGAAATGATAAAGAAGTGAAGTAATTAGCTTGTTTTGATGCTAATATAGTTCTAAATTTGGAGCAGGCTAAAATTAGGTAGGTAGGAGATTGTGGAACAATCATGAAAATATAGATTTGACACCTCTAGATCTCTAGACAATAACGTCAGCCTAGAATAGTTTCATCGATGCTACTATCTAGGTTCGATGCTAGTGTCATGTATAGAATATATATTAAAATAGGATGTGACTACCTAGAGTCTTCTTGGTTTTGCTTCACCTTCATTTTGGTGCATTCAGATCTTGGTCATAGACTGTCACTCCTTGTGTAATGTCAAAACACAAGCTTTTCATCTTTAATGTGATCTTAGGGAAAAATACGTTAGTGAGCACATGGTGTCAAACTGACCCAATGAACCCTCTATCAAAGGACATTATCTACATAGACAATAATCTAAATAGGGCCTCAAACTGATGTAGTTCTCTCCTATGTGGTAGTTTGTATGTGAATCGTACAATATGTATAAAGTAAGTATGATATTGAACTAGCTTGTAACTTGGTAAATGGGCTCTTGAGCTACTCCTTCAATATTTTAGACTTGTAAATGTGTAGTCCTTATGATTGGTATGAAAATAGGAATAAATAGGGAAATTTTTTTCAATTTGATGCTCTTTAGTATTTTTTTTGGGTTTATTTAGGTAAGGAATGAATGAGGGTTGATCTTATATTTATATCAATCCCTTTGGAGTAATAACTTGTATTCAAGCACTTAGGACAACTATTAGGATATATTTCATTTATAAATTATATGACTTTAGGGCACTAGACACTTACATCAGGATAGGACAATAATGTCGATGCTACTCTCTGTCCCAAACATTAGTGTCTAGGGACCATTGGAAAAAGTACAGGTTCTAAAATTATAGAGATGGAAGATAAGTATATTTTAAGCATTCTAGGAAAGAAGATTTGGGTCATCAATATAAGACTGGTCAGGGTAAGAGATATAGGTCAAGGGACATAAATATAGATCAGATATGAGACTTGTAGAAGTGGAAAATATAAATAACGGAGAGAAACAACAAGGTCTGATTTTTCCAAGTGTACAAGATTGAGGTACTATATAATAAAAAAATATCATTTACACCTCCAAGTGTCAATTCAATATCAACCATAATCAACCATATTCATAACTGTGATGTATGTACATTCAACATTCTAGCTAGAGTAACAAAACATTGATAACTAAACACTACCTTACATGCCTTACCAATGAAAACTAAATTAACCAAACTTGAGAAATTATTGGATTATAATGAAAAAATTATATGAATATCAAACATTTTTTGCACAATTGTCAAAACTTATACAATGATCAATTCTTATTAGAACTTGTCAAACTGTTTTATGAAAACTGAAGAGAACCCATTCAATGACATTACGAACACAATATTTACTTAAATGAACTAAATTATGCTATGTATTCACTTGATTAATGTTACAAATAATATATACTATTCAAAGTAGTAATATTTAAAATTCACATATACATAGAAAATGATAATTCAAATGAATAGAAATAAGTTGGCTCCTACCAATAATTTTAAACTCTATGACTAATGTCATCATATGACATAACTTAACATGTCATGACTTTCATAAAAATAAACGGGGGTAATAAAAATAGGCATAAAAACTTTTTGCAATAAATGCAAATTAATACAAGATAAATTAATCAAATTCACTTGTTTATATAACTTACTTTGATAAATTCAAAGCAACTCAATCAAAGTCACTAATGGTTTGTTTGTATGTTTCCAAAAAGTGACACATATTTGGGTGCGGTCTCACATGCTCTAACCATGTACATAAGTGTGTGAATAATTTTCTACTAGAATGCCATGTGCTATCAAATTTTTAGTTGGAAGGAAATCCAAACCAGATGGCATCTTGTGTGTTGTGAACAAAGTATTTTTGCATCATCTATGAACAATATGTTTTATGTTTCATACATGTGTGTGTACTTGTCTAGAACTAGTTCCATGTTTTATTATGTATATTAGAATAATTTTTTTTTTAATATAAAAAATTTATCAAATTTTTTGCATTGGGATATCCCCAAAGTAAAAAGAAATTTGACATTTCTCAATCAATCGAATTGGTGAATGAAATATCTAAGTACTCTTGAATGTAGATAAGTAAACCATAACTCAATATCAAAATATTTTTTTGACAAACTTCAACAAATCAAGACTAAATGCATGAAATATGTATCTATAACATGAATATGAAAAATTAGGTTATTTGGTTGACAATCTAAATTTGGTAATCCATGGAACTCTAAACAACAATCCTTCTACTCCCAATACTAGTAACTTCCTTCTAAATCGAATGAGATCTAAAAATATGAGAGAAATAAATTATTTTTAATCTCATAGTAGCAATAAATATTTCTAAGAATAGTTATTTATTTTAATAGTAAAATAAAATTGTAATGAATGTTTATACAAAATATTTTAAATCGGTCAAGTAATAGGTTATAATATACACTTTGAATGAACATTTAAGTGTATACAAGATTAATTATTTTTTTAGCTATGAAAAACAAATTGGAATGAACATTTATACATTTTGAATGAACATTTATACATTTTGAATGAACATTTATATAATATATTTTAAAATTAGACAAGTAATAGTTATTACCATCATTATAGTATGGTCCATTCAAACATAACAATTATTAACTTCTTGTTTTATATAAGATATTTTTAAATAAGACAAATAATATTTTGTACTATACACTTTGAATGAAGATTTATTGAAGTTTTATTTTATCATAGTTTCGATTAATGCATCACTAATTAAGATATAAACTTGAATTCAATCAAGATTTTAAAATATGACAATCAAGCATGAATTTACATGTAAACTATTGAAATATATTTGAAAAGTGGAAGTGATAAATATGGAAAGTAATAAAGAGATCAAGATACTTAGCTTTTCTAATTTGTAGATTATCTGTGATTGACATTTGAAGTGGGAAAGGGCTTGAAGCATACTTGTGAATCATTCACATTCAGATCAGATTGCTTGTGCACATATGGTCACTAACACCAAGTTGGGACATAAATGTAGACACTTGAAACTGAGGCTAACATTATTATCATGAGATGATTTGGATCTCTTTGGCTTACAACCAACTTCACCTACTTGTGATGTCTTAGTGTGTACAATATTGATCCCTGACAATGTGCATAACTCTAAAAAATAGTCTCATTCTCCTTGAAATCCTAATTCTATTTGTGAGGGATAAAAATCCATTTAATTTTGAGAAGTGTAATGGTTTGAGCTAACCCAAATCACCCCCATTGATGATTGACGACTGCTTACATGTCTAATACTATGAAGTGGGAAGTCAAGGCATACCTAACTCTTTCTCTTAATTTGAATGTGTAATTATGATATTTGGTTACATGAATGTACCTAAAAATTAGGTTTCAATACTTAATAATATTTGCTCTTGACTTGGCTTGGTGTGCTTTAGACTTGGTTGACAACTGTTCCTAGTGATTGATTTGAAAATTTGAAAGAATAAGATATATTTTATCAATGGATAATAATGTATAAATGATTGATATACAAGTGCCAAGTGAGTACTAAGTGTGGGTTTTATTTGTATATATATGAGTCCATTTGGGTATTTTCTCATGCCACCAATATGCTAGGAAAATGTGGCAAACCATAGGAATTATTTAATTTTACAAACTAACCATTGTTGAGAAAGGGTCACTAACATCACCTTTAGGTCATTTTTGTTGATGAAACTGTTTAAACTTGACATTAGTGTCAAGGAGATATAAATGTGGATTTGATGGTATGGAGATATTTGAGTAAGATATTAGTTGGTTTGTTACAGACTAAGAGGTTATTTTAGGTGATTAAAAAAATGGAAGGGTCAGACTCATATCAAGTATTTGGATGTGAGATAATGGTGAATACGAGAAATATATGTGCATATAAGTCATGTATGGTGAAGGCAGGTCAAAATTGAAATTTTGAAATGCTTAATATCATATTTTAGTATCTAAAAAAGTATGATTTTATTCTAGTATTAAAATGTAATAAAACATTAGAGTAAGTGGATAAAGTATACCTGAGTGTATGCAACACACTTTGTCTTTGGGAGATGGATACACATGTAAAAATTTTCTTCATGAAAACTTGCAATGAAAATGTAGTAATTAATGTTCATATATGGAATCTAAAATTGAAAAATTTATAAGATAAATGAAGGAGTACACTTGTATGTGAGCTAAGCATGTTGCCTTATAACTTGTTTGAGATGATGCTTCCTTGTTCATGCATTGGAAAATTTTGCTTCCTTGATAAAGCACATGGAGAGTTGGGATGAATGTGCCCCAAAATTATGAAACTAGGAAATCCCTTAGACTAAGAAGATAAATTCCCCAACCCTCATGAATGGAGATTAGTACTAATATCATTGAGCGTCATTAAACCTCAACTACACTAGATCAAATAAATGATCTTGAATATCATGATGGTAATGTGGAAACCATATAATGCGTTCACTATGGATAATTTCATGGTTATTGAGTGATACTAAAATTTAATGTACTTTACCTTAAAATCATGAATCAACTAATGCATACAAACTTATAAATTCAAGTTTGATCACTACCTGGTGCCATTGAATTGTATTTTGAAAATAAACAACTATAATAGTTATAATGCAAAAGATGTAAATGTGCATGAAGTATCATGCCTCATTGAAACTATGCCAACTATAAATTTTCATAATGTATAGGTGCATGAACAAGCATCATGCCCCACTAGATTTGTACCAAATAATTTAGCATGCTATGCATCTATTTTTTAAAATATGGGAACTTGTAACTCAACTATAGCTGTATGTGAAAATATGTAATTTCTATCCATTTAAATTGTGTGCATCTGCATGGCATATACACTCGAGTGTATTTGAACTTGTAATTTATAACTCATGTATCTATAGAGTGAGTGCACACATATGGAAAATGCCTCTAAATATTTTACCAATGTGTAAATATCTATCACATTTATGAACCACTATGAATCTTATAAATATGTATTTTATATACAAAATATATTTTTATATTCATGGGGCTTGTGTCTATATGATAAGCCTGCTAATATGCCCCTATTTGAGGTGAGATATGTAGCCTATAAGTTATTCATCTCACAATAAATGTTAACTGTATCATATCATGTATACAAATGTAATCATGTATAATCATGTCAACATGTGGAGAATATGTCATCATAGCAATGTATATGTCATCGAGGCATGTATGCAACATTTTTAATGTAGGGCATATAAGTGTCATGTCAAGATCAATGTATATATTAGGAACACAATATTAACCATTTTTGATATAAGAACTCAATAAGTCTACTTAGTAAAGAGGTGCATAATATAAATCATTTAACCACACACAAAGGGGTGGTGCATGATATGTATCAAGACACCTACAAAATCAAAAATATCAATGAGATCAATAAGCATAACAAACTCAACAAACAATCCTAAATTATTCCACTAATTAACATACATTTTCACACATAAGGCCTAGGGACACATACAAGGGACATAAGGATTTAATAATAAATAAGGCCAAGGGCCACATATAAAGGACACAAAGATGTATTAATAAATAAGGCCCATGGGCCATAATCAAGGGACATAAAGATGTCATAAATAAGAGACAAATGAATGTCATACAAAAAGGACTAAGGGAACACAATATGAAAGTAGTGAATAACATATCATGCAAGAGTGATAATATAAATGAAGCATATAACAAGTGAAAAATAGTTTAAAACATTCATATATTTTGGTATCATAGCATAATAAAGTAGCATATCCATGTATCATTGTGTAAAATATGAGTAACTAGAAAGACACATGAAAGCAATCTATGTATCTCATCATGGTAAAACATCATAAAAATATATAACATATGATAATATGACCTTTGGAATAAGATGGACCCAACATTGGCATGGCCATTGGATAAGAAGAGTCTAACATCTATGTGTCCATGTATGATTTGTATGTCTTGCATCACACTCATATATCGTGAAATGCATTTGTGTTTTAAAAAAATATGCCATCCATAAAACATGTGATAAATGACATATGTAAATAGTGTAATTTAGTAATCATGTGTAAACACCCTAATTTGGTCAAGCAACCACAAGTACTATGTCTTTTGTTACTCTTTCACACAAGGGTCTTAGTGATGGTTATAGTCCTTATTCACATGGTCATCTTGAGTATTTTTGATTTTTTTGTGTCTTCTTTTACCTATTTTTGACACCCCCAATAGTCACAAGTCACTTTTTACCAGTCCTAGGGCCCCCTGGCCTACAATCCCTAATTTTTGCTTTCTTATAAGCCTTAGTACATTAACACCACTTTAATGATAGTAGTTCCACATGGTGCTAGTTTACACTTGTGGATTCAATGTTCAATGGGACCTTTCACCCATGTTTGAATCCTAACCCTTTTATGACCCTTCTCTTATGTTTTTTATATATTTTTCATGACTTGTCAACCAATGAATAAGGTATTATATTTAAAACAAAGATACTCCTATATAAAGAGCCTCACAAGGCTTTTTACATCTAACACTTACTCTTTTGGCACTTATTTGCATAAAATCAACCAAGAGTATAACTCAAATACTCTGCATACTACTCATCTTTCACACCTAGACTTTTACATGCTTGATCAAAGAAAATTCATTTTAACATACCATGCAAGTTGATGGTGCACGTTCCCTAAGGGAGAACTACATGAGATATGAGACCCCTAGCATTGGGTTTAATGTAGCTAGTGGATAGGACAACATGGGTTCTAATTTACATGATTATAACATCCCACGACCTAATTTTTTATTTTATTTTGCATTTGATTAGTTCATTATTTCATGTGTGGATGTATTCATTAGGGTTTTGGAGAAAATTCAACCAAAATAGTGACATAGATGAGCCCCACACAACATAAAATCACCTACAAGAGCTTAATGAACTCCCATAACTTCTTTGAAAGTTACAAAAAATCACTACAAAAAGGACATTAGCACTATAATTGGACACTAACGTGACATGACACTACTATCCTAAGAGGGTTGCTACTATTCAAATCTAGATCTCAAAAAATAGTGAAAATATAAAAGACTCCTTTGTGTCTGCTCAACCATTTCTAGTACCCCAATTCATGAAAAACTCTATGTGCATCTAGATAACTTATCTTGCTCCTTATGCTTACTATTTTTAGAAAGTTTTATAGAATCAATAAATATTCCTTTAATTACATATTAACAACATACCCAAGCCTTTAATCTAGCTTATAATTTACATAGTAAAATGCTAAAAGGTTAAAACATTTATTGAATATGTCTTACTTCAAATATTGCTTTAAAACCCTAATTTTCCTTAGGGTCGACCTTCTCTAAAATGTTTACGTTAAATTAGGGTTACAAAAATCTAATTTTTTAGTTTAACATAGATAATTTAATTAATCATATATTAAGGTTTTATTTATTTAATTTAATTTAAATATTTTCAACACAACCCTAAATCAAAACCCTAGATCCAAATACTAGGTCCCCATACATACAAATATTAGCAACTAGGGTTTCAATCACAATCCTATTTTATATTACTAACTTTTTTCCAAACATTCAAACATTGCACACATACTTATTTTAGATTACATTCTACCTCTTGTGTGTTTATTATTCCTTATTTACACTATCTTATTTAGAAAATATAAAATGGCATGTAAAAATTCCTCTACCCCTCATCCCCTTGATGAACTCTTGAATTTCTCCCATGATTATAATAATGAATGAACTAATTTTCAATATTGCACATTAGATAATAATAATGACCTCATCTATAATGATGATGATGATGATGATGGTGATGATGATGATGATGATGATGATGATGATGACTTTTGTTATAATGATGGATATGAGGATTATTATGAGCATGACAATACAAATGAGCATGAGGACATAGTAGATACATCATATTCTCTTCTTCTTACTCTTCTCTTACTCTTAAAAATTAAATTAACAATAAAATTTCAAAAGAACTTGTTGGTAGTGTTTTATTCCAATGTGATCCTAGCTTTTCAAGTACTTTGGCTACTTCATTATTCAAATTAAATCAATATAAGTACACTACATGAAAATCATTTTCGAATGCTTCAACTAAAGTAGATAGGAACAATGCATCTTATTTACCCTTCTCAATTACATTTGAAAAATCAAACACAAAGGACATTACATATTTTAACAATGCACAAACTAAGGTAGATGAAATTACTTTATCAACCTCCTTCACATTTCAATCTCAATGCAATTATTATTTGCAACAAATATATAATGCACATGTTTATAACCAATCTCCTATATGTCATAATTTTCAAAAAGAAAACATGGTTGTTACTTCTCCTTCCATTGATTCCAGAATATAAAGTGATAACCATGCTTGCATTTCAAAAATGACTAGTGAACAAATGCCTTGAATTACACTTACATATGATGATACATTGCATAATAGTAAAAATTTAAAAACTTTTCCTTCCCTTTCTCTTAATGAGCATGTGGATGATACTTGTGATACTCTTACTTATTCAAATGAATTAAATTCTGATTTTCATGAACCATGGGACAATGATGATTATTGTGATTATAATGAAGATGACATATAATCTACAACTTCTACTTCTTCTCTTATATCACATATCTCTCTTGTTCAACAAAAAAATAAGTCACATGTAAAAAGACACACACACACACACACACACACACACACACACACACACACACACACACACACACACACACACACACACACACACACACACACACTTATTATTATGTGCATAATTTACATTCACTATATAATAAAACACCTTTTATTAAATATGTATGCAATACTCCTTCACAACCTAATAATATAAAAGATACCAATGAACCCCCCTTAACCCCCCTTACTATAGTAGAACCTATTTCTCAAACAAATCTAAATGAGTGTGATAGCTCATTTCCCTCTAACCAGGGCTAAGCTATCACATCTCTAAAGGTTATTGAGAGCATAATGACCCTTTATAAACAAGATTTCCAATATAATGTACCAATGGTTAAAATAAATAATAAAATCCATGCATTAAATGAACCCCTTGATAATGATAATGTAACTTTACAGTGTTAATTTATTTAATGTATGTTGTGGGTGTTTGCAAAAACAAGTACATCATCTTACTTTGGAGAATGAAGCATACTATCAAGTTGATGCCAATGTTATACATAATATCCCTATTCCACATAGAATATCAACTATGAGGTTGCCACACAACTTTTAGATACTGGTGTTACCTATCTTTGATGGACAAGGAGATCCATATTTACACATTAAAGATTATGAAAAATCAATGGCTCATATTACAAATAAATTAATTCTATTACAAGTGTTTCTAAGGTCATTAAATGGGAAAAAACTATATTGGTTCCACCATATACTCCTTCATAGATCTTTACATACATATGAGGAGTTAGAGATCATCTTTATCAGACATTACATACATAATAAGGGAACTCTAGTCACACATGAGAGATTACCTTCATTACATCAAATTGAGATAAATCCTACATCAGAATACATTCTATGGTTCAAAGCTTGTTTTCATTAGCTAATTTATCAACCAAATGATTTATAAGTATAATACATCTTTGCTATAAGTTTAATCTATCCTCTCGAAGAGAGATTGCTATATCAGACATCTAAATCATTCAAACATCTATGAAACGTATCTATAAAATTAGAGGCATAATTTAGATTAGTAATTGCATAGTAAGAGGTAAATTTGGATATAGATACCTCAAAACCTCAGTCATCAAATTTGGTACAAGAGCCTACTCCACTTCCAATTCAGAAACTAGTGGAATAGAAACCACCGATAATAATACTTAATAAGGGAAAAGAGCCACTGTACACAACAAAATCTATAGTGAGTAGCATACATGATATACATAAAGGGGTTATAGATTTTTTAGATAAGGTTGGGCCTCATGACATCTTGATTACACTACTAGATAAGGGGATGATCAAAATAATTTAAACTAATAATCATCCACCACACCATTTGCACTGAGTAACAGATAAGTATTATTTTCATTTTCACTTCATATATGGACATTCAAATGATCATTGTTATGTACTCTTAGCTCTCATCGATTAATATGTTAGTCAAGGAATCATAACATTTACATAGGTGCACTAGGCCCTCATTCAACACACTCTTCTAGATCAAACTCCTCTATGACAGATTTATCCTCAAAATTTCCTTTTAAGGAACCATTGGTTACACATAGTCTAAGCCATGTGACTTATAGGACATCCATTTATCAGTAGTCCCATACATCATAACCTCAGTAGTGATGGAAAGTAGTTTGTAGAGTTATGAATGTACCTCTAGTGCACACACTTATTAAGATATTTGCGAACAACTACAAACCCAAAGACAGTTTTAGTACAATCACCAATTAAAATATTTGGAAATAATTATATATATTAGAATGCACCTTCAATGTGCACACAAATCAAAATATTTGGGAATAATAATCAACCCAAGGGCATAGTTTCAGTTTGATAACTAATAAAGATATAGAGAAATCATTACAGAGACCATAATCCAACTTTAGTTCACACACTGATTAAAATATTTATAAGAAATCATACAACCTAGAGTGTATTTTTAGAGTGTCAACCTATCAATATTTTTGCATCAAAGTCTACACATTCATACAATGACAATGCATCACACGCAACTCTGATTTCATAGTCTATGTCTACATCAACATTATGGTCATTAGTTTTCCATGCCATTTGGGTTCAAATAGGGCATATCACCATCACATGTTATACACATAGACATATTATGAAATATAAAACAAAAAAACATATACCAATAAAATAAAAAAATTAATCTCCTTCACATATGCATAAAATATTCATACAACATATATAAATCAATTAAAATTACTCTAATTGAAATAAAATGGAAAACATCAACATTTTAAACAATCAAACAAATTTAAAGGCATAAAAATATATACAATATTATAAGATCCAATTGCCAATACACAATGCCAAATTAAACAACAACCATTTATACATAACCCAGAACATTGTTTTAATACAAATATGGTGCATCACTCAATGATGTGAACATGACTACTACGACCAACTCCCTCACTTTCACTATCAAACAAATCAAAGCTATAACTAGAGGCCCCACTATCTCTACATGAAATAAATATATGGCTACACCTACTCTATCTCTTGGTACATGCCCAACTTATCCTTACACTTGGCATATTCTCATTGAAGTCATATGTAGTCATCTACTATATAACTACTAGCCCCACCTAGAGCATCAAGAGAAGGAAGATATGCCTTTGTATCTCTATATATAACTCATCTCTATTCTTTTGATACTCACTTGAATTCCATAGTTGTTATCTCCACCCAATCAAATAAATGGGCATGCACCTCGACAACATTGGTGGCCCACTCCACCAATCCATCCTCTATGACATCATCTTGGATATGCCATGTTAACTCACACAACACCAACTCAATGGTAACCTTCCAATACTCATCATATCTTTCACCTATAAATATCCACATAATTCATAAGAATAATATTATATAAAAACAAATAATCAAATTTACACAGAACATTAAAAAAACTTATCTAACTTACCATCAATAACCCTCAAGGGCTCTACATCCAATACTTCATGTATGATCATCCCACCTCTCAAAAATATAGGTACCCATCTATGCTCACTCCACTAGGCCATGTAGGCCTAAATCAATCCAACATCATCCAAATATGGTACATCAATCTCAATATCATGCTCCATCAATGACACATGAGCTAGATTAGTAATCAATGTCCTCATCCTACTACCTATCCTTGTAGGAGCTTGAGAACTCCTCAAAAATACCATAGGTGCTAGGGGCACATCCTATACACCACCAAACTATCATGTAACCCTCTCATACTATAATCTCTAGTATACATTATCCTAGTGATCATTTATCCAAAAACTAACCCAAATCTTCCTTAGCTATGTGTTATCCTTAGGCCACTCCTGATAGCCCCTATAAGGTCTCTAGATGATATCCTCTACTCTCAAACTACCTATTAAATATAAATAATATGTATTACTCCTCCTTGGTACATACCCTATCCTAGTCCATATATCTACAAATACCTATAATTGAGCCCATCCATCTCATGGATGTGCTAATGGAATACTCGTAACTATGTGCTTGTATGCCCAAAAATGTAATAATGTCAATGCACTGATACCCCCACCACTCATCTCTTCTGTAAAGTGGTATAGGTACCTATATAAATAAGCCAACATAGTATGACCCCAAGAATACACGGTGCCATGATGATCGATGTCTTGCATTATCTCATGTATCCTATTAGAGATAGAGACGCCACTTCCATCCATAGCAACAAATGGTGACAACAACATAGTTATAAATTTATGTATTTGTGGAATAGTGACCATCATAATAATGGTCAACAATATGTCACTCTAACTCCCTATGTGATGAGTCCCCACTTCCATGGTAGATAAGTACCTAGATGCCCACTGTATAACTTGAGGACCAATAGCCTCCTATAATATATCAATTTTCATAGAGATCGACAACCATAAGATTTGATATACATCCTCTAATGTCATTGTCATCTCACCCATTGGTAGCCAAAACTTACATGTGTTTACATTACACCTCTCACATAATGCAGTGATCATATGATTATCCAAGGACATAGATTCTAGGAAAGCAACATATCATAGGCCTGCTCTCTTGAACACCTCTATCTTTGCATCAGACAAGGGAAAAAAATGTATATAGTCTCCATCATCTTACTTATATAGAACTCCCTTATGTGGGCATTAACCTATAAAATTACAACCAAATTTGACATCAATAAAACAAAACTAAAATTGGAAAGCAACAACATACATAAACAATTAGTCAAAAATACTAAGCATCAAGTCTTGGGCCTACTGGACACTAGTGTTGCCTAGAGTATAGTAACACCACACTCTGGACAGTAGCACCAGGATCTGGACAATAGCACCTATGCTTTGAAAATAGAGCCAACCTATCCAAAATAGCCATAAAATAGTCCTTTATTAGCAAAAATAGTAAAAAAGCCAACAAAAATGATAAACACAGGAAAATTTTTGAGTCCCTTACCAGGTGAACCTCCTCCCCAACCAAAATCTATGCTTTGACATCCTTGTAGCATGACAAATAAACTTCTCATCTCCTCAACATGTTTCTCTCTCTTAGACTCAAAATACTTCCAACTCAAATGATGCAAATGAATTTACAATGATTTAAAATGACCTATTTAATGCATAACTTACCCAATGCCACCATATTAAGGTTACCCCTACACACCAATTTTTCTAATTAATACAACTCTCTTATTATTTCCATATCTCAAGAATCGTAGCACTGATTCATAAACCATTTCTTGCACATGGGACTTGATAGTGATATGATATGTCCCATATTGATAAAACTAATACAATCATCATTTTCAAACCTAAAAAATGACAAAAAAATCACATTATATTAAAAATATAGTATACCAAGTATCTATCTAAATACATGTTGTCATCAAATTATGCACCCTAGGACACTCTATGAAACTCCTACAATTTGATGCAACATTTAATTGTCTCTCAAGTTTGTGGGAACTTGTAAGAGAGATGAATCTCTAGGATTGAAAGGGCTAGCTCCCTAAATTTTTCTCTAAGTATCTATCACCTAATCTAATGCTTGTTCCTGAAAAGTGTTAAGATTTTGCATAAAATGAAAACTATACTAAAGGGGTGATCCACCAAGATATGCTCACTAAATATCATACTTATACTAAGAAACAATGCTTTCCAAGACCAAGTCCATGCATTAAAGGATCCTAACATAGTGTTTCAATGTGAAGGCAACATGTTTGGGACAATCAACAAGATACTTTACCTAGGGGTAGATTACACACCATAGAGATAATTGCGTACTTGAAAGAGAGCTTAGTATATTCAAAACACTTCACATGGCCTGTTAACATCAAAACTCTTGCCTAAACATGAAGGATAAATGGAGTAAGGATGATACTATCACTTAGCTCCACTATACATCACTCACACACTTAAACAAAATGTCCACAACTTAGAATTAGACTTGAATTCAATGTTCAAAATCAAAGTGTAATGTCATTTTAGTAGGGTTTCACTGTACCAACTATGGTCTTGTTTACAATGGCCAAAATGGTTCATTTATAGAACTTTGAGGAGGAGAGAGAGAAGGGGAGTCCAAGAAGCACAAGGACAAGTGTCTAAAAGATAAAATTAGTTATAATGCATGTGGATGAGGAGATGGGGTGAGCCATGTAACATCAGGAGTGACAATTGTCATTTATAATCATTTAGGACTTGTAAAATGTCAAGAAACTTCTTTTTTTGTATAAAAAATTGCCTTCCATGATTATCCTTCTAAACCTACCTTATAACTACAAATGATGAAGTATAATGATGGATTTGAGTAACAAAGGTTACAAAAAAGTCTTCACATGCATTGGTGAGGTCTTAAACTACTCATGATGATCTGGCCATGCATTATCATCTTTGGTAGTCCCAAAATAGCCTTTTTCACTACACCTCTCACACTTGGTACTTGAAAACTCTTCAAACCTGTAATCTAATCCATAAAATAAGAGGGATTACATGTTCTAAGTGTCTATGGAATTATTTATAATAAACAAGCCTTAAAAGGATTTCCAAATGAAGATTCACCATTTTATCTGTCTTTCCTAGTTGGTTCACTGGATTGGATGAAATGGGATAACTATTAGGCACACTTATGAGCTTATAAAATTTATCTGATGACCATGAGAACTTATAAAAAGTCCTAAAATTTCCTCCAAAAGTGATTTGGTCTCTTGGAAGTTCACCATGCCTGCAAAACACAAAAAATATTCAAAATGAGCCCTATTTTTCCCTATTCCATACAGGTCCATACACCTAAGTCACATGTTAAGAACATTTGAAGAGTCCTCTACATCATCCAAGTGTTTTCATGGCACCTCCATACCTTCTAGATGCTCAAATTGTCTCATCCTCCTAATTGGGTCACTAATTTTGAAGTGGTTTTCATTATTAGCATTCGTTCATAGCCATGGAACATTGGAATTCTCATAAAATTACACTTATGGCTCCTTAGGGACCTCTTTAAACTTCTTTTAATGGCTCAAGGTCCCATGCAAATCTTGGTGTAATTTTTAAGCACTTGAAGTTGACATTCAAGCTCATTTTTTGCTTCTTGGTGGGGTTTGAATGCTTCTTAAGCCAAAAATGGATTCTTGGAGAATTTTTTTGAAAAAAAAAGGTTGGAACATATATATGTATACCATAAAAACTTCCTATAAACCATTATAATTTATTTCCAAAAGCTTGAAATGGGAATTGACCCTTGTTTGGTTTTAGGTGTAGACCTTGGTAATATGTCTGCTTACATATTTGAGATCCTCTTAACCCTCAAATGGTTATATTTTAAATTTTATGGCTTTAAAAAACCCAAAATATCCTTTTAGACATTAATTGATCACATATAAATCATATATTAGGTTGAAAATGTATATGACCTCTAAATTGGCTTCTAGCCCTAAGGCTTTCCTTCACACTTGACTGTAACCCTTGTTGTGTAGGGTGAATTTTTTTATTTTAAGACTTATATAAAGGTTTATTATCTTAATACATGTGTAACCCATCTATTAAAACATTATGTACTAATCTAATTGGTCTCTGGTTTACCATTCTTCACTTTTCCCCAAAACTACCATTTTTGTGCATGAAGGGACTACCCCTGCTCTGAGACAAAATAGAGAGTATTATGCCTTTTTTTTGTGAAAATTGAGTATTTTAAAAGCTTAAAAATTTAATAATTTCCAAATTTACCAAAGGGTTTTTCTTTATTCCATGCTTATGGGGTCTAACCCTCTCAATCTTCTAAAAAAAGAGTAAAAAACCTTATTTTTGCATGTTCTTATTCAAACCTCCTTATGAATGATCCTTTCATACTTATTTGATGCATAAAATTTATTTATAAATTTTATTCACCCTTATTTCATGATTTTTTAACCTAGGGATCAATCAAAACCTCTCCCCTAAGTGTAATCCCTAAACTCACCTCTTGAAAGAAGGCTTTCCCTTCCCTGCCTGTACGAACTGATTCCATTTTGCTATGAGAAAAGGGCCTTGGGTGTATTGAGGATTTTATGGAAATATAATTTCATTAATTTTATCATGATTAATCCACATTATAATTTTTTAAAATCTCCTTCTCTTCCTTAGGTATAAAACTCTCAACATGTTACTCTTAATTAGGACCCTGCCTATTTGTGACAATGAACATGGTGCTTTTATTTTAGACACATTTATTTGGAGGTTATTATGAAGGTTTAAATAAATTTTACATACTATTTGACCCATTTTATTATGATAATTTGAACCATTCTTCTTATCTAGCATCTTGACACTTTTAGGCCTTCCAATTACTTATTGTCCTTTATGGACTGAGACAGTCCCAAGACCCTACTTGTAGGTTATTTTAGGGTGAGAATGGCATGAAATTGATCTTGATTTATGATTTATGAATTGATTTAGATACCCCAAGTCATTATGTTTTAAAATTTTAACCTTCTCAACCCTAAAGTGCTTTAACACTTCTCCAAATGCCATAATCCTCATTCCACTATCTGCTCAACTATCGATGGCTATTTTTCATTCATTTTAGGCTTGTAGGTGTCTTTAAGGTAAATATTGACTTGATCATGGTGATTATAATGGAATTGAAGTATTTTTTTACTTAAAAAACATGAAATATCATTAACCCTTTCATGACCACACCTATTTCACAAGCCTTAACCCTTCTACATGTAGGTGATTCCTTATAGTCCTGTGTACAGATAGAGGAGTATGCATTAGGGTTTAAGACATTGGATTTATCCTTATTTAATTAAATATTGGATTATAGGAATAATTTTAATCTATTTTCATAATTTCAATTTTATGGCATAGTCCAAGATCATCAAAATGGGATGCAAAGTCAACTTTTGATCAATATCTTGTAGATAACACTGCCTTGCTTCAAAAATTTTCTATCCATCTTTGAGGCTCTAAATGACCACCTTACACTATTAATTTCTTAGTCAAAAATTAGGTAATATTTTTTTGGTCTATATAATATACCTACACCCAATTATAGGATTCAAATACTTTTATAGGTGCACTTTGAGAGGCCTGCAAAAACCCCTCAGGCCTCTATTTGGTGTTTTTAGAGCAAAAGGGCCTAAATATAGTCCAACCTTCCATTTGATGTTTTTGTATTGTCCTTTATCAAACTATAATTATAAATAGGTTTGTATATGCATTTACATATCAAGGAGCCTCAAATTCGACTGATCAATTTTTGGAACACATCTAGAAGGCATATCTATATCATTAGTTGTAGATGATCATCTCCTTTATACAGGCAGAACTGAGACCTTTCTCCAAGTTTGAAAGTTTGTATCACCTACATTAATCCATAAAATATTAAATGAAAATTAATATTCCTAAGAGATTAAACATTTGTGACATTAACATGCTCCTGTAGGTGGAGCTTTTTGACTGTGATATACAAGGAAATCATGAAATGATAAGAAACATGTAAGGAATGCTTTCAAAACACATCAAGAGAAATTTTAAACAATTTAATGTCCAAAATAAACTAGGATAATTTCTAAAAAAACCTTAAAACATCATATCCAATGTGAAGGAAATTTTCAAAGCAATTGAGATGACTATGAATGCAAACTAGACATTTTACGAGCCTAAAAGAGGCTTTCTCAAACAAATGAGCTATAAAAAATAAGAATAATCATGGAGACATCTTGAAAAAAAATGTATATACACCTAAAATATAAAAATACATCAATCCAAATCAATAAAATCTGAGACAAGCTCAAATAATGACCCCCTCATGGTTGAACATGCATAAAAAGCTACCTGGAATCAAATTGATTGTTCATAAAGGAAGATACACCAAATATCAATATATTGTTATGAAAATGAAGTTCACTAAGATTAATATCCACCCCTAAGAGAATTCCTTCCAATTCCACCTATATGGCCCATGTCAAGTGCATGAGGTTGCTCCTTCTTTGCTTGCCAAGTGAAAGTGGAGGAAAACATGCTGCAGATGAAACTTTTTGCATTATTATTGAAAAAAAGGCATTGAAATGGATGATTGGAGGTGAATAGTTACTCTTCCCATGTTTTTAGTTGATGATGGATTTGGGAAGTCCGTACAAGTGCCCAAAAGCTCATATTTTGAGGGAAAACTACCATCCATTGAACATTAATACTTATTTTATAAAAAATAACTATTATTGACATGATCCTAACATGATCCACATTAAAAATCACCTTGGTTTCAAGATTTATTGCATGAAAGTTTGTACAAGTCATTAAATGGGTTAAAATATGACCAAAAGGCCCCTTTTTCTACATAAGACATAACTTATGACCAATTTATGACTTGTAAACATATTAAGGACCACCTTATGACACTTTTAACATAATTTTACCCTTTGAATACCTTTGAACAACATTTGAATTTAGTTAACTAGCCTAGCACATAGATGGTGGACTTCAACGAGGACTAGAGAGAGGATGAACAAGATAATAGACCAACATGACACCCAATAAGACACATGAGAACCTTCTTAAAATTTAAAAATAGTAGGGGTTGACCCAAATTTGACTTGGGGTCAAATTTAGTCAACACTACACACTAAATTATCAACTCTGACACAAGCAATACATTATTCAAACCTAATATAACATTACAACTATCAAATCACACTAACACAATCAATCCTTACCACTTTTGGTTACATATCCTCATCACAGTATCAACTCTCTCACCAAAAGAGGGGTAATATGCATATATTGTGTCATACATACAAAGTTACATTTATATTTTAGACACACAGGTCTACATAGGTTTACATAGGCATTTAGATGCACATATTTTCATACACATAAGTCTACACAAGCTTACATAGGTATTCAAATGCATATATTTTTAGATATATATACACACACAGGTATACATAGGTTTACAAAGGCATATAGCATCATAAATTTTTAGATATATAGACACATGAGTCTACACAGGTTTACACATGCATTCAGAGTCACATATTTTTAGATATATAGATGCATAAATCTACACAAGTTTACATATTTTCACATGTTTTTAGATATAAAAAAACATGGGTCTACATAGGTTTACACAGGAATTTAGATGCATAAATGATCCAAAACTCAAAATCTTTGGTTGAAATATAATTCAAAAATAAGAACAACACAATTCAAATAATGCTATTTCTGAAAAGAGATGTTTTATTTATCAAAATTGCAGACCCAAACATATGCTTATCTCTAAGAAGAGATGTCTAATTTCCATTTCAGGTTACATATTAATTTATACATGTTTTGAAGGTGTGGGGAGGATATGGAAGGTCACCAATCTTGAGGGAGATGAATTGGTTCGACTTCCATGATTTACAACAATACATAATTTGAGGAATTACTATTTTTAGAAACTTACTATTTTTAGACTGCACTACTAAAATTGAAATTTAGGACACTTCCATTGGGTTTTAGGGGTTAAAACTTCATCAAGTGGAGCTCCATGCCATCTCATGATGTTCCCCTCATTATTAGCTTTCCAACGGTTCAAACGGTGAGTCATTTGGAGCTACAATGCAAAAGTTATGGTTCCCGAAAGTTCCGCCATCAAATGGGGTGGACCCATCACCCGAATTGTCATCTAAATTGTTGTCCGGATCAATAAATTTTTAGACATATAGATGCAAGGTTGACATAGGTTTGCAAATTTTTTAAAAATGTACACTCTACACATATATATAACTTTGACATAGGTATACCGGTTTATTCAAATATTTAGATACATAACTATATCACTCAGATATTGGGATTAGGGGACACAATACAGAGTTTACATTTTTAGTCCCTATTTTTAGATTGATTAGGTTACACTCAATATCATCACCAATATCATCACCATCACCAGTATCATCACTAGGTTTTTACCAATTTGGGTAATAGGATTGTCTGTAGCAGTTAATCCATAACATTACACCATCATAGTTTACATACTTAGATTTATAATGGGGGAAAATAAGACTTATTTCTTCACACATTCAATTTACATACTCATATTAAAAATGGGTGCAAGCAATCTTGTTTCTCCATGAATTTAGTTACATACTCAGATTTAGAGTGGGGGAAAACAAGCCTTGTTTCTATAGACATTTAGTTTACATTACTCAGATTTAGAGTGGGGGAAAGTGAGCCTTGTTTATCCATGCATTCAATTTACATTACTCAAATCATTGCATTAATAGAATAAAAGGTGGGGGGAATGTAAACACCCTAATTTCATGAAGCAACCACAATTACTATTTTTTTTGTTACTCTTTCACACAAGGGTCTTAGTGATGGTTATAATCCTTATTTGCATGGTCATATTGAGTCTTTTTGATCTTTATTGTGTCTTATTTTCCCTATTTATGACACCCCCAAAAGTCACAAGTCAACTTTTCCCAGTCCCAAGGGCCCCTAGCCTATCAAATATAATTTTTTCTATATTCTAAGCCTTAGGACATTATTGCCACTTTCAGGATAGTAGTGCCACATGGAACTAGTGTCCACTTATGGCTTTAGTGTCTGATGGGCCCTTTTACCTTTGTTTGACTCGTAACCCCTTTGTGACCCTTGTCTTATGTTTTTTATATATTTTTCATGACTTGTTGACCAAAAAAGAAGGTATTATATTTAAAACAAAGATCCTCCTATATAAAGATCCTCACAAGGCATTTTACATCCAACACTTACTATTTTGGCACTTATTTACTAAAAATAAACTAAAAGAACAACTCAAATACCCTGCATATTACTCAACTTTCACACCTAGACTTCTGCATGCTTGATCAAAGAAGGGCCTAGGAAAAATTAATTCTAACATATCATGCAAGTTGATGGTGCATGTTCCCTAAGGGAGAACTACATGTAATTTGAGATCCTTAATATTGGGGCTAATGTAGGCAATGACAAGGACAATAGGGGTTCTACTCCATAATATCATAACATCTCATAATGCAATTTTTAATTTTTTTTACATTTGATTAGTTCATTGTTTCATGTGTGTAGGTACTCATTAGGGTTTTGGAAAAAATTCAGCCAAAATAGTGACATAAATGAGCCCTTGCATGACATAAAATCACCTATAAGACCCTAAAAATCTTATAGCTTATGTTAAAGTTATAGATAGTAACTACAAAAAGGACATTAGTGCTAGAATTGGACACTACTGCCATATGGTACTACAATCTTAAGAGGGGCACTACTATTCAAATCCAGATCTCAAAAAATAGTCAAAATATGAAAGACTCCTCTGTGTCTGTTTAACCATTTCTAGTACCTTGATTTACAAAAAAAAAATCATATCATGCTTAGGTCATTATTTTTTAATTTTTTAAATATTTGAGTGTTTTTTGTTTTTGTTTTTTTAAATTTTTATTTAAATTGGAATATACATTGCTACCAACAAGCAAGGTCAAGTAGAAATTATTTAAAAATAGATGAATGGGAGGGATCCAAAAAAATCACATGTGTAAAGGAATAGTGAGCACTAGATGTAATAGCATGGTTGTGTGGAGCAAGTGAAAACAAGTAACATACCTAAAATACATATTTGAATCACCATATCATAACTAAAAAAATCATGCAAGTGGTGGAGTAGGATGAGGAGGAGTTCATGTATAAGCTCATGTAACATTTAGTAAAAAAGGTGTTAGATCATGTAAGTGCAATTTAGGATATAACCATATATAGTCATCATGCATGAGTGATAAATCAATGTGATGAAAATAATTTCTACTAAGATGAGGTTGCGATGAAGGATAAATCATAGGATAAATGTTATGGATGTTTCAATCAAAATACAAGGACCAAATGAAGAAAAATTCAAGGCTAAAAGAATAGTATATGTACACTTGTGTGGAAAGACTGAATATTAGAGGGGATAAAAAATTGAGCAAGCATCAAGGAGCTACATATAATGGATTATGTGCCAGTAGATTAGAAGCACTAATATGGGACCTGTATCAGGTAGTATTAATGTTTTCATTAGTGTGGCCCAATTGTAAGATATATTTGTGTCTGAATCTAAAAAAGAATCTCATGCTATAAATATCCTTCGTCATTGTCATACTCGATGTGTGTTAGTACAAGTTGTTCAACCATGGTGACCATATTGTCCTATGTGATATTATAATGTTTGTGTTACTTGTGAAATCATGTTCAGATCATGAACTAATGTACTATTGTCATGGAGGAGAATAATGTTGGAATCAATGGGATATTGTATCTTTTGTCATAACTTAAAGCATCTATTTTTATAATGGATGATGTATTGGTGGTAATTAAAATATATGTCACCATTGTATCCTTGAGGTAAGGATATATTTATATTCAAATATGTAGGTGGGAGGAGTGATATGATTTTGCATTCGAGTAACTCTTGTAATAGTTAATGAGGAGGTTAGAGTAATCATGAAAACTACCTCTTATTGTGAGCTAGTTGGATATGTTTGTTGATAGATTGTAGTAAGGTGTGGTATTCAAAAGGATGATCATCTAAGGTATGTGTACTAGTATCCATGAAGCATGAATTTATCACCCCTATGTAGTGTAAATGGGATGGATTCCATCTATTGTATCCAAGGTTGACCCAAGAACAAGTTGTATTATATAATAGTAGGCATGGTTTGAAATGAGGTATTCACTATCTTAGGTCCTATAGTCACATATAATGATATGGTTCCAAATGCAAGAGGTAATATAATATGAAGTCTTGTGACATATCAATGTGATTTGTAAATTTTATCCAATGCATGTAGATAATTATCTTTGCACATGTTTATATTGGAGCCAATATCTATAAATACATGCTTAACCTTTGTTGTTAATACCCTTGTTTGAATTTATATTGGAAAATCTATCTTGACTTCTGATTGAGTGGTGTTATCATTATGGGAATTAGTGTTAGTATTAACATCAAGGGTTATATGAATATCTTGTGTTATATTGATATGCACCTTTACTTGCTTTCTTTATTTAGTGAATTGTGAAGGATGTGTGTATTTGAGGCCCTATCATCCTTTTTGATTAGATGACATAATGGGATGGATAATTCCTTGTGCATGTTTTCCAAATCCTTATCCACTATATCCATATTTCTATAAACATGTGAATCCATACCCATATTATTGTAAATGTGTAGATTGTGATGGAACACTAATTTTGGCAGGAGGAGTTTTATAATTGTGAAGTGAGATATTTTTGCTCTAGCTATAACACATTAACTTATAAATATATTATGATTTACATGAGGGATCATGTAGTAGGCATAAATGATGATTAATCATGATAAATGTCTAAAAAATCATGTTGTGTAATTGTAGCCATATAAATCTTATATGTGTATAATCCATATCAATAACTCTTTAACTTATCCCAAATCATAAGATGATGAAAAAAACAAGAATGAATCCTAAGCAAAGTATGAGGGATGACATAAATTACTAGGGTTTAAAAGAAAGACCCTAGAATAAAAAAAATAATGATAAGAGGAAAATTATAAATTAGTTATAAAAATGAAACCTTAACGCAAAAAGTTGAAGACCCCACATAAAAAGATGAAACCCTAAAGGAAAACTAAGGTTTGGAATGATTAGAGAAATATACAGGTTCACCAACATATTTTACCCTAATTTAGATTAATATAACCATAATTAAGATACAAAATTAAATGTAATTCAAAATTTAAAGTATCAAAATAAAAAATGATTTTGAATGTAAACTACTGAAATAGATTTGACAAGTGGCATGAGATACATAGGGAAAGTAATAAAGAGATCATAGTAATTATATTTTATTATTTTAATTACTGACTATGACTAACCTTTGATAATAGGAAAGGGTTAAAAGTAGACCAATGAGTTTCTTAGATCTAGATTTGACGGTCTTTGCATGCAGGGTTATTGAGGTCAAGCTAGGGTAGTGTTTAAACCTTTTTGGAAATAAGGATTAATAAGAAAGAGTAGCCTAATTAACTATGGATTAAATTAGTCTAAAAATTATGACAATTAAATTAATTTATGTTTTACTGATATTTTGATGAGATATTTTGACGCTAATCATATGCCAAATATAGGAAGTATGGCATCAATATTTTGATGATATCAATATGAATGAGAAATTATACTTAGCTTATAAAATGATGCATATGCAGATATAAGTAATACAAGTGAAAAAATTAGACTATCTAAAGATCTAAATCCCATCATAAGATTTTAGAGATTTGCTTTCTATTAGCCTGAACACTTATGTATATACACCATATTTTTTCATTTACTGAATCTTTCTCTCTTGCACCAACCTATCAAGTTTCAATATCTTAGAGTAAAAATCTTAAAGGGTATACTTTGAAAGGGTGGGCATACTGATGGTTATTTGTGAGAGACATTTTTTGTTTATTTACTGTCCCTATATCCTTTCTAGCTTCCCTAGATTTGGTCCCTAAAACTATATCCTCCCATATGTTATTATCTAACTATGTTAAAACTTATATTTTCCAACTATGTTACCTCATTAAATTTAGTTCTAATCATTATCCACCCCACTTCAACTCCATTAATTAGATTGATACAGTTCCAAATATTCTAGTACATGCTTCGTAACTAAGTAAGCTTGCTCGACCTAGTTCAAGATTAGTTTATCCATTATGGACTAAATTGAGCTAGCCAATATTGTCATATAAATATATGGTATGGATTAGGGTCACTAATAATTATAAATACAAGACACCATTTCAATCCAATAGAGAGGAACATTCATTTTTAATTGTAATTGCTTGCACTTCTACCCTAAGTCTACATTTTGGAGGAGTTATTGCTTAGATCTTGCCTTGGAGGAAAAAAATTGTCTTTTGGAATCTTGGATGCAATAGGAGGAGTCATTTTATCCTAGATCTTGATTTAACCATTGATATCCTTAAAACCACAATAATTTATTAAAAATCACCATTGGCCAAGGAAGAGATTGAGGCTTGACATGTCTTTTTCAATATATGTATTTTATAACCCTAGCTCTTTCCTTTTGATAGATATAAGTTGCATGATTTCTTGGTTTATGAATGTATGTCTCCTTATTTTAATTCTCTCTACAGTTAAACTTAGTGTGGCCATAGGATTATTTAAACTTTCCATTTATACACCTTAGGTAGCCTAGACCCCCATTTCCATACTATGGATCCTTGCCCATTTTAAATATATTTCTAACTGATCCCCTTACTTACATTGCTTGATTGAGATATTTGATTACTTTTTAATTACAGACCTAGTTAGGGCTATTGTATTGTGTTGATTACTTAGAGGTTTTTGAACCCTTTTTCTTGAAATTTTGTTGTGGGTGCTCCTCTTGATAGGTTTAATTAATTAGTCATATCCCATTGTAATTAAGTATCAATGGGATTTATTCAATTTACCTTCTCCAAGCTTGGGTTTTTAGATATGATAGTTGTAGGTCAATCCTAGCTCATTGTATACATTTTGGTGAACTCAACATAAAGCTAACCATTTATTTCACCTCTGTAGCAAAATGTATCATATAGTTCAATCTATTTTTTCTATCATCTGACTATATCAAACAACTCGATATAAGTCAATCAAGAATTTTACCTACAAGAAACTATATCAAACAATGTGATATAGTTTCATCTCTGTGTATTTTCTGGTGAACTATTTAAGCCAATGCAACATAATCTTATTTTTATATTTGTCTCTTATTTTCTCCAACCAACTATATCTACTTGGTCTATTTAGGTTTTTGTAACCACCTTTTTAGTCAAAATTATCTATTTGGCCGATCTAGTTTTATAATTACATTTTTATTTCTGTCTAAAAATTATTTTTAGTAAATAATATTAATTTAGCTGATTTAATTTTATAGTGAAATTATTTTTCAATAAATTGCATTGAGCTATTCAATTTAGTTCTGTATTTCATTTATTTTTGATAAACCATGTCGACCTACTTTAATTAGTTATAAAAATGTAATTATTTCCAATAAACTAAATCAAACTACTTGACCTAGTAATCTATCTCTATCTGTAATTCTATTTTACATAGACTATATCAATCTATTTGATATAATTATATACTATGTGTACAACTACATTGGGCAGTGTTGATCTAGTTTTCTTTGTTTAAAATTTCAAGCATAAATAAGGTAAATTAACTTTTATTTTAAAAATCTAATTGCACATTTCATTTCATGTTGACTACCTCTTTATTTCAATTTACAAAATGTTACAAATTGGTTTTTGAAATTGATTTTCGAACCTTATTTTCTCTTTATTTGGTTTTCCCTAGAAATTATATTTTGGAAAATTTAAAACTTATTAGATAATGTCATAAAGGGATATACAGTGCTCTATTCACAATCCTTGTCTATTATTTACAGACATCATGGTATGAGGGACTTTCCATAACACTCATAGTCATAGTGTAGAGTTAAACAAAAAAATTGGCTTCCACGTGCCTCAATATATATCAAAAATGCCTAAGATTCCCTTTTTATTAACCTTTAGGAAGCCATCCATCCCTCTAATTTTGTAGTGAACTGGTTAGTAATGAGAAGTTACTCTTAGCTTACCTTCGATACTGGGTTTAGTGGGATATAGGCATGGTACTTCCTTCATAGTCATTATCTAAAGTATTGAGCTGACACTATCTAATAAATGAGCCAATATCTATGAGAGCATAAAAATCAATCAATTTATTTAGTATATCTATTTGATATTATTTTTGTAAAAATAGTTAGTTTTTGAATTGGCTTCTTGATATTTTATTTTGTATTACAGAATTCATCAACCAATGTTGATATAATTTTGTGTTTTATGTAGTAACGACATTGGACATCATTAATATAGTTACTTGTGTTTGTATACTACATCGATTAACTCGATATAGTATCAATGTTTTTAGATTGTATCAAATAGCTTGATACAATCTCTTGTGTTTGTATCCCTAACTGTATCAAATAACTTGACACAATAGATTACCATATATATTATCTATTTGCCTATGCAACTACATCAAACAAATCGATACAATTCACATCCCACATATTTTTCTTAGACTTTTATCCTATAGATTGCATCAAATAGATTTACTCAGTTTGTTCCCTAACATTTGAATTATCCTCAGAATAAACCATATTTACCAGCTTGATAATGTTTATTTTTCATCTCCCACTTGTATAACTACAACAAATAATTTGATATAATTCACTTCTAGATTATATCTTAAATTTTATACTAGGTTATATCATACTTCTTGATAATTTTTATATCTCAAAACACACTAACTATAAAAATAGATGAAATTGTTTGATATAGTTTCAATTCCCTTTACTTTTATTGAGTTGGTTGATACATTAATTTTTTATGTATTTTATTTTACTTGGCTAGCCTAATTCAACTTCAACCATCCATCATGCTGTATATCTTTTATGATTCTAAATAGAGAATACAACATGATATGATGGATTTACCTAACTCCATTGAATATCTTAAATCTCATTTTAATATTATTGATAACTAAGATAAAAAATATTCATGTAACAACTAGAACAATAAATTATAATTTATTCTCCACCTCCCAACCTCTGTATCCCTTTACCTATCCTCCTCACATGTCTATAGTTGAGGATGAGATTGATTTTGAGGGAAAAACTAAAATTATACTTTTCATAAATGAAAACACTCAACATAGGGGCAAGGATCCTACGGTCATTTATAACCTCATGATGGGACCTCACATGGGATGTTCCTCTTCACCTACACATACCATTCTAATAGAATTTGGGGCAAGTCAATGAACTTTATTCTCTTCCTTCTTATTCTAATATGCCTTATATAACCACTATTATGGTAGGTCTTTCCTCTAGTGGTCCTACACAAAGTGATCATATTAATACACATGTTAATGCCACCAGTAGTGCATCTCAAGTTGCCTTTACTAGTAAAAAAACTCTTAAGACTAATCACATATTGTTACAATCCATGAATAAAATGGATACCTTTAAAACTAATAATGCTAAAAAAATGATATAAATGTAAAATTATTTTTTAAAATTGTAAATTTTTCCTCAAAAAACTCAATGGGGAGTGGAAAATCCAAATGCCTTCCCACCCCACTTAGAGATGCATAGGGTAATCTCATTCCTCAACCCCCACTTATTAATAAAGTTATCAAGCATATTAAAAATGAACCATTGATTAATAAAATTAAAAAAATATACACATGAGGTATCACTCTTACTATCAATTACAATGGATCTCCAAATCCTGCTTTGTAATTAATTTTTTTTTGATAACCTTTACAAAGATTAGATTAAACTAAATAGTTTCATTGCAACCAAACTTATAAACAAAATGTTTTTAGGTAATGCTCTAGATTGGTAAAATAATCTTAAGTATAATTATTTCTCTAGCTTAGGATACTTATTTAGATTTGGTTTAGGAATTTGAAACCAATGATTTTCCTAAAAATAGTTTAACCCATTTCATTAATTATAAATAGGTAGAATATGAAACTGCCCAAACTTTCATTAAGCATTGAAAAGCCTTATCTAAAAAATACAAAAAAATTATGTCAAAATACAACCTAATATATTTTTTACTAATTTTACTCACCTTAAAATCTAATATAGATTCAAGACTCTCTCTCTAAAATATTTGGAGGAATCCCTTGATCAAGCTAAATGTCAGGATTTTTTCATAAGATAGTTTGAGCCTTCCCAACCTACCTCAGGAACTTGTATGATTATGAGATATAAAAAAGCATGATACCAATTATGGTTTTATATAAAATTATTATTCTATACATTCCATTCATGTTATTCATACTGGGGGTTCCAACGAGGCAATTCTTTCTCAATCTTTCATGAAAAGTCCCTCTTATCCTCCTCCCTCTTCATCATTGTATGTAAATAATGTTGACATTAAAAAACCTATTTCATTAATATAAATTTAGAAAAAATTTCGTAAAAAATTATAAATTTAACTTGGCCTTACTCACCCTAACAAACATTGACAAGATCCACAAAACTTTTGGTGGTATTGTTGACAATTTTTCCACCATTGGTCAAAGTTGCTTATGTGCAGGTTTTAAATAAGAATCCATTCATGAAGTGAAGATTAAAAAATGTATAAAAATTTAATTAAACCTTAATAAGGTCAAAAAAATTCTCAATAAAAACTCATAATTCTAAATTTTGATTGAGGTTTCTTTTATTCCTCTAACTAGCTACTGCTTGCAAGCTAGTAAAGGCAATTTTCAAATGATCAGTACATGAAGGTGAAGAAGAGTTGGTTAAAATTTTATTAGGAATATTTGGGGCACATATTAAATAAATATTAAATTAATTTTTTTCAAGTTATATTGGCTTAAATTTATGAACCATTGTTAATAATAATAGGTGCTCTAAAACTTTTTTTAAACCCTAATGACTCAGTTTTAAGAGATATAATTGCATAATTGAGTTATTTGTTAAAAATAAAAGTTTTGTGATATATTATATAGAGAAAATGAGATTAATAAATATTTTTAAATCAAAATTTATATGTAAAAAATTAATAAATTCAAAGGTACAGGTATCAGATTTTTAAGCAAGCAAGAGAGATAGAAAATATATTTTTGAGAGATTTAAAAGATTGTTTGAGTACATAAAATTGTTGTAATGATGATAAGGTTAATTAATGGTCATATTTATAAAATAATTAGGTATTTAGGCCTCATAAAACTCAATAAAATTGTAAAACTTATATCTATAGGCATTCATAAATGAAATCGTGCAAGCTAATCAACACCAAAAAGTGCACATTTTGACTATTATTGAATTAAATATCATAAAATTTGACATGTAAGTATGTATTTATATAAATAAAGGTTTATAAGCAGTTTCATGTATGTAATATACCCAAGGAAAGATAAAATTCCAAAATATAGGTTGGCCCTTTTTGGCTAAATTTAGAAAAAGTCAAGTCAACAACAAGAGTCTTCAATTAGCCTTAAAAAAGTGGAGTTCAAAGCATGCAAAAGTGGAAAAGTTGAGTTCAAGTATTGGTTAATATTTGAGGCCATATTTTAAAGAAATATAACTCTTATAAGGTCAACATATAATCTATCCCCTATTGCACCCCACTTTGGGCTAAATTTAGAAAGTCAAGATGCATGCAAGTTACAAGTAAAGATAAGTGAAGTCAAACTCAAAGTTACAAGTCAAGAATATCAAGTAAAAATACAAGATACAAATAAAGGTAATTGAATTAAAACTTCAAGATTCATGAAAGATCAAAAAGATTTAACTGAAGATCAAAATGAGTTCAATACAAGCTGAAAGTTCAAGAGGAGTTAACTAAAGATCTCTTCAAGACTGAAAAATTTCAAAGCATGCAAGAGACCTTTGAATTTTAAACAACTCAAAAAATATTATATCCCTAATTAACCTGACATATTATAAGGGAAATAATTTTTATAATCTTAAAATTCTTCGTTGGAATTTGAGAATTGTGTTTGAAAGTTTGAAGTTTCAGTTCAAGGTTGAGTTGGTAGTAGAGTTGAAGTAGAAGTGAACTAGGACTAGTAAGGACTCATCTGGAGCTTATTGTCTTCTCTCTCTCTCTCTCTCTCTCTCTCTCTCATTCCTCTCTATAAGTACATTAATTTTTGAATGATTATGAGGATATTATGATTTTGGCTTACTAAAACTCTACCAAAATTTGTACTACCTCACCTTTGAAGTAATAAATAATTGAATTTTTCTCCATCTTCAAGCTGGTCATAAAGTGTGTTCTTAATATTCATTGATGTAACTTAGCAAATGATTATTTTTCCTATGTTTATGTATGAATATCTAACTTTTATTCAACAAATTATAATTCTTTTAGGTCATATAAAGGATCTAAGTCTAATTTATAGCTAATCTAGACAACCATTGTTCATTCCTTCCAAACTAGTGTGAGTGTTTATCAAGACCTATTTATGAAATAATGATGTAAAAGTCATTATATGAAGTTTAAATGAATGTGTGAAAGTTATTAAGCTTCCAAATCATGTCTAGTATAGGCATAATTGACTTTATCATTAGTGCATCATCCCAATTTTTAGTTTTCATTTCTATTTTCAATTTTATCATTGCTCCTTCTACCCTTTTCCTAGTCAAGAAAGCACAAAATTAGAGAGTTTAGAGATAATTAGATGAGTGTAATAAATATAAATACCTATTAAATAGAATATTATCTCTAATTATAAAGTCACACACCTTTGATATTTTCCATTGTATCAACATGAGTGAGAATAGGCACACATTCTTAACAGGGTGCACTTTTGAGTGATAACAGGTATCACCCAAGTTGGGGACATTCTTATGAAACATGTAGATAACTTAGGATATTTTCTCTTGATTTTATCCTTAGTGCAAATTTTGATCATGAAACCATGATTATTGAATGTCAAACAACCTATGATAATGTAGTTAAATCCCATGATTCCAAAGTTAAGCATGCTGCTCTCAATCAAGGTAATGCTCACCTTTCCATTTATAAATATCCACCTGAAAATCATCAATATACTACTACTCAACCTACTTCCTCCAATGTTGTGGAAGCCTTAGTTGATCCTAATTCTTTACCTAATGATTAAAATGTGGTTAAAATGAACAACATGAGGCATGTAATATCTTATAATGACCCTTATCCACATTATAATTATATCAATTTCCCACATATAAAATTGTGTAAGACACATACCCATCTCATTTTATAGATGTTGTTCATACAAAATTTGATATAATCTCATCTCTTATGACTGCATTAATCAATCTAATACAGTCACCAAAACTTCCAAAAGTTAAAAATATATCAACCACTTCGATCCAATCCGATAATCACTTCTCAACTATATTGGCCAACCCTATATATTATATTATATTTAACTCTTATATTTCTACTGCATCAACCAACTTGATGTATTTATTTTGATAGAAACCAAATACATCAACCATTTTGATGAAATAAATTATTAATAGATATGAAAAAACTACATTAACCAACTTAATGCAATCATTTTCTATTGATTATTCTATTGCAACTGCATTGACCAACTTGATGTAGTCTTTTTATATTCCTTCTTATGTTACTACTACATTAGCCAACTTGATACATGCAATTTATAGTTTACCTATACGACAAACTACACCAAAAAACTTGATGTAGTTTGATACACGTGGTCAAACTACATCGACCAAAATAAAAAAACGCAGTTCATATTTATTTAAATGTACTTCAAATCTTCCATTAGTTTAATTAATTCAATATTACACACTATTATCTTATTTTGGTTCAATACTCTTAGGATATTAGGAGCGGGATCCCATCACATAACTCTCTTGCCTTACCTCTCAAATTGATTTTATTGAACTCATGAAGACTTCTCATTGTCATCATAATTGATTAATGTAACTTTTGCTCAAAATGAATATCCCCCAACCCACACATGTAGGAAAAGAATCCATCTTATCTAGGTTTTAGGATACTATTCTCTAATAGTGTGAAAAAATGTCCATATAATTTGATGAAACTTTGGATGCTTCTATTTCACTTAAATTTCCTATAGCTTCCATGATTCTCGATAAAATATTACTATGTTTATATGATTCTCATTTATTTATTAGTATTCAATGAGTGATATTCAAATAAAATGTGCTTTAATTTATGAAGGTCAAGCACTTGTGTTGCTTCCCTTGATTTCATTAAGATTCTTTGATATTTTGAATGCAACCTTAAATCTACCCAAAGTACATGCCAAGGATATGATATAAGATAAATGCTTCCTCTTAGTCGTGTTTGTCTCCACATCATGGTCCCTACTATCATAGTTAGATTTAAAATCACATTTTTTAATATTTTTGTATCCTATAATATTTTACTTTGATGACCCTGGACACATCGCATGAGAGCCATTGCCTCTTCTACATACCATTGTGTCAAATTTCCCCATAATGGTAATATATATAAAATTTATGGAGACATTAATCATTAGAGTTTTTGGTAATTCCAAGATCATGGTGTTTTTAAAATATCCACCCTTGAACCTTTGCCTAGAATCCCCTTTCATGAATATCAACACTTTAACAATCCAACCAATTCTAATCACAGTTATAATGGACACCCTAAACTTGTGGGATACATACCCCCTAACCTATTAGATTATAATTATGATGAGCCTAATGAAATCAATGCTAAGATTAAGACTTTATATCTTCATTGTAGAAATATCATTTAGTTACCCCCTTCTTTGCGACCTTATTCTTGACATAAGTTGACTAAAAAAATTGTTGCTTCAATAGTCAATCTTAAATAATAAATTATTAATTATTATTTAACAAATAGAGGAATTGATGATTTCCAAATCAATATCCATACACCTGATTATGACAATGGTTGTTCTCTAGATGATCCATTCTTAGTTGGCTATGCTAAATCCAACGATGTATAAATTATTTGTTATCAATCTTTTTTACAAAATTATTATGAGTCTACTTTACATGTACAAAGCATTCAATTAGTATATGTAATTCGTTCTCCTTTGAATTCACTTATAATGATTTATTCTTCGATTATTTTTCATTGGTCTAAGATGGAATAGGTATCAGCTTCTTCCCATTATAATCTAGTCACCATTGAGATTCTTAGGAGTATGTTCCTTTCTCATTCCATGACAAGACCATAGTATTTTTTTCAATTTTATAATCCTTTGAGTATCCTTCCCCCCAAGATGTCAGACATACCACTCTAACCCAAATTGAGGCTACCCCTTATAAAAATAGAGTCTATTCAGGAACATACTCATAGATGCATGGATGATGATGATATATTTGATATAGTATTGCCCATGTAAAAAATTATCTCTGCATCTAGATGATGGGTAGATGAGCCATATTGTAAGTTTAATAAAATAGTTAGTCATTGGGCAAAATATTATAGAGCATACTAGAGATTTTTAGCATAACAATAGACATAAAGCTCTATTTCTGCCATAAATAGTTGATCTTCATAGTCAAATACTCCTATATGCACTTATTGTTTTCATGACATGAATTTTTATACTTCAACACACTACTAAAAACTTTGATAGTATATTGATGCAATTCATCATGAAATAACACAACCCTCTAATTATAAAAGATTACTACCTCCTAAGATATCTATATAATATATTCCCAAGCATGGGGAAGTCTATTGAATTTGGAATTAGTGTGTCACACATCATATACAAAATATAAAGTAATCTAATAAAATTTCCATGATTTTTCATGGCTTGTACCTTCACTTTTATAACAAATCCATTAGGATCATTCTCAGACGAAGGTTTAGACTTATCCTATACCCATGCATTCTCATAGATTGTAGGATATCAACCATACCCCAATACATATTCTTAAAATTGATTACCCATTATAAGAGGCAACATGTGCTCCTCTTTACTCTTCTCATTCTCATAATTTATCCATAGATATCATGTGTCAAGAAGTCCTTGAATGACTCTCTACGAAGATAGATGAGATCATAATCAGAGCTAAATATTAGTTACAACAAGATTTATTAGATATTATTGATGACGTATGTTAAAATATTTATGAAAAATTGTGAGCACATATTTATGTGACATATCATATTATTTTTCACATTATCATATGATTAAATTTGATATTTACATTGGTGATACCTTGTTTATATCTCACTTATATCATGATTCTTTTTCAGTTTTAGTACCTTAATTTTTCGCATTTACTTAAAATTTATGAAAATTTGTTCATACTATCATTTAATTAATTATACTTATGTTTAACCATTATCTTTAATATTAAAACATTAGTAAAAACTTCAATTCTTTTGTATTATGTTTTACTTTGGTTTCTTGGTGATAATTTGAAAAACCTACTTCCTTCTTTTTGGGATGATCATTACTTTCATAAGTGTTAGCCAATTTTGGATACCATAGGTGAGTCTAATAATTTTTTTTATAGTTATCTAATTTTTAACTTTTTAGATAGCTATATAAGGTCTTCAAATAGTCATTTAGGATGGTCTCCCTTTTGTGTTTAGCAAATTTTAAGGTTCTTTTGGAAAAGTTAAGGTAAAGTTGTTTCTAGGTTGTTTAAGCCTTATAGTGTATTTTAATTTCACAAGTCATTAATTTAAATATTAAGGGTGGTAAATTGTGAGTTATTAACATATATAGGGGGTATTTTTATGTTTTATAAGTTTCATGCTATGTCTAAGGTTAATAAGTCACTTTAAAACTTCTATATGCATCATTAACATGTATAACCTTATCAAAGACCATTTTAAATCCCTAGAAAGTGGAAATAATGTAAGAAAGAAATTGATAATGAATTTTGAGAAGGTTTATAACGTTAATTTGGTAGGCACATTTCATAATATGATAGTTTCAGGTCAAAATTTCAAATGATTACACTTGCAAGAAGTTATAACACATCTAGTAGCAAGCCAAGGAGTGAAAGGATATTTTAAAGAAATTTAAGGTGTATTTTACATTATCCTATGTGTTTTATATCCAAAAAAATTTCAAATAAACATTTCATTCTTCCAATAAAAAACACTTCCATTTTTCTATCGAGATCTTGGCAAACTAATAATGACTATTTTCAAATGCTTGGTATAGATAGGAGAGAGAATGTCAGGTCAAAATATCTTAGTCAGTTGAGATAGTTTTGTAGACCTAAAGAGTTATTAAAGGATTTTTAAAGACCAAAAAACATTTAAAAAACTCATAAACATCATTGGTAAGGTTATTTGAATAATTTATGGTGTTTGTTGTTGCAACAATTAAGGTTTCGATGGATTTTGGAATGTGACTTGAAAAAGAAGTGTTTGATCCTTACACATGAATATAATACTTCAAGAATAGCCTTAATATGAATCCAATAGGTCTAAATAAATTCTTAGTACCCTTACCTAGCAGATAGCCATATAGAAAATCTTGAGGCATGCTTTCAAAACTAATCCAAGATAAGATTTTGTTAACCTACAAGTTAATAGACTCGTAGGTCAACATTTCACACCTAAAAGTATATAATGAGGGTCTTAATGGGAAATTAAAATCATAGTTTTGTGATATAACTTATATTACAAAGTTTTCATAATCCTTGAATACTAATTTCTCAAACCACCAATGAAGATATAGGGTGTTGAGAATACGAAGTAGACAACCAATCATAGTTTTATGTTTTATAGGGAAATAACTCATAAGAATACCATTGGGGAAGATAAAATATGTTCCAAACTCCTTAAATATTCTAAAAAGTCATTATGAGGTCTCAAACATCTACATAAGTTCTAAATTGTAAAGTTGTATACCCCATGTGAGGCATTCCATTGTTGCATGCCTGTACATAAAAAATGAGCCAGTCAAAGATAGGACTTGTATTGAATTTGAGATTAAAAAGGAATAAATAGGGTTTATAAGATTTGGGAAAAGTTTTAAGAACATTTAATACCCTTGATTTAAATTTTGGTCATAGATTATCAAGATTATTTGATTAGAGAGTGTCTTAGGAATGTGGAAGACCTAGGTGAATAATGGTGCACTTGAGTTCATCTTGTTAAAGGAAAATTAAGCTTAATTAGGATATATAAATATGATTATGAATCATGAATTCACATTGTATACAAGTTTTATTACTAGTCAAATGGGTCAAAATATGGTAAAACATAGTGGAAGAACTAAGAAGCCTAGATGAACACCTATAACTACCTATAAAACTTGAAGAAACATTCAATTTTGGGATGAGTTGATAGGTGAAAATTGTTGTGAGGTGATGAATAGATAATAAAAAATATTAATTAACTAATAAATACATTTTAAATATCTTTAACAAAAGGAAATATAGACCTACAGGTTTACAGACCTATAGGTATACATGTTCAAGTATGAGATTGAACATTGCATAAAAGAATGAGGATGAAAGATGAAAATGAATAATGGACGCCATTGGGAAAATTTTAGAATATTTATGCAAGTTAAAAATGATAAAAACAATGAATATAAACCTTTTATTTAACTCCCATAAACATCAAAACTAATGAAGACATACAAGTGTAGTAATTGTTCTTTTTGTGAGTTTATTTGCAAGAACACAAGGAATGATACAAAGTTTACATTGAATTGGTAAATTTAGATTGATATAGGAGGATTATATAGGTTTATACCATTATTTAAAGTTTATAAGATCAAAATAATTATATAAATGACCAAAAACACCTACAACTGCATACACAATCCTTTTTGCACACACATTACTCCCTTTTGGCTTGTTTGAAAGGTGCATAGGATTAACAGAAGGAAAATGAAATTTATATAGGTTGAATAATGTTTTTGAAGACCCAAAAAAGGAATAATTTTTCCTTAAAACACTCAATAACTCAAAAATATGAGTTTTATTATCCCTTGGCCTCCTGAGGCTTGTGCATGGGCAAACTAGGGCTATAAAGTCTAAATGTTACATAACATGAGTTCCATCCACTGTAATCATTTGAAACTTGGCCAAAATACCTAATTTAATGTCCCATAAAGTATTTATAAGGTTTGGGAGTGTTAATATATGTCATTATATGGTTTCTAGTATTGAGGGCTTGCATTAGGCTTAGTTATGCCTAATTAGAAAAAATGAAGAGAGATAAAGTATGTCTACCTTGAGATTTAAATAATGAAAAGTTGGGTGAAGATGTAAGGGTATAATGGGTGCCAAGATATTCCTTTGTTTTTATTTTAAGTTCTCTTTATTTATCAAACCAAGGAGCTTTGCATTAAAATAGGGCTATAAGGAATAAGCTTGGTTCAAGAGAATACATGAGAATGATGAGAGATATTACATAATAAATGTGTAAATATAATTTTATTGAGAACTTAAAAATATGTATAATGAAATTAAATGAGTTAGACTCTAGGAATGTGACTAGTCAACCCATAATGACTCCAAATGGGTAGTTTTAAAGAGGTGGATGAGTCATAGAGGAAAATAAGTAACTTCTATGCCACCTTGAGAGGAATACCATAAAACCATGTGCACACATGTTGAAGAGGAGTTCAAGACTATTTATTGACACGACTTTTTTGATTGTAACTTGATTATTCATGATGTGACATTTTTCATGGGTTTCTCTAATGCCTCGTTCCTCTCTCCTCATTCTCTTCTATATGTATGGCCTATTTTATCATTGAAAGATCCTTTCACCAGGATCATGGCATATACCTAATCATTTATATTCTTATTAATCAATAATATGATTGTTTTACCTCCTTCTATGGCTATTTTTAGTGTAAAATTTTGAATGATTGATTTAGGTAAGTGTAGACTTAGTTCACCTTGTCTTATTATCATATTCTCCTTGATTTCTTACAACGTGGTTCTCTATTTCAAGTTATGAAGAGTGTCATCAAGAGTTTTAAGTGTATTATAAGTGGAAAACATATTCCATTCTATCCTCACATTACTTCACCTCTCACAAAACATTAATGCGATATGTTCTTTTAGGAGAAGTGTATGATTATGGAAGTGCTATAGTCTTAGTGCACACAAAAATAAATGGTTATGGTTTTAACATTTGATGCATCACCTCCATTTTAGTTTATAGTTTCTCTTACCATTTTACTTTGAAAGAAATAGGTATAGTAGTAGTTTTAGGGTGATATCATCAAGGTAATTATCCCTATATAGAGATTTACCTCACTAATTAGGCCACCCATAACCTAGAGGTGTCTCCATGTTATCACTTAAGTGAGTAGGCTTGAATAACCTCCTCAAGGGTGCAAATTTTGTTGATAGAAGTTCTGGCACACCCAATGTGATAAGAGAAATTATCCATTGAAGAGTTATTAGTGTTTCTCTTCAATTTACTAGCCTTTGGAGGCATGAGTATAAGCACCAATGGTGACTCTGAACATAATTAGTTGGTTTTAGCAACCTAGGTATTATTTCAAGCAAGTAATCTTTGTATTTTGTCTTTTTCATGAGGTTTCATGGCTGAATTTGAGGTAGATTTTTATATTACTTAAGTTAGTGAGCCCTATCAACATCATATTGATCATTATCAGTAACATAATAAAAAATATCTATAATATGTTGATCCATACTAGCCCTAAAATTTCCCTACTTACCCTCCATATGACTCTAGATATCAATGTGATCAACCTTGATATCAAGAGTTTTATCCTTCCTCCTTTATTCATCAACCTTATAGGGCTTGTCATCCTTAATATTAGTCCTATCAAATTTTCCATCAACATGAGTTAAGGTATAAGGAGGAGTGTATAACTAGGAAAATTAAAGCTAAGAAATAGAAATATTCTTAACTGCTCATGAAGATGTTAAATAATGAAATGGTAATGAGAAAATTAGATGGAGGTGTAAAATTTGGCTGAGTTGTCCCTAATCATCTCATTCAAAGCTAAGGGACTCATTACAATTTTTAAGGAGTGAGTTGTTAACCTTTAAGAGGGGAAACCAACATGTCCTAACCAATGAAAATATGAAAATAAGAGATTTGAACCAATACATGTAGGATATGTTAGTAAGATGGGAGGAGCAAGAATTTCAATATATTCAACCTTAATTACCCTCTCCAATCCCAAGTCAGTCCTCTTGTGTTCCTAACTTACTCCAACTTGAAATAATCCATCAAAAAAGGATTCATTATATGAGAGCCTCACTCATTGTCCCTCAATCTCAACCTATTCTCCCTCATGAACCTTCTCTCATGCTCATCTAAAATCATAAATTTGAAGATAATCCAAGGTAGTTTGTATGCTCCCCAAACCCCTCATCCACCCCTCAAGTTATAGCACACCATCAAGATAAATATCCTATGTCCAAGGTTCCAAGTTGGAAGTAAGTGGTAGAGTCATGGTGGAAGAAAGATGAATAATTCCAAAATATATATATTGAGGATAAAAAAGAGCTTGTGCCTATTAAATCACCATCCATATCTCCTCAAGATCCCCAAACCTTCCCATCATGTAACTATATCCAAGAGGGATTATAAAACAAGAGATAATTCCCAAGATTCAATCCAATTCATGAACCTATTAAAGCCCCACCCATCCCTCCTAAAAAACCTACAACTTTCCCATCATGGATGTCTATTCAAGAGAGCATTCAAATGAAGAAGGAAGTATTTATTGAGAAGTTTGAAGACTAAATCATATAAAGGTTTTAGGTATTGGTTAATGAATGAAAGGAGAATAATGATAGGTTCTTTGATCTCAAAATTCCAAAGCTTGTTGATGATTTTGAGTAGTCCATCCTTTAAGAAGAACATGTTCCATGGAAGACAAATGAAAAAGGGAAAGTTGCAGCTGTAAGTGAGCAAAATGAAGGCTATGAAGACGACACTTCAAGTGAACATGAAGAAGAACTCATCATTGACACTCCCCTTGGTGAATAAAGGAGTAAATAAAACTTTGGAGATGAAAGGAGAGGTGATCTTCATTATTTAGTAGCAAAAATTGAGGGAGACAACACTCTTGATGATGAATAAATCCCAATTAAGATAGTTGTAGTAGTTTCCCAATAATCTACTCATCTAAATGAGACCATGGATGATCGAGAATAAAATATCTTAGATCTTCTTGATGAATTAGAGTGGCTAGATGCAATCAAGATGTATTTAGATACTTTAAAATATACCTGAAGCAAACTAGAAGAGGCAAATTTTTGTTTTAAACTCTCTCCTTTGATTAAAAATGTTGATCTTATTTATTGTTACAAAGAGGAGATGGTTAGGTTGAAAATAGAGGAATATCAAGGAAACTTTTGCATAGAGAGTCTCTATGAAGAAGTTGCAGCTGATTTTGATGTATAAGATCTCCTAAGTAAACAAGATGAGGACTTAAATTGGCTTGAAATAGCCTCTAATGAGAATGAACCAATCACCTATGAAGAGAAGTTCAAACATGTGAAAGTGATTATATATGTGAATTATGATAAGGATACACTTGATGTTATAGTCCTCTTAAGCAACCACCATGAAGCTTATGATCATATGATAGCATTTAGGAAGGTGATGGAGATAGGTCCTCAAGGTGACAATCATATGCAAGTTGCCTTCTCAAGTCAACATGAAGAGTTTCAAGATGACATGTGGCAACATTATTTAGAGTTTTATAATGAATTTAAGGCTCTTCAAGGGTATATACTTCTTGTTAGGCATATTGAATATGATTTTTGGTTTGATCTCCTTCTTGAAGAGTAATGTGGAAACCCCTAAGAGGTCATCTAAGATCAAATACATCATTACATAGAGCTTCTTAAAGATAAATATGATGTTGCCCCTATGATTCAAGAGGTAATAATATTTAAAGTGAGTTAAAACATAAAAGAGAAACATGAGCTGATTCTTGGGCCAAAATATGAGTATGTCTTCATTGGAAACATGTTTGATGCTAATAACTCACTTGAGAGTATGCCAAATGAGCTGGTAAGCAAGAAGACTACTCCACCAAACATCATATCCAAAGGACAACTTGCTCTACATCATTGCTCATCTCATGGAGGAAGAGTTTTCAATAATTTTCCTTTTAATCTAGGATGAAAATGTCTTAAGGTTAATTATTTTTAGTAGTGTTCTTATGATTTGTTTTCCCTAAGTTCCTTATAACACAAGTGTATGTGTGGGCCTTGATTTAGCATTTTTTTGTCTTGTGTTCTTTAGAGGTGTTTAGTTATATTTTTTATTTCAAGAGGTTTACAATATGGTTTAAGTTATAATTAGGTCTAAATTTGAGGGATATGTGACTCCATATCCCAATGGATGGACTAGGCAACCAATATAAGGTGCATAGTAAGAATGTAATCCTAGGAGGTCACCAAAGATGTTAGCCAATTTTGGATACCATAGGTGAGTCTAATAAAAAATGTGCTATTTATCTCATTTTAAAATTTGTTGATAACCATCTAAGGTCTTCAAATAGTCATTTAGGATGGTCTCCCTTTTGTGTTTAACAAAGTGTAAGTTTCTTTTGGAAAAGTTAAGGTAAAGTTGTTTATAGGTTGTTTAAGCCTTGTAGTGTCTTTTCATTACACAAGTCATTAATGCCAATATAAAAGGTGGTATATTGTGAGTTATTAACATGTTTAGGGGCTCTTTTAATGTTTTATAAGTTTCATGCTATGTCCAAGGCTAATAAGTCACTTTAAACATTCTTTATGCATAATTAACATGTGTAAACTTGTCAAAGACCATTTTAAAGCCCTATAAAA
Organism: Torreya grandis; assembly: GCA_037957365.1. Lineage (NCBI taxonomy): Eukaryota > Viridiplantae > Streptophyta > Pinopsida > Cupressales > Taxaceae > Torreya > Torreya grandis. Next base: position 1,268,119 of record JARHVA010001128.1, read on the forward strand.
TGGAAATAGCATAAAAAATCAATTGGAAATGACATGTGATAAGGTTTTTAATATGAAATTGGTAGTCACATTTCATAATATGAAAATTTTAAGTTAGAAGTTCTAATGATTACACTTACAGGCAGTAATAACACATCTAGTAGCAAGCCAGGGAGTGAAATGACATTTTAAAGAACTTTTAGGTGTATTATATGTTATCCTAAGTGTGTTATATCCAAAAAAAGTTCAAATAAATATTTTAGAGGTTCAAATAAATTTAAAAAAACTTCCATTCTTCCATTAGCTCGTGGTAAGCTCACAATGATTATTTTAAGATGTTTTGTATGGATAGGAGATAGAATATTAGGTCAAAATATCATATATATAGATGAGTACCATATGAACTTATAATTAATGGTTATATTAAAGAGTTTCATGGGCTATGATTTATGAATAAATGTTAAGAAGGTAGGGTGGTCTAAAACCCTACAAAACCCCTCACTAGCTTAGTTTTCTCATTGAAATGGAATTTTTAATCTCGTTAGAAGCATGAATGGAATGGGATAGGATATATGGGGTCTATCCAACCATTTCATATGATTTTTTAGTCTCTCTTGGCATGCATGAAGGGCATATAGTATGAAAATTGGCTGAAAAGTGATAGTTTTGAGCTTATTTGTAGGAATGTGAACTGTGGAGGACTCTTGGTTAGTTGAGATAATTATGTAGACCTATGTAGAGTTATTAAAGGATGTTAAAATCCCAAAAAAATATTTAAAAACTCATAAAAATTATTTTCAAGGTTATTTGAAGAGTTTCAGGAGTTTTTTATTGTAATAGTTAGGGTTTTGGTGGATTTTGGAATGTGACTTGAAGAAGTGTTTGATCTATAAATTTGAATATCATACTTCAATAATAACATTTAGATGACTCCAATATGTCTCAATAAATTCTTCATACCCTTCCCTATAAGATGGCCATATATAAAATCTTGAGGCATGCTTTCAAAACTAATCCAAGATAAGATTTTGTTAATCTAAGAGTGTATAGACCTATATGTCAAAATTTTGAACCTAAATGTTTATAATGAGGGTATTAATGTGCCATTTAAATCATATTTATATGATATAAATCCTATCACAAAGTCTTCATAAGCTTTGAAAACCAATTTCTCAAACCACCAAAGAAGAGATAGGGTGTTTCTAATACCAAGCAAACAACCAAACATAGTTCTATGTTTTATAGGGAAATGACTCATAAGAAGAGAATTGGGGAAGATAAAAGATGTTAAACCCTCCTTAAATGTTGTAAAAAATCATAAAGAGGTATAAAATATCTTTATAAGTCCCAAACTGTAAACTTGTATACCCCATGTGAGGCATTTCATAGTTGCATGCCTATACATAGAAAATGAGCTTGTCAAGGATAGGCCTTATATTGAATCTAATATGAGAAAGGACTAAAAATGGTTTATAATATTTGGAAAAAGTTTAAGAAAATTTAGGACCCTTAATTTAAAGGTAGGTCATAAGGCATCAAGATTATTTGATTGGTGAGTGTCGTAGGCCTATGGAAGACCTAAGTGAACAATGGTGCCCTTGAGTTCATCTTGTTCAAGGAAACTTAAGCTCACTCAAGATATACAAATGTGATTATGAATAATGAATTCACATTGTATAAAAGTGATATTACCAGTCAAATAGGTCCAAAGATGGCAAAACCTAGTGGAAGAACTAAGAAGCCTCAATGAACACCTATAACTACCTGTGAAACTTGAAGAAACATTCCATTTTGGGATGAGTTGATAGGTAAAATATATTTTGATGTGATGGATAGATAATAAAATATATTAATTGACCAAGAATTTTTTTTTAAAGAGCTTGAATAAAATGAAATGTAGGCCTACAGGTCTGTAGACTTGTAGGTCTACATGTTCAAACATGAGATTGAACATTGCATAAAAGAATGAGGGTGAAAGATGAAAATTAAGAATTTAATACATTGGGAAACATTTATAATTTTTATTAAAGTTATAAATGATAAAACCAATGAATATAAACCTACTCTTGAATCACCATAAACATCATAACTAATGAAGACACACAAGCTTGCTAATTGCTCTTTTGTGAGCTTGTTTACAAGAACACAAGGAGTGATGCAATATTTAAATTGAATTGGTGACTTTTTATTGATATAATATGTATATATATTCCATAATATACCATTATGTAAAGTTTAAAATAGTATGATAATGATCCAAATGACCAAAAACACCTACAACTACCTACACAATCCTTTTTGTACACATTTTACTCGCTTTTAGCTTGTTTGAAAGGTACAAAGGATTAAAATAAGGAAAATGAAACTTGGAGAGGATGAGGAATGTTAGGTAATACCAAAAATAGGAATTAATTTGACTTAAAACACTCAAGAACTCAAAAATATGAATTTTATTAGCCCTTAGCCTCCTCAAGTCTATGCATGGGCAAACTAGGGCTAGAAAGTCTAAATCTTTGCATAACATGAGTTCCATCCACTTTAATGACTTTAAAATTGGTAAACATACCTATTTTAATGTCACCTAAAGTATTTTTCATGTTTTTGAGTGGTAATGTATGACATTTTATGGTCTCTAGTATTGAGGGCTTGCATTAGGCTTAATTAGGCCTAATTGGCAAAAATGGAGAAAGAAATTAGGTCTACCTTGAGAGATAGATCATGAAATTTTAGGTTAAGATGTAAGGGTATAATGGGTGCTTAAATATTCATTTTTTTTTCTTATAAGTGTTATGTATTTCTCAAACTAAGGAAATTTACACTAAAACAAGGCTACAAGGAATAAGCCTACCTAGAGAGAAAACATGAGAGGGATGAGAGAGATTAAAGAAAAAATGTGTAAAGATGATTGGATTGGGAAATTAAACATATGTATAATGTGATTTAATTAGTTAGACTCCATGAATGTGAATTTTCAACCCATAATGACTCCAAATGGTTAGTTTCAAAGAGGTGGATGATTCATAGAGGCAAATAAGTAACTCCTACACCACCTTGAGAGGAATATCATTAAACCAAGTGCAAACATTTTGAATAGGGAGTTTAGGACTATATATTGACATGATTTATTAATTTAACTTGCTTATTCATGATGTGACATTTGTCATGGGCTTCTCCAATGCCTCTCTCCTCTCTCCTCATTCTCTTCTCTATGTATGACCTATTTTGGCATTGAAAGATCCTTCCACAAGGAGTATGATGTATACCTACTCATTTTTATGCCTATTTATCAATAACATGATTATTTTATTTTCATTCTATGGCTGTTTATAATGTAAATTTTTGAATGGGTTATCTAGGAAAGTATAAACTTAACTCACCTTGTCTTGTTGTCTTATTATTCTTGCCTTCTTGCAATTTGGTTCTCTATTATAGGTTGTGAAGAGTGTCATCAGGAGTTCTAAGGGGGATTATAAGTGGAAAAAATATTACCTTATATGCTTACATAACATGACCTCTTTGCAAAGTATTGATGTGATAAGTTATTTTAGGATAAGTGTATGATTATGGCAGTCCTATAGGTCTTAGTTCACATGCAAATCAATGGTTGTGGTCTTAACATTTGGTACAACACTTCCCTTTTAGTTTATGGTTTTATCTTACCCTTTTAATTTCAAGTAGTGTATTAGTTTTTAGTTCTTAAGTGATGCATCAAGGGATCTATCCCTTTCTAGAGGTTCAATCAATTCTTTAGGTTACTTACAACCTAGGATTATTCCCATATTGTCACTTAAGTGAGGAGGCTTGAACAACCTCTTCAAGGGTATACCATTTTTAACTCCTAGGTTTTGTATCTTTAATTTTGGATAAGTGCAGCATTTGGATGTTGTCTATTAGAGGAAGCCTTTGTTTGGTCTTTTACACTTTTATGAAGGGTCACTTTCAAGCTTCCTGAAGGATCATTTCTCTTGTGAATTATCTCTTGCAAGATTTTTGAAGGAATTGTTTCATAATTTTTGTCTGAAATAATCTTTCCAAAGGTTTTATTCTTTTAAAGGATTGGTCTACTTCAATGTTTTTAAAGGGATACTTTTCACTATGCCAAAGGGTCATTCCACTTTTCTGAAAGGTAATTTCACTTTTTTGAAAGACAATTCCATTCTTCTGAAGGGAAATTTCAAGTTTTCAAAGGGTTTGTTCTTTTTTTCGGACTTTTTATTTTAGAAAAAAAGTCTAAAAGAATTCTCCTTTGTAAATTTTCTGAAAGAATTTTCCTTTGCAACTCTCTAAAGGAATTCTTTCAGAATTTTTATTTTAGATAAAAATTCTGAAAGAATTGATCTTTGTAACTTCTCTGAAGGAATTATTTTAGAATTTTTGTCTGAAATAATCTTTTTGAACGGTATATTACAAATTGCTGAAGGGTATTTTTTCTTCAAAGTGTTCTTTGGAAAAAGTTCAAAGGGACACTTTTAAAAATCTTGAAGGGCCTTTTCCTCAAAGAAACATCCACTTTCATTCTTTTGAAAGGCATCTTCCAAGGAAGGGTATAGTTTAAGGGTTCTAAAGGGTCTCTCTTTCAAGAAAGTGGTCACTTGTAAAAAGTTAAAAAGGGAAATTCCATTATTTTGAAGGACACTTCAAGTTTTGAGAAGATATTTTCATCTGTAAAGTGCCCTACACAAAAGTCTAAAGGGTCTTTTATCTTCAAACGTGTCTTTTAAATAAGTGCAATTGGTCCACTTCCAAAGGTTTGAAGGGACCCTTGGGAAAAGTCTGAAGGGCCTTTTCAAAAGCTCTAAAGGGTCTAGACACTTGTGAAAAGTCTATAAAAGGATTTCCAAAGGGCATGTTTTAGTAGTCTAAAGGGTATATACACTTGTGAAGAGTCTATAGAAAGATGGGTTTGAAGATAATAAAAGGGAGTCTATAGAAAGATGGTTGCATGAATGTCAAACTTACACCTTAGAAAATATCTATTGGCATTCAAAATAGTGGATCCCCAGGTAGCTCGATGGTCCTCAATCAAATGCTCAAGTATTCACAAGCAGATCCAAAGGCTCTCATCCTTCATCTATCAAAGTAGTGAGAGGGCCCATGTCACCATTGATCAACTAAGATTTATGTCATTTTGTAATGACCAATCAAAGGAGGAAGACAAGGCTAATGGAATGAAAATGACAAATCTATAATAGGTGGATAACCACTTTGATGCCATGAATTAGCCCAAGAATATCCTATTTCTATTAGCGTAACCATTGGAGAAGCATTTTTGGGAGAGCAAGCTTGTTATAGAACCACTTAAAATGACATGGATTAATCAAATGGCCTGAATGAGCATCTTTTGAAAAGATGGTTGTAGTTGTATATGGGGACTCCTAATAGAATGATTCCTCTTTCTAGCATCAAAGGCCTCCTCTTCTCACTTCCTCTCTAATATATATATGACCCTTTGGGTAGTGAAAAGACACCCACACAATGTATGGCAAAGCCCTGATAGAATGATATCACATTTTGCCTTTAAGCATTAAGTAATAGTCTATTTTCTTTCAAGTTATGAGAAATTGTCTGAGTGTGTAAGAGATGTACAGTGAAAACAAGTGATTTTTGTCATCTTTTTGTCCTTTGTCCTTCATGCCTGAGCAAGAGTTTTGGATCTAACTGGTCATACAGATTGTGTCTAAGTGTATTGAATTTTTGCATGTGTATTACTATTTTGAAATATACAAACTTTGCCTTTTAGTTCATTTGCCTTATGTCATTTTACACATCTCACCTTTGTGTTGAAATACTTGTGTTAGAATACTTAGAGCTTGGGAATGGTCTGTGTGTTTTGCTGTATTGTGCACTAGAATATGATATTCATGTGGAAGATAATCTTGGTATATCACCATTATTAGAGTAGGTTTTCCTTTTTTGAAATTTTTAGCTCTTTTCACTTCAATAAAATTGGTTTAGACATAAGTGGTTTTATAGAGACACATTCAGGGAGCTAGCCCTTTTAAATCTAGAGGTTCATTTCCTACATAGGTATACCCACATGCCTAGAAATGTCCCAACCTTACCCAAATTTGGAAGATGATTGAATACTCTATTTTAGTGTGTAATATTTGGAGACAATAGTTTTAACATGCTCAGTGGGACCAATTATTTACATGTTAAGGTGAATGCTGGTCTTGATAAGCTTAGGGTTGTATAAATATCCTTAATCTAGTATTTGGTGACTCCAAAAGGTGGGAATATCTATTTTTAGATCAAGTTTCCCACATTATACTTCATGGTCCTCACTAGGTCATCTAGGACTTCTGATCAAGCCCCTCTAGTTGAAGCTCTTATTGAAAAATAATGCCCTGAACCATTCCAACATTTAGAGATCCTTGGCAACGAGGTTTTGGAGAAGAAGAAGTTGAGGAAATTGGGAAAATAGGAGATCAAGAGGAAAGAAGAGAAATGGAGAGGTAGCAACCTTTCCCAACCTTTAACACCCAAAATCCAATTGACCTTCCTGCATATGACCCTATTCCTCCCAATACTACCAAGAGTCTCCCTGGTTTCAATGGAGAAAGTCCTATTACCCATTTGATAATATTAGGGACATTTAATTTTTTTTTAACTTCCATTTATGTTACCTGAGTCAACATAGCCATTAGATTAGTTTATATGTCTCTAAAAGGCAAGGCACTTGACTGGTATAGGACTTTAGAAGGTGGTTGCATTATAAGTTGGGATGGCTTTGGGGACTTGTTGGTAACTAAATTTGAGAATAAGAGTGACCATACCTTACTGATCCATCAGTTGAACATGATAAAGAGAGTTCATAACAAATCTATGGGATATTTTAATGAAAGTTTTCAAAGGACTTGGCATAGGTTTCTACCTATCATGAGACCTCCTCCTATCTTTGTGTTCCCCACTTATCTCAAGGGTATTGGTATTGATGTGGTAGTGATGTTATATTCAATGGGAGGATTTACTATGCTAGAAGCATATGAGATAGCTATTAACGCTGAGAATAGCTTAATACAAGTTGGAAAACTACCTCCAAGAGTTTTTATGCCTTTTCTATCTCATACCTCAGTTGAATCTCCAAGCGTAGCACAAGTTCCTAACACCAATTTCAAGCCAAGATCCTTTCCAAAGAAGATGGATAATGTTGTGGATAAAGATGAAGAGATTTGGTCATTATGAGCTTAGCTTAAGCAAGCTCAATTCTATATAAATGCTCCACCTAACCATCAATAAAATCCTTAATAAGGCTATAGAGTTCCACCCCAATACAACTACCAAGGTAGAGGACAAGGTCAACAAGGTTTTAATAGGTAGCCCAATGCCTATAATCCTAATTCCACTCCTTCCATGAAGGTTGTTGTCCCAGTACATGCTAACTTGGTTCAAGGGGAGGATTATTTAGACCAATGGGGATAACCTCAAGGTTAGTTTGTGCATGATGGTGGATAAGATAGACAAGTTTTGGTGTCACAAGAATAAACTACTCCTTATATGACAATAGAAGAAGTGAATCCCAGTAAAAGGAATATCCATGGAGAAGGTAGCAATGAAAGTGTATGTATGATGAACTTTCAAGCAAAGGATGACTACATGTTAAATCAAAGCACATCAATTTCAAATAACACAAGAGCCAAGAAGAGAGCCCTGGGAGATGTTTTAGGAGTACATGTAACTCTAATTAATGCCTCTCTAAGGCCACAAGGTGTGACTCTTAATGCAATTCTTGCTACAAGCCATGCTCCTCAGCAAAATTAGAATGTAAGTAGGATTGTCAAACCTACAACACAATAGGTTCATACTCCCCCACTACCTTCAAGAATATAAGGAAAGGTGAATTATTTACCTCTAAACATTGTTGATTCTTTGAAGAATGCCAAGACAAGCATATCTCTTTGGGAAGTCTTGCATATACCTAGTCAAAAGGAGTTGTTACAAGAACAACTTGCAAAATTCATGTAGCCCCTCAAAATTCAAAGAACAATAGTGTGGCCCTTTCCAATTCTCCAAGTCATGTCTTAGATCCCTCCACCAAATCTAAAAATCCTCCACCCTTCTACCTCACACTCATTATGGGAGACAAATTGGTTCACAATTGTATTGTAGATAGTGGAGCTAGTACCAATGTCATGCCTAAGGTAGTGGCTGATAAATTGGGTTTGAAGTATGAACCACATAGTAAAGGTGTGTTGTAACTTGATGGGACTCTAACCAAGATAGTGGGATTGGTCAGAGGTCTGAAATTTTTCCTACATGATTTCCCAAGTTTCCCCATTTTACAAGATATTGTGGTGGTAGACCTTCTAGCCCATTTTGCTATCTGATTGTCAAGGGATTTTATGGCTAAGATAGGAGGGTGCCTTTCTACTGATTGGTAGTTTTTAGCTTTTAAAATAAGATATGGAACCATGGTGACTATAAGTACTCAACCCTTAGCAAGGTTTCATATTGAGCCATACATGGAGACAAACTCAAATTAGAATTATCTAATTAGAAAAGAAGAAGAAGGTGTCATGGATGGTGAAGCATCCTTCCCCCTTGAAGGTATTTTTGATCTTTTCCTTGATAAGTACAATAATGAAACATATGGACTATATCTATATACTTTCATAGAAGAAACTGATTTGGGATTTTATTGTATACACAAAAGAGATGTTTCAGTCCTTTCACTCACTAATGAAGACCAAGAAATTGATGGGATATGTTAGTTTCTCCAACAAAAAATAAATACTATTCCTCATATAGATTGTATTTCAGCTGCACTTGCAATGTGGTAGAATATGAAGGCCTAGTTCACAGCCTCCAATGGGAAAAGAAGGGAGGGATCAAGAATCTGAAGGTTTATGGAGATAGTGAATTAGTCATCCATCAAGTGAGAAGTCAAGCTAAAGTTAAGAATCCTATGATTAAATCCTACAAGCATAGGGTGTGAGATCTACTTGAAGAATTTGATGCCTTCAACATATAACCCATACCAAGGGGTTCAAATAAACATGCTGATAGATTGGCTGCCATAGGAGCACAATTTGACATAGCTACTGATATAGGGAAGAAGAAGGATCAATCTCATATCAAGATCATTGTGAGGCCATCTATTCTAGATAATGAAGTATCATGTCAAGTGTTCAAAAGTGATGAACACATTGCACACTTCTTGCAAAATGAGGTAGGATTCTCCTCAAGGAATTAAAAGAGACTGCATGATCAATATGAAGAACAAGTTATTAAACTAAAGATAAACAAGATACCTAAGGGGCTAATTACTTTAGAGAGTGTTTTTAATGAATATGATCAAAATAAGAAAGAAAGAGTGAGCATGTCCACAAAAGAAGAAAACTATGAGATAGTCATGATTTTACAAGGACAAACTCCTAAAAATTGGTAAGGTATGTTCTTGTCTGAGAGGCAAGCCTTTATTGAATTATACAAAGAGTTCCATGACATATTTTCTTGGGAATACAAATATTTGAAAGGGTTTGATCCAAGTTTATCTCACCACACCATTGAGTTAAAATTTATAATTAAACCAGTCGGGTAGAAGCAAAGGCCTATCAATTCTAAGATAGAGGAACTCATGAAGAAAGAGCTGACCAAGCTGATTGAGTCTAAGATTATCTTTCTTATAAAAAACTCAACTTGGGTGGCTAATCTTATACATGTCTGAAAGAAGAATGGAGAGATTAGACTTTGTGTGTATTTTTAAGATCTTAACAAAGTGTCTCTCAAGGATCATTATCCACTACCTTCCATGAAATAAATTCTATAAGTTGTTTAAGGTTCTCAACGCTTCTCACTTCTTGATGGTTATTAAGATTACAATCAAATACTAGTGAATGAAGAGGATTAGTTCAAGACAACTTTCACCAGAAAATGGGGAACCTTTGCCTATAATAAGATGTCTTTTGGTTTTCCAATGCTGGAGGTACATTTCAGAGGGCAATGGACATGGATTTTAAAGGTTTGATTAATAAATTTATATTTGTGTATCTTGATGATATAACCATTTTTTCAAAGGATGCTATTGATCATATGAAACATCTAAGGTAGGTATTTATGAAATGTAGGGAGTATGAAATATCCCTTAATAAAAAAAAGTGCATCTTTGCTATCCATGAAGGTAAGTTGTTGGGTCATATTATTTCCAAGGAAGGCTTGTCAATTGACACTAAAAGGACTGATGTTATTCTTGGCTTATCATTGCCTCAACACAAGAAAGGACTTCAAAGCTTCTTTAGGAAAATAAACTTTGTAAGCAGGTTTATCCTAGGTTTTGCAGCTGTGGTAAAGCATATCACATACATGCTCAAGAAGAACCAAGATTTTGCTTTGTATAAAAGAAGGTGAGAGTAGTTTTGAGGAAATCAAGCAAGCAATTGCAAAATCTCTTAATCTCTTGAACCCAAACTTTGCCAAGGATTTCATTCTCTATACCTTTGCTAATCTTGATATAATCTCAGCTATGCTTATGCAAAAAAATGATGAATAGGTAGAACAACCAATTGCATTCTTCAACCAAGGATTGGAATATTATAAGGTCAGGTACACATTTATTGAGAAACAAGCTCTAATAGTGATAAGAGGATTAAATAAATTTAGACACATGGTCTCAAATAACAAGATACATGTCATGGTTTATCATCCTATCACCAAGGAGTTTCTCCTAAGCAAAGACCTTAATGAAAAGAGAGCTAGGTGGATTACAAAGGAGATGGAGTATGATGTGGATATTATGGTTACAAACTTGGTGAGAGGTAAAGGGTTATGTGAGAATTTAGCTTCAGATTTCCAAGAGCCAAAGGGGGCAGTCTTGATCAACCAAGTTCAACCCCAAGAAACTGATCACATATAAGTTCAAAGTTGGACACAAGACATCATTATTTTGTTCAAAATAATTAGTGCCCCAATTGTTTGAACAAGTCTCAAATAAGGTATTTTAGATTGTAGAACATTAGTTATTATCTTTTAGATGGTGTTGTTTATAAGAAATATGTGAATGGTGTACTATTGAGGTGTGTTGACAATGATTAGTTTGATATGATACTAGAAAAGTTTCAAAATAGTGCAGACAGAGGTCATTTCTCTCCTAAGATGATAGCTACAAGGATAATGAGGGATGGTTACTACTGGCCTAGACTTTTTAAGGAATATTACCACTAATCTAAAAAGTGCCCTCAATATGCCTTCTTTGTAGGCAAGTAGAAGCTTGCAGCCCTTCCATCAAATCCTATCCAAGTAGACCAACCTTTTATTTAATGGGGCCTTGATTTCATTGGTATGATCAACCTTCCATTAAGTATTAGACAAAAATGGATATTGACTAATAATGATTACTTCACAAGGTGGGTAGAGGCTATTGCTTTGAAGAAGGCAAATGAAAATGCTATCTTGGAGTTCCATGAGAGTATTATAACAAGCTTATGAGTTCTCTATGTTATCATTTCTGATAATGTACTTGCTTTCATAAGTGCTAAAACTTTTGATTGGGAAAATAGGAATGTAGTTTACTTGAACACCTCATCCAATTATTACCTCAAGGTAATGGATTGGCTAAGTTTACTAACAAGAACCTCATCAATATCATCAAGAGGAAATTGAAGAAAAATCAAAGATTATGGCACAACAAGTTGAAGATAGCCTTATGGGCTGACATGATTAGTCTTAAAAGATCAATTGGTAATTCTCCCTTTGTGATTGTTTATGAGAGAGAGGAGAGGCTAGGTTATCCATATCTCAAGAAATCCCCGCTCTAGAACTTGCATAGTAGATGGAATTAATGAAAATACTCTATTGGAGTTTAGATTGATAGAACTAATGCAATTAAAAGAACTAAGAGATAATGCACATAAGACCATGGAATACCACCAAGTACTCATGAAGAAATCTTTTGAAAAAAGAGAAGGTACAATAGTGTTCAAGGAGTGTGACTTGGTTTTGAAATGGGATGAAGACAGAGCAAAACTAGGAAGACATACAAAGTTTGACACTTTGTGGAGTGGCCCTTACATCATTAGCAAGTGCAAGTAGATCAAATCCTTCTAGCTGACCAAGATGAATGGAGAAAAATTGCCTAGCCCTATGAATGAGATTCATTTGAAGCTTTGATATTAGTCTTTGAAAGTCTATTTTGTAAATATTAGTTTAGGTGTGTGTTTCCTTTAGTTTTTTGTTGTGTTCCCTAAGTGCTTTGTAGCATAGGTGTGTTTCCTTCCTTTTGTTTGGTGTGTGTCTCTGCCTTATGCATGTGAATCAATCTAGTTTGTGTTTTTTAAGCTAACATCTATTCAAGTCATTTTGAGTTCCTATACGCATGACTCCATTCCCAATAGAAGTATTTAGGCAACTGGTCTTAGGCATAACATGCATGCCTCCCCTTGGAATTGCTAAGAATGTTAGCCATTTTTCACTCCCAAGTTTTACATCTTTTGTTTTAGCTACGTGTAACATTAAGATGTTGTCTATCAGAGGAAGCCTTTATTTGGTCCTTTGAAATTTTCTAAAGGGTCACTTTTAAGCTTCTTGAAGGATCATTTCTCTTGTGAATTGTCTCTTGCAGGAATTTTGAAGGAATTATTTTAGACTTTTTTTTTGAAACAATCTTTCCAAAGGGCTTGTTCCTTCAAAGGATTGGTCCACTTCAAATTTTCTAAAGGGACACTTTGCACTATGTCGAAGGATCATTCCACTTTTTTGAAGGGCAATTCTACTTTTTTGAAGGACAATTCCATTCTTCCGAAGGGAATTTTTGAATTTTTGAAGGGTTTGTTCTTTTTTTCAGACTTTTTGTTTTGGACAAAAAGTTCAAAAGAATTATCCTTTGTAACTCTCCAAAGGAATTCTTTTGGACTTTTTGTTTTGGACAAATTTTTTGAAAGAATTGATCTTTGAAAATTTTTTGAAGGAATTGTTTTGAACTTTTTATTTGAAACAATCTTTCCAAAGGGTATATTATAAATTACTGAAGGGTATTTTTCTTCAAAGTGTCCTCCAAAAAAAGTCCAAAGGGACACTTTCAAAAATATTTTAGGGCCTTTTCCTCAGAGAAAGGTACACTTTCATTCTTTTGAAGGGCATCTTCCAAGGAAGGGTACAATTCAAAAGTTCTGAAGGGTCTCTCTTTTAAGAAGGTGGTCACTTGCAAAAAGTCTAAAAAGGCAATTCCATTCTTTCGAAGGACACTTCAAGTTTTGAGAGGATCTTTTCACTTGTAAAGTTCCCTACATAAAAGTTCAAAAGGTCTTTTGTCTTCAAAAGTGTCCTTCAAAAAAGTGCAATTGGTCCACTTCCAAAGGTTTGAAGGGACACTTGGGAAAAGTTTGAAGGGCCTTTTCAAAAGCTCTGAAGGGTCTAGACACTTGTGTAGAGTTGGTAGAAATATTGCTAAAGGGTATGCTTGAGAAGTTAAAAGGCTATAGACACTTGTGGAGAGTCTGTAGAAATATGAGTCTGAAGAGAATAGAAGGGAGTTCATGGAAATATGGTTGCATGAACATCAAACTTTTGTTTTAATAAATAGCCATTGGCATTCAAATAGTGGATCCCCAGGCAACTCGATCATCCTCAATCAGATGTTCAAGGATTCAAAAGTAGATCTAAAGGCTCACATCCTTCATACATTGAAGTAGTGAGAGGGCCCATATCACCATTGATCAAACATGATCCATGTCATTTTGTAACGACCAATCAAAGGAGGAAGACAAGGCCAATGGAATGAAAATGACAAATCTAAAATAGGTGGATAATTGCTTTGATGCCATGACTTATCCCAAGAATATCTTGTTTCTATTATCACAACCATTGGAAAATCATTTCTGGGAGAATAAGTTTGTTGTAGAACCACTTAAAATGACATAGATCAATCAAAGGGCCCAAATGAGTATGCTTTACAAAGACGGTTGTAGCTATAGATGGGGACTCCTAACATAATGATTCCTCTTTCTAGTGCCAAAGGCATCCTCTTCCTCCTCTTCTCACTCCTAACATAATGATTCCTCTTTCTAGTGCCAAAGGCCTCCTCTTCTCACTCCTTTACAAAGACGGTTGCAAAATGTGATATCATTCTAGCAGGGCTTCACCATACACTATGTGGGTGTCTTTTCACTAGCCAAAGGGTCATATATATATATATATATATATATATATATATATATATATATATATATATATATATATATATATATATATATATATATATATATATGACCCTTTGGCTAGTGAAAAGACACCCACATAGTGTATGGTGAAGCCCTGCTAGAATGATATCACATTTTGCCTTTAAGCATTAAGTACTAGTCTATTTTCTTTCAAGTTTTGAGTAATTATCTGAGTGTGTGAGAGACGTATAGTGACAATAAGTGATGGTTTTCATCCTTATATCCTTTGTCCTTCATACCTGAGTAATAGTTTTGGATCTAATTGGTCATACAGAGTGTGTCTAAGTGTATTGAATTTTTGCATGTGTATTACTATTTTGAAATGTGTAGAGTTTGACTTTCAATTCATTTTCCTTGTGTCATTTTACACATCTCACCTCTGTGTTGAAATACTTGTGTTAGAATCCTTAGAGCTTGGGAATGGTCTATGTGTTTTGATATATTGTGCAATAAAATATGATATTCATGTGGAAGATAATCTTGGTGTATCACTATTCTTAGAGTAAGTTTTCCTTTTCTATATTTTCTAACTCTTTTCACTTCAAGAAAATTGGTTTAGACATAAATGGTTTTGCAGAGACACATTTAGGGAGCTAGCCATTTTAAATCTAGAGGTTCATTTTCTACATAGGTATACCCACATGCCTAAAAATGTCCCAACATTGACCAAATCTGGAAGAGGATTGAACACTCTCTTCTAGGTTGCAAGATTTGGAGACAATAATAGTGTCTTACATTTTAGTTCTTAAGTGATGCATCAAGGGAGCTAGCCCTTTTTAGAGGTTCAATCCATTCTTTAGGCTACCCACAATCTAGGATTATTCCCATACTATCACTTAAGTGAGGAGGCTTGAATAAACTCTTCAAGGGTATAAAAATAAGTAATAGTGCTAATTATTTTTAAGATAGTATATCTTCCTAGTTATTTGGATATACTAAACATAACCCATGTCATTTTAATTACACTACCTTCCATCCTTATGATCAAATATAAGTATGACCATCATTGTAACACTTATTACATGGACACATATTATACTATCTTCATATTTATTTTTTGATTCCCTTCATTTGAGGTATACATAGGTCAATTTTGAGATTTCATAGTTACTAATGGTTAAGTCTATGATTTTTCAATACAATCATCTTCAGTATTCTTCTCTAATAATTATTGACAAAATTTGACCCCAAGTAAAATTTGGTTCAAAACCTAATATTTTATACTTTTAGATAAAGTTTCATGTGTCCTATGGGGTCATCTATTATCTTACATGTCTCACTTACTCTTTCCCTAGTCCTTGCTGAAACCCATCCTCCTTGTACTAGCTCAGTCTACAAAAGTCAACATTAGTTAACTATGTTAAAAATTAGTAAAAGGCTAAATTTATTTTATAAATGTCTTAAAATGGTATTTTATAGGTTTTAATGTGTTTACAAGTCATAAATTGACCACTTGCTAGGTTTCAGGTGCTAAAAAGGTCATTTGGCCACCTTTTAGCTTGATTAAATGACGTTTGAGGAATTTAAAATTAAAATATTTGTCCATAAGGTGGATGATAACTTGGAGGAGATAAAATTTTGTCAGAATAATTTTAGGTGGTAGTTAAAAGTCTATTATGATCATGAAATGGTAGTTTTTCATAAAAAATAGGCCCCTTTGGGCACTTGTACAGACTTCTCAAGTCCACCATCAAGTGAAAACATGGTGGAGTGTATCTTAAATTTACAACAGCTCATATTATTGTTTTTTTCATAAAATTTCATAAAATATCTATTTCCATCTTCTTTTCCACCATTTTTCATTAGCAAGCCAAGGAAGGGCAGATTCAATCACTCACGATAGAAGCTACAAGTGGAATTGGAAAGAGTGATTTTAGGGGTGTATTTTAATATAATTTAAATTAATTTAAATAATATTAAGTATCATATTGGTGCCTCCTCCTTTATGAACAATGGTTAACATTCTATGCAACTTTTTATGCCTATTCAACCATGAGGGGGTCTCTTTTTGAATCTGTTTCAAATTTTCTTGCTTTGGATTGATGGAATGGTTTATTGTAGGTGATTAAATTTTTTTTTCAAGACATTATTATTCTTATTTTTGTGCTTAAAACTTCCACCTCTTTCTCTTTCAATGCCACTTGAAGGAGGATTCCAATTATGCTTGTTTTGCCAAGTTGGCAGTCATGTATGTGGAATCTGAGTTTTGTAACATGGGAGGAGATCCATGGAGGTTTCAATGTGTTTAAAATAATTTTTTCAAGTTTTATTTCATAAACACTCTTATGGGATATCAAATCAAGTACTCCTTCCAAGCTAATTTTCCTTAGTCTCTTTGCTCATTGCCTTGTTTCCAAAATGTGCTTATAGTCAACTCCTTCAAGAGGATGTATGAAGGTAAAAATGATGGGATCCATAGTAAAATTAATGTTGGAGGTTCTAACATATCCCAAGGTCATGGATTTCATGCCATGAAGCTAAAAATACTATGCAAAGTGGAAATTCTCCTTCAAAAGAATGATTGAACTATATTGGGTTCTCAGTCCCCAAAAGGAATAAATAGAGATCTCTAAGGTTTTTTGAGATAACATATGTCATGATAGAAGGAGCCTCTAACATCCTTTAATGATTGGTCTTGTATTACTATCCACCATGAATACTCATGCCAAATTTTAGGGACAGAGGGTGAGTGGAAGATGGATTTTGCAAAGCCTAGAAGTGGATAAAAACTACTAGAAAAGGGCAGTGATGTCTATAGGAGGTTGATGAAAAATTAATTTTGCACTTCAATTTGACAATATTAAACCATACTATCAATTTGAAACAATCATAAATGGTTCAAATGGAAATCCCAATCTAATATGATAGAGACAAAATAGGTCTTAATGTTTTGAAACCTCCTAAGCAAACCCCTATTTGTACAGGACTGAGAGCAACTACCTATAGGTAGATTTCTCAAACAAGTAGAGGGTTGTTTTTGATCTTATTCTAGGTTTCCAAGGAGAATAGGAGTATTTTTGACCCCAATTATCCTTATTGGAGGTCAAAACACCTCAAATAAAATTTAAAAATGGCCTAAAATAACCTACAAGCTTGTGCATTAATACAGTCAGGATTGCAAACAATGAAGTTGAAGGTTGAAAGTTAGACCTTGTTGCAGATCTTCTAGTCCACTTCAAGGAGAAAAAAATGTTTGGTGATTTTAAAGACCTCAATTATAAGATATAAAACTATCCAAAAATACATAAACATCATCCTAATCACCTAAAATAGGCCTAAAACATGACTATAATAGTCAAGGTAGGGGTGTTCCCCTTGAGGACCTAAGCATAGAGTTGATGCATGATTTAAAGGCTGCTAGGTAAGTAAAATGAATGGAGTCTTATGACCTAAATAAACATGGAAAGGAGGAAAATTAACATAAAATTAATCTTAGGTCATGACCTATAGGCCCTATAATCCACAAAACATAGTAAACAAGTCCTAATTCTTGCCAAGATGCACCTAAAGGGGTTAAAACATGACTGCCACAATCAAGGTAAAGGGTTTTCTCCTTAAAGACCCAAGCAAGGAATTGAGATTGATTAAGGATTTACATAAAAAATAAATCATTTTAATATTTACATGATCTAGGAACATGAAATTGAGGTCCAAACCAGGATTCAAGGCTCAAATTACACCTACAGGCATAAATCTTTAAAGTGTTCTATTCCAAAATGAGCAATGGCCTAGTTGATGGTTTCCAAAAGGTAAGGAAGTGTTTGAAGAGAAAATAAAATATAAAATAGTTAAAATAAAACATGTAAGCTATTAATTACCCCCTGCATGCCATAATCAATCTCAAGGCCATCCCTATAACCTACAAACATAGCCATACCCTACCCACCTTCATAGATTGCTTGGTTCATAAAGTCTGCCTTGTAAATTTGGAAAGTTGAATGGTATAATGAAGGAATTATAAGATAAAAAATTGGTAAATAATAACATAAATACCTAATTAATTTTATCCAATGATCAATTTTCCAATTCTGATATTGTAAACCCTCTCTATTTTGTCTTAGAGCAGGGGCTGTTTTAACATGCATGAAGGTGATAATTTGGGGGTAAATGGTGAAATCAGTAACCAATAAGAAATTAGAACTTTTATGATGGTTTTATAATCTGGGAAAAATACAAAAAAACCTAATAAACCTTTCTATAAATTCTAAAGGCAAACAAGGTACTCCATACCACAAAGGTTGCAGTCACCATGAAGCTTGTTGCTAATGGAGAAATGAAGAAAAGGTGAATTGGAAGTTGATTTCAAGGTAAATGGGTTTTTATGATGTGTATTTTTCTTGAATATTATGTTCAAGACATTCATATATCATTTTAAAATAAATTTGAAGCTCAGTACTCACCCAACATCAATTTTCCTTATCTAGAATGCAAAAAGACCTAGACTAGTTTTTTGGCCATTTTAGAGTTTTCATACTTCCAAAATGAACCAAGAGCTCAAATTTTATAAAAAACATGGTATGTGTCATGTTAAATTTAATAAAACATTTATAGGATATTTCACACGTGCAAATAAGCTTTTTTGGTCTTCTAGGCTAAAGAGGCCTAATTAGGCCTAATTGGGAGGACTAATGGATCTAAAAAACACCCTTGCCTCAGGTGTTGAACCATGAAACTTGACATAGTTCACAATGAGGGAAAAGGGTAATAAAAAATTATCTCAATTATCCTTTTAAGTCCTTAAATTCTCCTAAACAAGTAGACTTGTGTAAAAATAGGGTTACAAGAAGACTAAGCCTAGTGAAGACTCTATGAGCAAAATGGGGACTTGAAGAGATTTTGATGGTTATAGATGATTTTTTTTAGTCAAATATGATTAAAATATTAATTAAATGAATATAAATTGTACCAATTGAGCTAAATCTAAAATTTATCTATTTCGGCTAATTTAGGCCTAATAAGACAAGGAGGCCTTGTGACACCTAAGAGGGGAATTGATGATTTCAGGTGATATAACTAATTGAGATGATTAAAGATTATTTAAAAGTGTAATTTATATTAAAATTTAACTATCTAAGAGATCTCATGATTAAAATCTTGCCTTTTGTCACTTGTCAAGAAAGAGTTTCAACACTCAAAGATGCTTATGGAAGAGTTTCAATGCCACATCAATGAAGAGGCTAATTTGGGATAGAATGATGTACATATAATTTTAATAAATCCTTTTCCACATAATTTATATTCTTGTAACTGATCCTCACATTTGGAAACTTGTCCTCTCTTCAACTTCTCTTTTCTCTATTTTCTTCCAAATTCTATAAATGCGAGCCATCTTGGCTATTGTAGAGGAGACCACAGCTAGTATGGCGAGACCCTACTGGTATGACATTGAATTTTGTATTTAAAAAATTGAATAAAATTATGATTATGAGTTAATAAAATTTTATCTAAGTGTGTGAGTGATGTATAGTGGAACTAAGTGATGGTGTCATCCTTACTCCTCTTTATCCTTCATGTTTAAGTAAGAATTCTGATTTTAATAAGTCGTGTGAAGTGTATGAATGTACTAGAATCCTCTTCAAGTATGAAATTATCTATATGGTGTGTAATCTTCCCCTAGATCAGTTATCTTGTTGATTATCCTATGTATGCCTACCTTCACATTAAAACACTATGTTAGGATCCTTCAATGCTTAGAATTGGTCTTGGAAAGCTTTATTGCTTAGTAGGAGTGTGATAGTCTATGAGATATGTCTTGGTGTATCATGTATTTAGTGTAGTTTCATTTTCATGAAAAATACTAACACTTTTCCCATAAACAAGCATTAGATTAGGTGATAAGCACTTAAAGATGAATCTAGGGAGCTAACCCTCATAATCTAGAGATTCATCCCTCTTATAGGTTCCCCACAACCTGAGAGATGATTCAATGTTGCATGAAATTTTAGGAGATTCATAGAGTATCCTAGGGTACATAATTTGATGACTATAGTTCTGGCACATCTAGTGGGATAGATGGTCCTAATTGCTTCCATGTTAAGGTGAATGTTGGTCTTAGCAAGCCCAAGGTTGAAGAGGTATTTCTAATCCAACATTTGGTGACTCCAAAAGGTGAGAATCTATAGTTGTAGATCAAATTTTCCACACTATATTTCATGGTTAGGAGGAGGAAGAAGAGATGGCTAGGATACATCCTTTCCCAACCTTCAATACTTAAAATCTAATTAATCTTCCTGCATATGATCCTTTTCCTCCTCATGCTACCAAACGTCTCCCTAACTTCAATGGAGAAGGTCCTATTACCCCATCTAAGAACATTAGGGACATCTCAAATTTTTATAACTTCCACAACATAACTCAAGTCAACATAGCCATTAAGCTACTTGCTATGTCTCTAAAGAGTAAAGCACTTGATTGGTATAGGACATTGGGAAGTGGTTGCGTCACTAGTTGGGATGGCTTTGGAGAATTATTGGTGAATAGGTTTGAGAAAAAGAGTGACCACACTTCACTAATCCATCAGTTGAATGTGATAAAGAAAGGTCCTAATGAATCCATGGAATATTTCAAAGGACATGGTATAGATTATCACCTGTCATGAGGCCTCCTCCAACCTTTGTGTTCCCCACATATCTCAAGGTCATTGGCATTGATGTGGCAATAATGTTGTAAGAAATGGGAGGATTTACTCTACCTGATGCATATGAGATAGATATTGAAGCTGAGAATAGTTTGATACTAGTTTGGAAATTGTCCCCAAGAGTTGCCATGCCTTTGTTATCTCATAGTTTGTTTGAAACCCCAAGTGTAGATAAAGTTACCAATGCCAATTTCAATTATATAATCACTCCCAAGAAGGTGAATAATGATATAGACAAAGATGAAATGATCTAATCATTACAATTTCAGCTCAAACAAGCTCAATTGCAAGTAAGTACTCCACCCAATCCCCAATATAATCACCAAGGCCATCAAGTTTTCAATAGGCAGCCTAATAGTTATAATCCTAATTCTATTCCATCCACAAAGGCTGTTGTTCTAGTCCATACCAACCTAGTGTAAGGAGAGGAAAATTTGTATCATTGGAAAAAATATCAAGGTCAATTTGTGTATGATGGTGGAGGAGATTGTCAACCTTAGTAGCACAAGAAAGAGCTATTCCTTGCCTCACATCAGAAGAACAAAATCTCATGCAAAGGGATACTCAAAGAGAAGGTAGCAGCCAAGGTACCATTATTTTTAAATTTCAAAGGGAAGATAACAATGTGGGCAAGGTTGAAAAAGTACCTAAATAATTTCCATTCAATACTTATTTTCTATTGCCTTCACAAACTAAAGACCAACTGATTATTCCTAAGACTCCACAAGAGTTGGGGTAAGATGTTATCATAGATGAGTTCCTTGAACACACTAAAGAATGAGATGATGATATGGAGCAGCCAAAAAAGGTTTTGGGAGAAGAAGACACTTCAATGGTAAGATAAGAAGTAGACCTTGAGTGGATTGATGACTTGCCATGATTCATGGAAGATGATGATGATCAACCTACAACACAAGGTGAAGAATAGGTGCCCACTAGCCAACATGATGTTCCATAAGAAGTTGGTAAGAATGTTGATGAAATTCAAGCCCCTTATATTGAATATGAAGAGTTGGAATTTTGGGATGAACTTAAGAAATTTTGCTTGAGCTTGGATGATGCATCTCCACTTCATGAAGAGCTTGAGAAGAGTTTTGAAGGAGATGTTGCAACTGAACCTATTAAAGATCATGAAAAACCTCCACAAGAAGAGATGGTAAGCATGATTCATCTCAAAAGGATCAAATGAATAAGATTGATGGAGAATACAAGGTGCCAAGAGAGGTAGTAAGTTTTGAAGAACCTCTCCCATGCATTCAGCTACTTGAATCACCAAAACTTGATGGAGACTTTACTTTTCAAAATGAATACAACCTTGATGATGAAAATCCACTTGAAATTGAGGTTGAAGATCAAAATGACTATAAAATCAAATAAAAACCAATTTAATCAAGGGATATGGTTGCCATTCAAACCAATCAAGAAAAGTATGTTTTTATTGAACACATGTTCTTGGTTGTAAAACCAAATGAAGTCATTGTAAGCACCATAAGAAGTAAGGTGTTAAAAAAATAAGGACAAGACCTAAGTGGTATCTTACACACTCTTCTAGTACACTTCAGGGAGATGGTATGAAGAACTTTCCTTTTGATCTAGGAGGATCAGTCCTTTCTACTTAGTTTGTATATTTTAGAGTGTGTTTGTTTCAGTTCATTTTGTGTTTCCTAAGTGCTTCATGGCATAGGTGTGTTTATTTCCTTTTGTTGGTGTGTGTCTTTGTTTTTTTGTGTGTGTGTCAACCAAATTTTTTCCCTTGATCCAAAGGTATATTCAAGTCAATTAGAGTTATTATATGCAATACTCCATGCCCAATGGAAGGATTAGGCAACTGGTCTTAGGCATAACAGGCATTCCACCCCTAAGAATCACCAAGAATGTTGACCAAATTTAACCCCAAGTCAAATTTGGCTCAACTGATAATATTTTAAACTTTTAGATAAAGTTTCATGTGTCTTATGGGGTCATCTATTGTCCTACATGTCTCACTTACTTTTTCCCTAGTCTTTGTTGAAACCCATCCTCCTTATACTGGCTTAGTCAACAAAAGTCAACATTGGTCAACTATGGGAAAAATTAGTCAAAGGCTCAATTCATTTTTATAAATGTCTTAAAATGGTCTTTGATAGGTTTTAATGTGTTTACAAGTCATAAATTGACTACTTGCTAGGTTTTAGTTGCTAAAAAGGTCATTTGGCCACCTTTTAGCTTGATTAAATGACTTTTGAGGACTTTAAAATTAAAATATTTGTCCCTAAAGTGGATGAAAATGTGGAGGATGTAAAATTATGTTAGAATCATGTCAAGTGGTTGTTACAAGTCTGTTATGATCATGAAATGGTAGTTTTCCCTAAAAAATAAGCCCCTTTGGGTACTTGTACGGACTTTTCAAGTCCACCATCAAGTGGAAATGTGGTGGAGTGTCTTAACCTCCAAAAGGTCATATTAATTTTTTGTTTTCAGAAAATTTCATAAAATATCTATTTCCAACTTCTTTTCCACCATTTTCCATTGGCAAGCCAAGGAAGGGCAGATTCAATCACTCACTACAAAAGCTACAAGTGGAATTGGAAAGAGTGATTATGGTGGTGAATTTTAATATGAGTGAA
The DNA here is from genome assembly GCA_037957365.1 of Torreya grandis. Taxonomy (NCBI): domain Eukaryota; kingdom Viridiplantae; phylum Streptophyta; class Pinopsida; order Cupressales; family Taxaceae; genus Torreya; species Torreya grandis. Next base: position 1,291,494 of record JARHVA010001128.1, read on the forward strand.
ATTATTTTTAATAATAATAAGTCTCATATTGGTTCCTCCTCCTTTATGAATAATGGTTAACACTCCAGGCAACTTTTTATTCTTATTCAACCATGAGGGGGTCTCTTTTTGAATTTGTTTCAACTTTTCTTGATTTGGATTGATGGAATGGTTTGTTTAAGGTGATTAATTTTTTTTTAAAGACATTATTATTATTATTATTATTATTATTTTTATGTTTACAACTTCCAAATCCTTCTCTTTCAATGCCACTTGAAGGAGGATTCCAAATTATGCTTGTTTTGCCAAGTTGGCAGTCATGTATGTGGAATCTAAGTTTTGCAATGTGAGAGGAGATCCATGGAAGTTTCAAGTGTTTTAAATAATTTTTTCAAGTTTTATTTCAAGAATAATCTTGTGGGATATCAAATCAATTACTCCTTCCAAGCTAATTTTCCATAGTCTCTTTGCTCACTGCCTTATTTTCAAAATGTGCTTACAGTCAGCTCCTTTAAGAGGATGTACAGAGGTAAAATTGATGGGATACATGGTGGAATTAATTTTTGAGGTCATAACATATCCCAAGGTCATGGATTTCATGCCATGAAGCTAAAAATACTATGCAAAGTGGAAAATCTCCTTCAAAAGAATGATTGAACTGTATTGGGTTCTCAGTCCCCAAAAGGAATAAACAAAGATCTCTGAGGCCTTTTGAGATAACATATGTCATTATATGAGGGTAATAAAACATAATTTAATTATTGGTATTGTATCCAAATCCACCAAGAACACTCATGCCAAATTTGAGGGACAGAGGGTGAGTGGAAGATGGATTTTGCAAGGCCTAGAAATGGCTAAAAACTACTAAAGAGGGCAGTGATATCTACAAGAGGTTGATGAAAATTTAATTCTGCACTTATATTTGACAATATTAAACCATAATTTCAATTTTAAAAAATCTAAAATGGTTCAAAAAGAAATCCCGAGCTAAGATGATAAAGACAAAGAAGGTCTTGATGTTTTGAAACCTCCTAAGCAAACCCCTATCTGTACAGGACTGAGAGCAACTACCTACAGGTAGAGTTTTCAAATAAGTGGAGGGTTGGTTTTGATCTTATTATAGGTTTAAAATGTGAATATGAGGATTTTTTACCCAAATTACCATTATGGGAGGTCAAAAAACCTCAAAGTAAAGTTCAAAATAACCTAAAATAACCTACAGGCCTGTGCATTGCAACAGGCATGATTGCAAACAATAAAGTTGAAGGTTGAAATTTAGACCTTGTTGTGGATATTATAGTACAATTAAAGGAGAAATAAAATGTTTTTTTATTTAAAGGATCTCCATGAGAAGATATATCACTATCTAACAAGCCCTAAACATCATCCTAATCACTACAATAGGCCTAAAACATGATTGTAATAGTCAAGGCAGGGGTGTTCCCCTTAAGGACATAAACATAGAGTTAGTACATGATTTTAATGATGATAGGTAATTAAAATAAATTGAGTCATATGAAAGAAATTAACATGGAAAGGAGGACCATGAACATGAAATTAAGCTTAGGTCATGACCTACATGCCCTAGAATCCATAAAACATAGTCTTAAGGGCATATGGATAGTGAGGTAGAAGTTTGGAGTATGAAACTTTTTTGGAACCTTAAAAATGGATGTAGGTGAAAGGAGTGAAGAGTGATATATATAATATTATGGAAAACCTAAACACAGAGTAAAAAATTCCTAATTCTTGCCAAGATGCACCTACAGTGGTTAAAGCATGACTATCACAGTCAAGGCAGAGGTGTTCTCCTTGAAGACCCAAGCAAGGAATTGAAATGGATTGAGGATTTACATGAGAAAACAAAGAATTGGAAGATTTAAATTATATAGGAAAATTAAAGGGAGGTATGAACCAGGAGTCAAGGCTTGGATTACACCTACAAGTAGAAATCTTGAAAGTGTCCTAGTCCATAATGAGCTGTGGCTTAGTTGATGGTTTCGAAAAGGTAAGGAAGTGTTTGAAGAGAAAATTAAATATAAAATGGTTCCAATAAAACATTTAAGGTATTAATTACCCAAAAAATTCCATAATAAATCTCAATTCCATCCATATAAACTACAAACATAGTCATACCCTACCCACCTTCATAGATTGCTTAGTTCATAAAGTCTGCCTTACAAATTTGGAAAGTTAAATGGCCTCATGAAGGAGTTAGAATATAAAAATTGGTAAATAATACCATAAATAAATAATTAATATTATCCAATTATAAATTTTATAATTCCAATAGTGAAAACCCTCTCTATTTTATTTTAGAGCAGGGGCTGTTTTAGCATGCATGAAGGTGACAATTTTGGGGAAAATGGTGAAATTGGTAATCAATAGGAAATTAGAAATTGTATGATGGTTGGTAATATTGGAAAAAAATAAAAAAACCTAAGAAACCTTTCTATAATTTCTGAATGCAAACAAGGTAGTCCATACCACAAAGGTTGCAGTCACCATGAAGCTTGTTTCTAATGGAAAAATCAAGAAAAGGTGAATTGGAAGTTGATTTCAAGGTAAATGGGTTTATTTCAGGTGTATTTTTCTTGAATAATATGTTACATACCTTAATACATTATTTTAAAATCAATTTGAAGCTCAATACTCACCCAACATCTATTTTCCTTATCTAGCATGCAAAAAGACCTAAACTAGTCTTTTGGCCATTTCAGAGTTTTCATACTTAGACAATGAACTAGAAGCTAAAATTTGATATGGAAAATGGTATGGGTCATTTTAAAGTTTATAAAACATTTTAAATATCTTTCAAATGTACAGGATCCATTTTTGAGCATTTTTGGTCTTTTAGGCTAAAGAGGCTTAATTAGGCCTAATTGGGAGGACTAATGGATCTAAAACACACACTTTCCTTGGGTTTTGAACCATGAAACTTGTAAAATAACACAATTATGGAAAATTTTACTAAAAAATGGTCTCACTTATCCTTTTAAGTTTGTACATTCTCCTAAACAAGTAGACTTGTGTAAAAATAGGGTTACAAGAAGACTAAGCCTAGTGAAGGCTCTATGAGCAAAATGGGGAATTGAAGAGAGTTTTATGGTTATATATGAGTTTTTTTCAGTCCAATATGATGAAAATATTCCTTCCATGAATATAAATTTTACCAATTTATCTAAATCCAAATTTTAGCTATTTTGGCCAAATTAGGCCTAATAAGACAAGGAGGCCTTGTGACACCTAAGAGGGGAATTGATGATTGTAGGTGATGTAATTGATTGAGATGATTAAATATGATTTAAAATTTTCCTTGAGATGAAAATTTAAGTATACAAGAGATCTCATGATCAAACTCTTGCCTTTTGCCACTTGTCAAGAAGGAGTTTTAACACTCAAAGCTGCTTCTGGAAGAGTTTCAATGCCACATCAAAGAAGAGGCTAATTTGGGATATAATGATGTTAACATAAGTGTAATAAATCCTTTTCCACATAATTTTTATGATTTTAACTGATCCTCACATTTGGACAGTTGTGCTTGTGCCTCTTCAACTTTTCTTCTCTCTCTTTTCTTCCAAATTCTATAAATGTGAGCCATCTTAGCTATTGTAGAGGAGACCACAGCTAGTATGGCGAGACTCTGCTAGTATGACATTGAATTTTGTCTTTTAAAATTTAATACAAGTATTATTATAAGTTAAGAACATTTTGTCTAAGTGTGTGATTGATGTATAGTGGAACTAAGTGATAGTGTCATCCTTACTTCTCTTTATCCTTCATGTTTAAGCAAGAGTTCTAATTTTAACAGGTCATGTGAAGTGTATGAATGTACTAGGATCCTATTCAATTATTAAATTGTCTCTATGGTGTGAAATATTCCCATAGATCAGTTATCTTATTTATTATCCTATGTATGCCTACCTTCACATTGAAACACTATATTAGGATCTTTCAATGCTTAGAATTGGTCTTGGAAAGCTTTATTGCTTAGTAGAAATGTGATAGTTTGTGGGATAAATATTGGTGTATCACATATTTAGTGTAGTTTTATTTTCATGTAAACTCCTAACCCTTTTCCCATAAACAAGCATTAGATTAGGTGATAAGCACTTAAAGATGAATCTAGGGAGCTAGCCCTCATAATCTAGAGATTCATCCCTCTTATAGGTTCTCCATAACCTGAGAGATGATTCAATGTTGCATCAAATTGTAGGATATTCATAGAGTATCTTATGGTGCACAATTTGATGACAATAGTAACCAAGTGTAAGTTATGTATGTTTCTTATTTAATTCATGATCGATTATTCAAATCCACATAGAGGAGGAATAAAAAAAGATAAAAACTTAAAATCCATATCATAAAATAAATAAAAGGAAATTATAAAATATAAATTACAATATTAAAAGTCATTTCACACTAAAAGATGTGATATTTGGGCACATCTCCTATTCTAATCGAAGCTCAAACTCTAAAATTGGCCTCATGATAGATCCAAGGTCTAGTTTGGTGTGGTAGGATAGTAGATTGGGATAAGAGATCTCATTGTATCATATAGTTTCACCTAATTTCTCACACAAATACATAATATTAATAGTATATAGATGGCTCTATAAGGGGTCCTAAGGAACAAGGAACATGTTATGGGAAGGTAAGACCATTTTAATTTTCCTGCATATAACCTTTATGGAATAATCTATGTACTTCACTCATTAGCCCAAGATTTGTGTTTACTAGTCATAATGTTTGAGGTGCTTGATGTTTATAATTTTTAGCACTTTTACATTAGTCTATCATGTCTCATCATTGTTAAGGATTTACACATCACACATATGGTGCATTACACTCATTTTTCAAATTATATTATTTGTAATATTTCCCCTTGATGGATATCTCTTAAAAATGATCACATCCTTGATCACAATTCCTAATTACACTTGTTGGTATTCATTTGTGAGTTTTAGTGTAACATCTTGGATAGGACTAAGAATTCCTCACAAATATCCACCTTATCACACCTCTTGGTTTAGTTTTTGAGTTGAAGTGTAAGATATTGGATAGGACCAAAATTTTTTCATAAAAATATTTGCACCAATTTTTAATACCACTGTATTTCCATCATTCATATGTCATTATATGGTCATACTTTCTTACATCACTTGCTAGCACAATCACTAAATTTGAAAATTTCACTCTTTTAGAGTTTCTCCCTATTTACATTGATTGTTTATTTATTTTGGTCTATGTTATTGATCATCCTTTATTATCTCATATTTGATTAAAATTTATCATTTATTTTATATCTCATTTTTCATGATGTGTTTTTCATTTTTACCACCTTTTATTTTTCAAAATTTTATCATTTTACATTTATCATTATTTATAACCATGCATTTGCTCACATCTGCTACAAAATAATTAAACATACATCATACATTTTCCCCATAGCATTATAAATCACAATCACATGCACTATAAATAAAATACATCCACAAATAACATCCATGTGTCACATTGTAAACATCTCTCTATATATATATGGATCAATTTTTTTATATACATCAGATATAAATTTATACATAGTATAAAACTAATGCTAAGGTCCATCATGTCTATATAATAATGGGCATGATACACTATCCATATATGCATGAGACTACCCTATATGTATAGTATATTGTAGCAACTATGTCCATAATTGCATACTACCCATTTGACCTTGTAGATTGGTTACCTGGGTCTGTAACCTTGAGACTTATCTAGTTGTATCCAAAAGATTAGATTTATCATGAGCTAGCACATCCCATACTTGCAGATACCCCTAACCAAATATTAGTGTTATGAGGTATGAGTTCCTTATGATAATATTCATATCTCTTGAGCAACCTCCCTGACAACCTAAACCACTCAACATAACTTTGAACTAAGGCACCAACAAATATATCAACTCTTTATTATTATGATATGGTATCACATCATCTAAAATCTCATGGTGGGAAGTCTCCACCAAGTTCATCCATCAGGCCTCCTCTAACATATCATATGTAAAATGCAAACCAAAATAACATCATATCTCATATATAATCCAAAAATATCATACATCTAACAAATATCCAACCAAACAATCAACATAAAAAGTGTAATGAAATTAATTAGATGTTCACAATAATGGAATAATTTATCGAATAATTAAGAGTAGAATAATCATATCCATAAAAATAATTTACTTAAGAGTAGAATACTTGATAATAATGACTGAGTCGCTTTGAGGGGGAACCTACACAATAATGCAATAAGATAAAAATTCACATTATTATGATAAAATACTAACCACTACCTCCTATATATACTCTAATTAACCATGGTTATTCCATAGGCTGACCATACTAAGAATATAGAGAAATTAAATAAGATAATATGAAAGTTATGCAAGCCACGAGTTAACCATACATATCCCTAGATGCACTATCAATTGAGGGTGTATCATGCCCCTCCCCTTTAAAATGACATTGCCATCAATGTTGAATCAACTATGGATGCTACTAATTAAAAGATTAATCCTCCCATGTTGCATCTTCATGATTTAGACACTTATACTTGATCAAATACTCATTAACTTCTCTTTTTCATATCCTTTTTTTGGTGTGTGAAGGTTCTCCTTATTTTATAAAATGACTCTACCTTATTCATCCAATTTAGGTATCTTAGTTTGGTAGAAACTCTCTATACAATAAGCTTCTTCAAGAAATATACATAAACTACAATTTGTATATGAGTGGATTGGGTAGCTCCAACTTGTATGCCATGATGCCAATTTTATGTAGGATATAATAAGTCCCATAACACTTAGGAAAACATTTTCCATCCTTTTTATATTACTTCAAAGACATATGCTTATATGGACTCAAGAAAAAAAATACCTAATCACTAATATCAAAATGCCTCTCACTACAATGTTGATCAAGTTGTTGCTTCATTCTATTTTGTGTTATTACTAAATTATCCCTTAAACTAGCTAGTACCTCCTATTGATGTTGAATGTGTTTTTCAATAACTAAAACCTTGGGTTGAACCTTCAAATATGAAGTGATGGATGGAGGGGTGATATACATAAAGTGACACAAATGGATACATTTTAGAAGAGGTATGGAAGGAAGTGTTGTACCACCATTCCATTAGTGGCAACCAATGGACCCAACATCCCTATATATATGATGTAAAATAATTAAGATACCCTTCTATAAATTTTCTTACAACCTCTATTTACCCATCAGATTGAGGATGATAAGATGAAATATGATCCAACCGAGTACCCAAAATTAAAATTAACTTAGTCCAAAATTTTCTAGTGAAGATAGGATCATGATCACTTACAATGACTTTTGGGTTACCATGCAAATTTTGAACTGCATTGAGAAAAATAGCATCTACTGTACTAGATACAAAAGGTTATGATAAGGAAATAAAATGAGCATATTTTGTGCACCTATCCAAAACTAACATGATGATTTTTTTTTACCTTTGGATCTTGGCAACCTTCTAATGAAATCCATGTAAATATCCTCCCACCACTAGCTAAGGATGAACAATGGCTATAAAAAACATGGTGTCTTAATTATTTCTCCTTTGTTCTATTGAAAAACCATGCATTCTACCATAAATTTTTGTATATCCCCCTTGAGTCCATCCCAAAAGAAAGTTTTCTTGATGCAATGACATGTATTCAAAAATATTGAATGCCCCCTATTGGAGATGCATGAAGCTCCTGAATGATCTTATTTTTGGGGATAAAATCCTTACATAGGTACCATCTATATTTATATCATAATGTGTTTCCTTTCTACTCAAACTTTTTAGAAACACCCAAACCATGCTGATTTTTTTTGAATCAGGACTTGTGTATCCTTATCATTATCCCATTTTGATCTTACTTCTTTTAATCAATCTACTTGCCACATGGTCATTGCACATAATAGTGCCTCAATTAATTCATCCCTCCTAGAAAATTCATTTGCTACCAAATTATATTTGTCTTTATTATAGATTATTTCAAATTTATATACCAACATTGTAGTCACGTTTATGATGATAATCATTATTTCAAAAATTATTTTAGACTACCATGATTAATCTTTACCTGAAAGTGTCTACCCATCAGATAAGGTCTCTATTGCTTGACTACATGAAGAATATACATCATCTATTTCTCAAATAATTGAATTGAGCTTGTTTTTCACTTAATGGATTTCAAATGTAATGGGTATTAATTATTTCATGAGTACTACTCCCATGCCATATCCTGATGCATCACATTTAATAACATTTTTTAGTAAAAATTAGGGGTCACCAAAATTAGAGTGTGAACATAGCATTTTTTAGTTACTCAAATTCCTTAGTAGCTAGTTAAATATAATGCAAGGAATCTTTCTTCAACAAGGCTATAAGTTGGGCTACTATGCTACCATATTTTAAAAAAAATCTATGATAGTACCCTGTTAGCCCCAAAAATCCATGAAGGTTATTAAGGGTCTTTGGCACTTTCCATTCCATCATAGCTTGTATATTCTTAGGGTTGAATTTGAATCCTTAATGTGAAACAATATGACCCAAGTGATCCACCTCATGGATTCCAAAATCACATTTGGAAGGTTTTGCATAAATTTGATGTTGTTCTTGAACTAACAATACATGTTTCACATGCTTCAAATGTTCTTCCCAAGTTTTGTTGTAGATTAATATGTCATCAAAAACACCAACATAAAATTAGTTAAAAAAGGCCCAAAAATTATAGATGGTGAATTTTTGAGACCAAAAGGTCTGACCATAAAATCATAATTGCCTTAATGAGTTATAAAAGCTATTGTATGGATATGTTCATCTTTAATCTGAATCTGATGATACATGGAATGAAGATCTAGTTTAGTAAAATAAATAGCACCATGTAATTCATCTAATAAATCATCAATGACTAGAATAGGGAACTTATATTTGATGGTGTAATTATTTAGTTATCTATAATCGGGGAACATCCTCCAAGTGTCATCCTTATTATGCACCATGACCACTAGGGAAGAATACTCACTTTGACTATGTCAGATAATACTTGGCTTTAACATATTATTATTGTTAGCCCTGAAATACTTTCTGATTCTAAGGGCACTCATGAGATTGAGTGCTTTGAAGAAGAAGGTGGGAGATAATGCAAGGGATAAAATATTCCATCATTAATTTTAGGACTGATGTTGGTTCAATCTAAGGAATATGCAGTTTAACCTTTTATACTCATATAATATTAATTATTAGCATCAAAGGTTCAATATGAGTTCTTTACACTTTTATTTCATAGTTAATAGAAGAAAATTCTATTTTTTATTTACTATTGAGTCATGTCCTACTGATTTATAAATTAGGGGAAATGTTTGGGCCTTAAAATAAACATAAAAAAGAGGGCAAGATAGGGAAAGAAAGAGTGTTTTGAGGCTTGAAAGGTGTTAATAATTTAAGAACCAAGCTAAGTGCCATGCCATAGTTATACCATTATGCAATGAGTTTCACCAAGGGTTATGACTTATTTTTACATAAGGGAATAAGTTTAAGTCAATAAAAGGATATGATTAATTCATAAACCCCCACTAAATATCAATAGTCAAAGAGCCTATATTAAACAACACATAGGTCCTTTAAACATAATCTATAATAGATACATAGATGAATAAAATAGAAAAAGAAAATGAGAAGGGTTTATGAATGGGTTATAAAAACACAACACATTATAAGCACTTCATTCATTTTATAAAAAAAAAAAAAATTAATTCTATAACATTAACATTCATTCAAAACTGGAGATAATCAACACATTAGTAAATGAACAACTAGTTTAGAAAAAAACAAGAAATTGTATTCATAAAAAATGATTTATTTTACAAAGAATGCCTATCATGGTTGACATTCACGATCCAAATGAAGGAAAGTTAGGCTAAATCCTAACTTAATTCTGATAATGTTTTAGGACCAAAATTATTGACCTATTATAATGGGATATAGTTTAGAATTTATAGATAAGGATGGGGATCATCTCCAAGTAGCACAAGATTTCAATCCTAGGCTATGATTACCTCTCCAATTTTATTATAACTACATGATTTCAAAAAAAAAAAAATCCCCCACTTTCTCCATAAGATATATAAGGGCCTATTTAATTAATACGTGGAAGAGCCACAAATGAACTACCTCCCAACTATTTAGATTCTACGTCCCTAGTGGCTAGTGTAACTACTATAAAGTCAAACTCTCAATCTAATTTGGCCAAATTCATCAATGGATCTTGAAAGATCACCTTTGATTGGGCCATTACTCTTTGATAAAATTGGAGTGGGGAATCCATGGACACATTGACCTCTAAAACTTGACTAATGCTTGTAATGTATTGGGTAGAGAGTTCAAAAACCACTTGGGATCTATCCTTGTTGGCATTTTCTACTTTATTTCTCATGACTTGGCCAAAGTGACCCAGGTGAACTTTGAACTTGCTTCTATCTAGTGGAGTTCCATCTAGGTGGAATAACACAATGATTTTGACCTATTTAAAGTACGCTAATAAAAATTTCCTACTTTATTTTAAGGGATCCACTATTATATGTGCCATGTTCAACCATTTTAAAATCATAACCCTAATGATCTTAGCATATGTTTGATAAAGGCTCAAGTCTAAAGTGGGCATGAAATTTAATTCTAGGAACATGCCCTTGTCTATGATTACTACTAGCTTCCTACACTTGATTTCAACTAAATTAATTCTCTCTAAATATGCCTCATCCCTTTGAAGATGTGCTGCTATCTACCAAAGTCTTGACCACTTCTCAAAAAGCTAAGAAAAGTTGTAGGAGGGCATCGTCAGCTTGTTTGATCAACTCTATAGGGAAGGAGTTATTTACTTATGCTTATATGGATTTGCTCTACTCCTACATGTCCTATATCAACTTATATAACATATCATGTGTATCTTAGAGCACAAATATTGGGTCTTTAACCACCTTGTCTTCTCCCATGGATGTCCTCACTTTGGTGAGGGAGAAGAAATCTTCTTATGTTTTCTAGACCATAAGGTTTCCCTCTTAGATGAAATTCTAGGTGGGGTTATTCCTCATGTTCCCAGTGGTGTATTCAAAGTTCGACTACACATTGGGGTCACCTTGTATAATCATCTCAAGTGCCTATGACACCATAGTTAATATCAATGTGGAGGGAGGTGTTGGTGGGGTGACATATATGGTTGTGAAAAGTGGAGGCTAATGTGGAGGGGGAATGATGAAGTGGGAGGGATGAAAGAGGAAAATAATGGAGGAGGAAGAGGCAAGGGGTGAAAGGAGGCAAGTTGAATGGATAATCCTAAGGGAACATTTATGCTTATCAATAACTCTAGGTCAACTTAATTTATGGGTAAATGGCTTTAGGGAGAGGGGAATTTAGTAGGAAGGAGGAAATTGGCTAGTTGAATCCAAATCTATGGGCACGTAAGATGATGGAAAAGGGAGGTTTGGGAATGATGTAGGGAGACATAAGAGGTGTAGGTGGATCAATGAGAGTAATTGGGACCTGAATATAAGGTTGAGGATGAATCACCTTATACTTATTTTAGGTCCTTTTTCCCAAATCAATTTCAACTACTATAATGGAGGGAATAAGGGTGGTAGAGGCCATGTGGACTAACTAAAGAACCTATTAAGAAACTAAACATGTTAATGGAATAGACCAAGATGTTTGAACTATGAACGTTGGTTCACTTATTTATATAGTTTCAAATACACTTATTTGGGATGGGGTAGCTACAGGTATCTAGACTTATGAAATGACTAGTAGGGGCATTGTGGAGATCCTTGGTTATGGAATGGATGATCCAAATGGGAATTAGGAGGTGAGAATGTTGTGTGTAGCTAAATCCAATGGAACTTGGGTGAATTATGGAAGGGGTGGAATAGTAAAAATGAGAGGTACCATCTAAGTAGACTATTGGTGAATTGGGAATCTAGGTAGCACTATGAAAGGCTGCTAAAGAGTAAAAGGAGAAGGGAAAGGGATATGAATGGGTGTCGACTAATAGTCACACCTTAGAATTGTCTCTAGGTTGATAATGATGTCAAACCCAAGTGCCTACATATTCTAAGGTTAAATCACTTAGAGTTGAGTTACTTAAGGCCATGATATCTAAGCTTGAACTACTTAAGGCTAAGTTACTTAAACTACAAGAGGTGGTGGAGGTGGAAGCATGTGCCAAGGGGTAAGATCTCAAGGAGGAGAAGATCATGGAGGAAAATATGCCTAGACTCCCTATATAATTATATTCAAAATATAGGGGGAGTTACTTGAACATATTCTTTTATTTGAGCTGATGTGAAGGAGGCAAGGCTAGCTGGGAAGATGGCCTGGTTTGAGCTTGATTTCCTTTCTTCTTATTATTTACTATGATTTAAGAAAACACCTCCTGATCATCAATTGATTTTAGATAGAGATCAGCCTTCTCATGGGGATAGTGCCCATATTTGATGTTTTGGTAGTCTTGATAATTCACTATATGAGTCCATATGATGCCATATGGATCCTAGTCCTGATGTTTGACATTTTTTAGGGCAAATGAGTCCCTTCTTATCATCATATTATATATAGGGGGAAGGATATGTATACATGGTCCCTGATGGTGATTAGGAAGGGTGGGTAGGCCTTCTGTTGGTAGCTGATACAATGCTTGAAGATGGCCTCCACTAGTTGATATGCGATCTCTTGCTTGACCAAATGATCCAAGAATTAATAGGATAAACAAAGGGGAACATTGGTAGTGCCTTCCACCCAAATGACTATATCCTCTCTATTGTACCAATAGTCCCTAATGGGAGTAAGATATTCCATAATATACTTTAATATCTAAGGCATGGGTGCCTCATTAATGGATATCTATACTATTATCTCTAAATCTTGAACCCTAAGAGAGAGAGAGAGAGTTCAAGTATCTTCTAGATTTGTGAAATGTTGGAACATTTCCAAGCATGTGGATATGCTTATAGAGGAAATGAACATCTAGATTTAAAGGGCTAGCTCCTTGAATGTATCTATATAAAATAACCTCTATCTAAACTAGTTTGATTTAAAGGAAAAGAGTTAGAAATTGCTCAAAAGGAAACCTACTCTAGGATTGGTGATGCACTGATATTATCTTCCACATGAATATCATATATTAATGCACAATACAAAAAAATGTACAGACCATTTTCAAGCTCTAATGGGTTATAACACAAGTATTTCTATACAGAGGTGAGATGTGTAAAATGACACAAGGAAAATAAACTGAAAGGCAAACTTTGCACATTTCAAAAATAGTTATACACTTATAACAATTTAACACACTTGAACACACTCTATATGACCTGTTAGACTAAGAAATTTTACTCAGGCATGAAGGATAAAGGATAGAAAGATGGAAAATCATCAGTTACTATCACTATACATCTCTTACACACTTAGAAAATTGTTCAAAAAATTTAAATAAATAGACTTGTACTAATGCTTAAAGGTAGAATATAACATCAATTTAGAAGGGATTTGCCATAAACTGTATGTTTCTTTTTACACTAGCCTAAGGGCTATATTTATAACAGAAAGGAAGTGAGAGGAGGAGGCCATTGGTGCCAAAAAAAGGAATCAATTTGTTAGGAGTATCCATCATCAGCTGTAACCATCTTTGTAAATGATGCTCATTCATGCCATTTGATTGATCCATGTCACCTCAAGTGGTTAAACAACTAGCTTGCTCTCTCAAATATGCTTCCCCAATAGTTGCACCAGTAGAAATAAGATATTTTTGAGCTAAGTAATGACATCAATGTGATTATGAAAATGAGTCCACTTGTTATTGATTTGTCTTGATGTTACTAAATTCTCACCACCTTGCTGAGGTGTACAATAACATAGGGAAGAGTCACTTTCATTTTTTTGGCCTTGGAGAGGTAGCATTTGGAGTCTACATGTATGCCTTCATGGCATTTTATAGAATGCTAGATCCATGTGTGTGTGACTACAAACATCCTTTAAAAACTTGTTCTAGCTCAACCAAGTTAAATGTTTAACCTTGTAAATCTCTTCATCCTTTCTTCTTTTGATTGGCCATAAAAAATGATTCAGATCATGATTTTATCAATAGTGATATGAGCCCCTCTAATCTGATTGTGACCCATTGTTTAAATGTTAATGGATAGCTCATCACTTTGAAGTTGAGGTCCATATAACCATCATTCTACTAGGAACATTCCTTCAGGGCATTCTCCCAAATAATTTTCCCATGGAACCTTTTATTCTTACCCTTCAAAAAGCTTGAACATGCCTTCAAAAATTTTGAAACTGTCCCTTCAGACTTTTTGAAAGTGTTTCTTCGTATGAGGAAAGGCCCTTTAGACCTTTTGAAAGTTTCCCTTTGGACTTTTTGAACTAGACACTTTCTTGAGAAAAAAGACCCTTGAAATTTTTTAAAGTGTCCCTTTGGGATTTTTTGCAAAGGAGCTTTTGAAATTTTTGAAGGGCACTTGTATGAGAAAAAATTCCTTTGAAAAACCCTTAAGATCCAATTCTTTCAGAAAGATTATTTCAGACAAAATGTTTGAAACAATTTCTTCAAAAAAATGAAAAGGACCAATTCTTGAGAAAAGACCCTTCAAAAATATTGAAAATGTCCCTTCGTAAGATAAACAAAGAACCTTTAGAAAAATGAAAGTGTCCCTTCAAACTTTTTAAAAGTGTCCCTTCACATGAGAAAAGGCCCTTCGGCAAAATTGAAAATGTCCCTTTGGAAATATTGCAAAGGACAATTTTAAGACAAAAAGACCCTTCAAAAAGATTGTTTTGGAAAAAATGTCCAAAAAAATTCCTTTAAAAAAGTTGAAAGAGCCATTTCCTTCAAAAAAATTACAAAGGACCAATCTCTAAGAAAATATCCTTTAAAAATATTGAAAATGTACCCTTCAAACTTTTTACAAAGGACACTTCCATGAGAAAGAGACCCTTCAAACTTTTTGTAAGTGACCCTTAAAAAATATTGAAATGGACCAATTCCTTTGAAATTTTCGTTTTGGATAAAAAGTTTGAAATAATTATTTTGAGACTTGAACAAAAAACTCAAAACAAAACCTTATCGAAAGAAATAAAACTTAAAAAAATACCAAAATAACACTTACAAAAAGACTGAATAAAGGCTTCCAAATGAAATAACACTTGACACTTTATTTTAGGGAAAAAACAAATTAAGAATGCTATAATTAGCCAAAATGAAAGATGCAAAACTTGGGTGTGAAAATTGGCTAACATTCTTAGCGATTCTTAGGGGTGACATGCCTACTATGCCTAAGACCAATTGTCTAAATCCTTCCATTGGGCATGGAGTCATGCATATAAGCAACCAAAAAATTACTTTAATAGACACTTAGCTCAAATGGTTGATCACATGCACCAAGGCAAAGACACACACCAAACAAAAGGAAGGAAACACACTTGTACTACAAGGCACTTAGGGAACACAAAAACATACCAAAATAAAACTAGACTAAACACACACAACTAAGCTACTATTTAAAAAACCTTCCATGAAAGGATTAATAGAAGAAACTTATATGTATCCCATTCATAGGGATATGCAATTCTTCTCCATTCATCTTGGTTAGTCGAAAGGATTTGTTTTGCTTACACTTGCTAATGATGTAAGGGCCACTCCATAAAGTGTCAAACTTTATATGTCTACCTAGTTTTGCTCTATATTTGTCCCATTTCAAGACCAAGTCACATTATTTGAACACTCTTACACTTGATATTTTTTCAAAGGACTTCTTCATGAGTACTTGGTGGTGACCCATGGCTTTGTGTGCATTGTCTCTTGCTTCTTACAGCTACATTAACTCTATCAATCTAACTTTCATTGGAGTATTTTCAAGTAATTCTAGCTACTATGAAAGTTATAGAGTAGGGATTTCTTGGGCTATGGAAAACCTAGCCTCTCTCCCATAAACAAACACATAGTGATAAATACCAATTGATCTCTTAGGAGTAATCCTTCAACCCATAAGGTTATCTTCAACTTCTTGTGCCATTCTCTTTGATTATTCTCCAATGTCCTCTTGATGATCTTGATGATATTTTTGTTAGTAGATTCAACCGATCCATTACCTTGAGGGTAATATTTAGATGAGGTACTCAAGTAAACTCCATTCCTATTTTCCCAATCAAAAGTTTTAGCACTTATGAAAGCAAGTGCATTATCAAAAATGATAACATGGGGAACTACAAACCTTGTTATAATATTCTCATATAACTCCAAGATAGAATTTTCACTTACTTCCTTCAATGCAACATCCTCTACCCACCTTTTGAAGTAGTCAGTAGTAGTCAACATCCATTTGTGTCCAACACTTGATGGAGGGTTTATCACACCAATGAATTCAAGGCCCCATTACATGAAAATTTGGTCCACTTGGATAGGATTCAATGGAATAGATACACATTTCTATTTTCCTACAAAGAAGGCACATTGAGGACACATTTTAGATCAATGTTAGCAGTCATCAAAAAGACTAGGCCAATAGTAACCAGCCCTCTTTATCTTTATAGCTATCATTCTAGGAGAGAAATGACTTCCCTCTACACCACTGTGAAACCTTCTAGTAGCATATTAAACTGATCACTATTAACAAACCTCAATGACATATCATTCACATATTTACTAAAGATAACACCATCAACAAGCTAGTAAGGAATGGTCTACAATCTAAAATATCTCCTTTGAGACTTGTTCAAGCCATTGGAGCACCCATAATTTTAAAGGAAACTAATGATGTCTTGTATCCAAATTTGAACTTGTATGCGATCAACTGGTTAGGGGTGAACTTGGTTGATCAAGACTTCCTCTTTTGGCTCTTGAAAATTTGAAGCTAAATGCTCACATATCACTTTTCCTCTTACCTAGTTTGTTTCCTTAATATCCACATCATACTCCATTACTTTGGTAATCCACCCAACTCTTTTTTCAATAAGGTCTTTGCTTAGGAGAAACTCCATGGTGCTAAGATGAGAAACCATGATATGTATCTTATTGTTTGAAACCATGTATTTTAAATTATTCAATCCTCTTATCATAACTAGATCTTGTTTCTTAATAAATGTATACCTAACCACATAATCTTCCAATCCTTGGCTAAATAATGCAATTAGTTGCTCTACCTCTTCATCATTCTTTTGCATAAGCATAGCTTAGATTGTATCAAGGTTAGCAAAGGTGTAGATTATGAAATCTTTGGCAAGGTTTGGGTTTAGGAGAGTAGGATATTTTGAAATTACTTGGTTGATTGCCTCAAAACTACTCTTACCTTCCTTTGTCCAAGAAAAAGCTTGGTTCTTCTTGAGCATGGCTGTGATAGGATTTACCATAGTTTTAAACCATAGAATAAACCTTATTACAAAGTTTATTTTCCCAAAGAAGCTTTGAAGTCCTTTCTTGTGTTGATGCAAAGACAAGCCTAGAATAGACTCAATCCTCTTAGGGTTAATATACAAGCCTTATTTTGAAACAATATGGCCTAATAACTTACCTTCATGGATAACAAAGATGCACTTTTTTGGATTAAGGGATATTCCATACTCCATACATTTCTCAAACACCTACCTTAGATGTTTCATATGATCAATAACATCCTTTAAAAAAATAGTTATATCATCAAAGTATACAACAGAAACATATTGATTAAACCTTAAAAATCCATGTCCATTCCCCTTTGAAATGTAGCTCCAACATTGGATAAAAAAGGCATCTTCCTATAGGAAAAGGTCCCCCATTTTGTAGTGAAGGTTATCTTGAATTGGTCCTCTTCATTCACTAGTATTTGATTGTACCCTGAATAACCATCAAGATGTGAAAAGTGTTGAGAACCTGAAACAAGTTGCAAAATTTGTTCCATGGAAGGTAGTGGATAATGATCCTTGAGAGACACTCTATTAAGATCTCAAAAATCCACACACAGTCTAATCTCTCCATTCTTATTTTGGATAGGTACAAGATTAGCCACCCAAGTTGAATGTTTGATAGGAAAGATAATCCTAAACTCAATCAATTTGGTGAGTTCTTTCTTCTTGAGTTCCTCTATCTTGGGATTGATAGGCCTTTGTTTTTGCTTGGCTAGTTTAGCTCTAGGTTCTAACTCAATAGTGTGATAAGATAGACTTGGATCAAACCCATTAAAATATTTATATTCCCAAGAAAATATGTCATAAATCTCTTTGCATAATTCAATAAAGGCCTACCTCTCAAACAGAGAACATATCTTACCAATTTTTAGAAGCTTATCTTTGTAAATCATGACTCTCTCATAGTTTTCTTACTTTGTTGACATGCTCACTCTTTATTTATTATTTTGATCATATTCATTGAAAACACTCTCCAAAGTAATCAACTCCTTAGGTATATTGTTTATCTTCAGCTGAATAACTTGTTCTTCATGTTGATCATGCAGTCTCTTTTGGTTCTTCAAGGAGAATCATACCTCATTTTGTTATAATTATGCAATGTGTTCATCACTTTCTAACATCTACCATGACACTTCATTATCTAGAATATAAGGCCTCAAAATTACCTTGATATGAGACTAATATTTCTCCTTCTTACATCAGTAAGTGCATTAAAAAAAGCTCCTATGGTAGCTAATCTATCAATGTGTTTATTTGAATCCCTTGGTATGGGTTGTATGTTAAACGAATCAAAGTCTTCAAGTAGGTCCCATACCCTATGATTATAGGATTTAAGTAAGGGATTATTGGCTATAGCTTGATATCTCACTTAGTGGATGACCAAATCACTATCCTCATAAACCTTCAAATTCTTGATCCCTCTCTTCTTTGCCCATTGGAGGCCATGAACTAGGCCTTCATATTCTACAACATTACAAGTGTAGTTAAAGTGGAATCTATATGATTAGTAGTATTGATTATTTTATGGAGAAACTAACATAATTCCAGCTCTTGCACCTACCTTGCTTCTTTTACCATCAAAAAACATTTCCCATATCCCTTCAAGTTCATGATCTTTATTAGTGAGTGAAGGAATTGAAACATCCTTTTCATGCATATAATAAACTCCCAAATCAGTTTCTTCTATGAATGTATATGGGTTAAGTCCATACATTTTAATGCTATATTTATCAAGGAAAATATTAGAAATACCTTTAAATGGGGAGGATGTTTCACGATCCATGACACCTTCTTCCTTACTAATTAGACAATTTTGACTCGAATTTGTCTTCATGTATGGCTCAATATGAAACCTTGCTAAGGGTTGTGTCCTTATAGTCACCTTGGTTACATATCTTGTTTTAAATTCTATAAAATACCAATCAGTAGAAAGGTACCCTCTTATCTTGTCTGTGAAGTCCCTTGACAAATAGATAGCAAAATGAGCTGGAAGGTCCACCGCCACATCTTGTAAAATGGGGAAACTTGGGCAATCATGTAGAAATAATTTTATACCTTTGACCAATCCTACTATCTTGGTTGGAGTCCCATCAAGCTAAAACACACCTTTAATATGTGGTTCATACTTTAATCCCAAATTATCAACAACCACCTTAGGTATGACAGTGGTACTAGATACACTATCTATAATACAATTATGAACCAACTTGTCTCCCATAATGAGTGTGAGATAGAAGGGTGGAGGATTTTTAGATTTGGTGGAGGGCTCCAAGACATGACTTAGAGTATTGGTAAGGGGTACACTATTATGTTTTGAATTTTGGGGGCTACATAAATGCTCGTTATCTATTCTTGTAAGATCTCCTTTTGACCAAGCATATGCAAGACTTCCCAAAGAGATATGCTTGTCTTGGTATTCTTAAAAGAATAAATAATGTTTAGAGGGGAAGTACTCACCTTTTCTTGCATTATTAAAGCTAGAGAAGGATTCTGAACCTACTACATTATAGGCTTGAAAACCCTACTTAAATTCTGACTTTCCTGAGGAGTATGACTGGTAGTAGGTATTGTGATAAGATTCTCACTTTGTGGCCTTGGAGAACCACTAAGGCATGGGTGACTCATTAATGGCTATGTATACCACTAAGTATAAAGAGTTGCATATCTCTTAGATGTGGTAATGATAATGGTGGACATATAGCTTGTATAAAACTACATGTTCCATTGTACCTTTGGGAACCCATGATGGAAAGGCAAAAGGTTTGAATGTGAGAATTATGTAGACTATGTAGATCAAATAGATCATCATGTAAAAGTCACCTCCTTCCTAGGAATCTCCTAGTACCTTGATCACATTAAAATTGATCACCCCTCAAAGGTATGGGACTTGCTCACCTTAGAGGATTATGTTGATCAAGGGGATCTAAAAAAGGTTGATATTCAAATGTTCACTTTCCCTAAATAATTAGTAAAGAAATATCATCTTTACATGGATTCCATACCTGAAGGTGTAAACTATGTATGCATTCATGTCTATATTATTGACCCATTTAGTATTAGTGTTCTCTACCCAATCCTTTAAGACATCATAAATTAGGTGAGTGATGGTCTAAGTGGTCACCATATTCAAATCATAGGTGACTATATACTCTAGGAGGTTATAGTAAGATTTAAAGGTGCCTCTTAAGATGTTTATAATATGATTCTAGGAATTCACATATCAGACCATGTCATGGAAGCCATCCTACACTCACTTAGCCATGACCATCAATTTTTTGAATAAATCAGTGCAGGGGAAGACCTATGGCTTAGCTATAACTTGGTGTAACCCAAACTTATCATATGCTCTGAGGGCATCTTCAAACTTAGCCTCATATTCATTATTACTACTAGATAATTTAGGCACCAAGTCAATGTCCTTGGACATATCATTATAGTGATTAAAACATGTCAATCCATCTAGGAATGTGGTGTCTCTATACTTTGGTTTAGTTTTAGGGTTAGAGGATGAGGTGGCCATTACAACTAGGATGAAATTTTGTAATATCAAGCCCTAAGCAAAGGGTAAACATGGAGGGCACTATAAGGGTATAAAATGAAGAGTAGATTCTAAGAAACTGGGAGTAATAATGGCTAATGAGTCCAACTTAGGGAACTTATAGAGATTTACATACATATTTTACATTGATTATATTTAAAGGCTCGCTCAGTGTGAATTAAAATTCAATTTGGTGGCTTGATATTCCCATTTATTTCCTAATATTTAATTAAAATTAGAGATCATGATCATACACCACTTGCTAGATTTAGTGGTCATGATGTGACATTTTAAGTGTCCAATCAGGGCCTAGTTTCCCATCTAATTAATGCCTAGAGTGTGGTAGGCACACAACCATATAATATTTAAGGCTTCCTAGGTAGTTATTTATTTATGCCACATAAACCTTGATAATTAGTTCATGTTGTAATGCCTTCCACCTAGGCATGGCTTGGTGCTTTGTCTTTATATACGTGAGAAAAGAAAATTCTAGATGGAGGATGTGTGCCATCCTTTGATTAGCCTTTCAAATCTGATTATACCTTATTATAAATTCCATAGGGTCTATTAGGATCTTCCTACCAGTGTGTACAAAAATTCCATGTGGCATGATGTGGTAAGTTAGGCTCCCTCAAGTTTTGACATCTCTGTCAGGTCTAGGAAAGTGACAAACCTGACAATGGGCCACGTGGTGTTATTTCATTTGGTCAGGCTCTCCTAGATCCTAACATCTATTTTAGATCTAATGGACTAAACATTATGACTATGATTAATGTGTCACTTTCCCATTGGGTTAGGCTCTTATAAGATCTGAAATTTTTGTTAGATTTAGGAGACTTACCATTTTGACATTGGGGTACTTTGATTGGTTGGGTTTGGACAAGTTCTAACACCTCTGGAAGTGATCCATGTGGAAATTTCCCATTTTAATTATCCTCCTACATAAATCCACAAAAATAGACTAAGTAAAAGGAAATAATCATGAAAAATACAAATGCTCACATGGCCACCAACTAAGCTCTACAAGGTGCCACATAGGATTTTAGGAACCTGACACTTTAGGAGACTAAACCTATGGGAACCTTAATATGAAATTAAACCTATAGAAAAGTTAGTAAATCAGATATTTTAAGAAATCACTTGGTTTATTTTAGGATACAACCAGGACATGACTGCATTAACTTCAAATGTCAAAGGGCTCTCAAATGGGATCAATTGGAAATTATAAATATATTATACACTTAGGAAAACTCGGGAGAAATAGGAATTCAAAGATTAGCTCAAAAGGAGTTGGTCGAAATGAGACTAAAAGTCCAATAAATTTGAGTTTTATTATTTTATAGATGGGTCCCCTAGTTCTTCAAAGAAGGGGGTGTGTTAGCCACAAAAAATGGTGACTTCCATAGGGAGAGTGGTGTTAAACACTTAGAACCCAATCTACTAACCTTCATTCATGCAAAAAACACATATTATAAGAAATTTTTTAGGATTATCAATAAAATAAGGTGCTAAAGTCAATTAAAACAAGTGTTATACTAAGCCTTAGTCCCATTAAATACCATCAATGTGTGTTAGGTGATATATTTTCAATTGATTCAATTCAAGATTTCATTTAAATAAGCTAAGGTCAGGTTAGGCATTAGATCATCCAAAAGGTAATTATTGGTTATATAGATTAGGGGGAATGGAATGGGTATTTCTATACTACCATCCATGCATCTATAGTCTTGAGAGAGATACCTTTTCTCCCATTCAAAGCCTTACTCCACTACCATCTAGGACATAAAGCTTATAATGGAGGTTCCCTGAATAACACTTTTAAGGAAGAATTAGAATTTAGTTTTTCCATGTTATTCTAGTATCCTTTTAAAGTTTTATTATAAATAGAATTGGTAGTTCTATCCATTAAGGGTTTGGGACCAAGCCAAGCATGATGGGATGTTTGGAAATATTTAAATACCCAGCTAATATTAATTAGTTTAATGATCTTATTTTTCATCAAGATGTTCTTATTAAGTGTAATTCAATGGCTTCTATCAGTAAATGGAGCTTTTCTAAAATCCACTTATATCATTAAGAATAATTGGCCTCCAAGATCTAAGATGTAAAATACTTATAACCTTTGATTTTATTGAAATTGAAAGCTCACCTTTGGGTATTCTAAAGCTTAACCACACCTCTTAGGATTTTGACACCCTTAGAGTGATTACTTACTAAGATTTCTCTAAAGGAATTTTTAGTCTACCTACCGTCTTAATCTTAACTGAAGGCTAGATCCAGGGCAAGGTCGATGAGATACAAACACCATAGTAAAAAATAAACACCAAGAGTAAGAAAAACACAATAAAAGAAAACACAAAAAAAAATGAACACACAAATACAACAAACTAGTATAATATATACATACCACCATTACTGAGATTACTCTAAAATCACACTAGAAGGAATAATTAAGAAGTAATGATTTAGGAACTATCCATTCACTGGTAGTGGGAGGTCATTGCCTTTGAGGTCCTTAAGGTGAAAGATGTTTTAGCTGAGTAAATCAACTTTATGGTAGGGGCTAATCTAGAGAGGATCGATCTTGGAGTGTTAGCCCTTTTTTCATGACCTTTATCTAACAATAATACCAAATTAGAAATCCAAAAAGATTTAACCTTGGCCCTTTTTTCAAACCATGACTTGACAGTGATCTAATGCCTATTAAAGTTGAGTAAGGCTTCATCTTTAGCTTCCTCTAATTGGAAAATGTCCAAGACATCAGAATTTACTTTATCATCTTGTTATATATATTATTACATGAACCTATATATAGGTAGCTTGAGTGTAATTAGAAGCACTGGCTCAAGTTCTTAGACTAATAGGAATGGTGAGCTTTTAAGTGATTGATTATGTCTAGTGTGGTGAACCCACAGAGCAAATTTCAATAATGAATGTCATTCTTGGGTCTTTTTTTATAGACTTTTTGATGGCATAAATTATATTTTTATTGGTTAATTATGCCAATCTATTCCCTTAAGGGTAGTAAGTGGATAAGAATCAAAATGTGACCCCTTTTTCATATGCCAATTTAGTGAACTCTGTGGATTAAAATGTAGGACCATTATCACATACTAATGAAGTAAGGTTCCCAAACAAGGTGTTTATGTTTTCCTCCATGAATTTTATGACTTCATTAGTGGTGTTTTTCCTTATTTCCACTACATTAGTCCACATTGTGTAATAATATATAGACATAAGGATAAACTTATGGCCTACTAAGGAGTTGGGGTTGATGAATCCTATAAAATATAACCCCCATTGGGAAAATTACATCATTTTTATAACTAGCTATAATGGAAATATTGTATGGTTTTCCATTTTGGTAAAGGTTTGACACTGATGGTAGGTCTAGACATGGGCATGGACATCGTTGAATAAGGTAGGCTAGTAGTATCCTACTCGAAGTATCTTGTGTGCCATTACATTCAATATAGTGTGGCCAAATATTAGCTTCTCATGAAAGATTTACATCACTTCCTTGGATTCAATTTGTGATAAGCATCTAAGATATATGCCCTTGTGATTCTTACTGAAGAGAACTCCATTATTTACCATGTATTGTGTAGCCTTCAATTTGAGGGATCTCTTTTGTGTTTGGTTAAGCCTAAGAGGTGTGTTCCTATAGAGAAATTAAGGTATGATTAGGTTGTACCAATCCTATTTTAGTACTGGATCCTAGTCTAATTGATACATAGTGATCCTCAGATAAATTTTAGTTATCAACTTCCTCTTCTAACTGATAATAGTGATCCTTAGATGAATTTTAGTTATCATCTAAGTAAGGCCCTATCTTCTAACCATTGGAATGTTTGATTTATAAATCATATTCTTGTAGATTTTTTATCCATCTAACTCTAACTTTCCCAATTCATTCTATCCCAATATTTGCTTAATGGCTAGGTTTGAGATGATTGCATGCACCTTATTCCTAAGAATGTAGTTCCTAAACTTTTTCATAACCTTGACTAGTGTATAAGAATATTTTTTGAGAGTGTAGAATTTTAGTTCTACGTATTTGAGATTGGTGCTAATAAAAACAATAGGGTGTTCTTCTCCATCCTATCTTTGCATGAGATAGGTGGTGATGGCGTGTTCAAAAACAAAAGGGTAAGTGTATAAATCTAAGGTATAATATGTAATGATCAACACCAAGGCTCTCATGATAAGACATTTTATATCTTGGAAAGACTTCCTTGATTCAACATGCCACTCCAATTTTTCATCTTTTTTTAACATAAATTTTAGAGGATTTACAAATTTAACAAATATAGAAATGAATTTACAAAAAAAATTAATTTTCCCAAAGAAGGATTTTAATTATTTATTACTATTAGGAAAAGGTAACATAGAAATCACATAAAATATTTCTAGATTGATAGCACCACCTTCCTTCATGATGATATGACTAATAATCTTACCTTCAGTGACACTAAACACATTTTTATTTAGATTTAGTGAGATACCATACCTCCTGCACCTTTTGAATACTATTTGTAAGTGGTGTATGTGATCTAATATATATTTCAAGAACATAGTCAAGTCATACATATAAATTATTATGAAATTTTAAATTAAACCTTTAAAATAAAAATAAATCACCCTCTAAAATGTCTTTCTGGCATTGATTAACCCAAATGACATTCACTTGTAGGAAAATGTACCCCATTTGGTGTGAATGCAATTTTGAATCAATCTTATAAATTGATAAGGACCTGGTTATATCCCCAAAATCCATCCAAGAAAGACATCATATGGGGTCCACTCACCATTTGTATCATTTCATTGAGGGAAGGTAATGAATAGTTATCTTTGTTTGAACCTCGATTCAGGTTTTGAAAGTCTGCACAAATGGATTTCTCCATTATTTTACATAGGCACTTGGTTGGATACCTAGGTAGAGTGTTGAATCAGGAAAATTATCCTTGTAGAGAGTAGTTTATTAACCTCTCTATGTATTAAAGGTTCCATGATTGGGTTTAAAACTCTCTATCTATGCCTAAATGGTTTTTGACCTAGTTTGAGTGGAATGGTGTGAGTAATTACCTCTGGGTTAAAAAAATTTAGGTATCCATAGGCCCAATATATTACATCCTTATATCTTAGCATAAACTTAATAGTTTCTCAAGTTTGAGGTCCATCTAATCAGGGCCTACATTAATGGTTTGGGGTTTTTCCATAGTGCTAAGCTTGATGATTTGATGCTTTTAGTTTTCAAACTTGGGTTTCTTTGTTTAGGGTGCAGGGACTAAGGTGTTAAACATTATTTCTAGTAAAATCATCCCTTTTAGGATTTGATTCCCATGAATATTAAGGATCCTATCTTTATCAAATTTAGATTTAGGGTTATCTCTATCTGCTTCATCAATTCCCTAGGCTTCAAATACCTAACATTATTAAGAATTTGGATAATCTATTGATCATCTTCAAAGACCTAGAAATTCATCACATTGTCTAGGACTAATGGACAAGGGACTAGTTCCTTAGATAACTCTTGCAACTTGGTGTCATGTAGGAGAGTTAAGTTCATGGCTGAGGATAATAATGAATTAATACCCTATTTTTTTCCCCTAGAGATAGGGATGACATTGAATTCACTAAATGTATCAATTAAGTCCCAGGCTCTATATTTATACCTTGTAAGGTATGATAATTTGTAATAACATTTACTCTTAACCTAGTTGACCACTAACTCAGAATCATTGAATAATATTAGTTCTTTTGTCTTATGTTTTAATGCAAATAGAAACCCTAGGAATAATGCCTTAAACTCCACCAAATTATTTATGTAGGGGAATTATAACCTATATGAAGCTAGGTGTTTCTTTCCTTGGGGGTTTAGTATCTAAACACTAGCTCCAATGCCTTGTTTAGAATATACCCCATCAGTGTCTATGGAAAACAAGCCTAGAAAGTATAGCTCATCATTAGCTTTAACTTTAGTAGGCTTTGTACTCAATGGATAAATACCTAAGTCTGAGAATACTAGGTTCACTTTATCATTAATTACATTGTACTTAGTTATCATGTGTTTCATGTGGGGTTCTATATTGACTCTAATTTCATTGGCTACACCTCTCAAGGGTAACCACATATGATAGAAGTTAGTGGCCATGAACCCATTTAAATTTTTAGATTAGTCCCTATTAAGGATCATGCCATAGGCTTCATGAATCTCTACCACCTAGATGTCTATGAATTGTTGAATCTTAGGCTTAGATTTATCTAGTTGAACCACCACCTTGTCTAACTTGATATGAACTAACCCTAACTTCTCATAAATGCCTACTGACATTATGTTTACTGAGGATCTTGAGTCCACTAGTAAGTTAAGAAAATTGTTACCAAATAAGCTAATGGTTAGGAGGAAGGGAGGTACTTAGGTCTTACTTTTATGGATGAGTAAGTTGTTATGAGAATTTTTTTCTTAGTGTGGGTTGGCTGAGCTAAATTTTTAGTTAGGGATTTTAATATAATTTCACATAACTTAGTGATTTGATTAAGTTCATGGAACGTGATATTTGACTTAATATTATTAATGCCTTATACTACATTATATCCTACATTTTTTTAGACTGGTGGGGTTTATATAGGAGATTTTAGTTCATGAGGTTTTGGAGGTGGAGAGTCATTATTAGCATTATGATCAGGTGGGGTTACACCATTGTTTAGGGGAGTTAAATTAGTAAGGGGTTATTATGGTTATTGGTTCTTTAAGGCATAATTTCTCCTTTAGAACTATTGGAATACATGAAACTCACTAGTATTCTCCTCTGACCAATTTTATTTTTAGATAGGAAAATCCATAATTTTTAGCATCATGGTTGTGTTAGGGGGTCTACTAGAGTTTGATGGTTTTGGGTCATTTAGAACCACCTCATACTCCTCCATTCTATCTAAAATATATCAAAGGCACTACAAAACTCTATACAATCAAGTTCCCTATATTCAACCATGTTATACACTTGACACTAGTTAGGTAGAGATATATCACATATGTTAACTTTAGGTAGCCTATTACGGGAGGGTTTTGACTAATTGTGGGGATGACTATAATTTCTATTTTGTCTTTGGTAGGTAAAGTTCTTATTTTAAATTTCAACATTTAAGCTACCCATTTGTCTTTGTAGACCAAGGAAGTCATTACTTAGTTTTTGGACCATTCACTGGATGGCATCCAACTAATTTTTAATAGACTCCTAAGGTGTAGATTGGGTGTTATTAATTGTTGCTAACATGACTTAATGTTACAACTGAGGAACCATTTCACTATTTACTAGGTTAAGAAAACCCAAGTGTTAATTTGGCGTGATGTGACTCAATGGGATATAGTTCATTATGGGTAACAATTGAAGGAATAAAATATTCTAGTTTGTGTTGCAAAACAAGTTCAACATAGGTATATGCAATAAAACATTAGGGATATGAGCCATCATTTAACCTTGAGAGTTTAATTTCCTATCAACATTTATGGCTTCATCATAAGCTAGGGGTAATTTGACTATTTTTGGGTCTTGTCATAAGAATATGGCCATCCATGGGTCCAAGGCATTTTTTTACTTCTCAATCACTAGTCTAGCATTAGGTTGTTAAAGTATGGTGACTCAACTATACATTTTATGAATCATAGCATTGAATTTTATGATAGGTTCATGGGTTCCTATTTAATTTAAGTGAGCTAATGATAGAGGATTCTAGGGTCAATAAATTTCCCAAATTGAGCCAATAGAGCACTAATAAATTGGTCCTAGCTTATGATTGAGTTTTTGGGGAGGTTAAGGAACTAGTCATAGGTTGAGTCCATCAAAGTGAATGGGGAAAACCTTCACAAAACATCTTCATGTTCCATAGTGAGAAGTCTTAGGGAAGTCTTGTACAAGGTCACATGCTATTTAGCCATTGATCCTACACTATGAGTAAAGTGGGGAAGGTATCTTTTTGGGTTCCTAGGTAAGTCATGTATAACTCCTAAAATATTGATTATTGACCTAGCTAACCAGGGTAATTAGAGATCCATTACAGGTATTCTATTTAAGGGAGACTAAGATGATGATCTATTGGAGTCAACCACTAGTTTGGGTCTATGTCTTCTAAGTTTGGGCCTCCTATGAAACTATAAAGGTGAAATAAATAGTCTACCACAATAAGACATAACTCTAGTGATAGATGTAGTAGGCTCTAGGGTGTTTTAAAAACAAACAATAGTCAAAACATTACCATTAATAGGCATAAATCCAATAGATTATCTCTCCTATAAACATGTATTCTTACTATTACTAACAAGTAAATTTGGAAAATAGATTCAGGGTCCTCCTTCTAACACTCACTATTGTGTGTGTTTAAAACACACAATAATGGAGAAAACATAAAGGAAGGGAAATAAGAAGTGTTTCAATAAATTTTTTCTACAAGTCTAAGTCTTCTACTGATAATTACTCAAATACTAAATGGAAAGTCTAAAATAGTATATCACTCATGGCCCTCCTTTTAGCACTAGTTGTTGTTAGCCCCGAGATCCTTTCTACCTTTGAGAGAAATCATGATATTGAGTTATTTGAATAGGAAAGCAAGAGATAATACATGGGATAAAATATCCCCCCATTAATTTTAGGACTGATGCTAGTTCAGTCCAAGGACTAAGTAGTTTAACCTTTTATACTTAGAGAATGATAATTGTTACCATTGGAGGTTCAATATGTGTGCCTTTGCACTTTGATTTCATATTAAATTGAAGAAATTTATATTTATCATTTTCTATTGAGTCATTTATTATTTATTTATAAAGTAGGGGAAATGTTTGGGCCTTAAAATAAACATAAAAGAGGGCAAGGTAAGGTAGGAAAGAGTGTTTCTAGGCCTGAAAGGTGGTAATGCTTCAAGAACTAAGACAAGTACCCTACCACAATTATACCATTGTGTGTTGAGTTTCACAAAGTGTTTTAACTCAGTTTTACACAAGGGAACAAGTCTAAGGAATCAAAAGGAGGTGTTTAATTCATAAATCCCCACTAAATATATATAGTCAAAGAGCCTATAGTAAACAACACATATGTCCTTCAAATATAATCTATAAATAGATACAAAAATTACTAAAATCATGAAAGAAAATGAGAAGGGTTTATGAATGGGTTAGAAAAACACAACATGTTATAACCAACATGTTTATTTTATAAAGAAAAACTTGTTCAATTCTCTAACATTAACATTCATTCAAAATTGGATATGATCAACACATTAGTAAATAAACAATTAGTTTAGTATAAAATATGAATTTATATTCATAAAAAATGAGTTCCTTTATAAAGAGTTACTATCATGGTAGATATTCACAATCCAAATGATGAAGGAAAAGTAGGTGAAATATTGACTTAATTTTAGTAGTGTTTTGGGACTAAAATTTATGATGTTTTACAATAGGATGTAATTTTAAATTTATATATACGGATGTGGATCACTTTTAAGTAACATGATATTACAATTTTGGGCCATAATGGCCTCTCTAATTTTGTTACAACTGCATGATTTCAAAAAAATAAGAATATCCCTCACTTTCTCCACAAGATATTTAAGAGATCACTTAATTGATATGTGGAGGAACTGTAGATGAAATCCATCCCAACTATTTGGATTCTACCTCTCTAGTATCCAACACAAATACTACTAGATTAAACTCTTGGTCTAAATTGGAAAAAATCATTGGCGGATCTCAAAAAATCACCTTTGATTGGGCCACTAGTATTTGAGAAACTTGGAATGGGGCCTCCAGGTAAACCTTAACCTATGAAACTTGAATAATGCTCATAGTGGATTGTGTATCAACTTTAGATTTCATCTAGGTCACTTAGGCCAAGTCATGAGAGATAAAGTGGTAAAGGTCAACAAGGCTTTATCCAAGGCAATGTTAGTGTTCTAGATTTGCACCCTAGCTGAGGAGGGGATTGTTCAAATCTTCCTAATAAAATCTAGTCTAACATGGGATTGATAATAGGTTGTGGGTATCCTAATAATAGATTAGACCTATATAGAAGGTTGACTTCCTTCTAGATCTATCACCTAAAATAAACCTAAATAAGTACTTACTTGGAAAAGGGAGAGAGATTTAGATAATAACTTATAAAAACATGTAAAAAAGGTGATGCACCAATAATTTGATCACTCAAACTCACAAAAGACACACTATGAGACACTTTCAAGACCAAATAATATCAATCTCACATAAATATTTTAGAATAAGGCATCAATTAGTTATCAAATTATCATGAGAGGGTAAATATCCACTTTCAAGCTAGACAACAAACTATAAATTGCACTTATAATGACCTATAAGAACTACTAATCACTTCTTGAAGGTGATAAAAAATCAAACATAAACAAGGACATACATTCACTTAACCAAAAATACATGAATTTATGGAACACACTTCAATCCATCTTAGAAAATAATGGAGTTCAATCTTTATTCATCAAAAAGGTGTTATGGTATAAATTTTGGTAGAGTCTGGTCATACCAAAAAGAGGGATCCATTTTAAGGCTTGAAATCTTGTAATTATAGAAAAGAGAAAGAGAGAGAGAGTTGTGCATTGAAAGAGGCCCAACCACTTTTGATGGATTAACATTCTCAAGGATGCTAAGTCATAGTCTTATCAGGAAAGAACAACTTCAAAGGCCTTATAAAAGAATTGAATGCTCCATTGATATTTATCCATCTACTAAGTGTCTATCTTGAGACTCTACATCATGCTTTTGAGGACTAAATATTTATACCTTGTAACTAACAGAGCCATAGTGTTCTACTTTATGTGGTTATAAATATCTTCTTATCGAGGAAATGACCATGTTTAAAGATAAGAAGCTTTCCATTAATTGCATATCTACCCCAAAGAAATATATGAGCACAAGTTTCATTATAGGTTAAAAACTAATCATATCTATTAGTTTTACTATAGTTATCATGTTGATGAGATGGAGTTTTCCAGGTGTTCAATCTTACTTTGATAATAGTCTACAACCCTTAGTCTACTTTAGGTCCTATAAAGACTTATTTTTCCAGTACTAAGCTTCAATGGCCCCCTTTGATCCTAAAATATACATTCTGGTTCAATCTTGGGCTATCTTTAAACTCAACTTCTTTATATTTAATTATCTTGGATAAAAAATGGCTCATCAACTTCCATCAAAAATGTCTTGGGCTTTCCCTCTATTTATTGTATATCAAAAAATTGAATTGGATCATATACATATTGAGCAATATCACTCCGTTAGATCCTGCTCATCTAGATGAACACTGATCATCGATCTTCTACCAAATGAATGTGCATGTGCCACTTGTCATGCACATATTTTCTCTTTGTATTCACTGACTTCTTTGACTCACTCTCACCATTAGATATTTCTTGTGATTGAATGCATGTCATTGATTTGTTGGGGCCCACTAACCTATCAATCACCACTCACCACTGGATCATCTATACAATCAAACATGGATCATTGATATAAATATTTGAAATCAAATGACTACTTCATGAGTCTTCACTTTGACATTCATGTACCTATATTTAACATTTGTGTGAATGTATTTGATGTTTTTGCAACTATCATTGGGATATTTGAACTTTAATGGCTATCTTTTATTCTTAAAACTTGACACTTACACGAACATCTCATTGACTTCTTAACCTTACACATGTTGTTAGATATTTTCTCAGATTGAACATGGATTGTTTATCTTGGACCCATTTGAATACAAAAGGCTATTTGTCATGGCTTGAAATTAACATTTGCATAACTATCATTACTTTTCTAGAATATAAATTCCCTAGTCTATTTCCTTTAGACTCTTGTCTATGAGATTTTTGTTAAAAAAATAACCCTTTAGGTTTTTGCCTAAGGACACTTTGCTAAAAAAATTACCCTTTAGAACTTTTGCTTTAGACCTTTCTCAAATAATGACCCTTCAAAAAAAGTGTTTAGGACACTTTTCTTGAAAAATTACCCTTCAAAACTTTTACTTTGGACCTTTTGACGAATAAATACCCTTGAAAAAAATGGTTTGGGACACTTTACTATAAAAATGACCTTTTGGGAAAATGTATAGGATAGTTTGTTTGAAAAAGTACCCTTTAAGATTTTTGTATTAGACAAAATATTTGAGAGAATTCAAGTCTTTGTGACTTTTGATTTGGACCTTTTTCTCAAATAATGACCATTCGAGCTTTTGTTTTGGGCCAATTTTTGAGAGAATTCAGGGCTTTGAGACTTTTTTTCAGATAAAATATCCAAAAAAAATTCCTAACACTTAGCCCAAAAACTCAAAAAAAATTTCCTAAAAGAATGAACACTTAGCCAAATAAAAGGTCTAAAAGAATTTAGCTTTATGCCAATGAAAACCAAAATAATTCCCAAGTAAAGACTTAGCCAAAAAATGGTTTTGTACTTAGCTTTTCCAAGGTCTAGAAGCTCTTCTAAACTAATGCTTGAAATGTTTCTTGATCCGTGAAGGCCCAAATAAACTATGAAACCTGAAGCTTGTGTAGACTTGTTCCATGACCTTGAACTGCTTGGTTTCACCATGAAGCCTACTCAAGAACCTTTTTCTTTATTTTGTAGACCTATCCCTTATAATTTGACAAAAATACACTTTAATCAAGATTAAAGTGTTCTAAAATATTTACACTCTACATGATCCCTTTGGTCCACTCATTCCATCCAAAAATCTATTCATTTATTCAACCATTTGACCACTCTCTCAACAGTAACCCTACTACATGACTATCCTGTCAAAACTTTGTATGTGGGCCAAAAAATGGACATCTTTGGAAACTCAGCTTGGTAGCATGCATGCTACACTTGAGAACTCAAAGCATTTACATGATTTTTGACTCATAAAATATAACATATTTTTTCCATGACTGTAATAAACCTCTTGACTGAAAAGATAAAGGATTCCAACATACAGGGAAAGAAAAAGACTTGAAAGTAAAACTAACCTAATAAAATAAAGGAAACTAACCTACTAAAAAACTATGTAATAGATAACTTATTTAGGAAAATATAGAAATAAAAATAACTAATGTGTTAAAAAATTAAAAAAAACTATGTATAGGGAACTTAGCTTCCTTAATAGCAGTGCTTTAGATGTATCCCATTGACTAGGATAAGAATCTCTTCACCATTCATCCTTGTGAGTTCAAAAACAATATGAGATTTTCAGCTAGATAATATGTATGGACCACTCCATAGAGAATCAAATTTTGTGTGCTTTCCTAACTTAGCTCTGTCCTCATCTCACTTGAAGACCAAATCTCCTTCTTGAAAACTTCTTAAAGAAGTTCCTTTATTAAAAGATTTCTTCACCATTTCCTGATGGGATTCCATATCCAACATGGACTAATGAGTTATCTCTTCTAACTCCATGAGATTAGCATATCTTATTTCCATTGGCTCATTCTCCAAAATCTCAAGTTGATGCATTAATTCCAAAGTAGGGAATTCAAGAAAAATAGGCATTCTTGCTTCCTTACCATATACTAGCTTGTATGGAAAATTGGATATGGACCTTTTATAGGTGATCTTATTAGCCCAAAAATATGAATTCAATTTAATATGCCATGATCTCTGATTGTCTTCAAAAATCCTCCTAATGATCTTCAATAAATTCTTGTTAGTGGACTCAATAAGCCATTGCCTTGTGAATAATAGTTTGATGAGGTATTGAGTAAAACACTATGTTTAAATTCTCACTATTTGATCTTAGATCCTAAAAAATCCATAATATTTTAAAAAATTATGGTTAAAGGGACCCTAAATATGGTAAGCAAACCTTCATAGAAGTCTAGAACACTAGTTTCATTAGCTTTTTTTAATTCTACTGCCTCTGTCCATATGGTAAAATAATATATGGTAGTAAGGATAAAATTGTCTCCTAAGCTTGAAGGGGGATTAATAGGACCAATAAAGTCCTATCCCCATTGTAAAAAGGGTTGATTTATTAAAATTGGTTGGATAGGTAAGGCTGTAAGCTTCACCTTTCCAACAAATATGGCACATTGTCTATATTTTCTAGTCCATGCATCATAATCACCAAATAAAATTGGCCAATAATACCCACTTCTCATGATCTTATGGGCCATGATACTTGCTAAATAATGTCCTCCACCATGTCCATCATGAAATTTCTCAAGAAATTTCTATGTTTGACATGGTTCTATGCATCTTAGCAATATGCCATTGGGATCCTTTTTGAACAATACATTATCAACAAGAATAAAAGGAAATGAATGCAATCTAAAATATCTCCTCTTTGAAGGGGTGAGGTGAGAAGGATAAACACCATATTATAGATATCTTATCATATCTTAGAAACAGTTGGAAGGTAGGCCTGATCAGTTGTAAGTTCTTCATTATTCGACATAATAACCAGTTCATTGGCCTCTTACAATTATTGGGATAGATTTTCACAAAGTCCTTTGCCTCTAACCATATTTGTGACCTTAATCTCAATATCATATTCCATGACCTTGGTTATCCAACCAACTCTTTTATCATTTATATCTTTATTCAAAAGGAAACCCTTGACAATTGGATGTGTAACCATCAAATATATCTTATTATTGGAAAAGTACCTAAATTTTTTAAGATACGTTATGATTGAAAGTAGATACTTCTCAACAACATAATACCTTGTTTCATAATATTCTAATCCTTGACTAAAGAAGGATATTGACTGCTTTAAAGTCTCTTTATTCTACTACATGAGAATACTTGAAATTGTGTCAATGTTATCATAGGTATATAAGAAGAAAACCTTTGTGAAGTCAGGGTTCAAGAGTGTAGGAGAACTAGATATAGCTTTATTGATATCTTCAAAGCTTCTTACTCCTTATTTGGACTGACTAAAACTCTGACCCTTATTTAACATGGCTGTGAGTGGCCTAGCTAAAATAGAAAAATTTAAGATGTATCTCCTTATGAAATTAGTCTTGCCTAAAAATCTTTGCAAGGATTTCTTATACTTAGGCAAAGAAAGTGCAATAATTGATTCTATCCTATCAAGGTCTATGCTTGTACCATATTTTTAAATTATATGTCCAAGAATCCTACCTTCATGAATAGAGAAAATGAAATTTTTTGGATTCAAAGACATTCTAAATTCCTTGGACCTTTCAAACACTTGTCTGAGGTGAATCATATGCTCATTTTCATTGTTAGAGAACACTATTATGCCATCCAAATAAATAAGAATAAACTTGTTGAGGAGACCCTAAAATTCATGTCCATAGCCTTTTGAAAAGTGGCTCCAACATTAGACAAGCCAAAAGTCATCTTTTTATATGAAAATATCCCCCACTTTGTGATAAAATATTTTGAATTGGTCTTCTTATTTGACCAAAATTTGGTTATATTCATTATAGCCATCTAATAAAGAGAACCTTTTTAAACCTGTAACTAGCTGTAAAATCTATTTCATTGATGGTAATGGGTAGTGGTCTTTAAGAGAGGCCTTGTTCATGTTGGCCATTTTTGGCCCACAAACTAAATATATTGCATGGTTTGATGAATTAGTAGATCAAAGGCTTGAGAGGGGATCCAAGAAAGATTTTCTAAGGACCTAGTAGTTGTGTTGAAGGATAAGCCTGCAAGCCAAAAGCTAAGTGCAAAATCTTTTATTCAGCTAAGTCTTTACTTGTTCATTCTTTTAGACTTTACAAGGACTAAGTGTTTCCTTTCTTTTAGGACCTTTTTGGCTAAGTGTTGAATTATTTCAAAAAATTTGTCCAAGACAAGGTTTCCTAAGGGATATTTCTTTCGGACAAAATGTTTGAAGCAAAAGACAAAGACCATTTCTTTTGGGAAAATTATCCTAGACAATTTTCCCAAAGGGTAACTCTTTAACAATCCTATTCAAAGTTTAAAGGGTTATTTCCAAGATTTTGAAAGGTACTTTCCTTTTGGAAAATATATTTTCAAGGTTTTTTATAGACCATTTCAATAAATCCAAAAGGTTCTTTGCAAAATTCTAAAAGGTTCATTGCAAAAACTCTGAAGGGCACTTCTCGAGAAAAGGGGTCATTTTCAAGAAGGCTGAAGGGTAATTTCCTTTCAAAAATGGAATTTCAAGTGAAAAACATGGCACTTTATAAATTATTTCGAAGGTCCATTTTTGGATAAAATTGTTCAAGACCAAAGAAAAGGGTTAATTATTTCAGGAGATTTGTCTGTGAGAAAATAGTCTAAAGAAATGGATGAAAACAAATGTCCAAAGGAATTAATGATGGGCACATAAACATCAAGTTTGAGCCCTTAAAATTAGCCATTGCCTTTGGTCAAGTTTTTTAAAAAAGTTCATCAATATTGTTGTGAACTTGAAACTTGTCAAGATTTAGTAAGGATATCAACAGATGAGAAAAGGCCAAGTTTTCAAAAGGATCCTAATGGGATTTCACTAGCCAATCAAAAGAAAAAGATGAGGATTTATCCTTTCAAGATAGATGATGTGGTTTACATCTCATAGTCAAAAAATTTAAAGTGGTCAAACTAAGACTAGATGCATCCAGGTGGAGCACTAGACATGGAAAGTGAAGAAGCCTGCCATGTTTTAAATGTAAAAGATAAAATCATTTACACTTGGTGGGAACATGTAGCTACCCATGACATAGATCTATTAGTACTAATCAAGGGAGACATGAACACATGAGGGGCTTGAGGATATTTACAGTGATCTTGGATGGCTCATCTCATGATCAAGGTAGTTACAAGGACATAGTGGTGGTTGTAGCCATTTATGACCCCTCTCTCCATTTTTTCATCCAAGCCCCCTATTCTCTCATTCCTTTATAATTTATATAGAGGTTTTTAAACCTAAAAAGACATCCTCATTTTTGACAAGGAGAAACCCTATCAAAAATTTGTAAAAAAGACCTTTTGAAGTAATAAAGATCAATTTTTACTTATCTCTTACCTCAAAATTATGCTTAGCAAGCTTGTGCATGATGGCCTTCTGAAGAGGTGTTATTCCATTTCCATTATCCTTCTTTCTTACCTATTTTTAGGTGTTTTCAAGTTAGTTTCAGGTTTGAACTTGAGTTCTTTTTGCTATTAATGGATGCTTGGTGTGAATTTTAAAATTACTCTTTGTTTCATGTATTGTTTGGTGAGCCTAGTTTATGAAACACTTATGCAAATTAACTATTTTTTGAGGTTATGTGACAAATAATTATCTTATGCTAAATTGGTTTTTATTTCATGCTTATGTGAGTGTCAATAAATTTGGTGTATCACCCATTTAGCTCTCTTAGTTACCCTATACCCCCTTTCTACCTCTTTTTCAAGTAGAAACATTAGTTTAGGTGATCTACTAAGAGGAAGTTGGCCTTCTATGGACGTTCAACCTCACTACAAGATACCCATAGCCTGAGGTTGTTCCAATATTATAGATGGGAGTGAGAGAGCCTAAAAAGCTCTCCCAAAAGGGTGTAATTTCTGCCTACAACTATTTTTGACATGCCTAGTGGGACCACTTTTGGGAAAGATTGGTCAAGTTTGATGCTAGTTTGATCAATTTTTAGCCACTATAGCTTTCATCTTTCAGTATATTGGGAATCCAAAGAATGCTCAACAATCTGGTGGTAGAATAGTAACTATCTTTTATGCCAAAGGTGACAACAAGATCAGCTTCCAAAGTTATTAATTTTAAGCTTTTTAAACTCCCCTTAAATTTATCCAAAAGGTTAAGGTTCACCTATACTCACCCATATGTAGGAAACCATTTTATTAAACCAATCATAAGGTATACATACACAAGAAGACCTTTGTTAGCCCCTTTTGTTACCATGATTCCCCAAAGAGATTTTATATGCTTCAATGGACAAAGTCCTTTGAATCTACCAAAATATGATCCTATGCTAGTAGCAACTCTCAAAAGTGTCCCATATTTTATAAGAGACCAGACCACAATCCCTACTGAACACATCAATGACATAGCCAATTTTTACAATATCTATAATGTCATTGTAGAAAATATAGCTATCAAACTATTAGTTGTATCCCTTAAGGGAAAAGCTTTAGATTGGTATAGAGGCTTAGCTCATAATTATATTCAATCATGGAATTAGTTAGGAGAGGCCTTGTGTAAAATATTTGTAGACAAGAGTGACCATTTATCACTAGCAGAATAGCTTACCACAATCAAGAGACCCCCCCATAAAGTCATGCAAGACTTCAACACAAGATTTCAAAAAGCTTGGGATAGAATTCTAGCCTCTGTGAGACCATCCCCTAACTTTGTGTTCATATACTACTTAAAGTCTCTAAATATTGATATAAATGTAATGGTCTAATCTATGGGAGGGGACATATTACTAGATACTTATGAGGTGGATATTAAAGCAAAAAATTACCTAGTTCAGGTTGACAAGCTTGGTCTTAGACCCCCAATGCCTCTTTTCCCTAAGATCATACCACCCCCTAAAGTTATCCCCCCACTTGATGTTATTCTTCCAACTCCAATAATTTCTTCTATACCTTCACCTAAGTAGGAAAAGGCCTCCATTAGTGGATCAAGTGATTCTCAAGAGCAAAAATACTACCTAGAACTTAAGAGTATGCTCTAATCCTTGGAAAATGATGTGGTAAATGTGAAGAGGTAGAAATATTAGTTCAATAAACCTTATCAAGCTCCATATCAGCCTCAATAGTAGTCTCATCAAGCAAATAGACCACCCTTCAATGGAAATTTCCAAAACTAGAATCATGAGCAAGGGAAAGGATAGCCTAGTTATAATAAGCAGAGTAGCTATAAACCAAATGTCATAGGCTCTTCTAACTCCTTGGTTCATATTCAAAACAATATGGTTTAAGATGTTTAAGGGACCATACCTTAGAATCAATCTTTTGGGCAATCCATTATCTCAACTAATGGTTTTAACTAGGCATTCAATGACTAATGGTAGTAAGATATTGCTTATGGATAAAATAAAGATCTTATGGCTCAAAATATAGAGATCCCCATGATGAAAAAACTAAGATAGTCTCTCTAAGACCAAGGATCTAATCAGGTACCAAACTAGTTGGATGCTATAATGGTCATTAGTGAGTAAGAAGAGTGCTATGCACTCAATCAATAGGTTAGTTCTAGCCAATCATACATTCTAGTGATAGCTAATACAAGGTTTAAAAGAAGGAATATATATGGTAATCAAGAGGTGGTCAAATATCCCTTACTATCACAACATTATTTTCTAAGCCTAATAAGCTTAATATCAATCCAAAGTTCCTGACACCTCCTAAAAACTAGAATCAAGGGGCTCATTTTAATCCACTAAACTCATAAATTCAACAAACAATAGTAATGGCTCCCAAAGCTTAGGTGAAGGTTGATGTTCCACCAATCAACATTATTAAACAAATGAAAAATTCCAATGTGAGTGTGCCAATGTTGGATGTGCTTTTCATGCTCAGTCAAGTGGACATCCTTCAAGAAGGTTTATCCAAGATAGGTGTTACAACAATTGTAGGAAGGCAACCAAGAAAAGAAATTGAGGTCCTCACCAATGCAACCTAAGGTCGTATGAGAGAAGGATCAATTAAGGTGGTCAAACTTCCTCCATTCTACATTTTATTAATCACTGGTGATTCCTTGGTACATAATTACTTGGTAGATAGTGGAGCTAGCACTTTAGTAATGCCAAAGTCTATAGTTGATCAGATGAACCTCAAATATGAGCCACATACTAATGAGGGTCTGTAGCTTGATGGTTCTTCCACAAAGCCATCTGGTATCATCAAGGATTTGAGCTTGACCCTGTATGCTTGTCTTAATGTTTTGATGGTTTATGATGTGTTGATCCTTGATGTAACTCCTTATTTTGTGTTATGCCTTTTTAGAGAATTCATAGCCAAAATTAGGGGTTATCTAGCAGTAGATTAGTCCTACATGGAATGCAAAATAAGGTTTAGGACTAAGGTATCAATCAAAGCTGAGCCCATGACAAAATTTCACATTAAACCCCATTAGCTAGATATCATAAACCTAAATTATACTATCTTTGATGAGGATGAATTTACAATTGGTCAAGAACTGAATACCTATCTTGAGGAGATTATAGGCTTGTTCTTGGATGAGCTATGGGGGGGGATAATCAATTTCTCAACCCTTTATAAGGCATTGAAGAAAGATTTATGGGTTTCTATTTACTACATGAATAAAATCAACTCATGCCTTCCCTCATTGGACCTAAAGAAGAATGCAACGGTATGTGGAAGTTGTTCTTTGATGGTTCAAGGAGAAAAAATGGAATAGCTATAGGGGAAATGCTACCTTCCCCTTCAGATGACAAGTATTTCTCTTCTTATAGGTTCCATTTTAGTTTATCCTCCAACACAATAAAAAATGAAGGCCTAATCCATGACCTCTAATGGGCCAGTATGAGGGGAATCAAGTGGTTGAAAGTATATGGAGATAGTGAGATTATAGTGAACCAACTTAGGGGCCTAAAAATTACAAATAATACTTTGATAAGTTCTTAAAAAAAAAAGTATGGGACCTAATTGAAGATTTTGAAGCCTTTAACATTCAAGCTGTGCCAAGGAACCAAAACTAGCATGCTGATAGGTTGATAGCTGTGAGAGCCCAATTTGATCTTTTAAGTAAGATAAAAGAGGTCAAGGTTTAGGCACATGTCAAGGTGGTGGTGAGGCCATCGATACCAAATAATGAAACCCAATGGTAGGTCCTTAAAAATGATAAACAAATTGCTTGTTTCTTGTACCAAGAAGTAGAGCTCTCCTTTGCCAACTAGGAGAAGTTTTAATGATAGTATGGGGAGAAAATTGTCCAATTAAAATCCAAAAATATGCCTAAGGGATTGGTTACACTTAAGAGTCTCTTCCATGAAGGAGACCATATGAGGAAAGATAAGGTAGTAATGTCAACTGATGAGGAGAATTATGAAAGGGTCCTTATTTTCAAGGACAAGCTCCTTAAGCTTGGGAAGGTAAAAAATGAGGTAGAAAGGCATGATTTCATTAAACTTTGTAAGAAATATTTAGACATCTTTGCTTGAGAATATAGTGACTTGAAAGGTTTTGATCCAAAGTTAGGCTAGCAGACTATAGAACTGGAGGCCAATGCTAAGCCTGTGAGGCAAAAATAAAGGCCTATTAACCCAAAAATTGAAGAGATAACGAGGAGAGAGCTAACCAAGTTAATTAAATCCAAGATCATCTTCCCCATCAAGTACTCATCATGGGTAGCCAATTTGGTGCCTATAAGGAAAAAGAGTGGGGAGATTAGGTTGTGTGTTGACTTTAGAGATCTGAATAGGGTCTCCTTGAAGGACCATTACCCTCTACCATCTATGGAGTAACTTCTTCAAATATTTGTAGGTTCAGTACATTTTTCTCTTTTGGATGGATACTCAAGACACAACTAGGTGTAAGTAAAGAAAGATTATTAGTATAAGACTGCCTTCACCACCAAATGGGGCATGTATGCATACCAAAAGATTCCTTTTAGCTTATAAAATGCTAGGGAAAATTTCCAAATAACCATGGACATGGATTTACAAGGGCTACTAAATCAAATGGTGCTGATCTACTTGGATGACATCACAATTTTTTCCAATGATGCCAATGAACACATGGACCACTTGAGGTTGATATTTAAGAGATGCAAAGAGTATGGGATCTATTTAAATCACAAGAAATGTGTGTTTTATATGTATAAAGGTAATTTTTTAGGTCATGTTTTTCTAAAACAAGGGATATTTATTGATCTTGATAGAATAAGTGCCATCTTGGCCTTATCCTTACCCAAGCATAAGATTGGACTCCAAAGTTTCCTTGGGAAAATAAAATTTGTGAGAAGGTTTATACCTAGTTTTATAAACTTGGTCAAGCCCATCACTGCTATGATGAAGAAGAACCAAGTGTTCACTTGGCCAAATGAAGTTAAATCAACATTTGAGTCTATCAAGCAAGCCATTGCCGAAGCACCAACACTTATGAATCCTAATTTCTTAAGGGATTTCATATTATATGATTTTTCCAATATTGATAATATATCATCTATGTTGATGTAAAATAATGGTGAAGGACTTGAGTAGCCAATAACATTTTTTAGTCAGGGGCTTGAGGGGTATGAGGTGAGGTATAATTTTATAGAAAAACAAGTCCTTGTAGCAGTAATAAGCCTTAAAAAAGTTTAGGCCAATGCTCTCCAATAGCAAAA
The DNA here is from genome assembly GCA_037957365.1 of Torreya grandis. Classification (NCBI taxonomy): domain Eukaryota; kingdom Viridiplantae; phylum Streptophyta; class Pinopsida; order Cupressales; family Taxaceae; genus Torreya; species Torreya grandis. The sequence continues at coordinate 1,334,769 of JARHVA010001128.1, forward strand.
TCTATCTTGTGGTGTCTCATCATGGAGTGAGAGACTTCCTTATTAACAAAGACTTGAACGAAAAGAGAGTTGGTTGGATTACCAAGGTCATAGAGTATGATATGGAGATCAAGGTCACTAAGAAAGTAAGAAGTAAAGGTTTGTGTGAGCATAGGGTTGATGACTTTAATGAAGACAAAGAGGTCATCTTGGTAACACAAGATAACCCAAAAATAGATGCACCTCCACCTCACACTAGTTGGCTCCAGGATATGACACATTTCTTGATAATAGGTGAGTGCCCTTAGGGTATGGATAGGGCAAAAAGAAGGTATTTTAAACTTAAATCCATACCTTATGCATTGGTTGATGGGGTTTTATTCAAAAAAGACCTCAATGGAGTGCTATTAAGGTACATAGATAATGACCAAGTGACCAAGCTTTTCGAGCAATTCCATAATGGACCTGTAGGAGGTCATTTTGCACCTAAAAAAACAAAAACAAAGATAATAAGGGCTGGTTATTACTATCCCAACCTCTTCAAAGATGCGTATGCATGGGTAAAAAAGTGTCAAAAGTGTGCCTTTTTTGTGGGTAAGCAAAGATTGACATCCCTTTCTCTCAACCCAATTCAGGTAGAGTAACCCTTCATGAAATAGGGGATAGATTTAATAATAATGATCAACCCTCCATCAAGTGTAGGTAATAAATGGGTGATTACTATAACTAACTACTTCACTAGGTAGGTGGAAGCCATTGTATTGAAAGAAGCTAATGAAGGTGTAGTCCTAGACTTTTATGACAACATTGTAACCAGGTTTGGTGTTCCATCCACTATCATCTCTAATAATAAATTAGCTTTCCTCAGTCTGTAAATGAGTGAAGGATCTCAATATGGACATCTACCTCATCACCTCTTCCAACTATTATCCTCAAGGAAATGGACTAGATGAGTCCATAAATAAAAATTTGCTAAGAATCATTAGGAGAACTATGGAAGAGAATCAAAGGACATAACACACTAAACTAAAGATAACCTTGTGGGATAATAGGGTGAATCTTAAAGCTACCGTTGGAAATTATCCATATATGTTAGTATTTGAAAGGGAGGCCAAGTTTCCCATTTCTCTTGATCTACTTACATTAGAACTAGCCCATTAACTAGATTTGATGGAAGATGAGCCCATGCATGTGAGACTAGAAGAACTCATGGAGCTTGAAGAAATGAGGGACCTTGTAATGAAAACACTAGAGTCACATCAGGTTTAGGTTAAGAAAGACTTTGACAAGAGAGCCATAATAAGGGACTTTAAGGAAGGAGAGCTAGTCCTCAAGTGGGATTCAACAAGGCCAAGACAGGCAACCATACCAAATTTAATATCTTGTGGAGTGGTCCTTATTTGATCCACAAGTGCAAAAAACATCATGATTTTTAGCTGGCCCAACTAGATGGAGAGGTACTACCCATCTTAGTCAATGGGATTTATCTAAATCCTTGTTATTAGAAGAGTTTTTATCCATTGTATATATTATACATTTTGTATAGTTTTTATGTTTTCTCCTAAGTGCCTTGTGCACATATTTTTAGTTGTGTGTTTCCTTTCCCTAAGTGCCTTGGGCATAGTGTTTGTTTTTTATTTATATCCTTATTTCTTCAAGGGGAATTTTTAGATAGAGTTAGCCTTGTCAAAGAAAGCAGTAACTCCATGCCTAATGGATTAAATGAGGCAAATGAGCTAGTTTCTCAAGTATAATAGACATGCTTCCCTATGAGTCATTAGAAATGTTGGCCATTTTTGGCCCACACACTAAATCTCTTGCATGTTTTGATGAATCAGTAGATCAAAGGCTTGAAAGAGGATCCAAGTAATATTTTCTAAGGACCTAGTAGCAATGTTGAAGGATAAGCCCACAAAATAGAAGCTAAGTGCAAAATCTTTTATTTATATAAGTCTTTACTTATTAATTCTTTTTGACTTTATGGGGACTAAGTGTTTCATTTATTTTAGGACCTTTTTGGATAAGAGTTGAATTATTTCAGATAGGTTTTTTGAGACAAGGTTTCCAAAGAAATATTTCTTTCAGACAAAATGTCTGAAGCAAAAGATAAAGACCTTTTCTTTTAGGAAAATTGTCCTAAATAATTTTACCAAAGGGTAACTCTTTAATGGTCCTCTTCAAAGTTTGAAGGTTTATTTTCAAGATTTTGAAAGGTAATTTCATTTTAGAAAAGATATTTTCAAGGTTTTTGAAAGACCATTTCAAAAAATCCAAAAGTTTCTTTGTAAAATTCTAAAAGGTTCATTGCAAAAACTTTGAATGGTTCTTCTCGGGAAAAGGGGTCATTTTCAAGAAGGACAAAGGGTAATTTCCTTTTGGAAGGGCATTTCAAGTGAAAAACATGGCACTTTATAAATTCTTCCAAAGGTCCATTTTTGAATAAAATTTATCGAGACTAAAGAAAATGGTTAATTATTTCAAGAGATTTGTCTGCGAGTAAATAGTCCAAAGAAATGGTCAAAAACAAAAGTCCAAAAGAATTAATTATGGACCTAAAAACATAAAGTTTGAGCCCCTACAAGTAGCCATTGCCTTTGGTCAAGTTTTTCAAAAAATTTTATCAATTTTTTTGTGAGATTGACACTTGTTAAGATCTAACAAAGAGATCAATGAACAAGAAAAGGCCAAGTTTTTAAAAGGATCCTAGTGGGATTTCAATAGCTAATCAAAAGAAAAGGATGAGGATTTATCCTTTTGACTCTAATGACATGGTCTATAACTCATAGTTAGAACATATAATGTGGTCAAACTAAAATAGATGTGTCCAAGTGGAGCAATGGACATGCAAAGTGAAGAAGCATGCCAAGTTTTAAATGAAAAAGATCAAATCATTTACACTTGATGAAAACATGCAACTACCTATGACATGGCTCTCTCAGCTCCAATCAAGGGAGAATTGAATGCGCAAGGGGGTAAATGAGATTTATGATGATCTTTTATGGTTCATCTTATGGTTAAGGTAGTTGTAAGGACATATTGGTGGTTGCAGCCATTTATGACCCCTCTCTCCATTTTCTCATGCAAGCCCCTTCTTCTCTCATTCCTTTCTACTATATATAGAGGATTTTGAGCCTAAAAAGACATCCTCATTTTTGATAATGTGAAACCTTGTCAAAAATTTGTAAGAAAGACCTTTTGAAGCAATAAAGATTAATTTTTACCTATCTCTTGCCTCAAAATTATGCTTAGCAAGCTTGTGCATGATGGCCTTGTGAAGAAGTATTCTTCCATGTCCACTATCATTATTTCTTCCCTATTTTTAGGTGTTTTCAAGTTAGATTCAGGTTTGAACTTGAGATATTTCTACCATTAATGGATGCTTTGTGTAAATTTTGAAATTCCTCGTTACTTCATGTATTGTTTGGTGAGCCTAGTTTATGAAACACTTATACAAATTAACTAGTTTGTGAGGTTGTGTGAGTAAGAATTATCTTATGCTAAATTAGTGTTTATTTCATGCTTATGTGAGTGTTAATAAATTTTGTGTATCACCCATTTATCTCTCTTAGTTACCTTGTACCCCCTCTCTACCACTTTTCCAAGAAGAAACATTAGTTTAGGTGATATACCAAGAGGAAGCTGACCTTCTCCAAAGGTTCAACCTCACTATAGGATACCCATAGCTTGAGGTTGTTCTAATATTTTAGCTAGGAGTGATAAAGCCTAAAAATCTCTCCCATAATGGTGTAATTTCCACCTACAATAGTTCAAGTCATGAAAGTCAACGCATAGTCTTATTTCACTATTTTTTTCCATATTGAAATAAAGTTGTGTTTAATTAGAAATATTAAAGTCGACTCAATGAGCTTATGCAGTTCAACTCTCATCAATGGTTCAAGCTTTGGGTTAATAGGCCTTTGTCTTTGTCTGACTAGCCTAGTATCATCTTCTAACTCAATAGTATGTTGAGATAAACTTGGATAAAATCCTTTAAGGTCACTATACTACCATGTAAATACATTTGAAAAACTTGAACATAACTCAATAACATTTTCTTTCTTTAAAGATGTGCAAACTTTGCCCAGTTTTAAACTCTTACTAGTTACAATCTATAGATTTATATAATGTTATTTATTGGTTTACAAACAAAACTTTTATTTTCTCAATTAATCATCTCTATTAAATATGTTTTTAAGGGTGACTAAACCTTTAGGCAACTTATTTGTCTTTAATTGCATAATCTAGTCATCATACTACTGCAAATGCTTATCTTGGTTTCTTAAAGAGAATTCAGCTTCTTCTTGTAAGAATATGAAAATATAACTATCATATTCAAATATATTTTAATTTTCATGGTTGTCTAGGATAGAAGGTCTCATAACTACCTTGATGTGTGATTGAATATTTTCATATCTTATGTCATCTAAGATATTGAATTGTGATCCAATGGCAACCATGCTATCTGCATGCTTGTTCTTATTTCTTAATATGGCCTATTTATTGAAAGATTTAAAGTCTTAAAATAGGTCATATATTTTATTATTATATGACCTAATTAGTGGGTTATTACATATGATAAGTCCCCTTACTTGGTGAACTACCCATTCACTATCTCTAAAGACTTATAAGGAATTGACATTTATCTTTCTTACCCATTGCAAACCATGCACTAGTAATTCATATTTAGTAACATTATTGGAATAGCCAAACTAAAACTTGAGATAATATAAATACCTTTTATTGGTTGAATAATTTAACATCATTCCAGCTCTAGTGCCATGTTTGTTCTTGGATCCATCAAAATATAGTTACCACAGGCCATCAATAGGGTGATCATCTTTCATCAATGTTAGAATTGGTACATCATTTTCATGAAGAAAATAGAAAACAAGTAATTATTATTCAATTAAATTATATTGATCATGTCCATGTAAATTAAAGGCCCATTCATTAAGGAAAATATCTGGGACTCCATCTAGAGGTGATTTAGCTTCCACTTCACTATTTCTAGTACCTTGTCTGAGATAATATAATTAGTGTTCACCATAATTGGCATATATGGATCCAAATGAAATATTATAATAGGTTTAGAATGTATTTTCACTTTAGTAACATACCTAGTCTTAAACATTAAATAGGTCCAATCAACTGACAAATATTCTCCAATCTTTGAAGTAAAGTATCTTAATAGGCACATGTCAAAATAGGGAGGTAAGTCCACTACAACTACATATTGATGAATAATAACATTGGGAAAAGCATGTAATTCCTGTTTTAATCCATTTATTATGCCTACTATCTTTATTGGTGACATATCTAATTGCAATGCTCATATGGTATTTGGCTCATAGATAAGACCAAGCTTGTCTGTAATTTGTTTGGGCATGACAATGCTACTAGCTCCACTATCTACCATAAAATTATGGACTAAGCAATCACCTACTATCATGACAGATAAAAGGGAGGGGTTTTATTTTATTTGATATTTTTTTTCCACCTTTTTCATGTTATGTATCTACTAATTAGGTTGCTTGATTTGCTGGTCTAAATTGGCCAATATAGTTCCTTGTTTCTCAAATGGTTCTTTAGATACCTTAAGATTTGAAAGCTATTGAATAAGCATGTCCTTTTGTATTGAAATGGCAAGGGAATCCCACATGCTAATTATAACATTTAATCTCTTCATTTTTATATTATGCTAAAAGATGCTCCACTAACCTTTGGCTACAACTTTTGAGCCACTAGTTATTTTCTAGTTAGAGGCATTTTAGGAACCTTCATTGTCTTAGTATTTTGAATATTTTGTGCTATAGAAACAAAAACTTTATTTTTTACACTCTTTAAATAAAAATTAAGAACATTATAAGTATTTCTCACATCTTGAGCTTCTTTAGCTACTCTTATTTTAGCTTTAGTTAGAGCCGCCACTTGACTATTTGTGTTGTTAGTTTCACCAATTTGGTTGAATTCAATGTGATAATATAATTGCCAATTAACATTGATAGCATTAGGCTTCCCTAAAACTTATTGAGCTTCTCTTAGGAATGCCATATTCATGTCTTGATACTGACCACCTTGAAGAGAGAACTCATCCTGTGTCATTTGAGGCATAGTAATATCTTGTGATACCAAGGCTTGATTTTGAATGTCATTTGGATTGGAAGGCTAGCAACATGGATATTGCATCAAGTTATTTTGAGGAATTATAGATTTTTAACTGGAATTTATATTAGGATCAAGGGCTGCATATGGATTAGTTTGGGTTATGGCCCCTTGATTTTGATAAGGTTGCTTATTGTCCTTGAAAACTTGATAAGGAGGTTGTTAGTTATTGAAATATTGATAAGTGTTTTGGTTTTGCTAATGATAAGGTCTACCTTGGTACTACTATCTCTTGTGTTGAATGATCTCATTTCTAAAAGCTTATAAAATGATTTTTAAATCACAAATCTCATTAGCTTGATTAAGAAGGGTTATAATATGGACTTTTGGAGATGGAATATGAGATACAGATAGAATATGGGGAACTTGAGGAGGAGGAGTAGGTTGAAATTCTAGGAATATGGGCATTAGAGGCTTTGGAACTTGAGGAGGAGGAATAGGTTGAAATTCTAGGAATAGCTATTTTCTACCCTTATAATTATTTTATAGGCATTTGACAAGGTATTAACACCTATATATTGTATTATGACACTTATATCAAAATTAAGGGCCTTAAGATAGTACAAAAATTCATACTCTGGAGATGGTCTAACTAATGCACGGATCCTAGTCCATGTCTTTTGGAATCCAAGGTTAAAATCAAACATGAACTCAAGGGGGTACCTTTGTATGGTAGTCAATTATTCAATCAAAGATAGATGATCAAACTTGTATTCAAATTACCTAACTAAGGCTACACCTAAATCATCCCAAGTAGCAATGGAGGTCAAAGGAAGATTCCTATACCATTGCAATGATTTTCCCTTAAAGGAAGCAACAAGAAATTTGATAGCCACATTATCTTGAGTAACATTATGAACATAACATAGATTGGCAACATCTTGGATATGCTCAATAGCAATAGTTTTATCCCATTCTCCTAAGAAGAAAGGGATAATTTTTAAGGTAGACATAAGAATGTCATCATATTAGGATAAATTTAAGGGACCACCCCTATTAAATGGGATAAAAACTTTATTCCTAATAACCATTTGGGTAAAAGGGATTTGTCTTATAGGGACAATAGATTAGACTAAAATAATAGAATGACTAATAAATGAATGCTTATTTTTGGGATAAGGTCTTGTATTATTGAATCTTGATATTTTATAAGAAGTAGAAGGCAATTCAATATGTTCAAAAAGATTACCTTTACTTGATGATCTTGTTGTAACCTTTGGCATGAAAGCATTGTCTGGAAGATGCTATGAATTCTATAACTTGAAGGATTTTCAACATTTGATGATGATAGATGTATTATCCTTTTGCATTTTTTTCTTCTCAATCTTTAAAATTTAATTATGCTAAAAAATTTGGGTCTCACCAGGCATACCAAAACTATTGGTGTTCTAGATTTGTACCCTAGCTGAGGAGGGGATTGTTTGGATCTTCCTACTCAAATCTAGTCCAACATGAGACTAATCCTAGGATATGGGTATCCTAATAATGGATAAGACCTCTGGAGAAGGTCAAATTCCATTTGGATCTATCAAATAAATTAAACCTAAACTATCACTTACTTGGAAAAAGGAGAGAGATTTTGACAATAACTTATAAAAGCATATGAAAAAGGTGATGCACAAATGATTTAATGACTCAAACTTACACAAGACACACTATGAAACAATTTCAAGACCAAAGAATATCAATCTCACATAAATATTTTATAATAAGGCATCAATCAATTATCAAATTAACATAAGAGGGCAAATGTCCACTTTCAATCTAGACAACAAACTATAAATTGCACTTATAAGGACCTATCAGAAATACTAAGCACTTCTTGAAGGTGATAAAAACTTAGACATAGACAAGGAACATACATTAACTTTACCAAAATACATGAATTCATGGAACAAACTTCAATATAGATTAGAAAAATATGGAATTCAGTCTTTATTGGATCAAAAAGGTGTTATAGTATAAATTTTGGTAGAGTTTGGTCATACCAAAAAGAGGGATCCATTTTAAGTCTTGGAAGCTTGTATTTATATAAAAAATAAAGAGAGAGATCTATGCATTGAAAGAGGCCCAACCACCTTCAATGGATTAACATTCTTGAGGATGCTGAGTCATGGTCTTATCAGGAAAGAACAACTTCAAGGGCCTTAAAAAAGAATTGAATGTTCCATTGATCTTTATGCATCCACCAGATGTCTATCTCAAGACTCTACATCATGATCTTGAGGACTAAATATTTATACCTTAAAACTAATAGAGCCATGCTATTCTAATTTAGGTGGCTATAAATATCTACTTGTTTAAGAAATGATCATGCTAAAGGACAAGAAGCTTCTCATTAATTACATATCTACCCCAAATAAATATTTGAGCACAAGTTTCATTATAGATTGAAAACCAATCATATTTATTGGTTTTCCTATATTTATCATGTCAATGAGATGGATTTTACCAAATGTTCAATCTTAATTTGATAATAGTCACCAACCCTTAGTCTACTTTATGTACTATGAAGACTTATTTTGCCACTAATGAGCTTCAATGGCCCCATTCGATTCTAAAATATACATTCTTGTTCAATCCTGGGCCATATTCAAAGTTAGCTTCTTTATATTTACTTATCTTGGCTAAAAAATGGCTCATCGAATTCTATCAAAAATGTCCTAGGCTTGCCCTCTATTTATTAGCTATCTAAAAACTAACTTGGATCATTGACATATTGAGAAATCTCACTCTATTAGATCCTGCTCATTTGGATGAATGCTGATCATCAATCTTCTACCAATTAAATGTTCTTGTACCAATTTTCATGAATGCATTTTATCCTTAGATTCATTGAATTTTGTAACTCAAATTCATTATTAGATATTTCTCATATTTGAATGTGTGCCATTGATTTTCTTGGGCCCATTAACCTATCATTTTACACTTGCCATTAGATCTTCTATATGATCAAATGCAAACCATTGTTCTAAATATTTGAAATCAAATGACTACTTCATGTGGATTCACTTTGACATTCATGTGCCTGTATTTGACATCTTCATGAATATATTTGATGTCCATGCAACCATCATTGGGATATTTGACCTTCAACAACTATCTTCTATGCTTAAAACTTGACACTTGTGCAAACATCTCATTGACTTCTTAACCTTATACATGTCATTAGATTTTTGCTCAGATTGAATATGGATCATTGATCTTGGACCCATCTACATATAAATGGATATTTATAGTGGATTGAAATTGACATTTGTGCAACTATCGTTACTTTGGTGGAACACAAATTCCCTGGGCCATTTCCTTCAGACTCTTGTTTGTGGGATTTTCATTGAAGAAATAACCCTTTGGGTTTTTTCCTTAGGACACTTTGTTGAAAAAAGTTCCTTTCAAAACCTTTACTTTGGACCTTTCTCAAAGATTAACCCTTTGGAAAAAGTGTTTAGGACACTTTGATTGAAAAATTACCCTTCAAAACTTTTGTTTTGGATATTTTGGACAAGAAATACCCTTAGAAAAAATGGTTTGGGACACTTTACTATAAAAATGACTTTTCAAGAAAATGTATCGGATACTTTAATTGAAAAAGTACCCTTCAATATTTATGTATTGAATAAAATGCTCGAGATAAATCAAGTCTTTGGGACTCTTGATTTGGACCTTTTTCTTAAAGAATAACACTTTGGGATTTTGTTTTGGACCAATTTTTGAGAGAATTCAGGTTTTTTAGGACTTTTGTTTCAGACAAAATGTCTAAAAAAATTCTTGACCCTTATCCAAAAACCTAAAACAAATTTCTCAAAATAATGAAAACTTGGCCAAATAAAAGGCCCAAAAGAATTTAGGTTTAGCCCAATGAAAGGTGAAATAACTCCCAAGTAAAGATTTATCCAAAAAAAGGTTTTGTACTTGGCTTTTCCAAGGTTTGTAAGCTCTTTTGAATTAATGCTTGAAATGTTTCTTGATTCTTGAAGGCCCAAATAAATTATGAAACTTGAAGCTTGTGTATACTTGTTTCATGACCTTGAACTACTTGGTTTCACCACAAAACCTACTCAAGAACCTTTTTATTTATTCTATAGACCTATCCCTTATAATTTGACAAAATTACACTTTAATCAAGATTAAAGTGTTTCAAAATATTTGCACTCTACATGATCCCTTTAGTCCACTCATTCCATCTATAACTCTATTCATTTGTTTAACCACTTGACCACTCTCTCAACATGAACCTTGCTACATGACTATCCAATTAAAACTTTGTATGTGGGCCAAAAAATGGCCAACATTTAGTGCTCAAAATCTCTACCCAATATACTATGAGCATTATTCAAGTTCTAGAGGTTAAGGTGTCTATGGAGGCCCCACTCCAAGTTTATCAGAGACTAGTGGCCCAATCATAGATAATATTTTGAGAGTCATTGATAAATTTGTTCAATTTGGACCAATATTTTGACTTAGTAGTTGTGCTAGCTATTAGGGAGGCATAATCCAAATATTTGGGAGTTAGTTCATCTACAACTCCTCCATATATCACTTAAATGGCCCCTTAGATATCTTATGGAGAAAGTGGGGGATATTCACATTTTTTTGAAATCATGTAGTTGTAACAAACTTGGAGAGGCCATCATGGCCTAGGATGGTAATCTCATGCTACTTAGAGGTGAGCCCCAAACTTATCTATAAATTATAAATTATGTCCTATTGTAAAAGGCTATCAATTTTGGTCCTAAAACATTGTAAGAATTAAGTCAGGATTTCACTTACTTTTACTTCATCATTTGGACTATGAATGTCTGCCATGATAGTCACTCTTTGTAAAGGAACTCATTTTTTATGAATAAAATTTCCTATTTTTTGCTAAACTAGTTCATTTACTAATGTTTCAATCATCTCCAATTTTGAATGAATGTTAATGTTAGATAATTGAACAAGTGTTTTATTATAAAATTAATCTAGTGGTTATAATGTGTTGTGTTGTTCTAACTCATTCATAAACACTTATCATTTTTATCACAATTTTAGTAATCTACGTATCTATTTATAAATTATATTTGAAGGACCAATGTGTTATTTAATATCAGATCTTTGACTATTGATAGTTAGTGGGGGTTTATGAATTAAAAATGTCCTTATATTTCATTTGACTTCTTCCCTTATGTAAAACTAAGTCATAACTCTTGGTGAAACTTGTCACACAATGGTATAACTATGGTAGGACAATTAACTTAGTTCTTAAAGCATTAACACCTTTTAGGCCCAAAAAAACTATTTTATACCCTACCTTACCCTCTTTTTATGTTTATTTTTAGGCCCAAACATTTCCCATACTTTATAAATTGGTAGGACATGAATAAATAACAAATGACAAATAGAATATTGTTTAGTTGACTGTGAAATCAAAGTGAAAAGGCACACATCTTCAACCTCTAGTGGTAACAATTATTGCTCTCTAAGTATAAAAGGTTAAACTACTCAGAATTTATATTAAACCAAAATCAATCCTAAAATTAAGGAGGGGATATTTTATCCCATACATTGTCTCCCATTTTCCTCTTTAGAGCACTAAAACTCATTAGTGCCCTCAGAGGTAGAAAGGATTTTGGGGTTGATAATAACTATATCTTTTCACATAAAATTGCCAAAAGGTAAGGCAGTTGCATCAATACATAGGTGTACTCATAAAAATTCCTCTTTCAATTTAAATCATTTCAATACTTTCAATTTTATATTATATTAATTGATTATATACTGTAACATGTTCTTAGTTACAATTCAGTCACTAGCAAAGCACTCAAGTTGGACTCAAGCAAAGGCAAGGTGTTTTATACACACTTAGTTACACATTTCTTTTCCTTTAGACTAGTAATTTAATTACTAAATTAAATAGGGGGAATGTAAAAAATATATTTGAATTATATATCACCTCAATACCATACACTTGGAAAATACATATCATGGATGTACCTTTATATTTTAGACCTTTTTTGCTATAAAAAAATTCACATACACTATCTCTCTATGCCAAATTGCTCATCTCTTTGTTTGAAATATAATTATGATGAACTAAGCCTTACTACTTATCTTCCATATTTTTAATTTACATATCTATACCTAATTTTATGTTTCCTAAACACTTGCATCCTAGTCATATGCCTATGTCGATGCAAGTGTCCTAACCTAACATAAATGTCCAGTGTCCTAAAGTCATCCAATTTTAAAATTAAAATTATTCCTATGGTTAGCCTAAGTAATTTAATGCAATATATTATCCAAAGGGATTTTTATAAATACAAGATCAATCCTCATTCATTTTTCACCTAGTTAGACCTAGTATAAACCAAAGAACTCACAAGGCAATTTATCAAAAGCATTCAATCAAGCACTCAAATGAGCAAAAATTCCCTATTTTATCTTATTTTCATATTATTCATAGGGAAAACACATCTATAGGCCTAAATTACTGATGGATAATCCCATGAACCACATTTTCCAAGTTAAAATTTAGGTCACTCTATATACTTGCTTATCACACATTGCATCCTTATGTACACACACCAACATGTAGGGGAAAACTACATAATTTTGAGGTCCTATTTAGAGTATTGGATATATAGGTAGTGATCATTAATAGAGGGGTATTTTGGGCAAACCAACATCATGCGATCACTAATCCATTCTTCTCACAACCACTATGAAGATAAAGAACTAGGGTTTTTTCATTTGACAAGGAGTGATAGTCCATGAATAAGATTTGAATACAATAGAGTGAAGGCAACATAGAATATATAAACATCTAGGTGTTCATATCTAGTTTCAATAGGTATTCCATATTATAATACTACATTTTATTTAGATATAAGCATCAACATAATCATTCTAAGTTGATGTAAGTGTCTGTAGATATAGAAATATAATTTCTATAATCAATTGATTTATCTAGAATCTAGATCCAATCTACTTTATTCATGTTCAAGATCTAAATATGTATTAGCATTAAAACTAGATAAGTATATTATTTCCATTATCACTATACTATATAACATATTTTTACTTTTCATTTTTAGCATATCTTAGCATAATAAATTTAGTATATGTTTATCTAAGTTTGTAAATTAATTGTCCTACTATAGAGATAATGTATCACCCTTGTGCCCTAAGATATCTCTAGCCCTTCAAATATATATTCCCTAATATATATTTTTAGTTTAAAGAATAAACAATAATCATTTGATTAATGTGATTTCAATTATATATCTTCATGCCATAGAGGTACTATGATGATTTTGGGGCATGTATAGGTTACAAGTGTTTCTGAATAGATCTTAATTTTTAATATTGAATATGAGATGATTTTTAGGTTTTCATTCAATCCATTATTGTATTATTTGATTCAAAATGACACAATTAGGATCTTAAAAAAAGGACAACTATAGTAAGCATGGATCCCAAAAATTTATTGGAAAAAAGGTCCACTTTGGGTGTAACGAAATATATGGAATGTTGAATGATTGAGTTTTTATCACTTGTACGTATGTGGCATAAACACAAGATGATAATTTAACATGGATAAGAAATAAAATAATGAGAGAAGCTAAAAGGCTTCATGATCATCAATGAAAAATATAATTTTAAATTGTAATTGTGATTTATTCTATGACCACCAATAAATCAACAACCATAGTGAAAGCTAAGATGGTTGTAAACCATTTAAAAATGTAAGTGGGATATAAGTATCATAGGAAAAAGTGATAGATAAATAATTAATGTGAATGGAAAAACCATCAAAATGTAGTTTCTCAATAATAAAAGTAATGGAATAAAGGATGGAAAATAACCAAAAGAAGATGTGGGTGTAGATGAATTATAAAATGAAAATGATGACTACAAAAAGAAATAGAAACTAACCTTCTAGCCTATAAAAACTGACCTTCTAGACTATAGAAAGTAAATGAGATCAAAATAAAATGCTGCTATAAAGAATCTTATGGTAAATATACAACATGTAACATAATCTTATATTAATTGTGAGTGGTTAAAGTTTCTCCAAGAGTAAATGATCACAAAAGGAATATTGATAATAGAAAAGATATATACATGAAATCCATTAAAATAAAAGTGTGTTATTTTGTAAGAAAGGAGTATTTAATGAAGAAACACAAACTTCTGAGAGAGAAAAGTGTACTCAATAAATACTCAACTGAGAGAGAGAGGTTAAATAAATGTGTCATAATGATGGACTAGATTGATTCACTTCAGTAATGAGCACATTGACTAATCGATAACATGTATCCATTGAAAGTCCTCAAAATGGATTGTGATTTTGTAGCATTTTTAATGCATTGGATCTTAACCAGATCAACAATATATATATATATATATATATATATATATATATATAGAAAATGGGTTAACAAGATGGAATTCTTAGTTTCACCCTATAGACTATGTGCAAACATCGTGAGAGTGTCTAAGTTGATTATGAAACCAAATCATCTCATAACTAGTTTCATTGTGTGAGCATGATGAAATATGTATAGTAATAAGAAACTTTGATATGTGAATGCATTCAAACTTGATGATTCTTTCCATTTCCTTTGATATAGTATAAATTTGATAGTAAATTTGAGTATTGATTTTGGGTATTATTAGAGCTAACTATGGCATGAAATCATGGTTCCATGTGAGATTTGTATTGCTTAGAAAAAATTTAATTATCTTGATATAATTATTTTATTAAAATCATATATGAATGATTATTGCTCTAGGAAAGGATAAAATGAACCAGGCTTAAACCTTGATTTTTTATTTCGATGAAAATGAAATTATGTTTTACAGTTTACTATATTATATATTAAGGATACTAATTTTATTATCATCTACATTATTAGTATTTAGTAAACATTGGCTATTTTTCCTTTCAAGCATAATGAAGTATTCATTTGCTAGTATGAATGTGATAGTCCATCCATTCATCTTGTTGTGTTTAAGGAAGAATAATATCTAATCTTCCATTTTAGTTACACTGATCTCATTATTTTATTAAAGGCATAGATGAATGCTTATTGTTATAGGAAATGATAAATAAACTAGGCTTAGACCTCTATATTTTATTTTCATGAAAAGGAAATAATGTTTTATAGGTTTTTATACTATATTTTAGAGATAATAAATAGATTATTAGCTACATTATTAGTAGTTAATAAACATTTTCTATTCTTCCTTTCAAGAATAACAAAGTATTCATTTGATAGTATGAATGTGAAAACCCATCCATTCATAATTTTGTATCTCTTAAATTAATTAATTTTTTGAAGGAAAACTTGGTTGTTTGAAAATAGTCAGAAAGCCTTAAGATTACTAGTTATGAATCTAATTTAGCTATTATTTTTAATATTAACTTAATTATAAATAATTCCTTAGACAATAAAAAACAAGATAGGAGTATGAAAAAGTATATTCTACCCTCTCATAGGTAGGTAAAATTAAATTTTGATGGATCTACAAAAATAAATATGGGTTTGGAACATGGTGGAAGGATTCTAAGGGATAGTTATGGTAATATCAATTCTACCTTTGTTAGGAATATTGGTATCTAAACTAGCCACTTAAAAAAATCCTTGTTAGTGCTATGGGGTGTTATATTAGCTAAGGAGATTGGGTCTAGAAACATTTTCATTGAAGGATACTTAGAATATCATAAATTATCTTCTTAGGAATAATTATCCAAGTTGGAAAATTAGCAACATCATCTCTGAGATTCATGATATCATGGAAAGTTTCCATTAAACTTCAATTACACATAATATAAGGGAGGATAACAAAGATGTAGATTTGTTTATAAATATGGGAACTCAAATTCAAGACAATTCTAATTGATTTAGTTAATCTAAATTATTTATCTAATCTCTTCAAATCGTTAAGGATGATAGGTCCAATATTTGATTTAAATTTTCTTAGAGGGAGCTTAGACCCTCACTTTAGTAATGTTTTCATGCATGTGGCCTTTTATAATTATAAAAGTGCCAAATTTAATAACTCTAATTACATGGTTAGTATATGCATAACTAACTATATTTGCATGATTAATAAATTTCAATTTTATTATTTTAATCTATTAATTCATAATTACAAAATTAGTAATATCTACATTAATGGTAATACAAATTATTTTTGGTGCATGGGAATTGATTGAAGATCATGGCAGTGTTCTTCAAACCTCTTACCATTATTATAAATAATATTATTTGAATAAGGGTTATCAAATGAGTCATTATAGCCCCAAATCACATTAAATTTACATTGTTTGATGTCTATTGACATGGATATGGAAATGGTCTACAATTTTGTTTGTCTATACCTAATTATCAATAGAATGGGAGGGGAATTTTCTAGACTAAAATGAATTTTGTGGGACTAATGAAGAATAATAGAGATGTTTGGAGGATCCTAGAAGATGGAGGTTTAATAAATTTGATGTAAAAACTTTATGGTACTAACACTCATATTTATTTGGAATTTATCATGGGTATAATGCTCATATAGTAAAAGTGGGGGATGTTATCATAATAGTCAGTGAGGATCTCATTTCCTAGGTCAAAGTTATGAGCACTGGTGGATGCAAGTATTACTAGAATAAAAGAAACAAGGATGATTAAATGTAACAATTCCATAAGCCAAGTGAGGTGCTTATATCATTTTGAGGCAGATAATTTTAGGAAGCATTGCATACTCCTATCCATAATTTTACCAAAAATTTATGAAGTACATCACTTTGGATGAAATGTATGCAATTGTGTTCCCATACCATTTTTCTCTTTTAAACCACTTCAAACACAGTATTATTTTTTCCATTCCTTTTTACTTGCTTATGTCTTTGGAGCACTATGTTATGGAAATGCATTTTAATAATTCCCCTATTCTCCATCACCAAGCCCTCATTTTACTTTTGTATAATAATTACAAAGAAATTGGTTTTAGTCCCTCCTTAAACATCAAGTTGGTGGAACCTTCAAGTATGATCAAATTTATTTCAAAGGGAAAGGGGAAAATTCCAAGCCAAAAGACCATTTTTATTAAGATACCAACTAAATAAATTTATTCCACTCACTATAAATACCTTGTTAAGAAGACCAAGGGTTTTGTTGTTATGTATTTTGATGACAAGGATGAAAAGGAGATTGATTCTAAGGATGAAGAAGAGGAAATGGGGATGTCTGTTCACATCCCAAAGGATAATATTGAGACTAATACTAAGACTAATGATTTAATGAAAGATGTTATGCATGTGTATATGCATATGATGGGAAACATAAGGTTGTGAGAAGATGATGATGTGTCTATTAGTGATATACATGATAAACTAAGATCTTTACTGGTGGATGTTGAGCTCCAAATTTTTTTTTTGGCATGGATGTTGAACAACAATAGTGATGATGGTCTTATTAGAATAAAGTTTTTGATGAATGGGACTGTATGATAATTCAAGACCTATAAAATAGAGTGGAAAGACTCAAAAATGAAAAGAATATTATGGAAGGAACACACAAAAACTATTTTAAATGAATAAGATGACCATTAGAAACTGTATCTTTAACATTAATGTGTTTAAAGAATTTATCAAACCTAGGAAATAATAATAGGTTCATGTTCATTTGGGATAGAGGACTAGAAGATATGATAAAGGTAAATAAGTGGACATTGACAACAAGACAATGGAGGATATGGAGACCATCCTCAATAATCTGGTCAAGGATTGGAACAATATCATTAAGGATATAAATATGTAATATGTATTGTCTTGTGTTATTTTTTGGTTGTGTTTATGTTGTGTCTTTGTTGTCTATTCACAGTAGTTTTTTGTGTTATTATTAACTATCTTGTTTTATTTCTATATCTAGCCTAGGGCCTAGTTTTTGTAATGGGATAGGACCCAGTCAAAACCTATACTTTTTCTATTGTATAAAATGTATCTAATAGTGATATTATAAAGAGGTTGAGTTGAATTCAGACTATTTATAGATTAAATATATTTCATATTTAGGCTTTGTATACTATGAATGAATCATTTAGACTTGGAAATGATAATGTTGACTATTATCACTATATAATTATGTGTGTGGATTTTGAGATACACTATAAATGATTCTGATGTGAATATTTAAATAGAAATGGAAGATAAGGCTTATGATTAATTAAATCTCTGAGCATGTTAAAATCTATCTTATATTTGAATTTTTGTAAATAGCCTAAGATTTGTAATTTTTTTTAATTGGTGATATTAATAAAGAATGCCTAAATATCATTTAGGTATGGATAAGCCATTCACAATAAGAATGTGATAGTTAATTGTTATTATGGATGCCAAATAAGATTATAAGGCAATGAATATCATTTTTTTCTCTTAATAGATAGATGAAGTGATCAAACTTAATTTAAAGGCATTTACCTGCAATAGACTTGTATTCCTTCTTTTTAGAGTGAGAATAAAACTAAGTTTAGAATAGGGTTATTACCTTAATGGTGTGAACCATTCAATAATAAAATATATATCTATTATTGTCTATAAAATATTTAATCCTTATACATAATTTGGATTCATGACCATATGAGAGGGATTCATAGTAAAGACTGGTCATAACTAGAAAGGGAGTTAAAATGTTGAATATTAAAAGAGATATTAGTTTTACTTAATATTAAGTAAAATAAGGCTTTGATATGATATGATATATATATATATATATATATATATATATATATATATATATATATATATGTATGTGCCCTAGAATTTATGTGATCAATGAATAATATAATTAATTTTAAGGCGAACCCTCATAGCTTATTGGGATTCTTCATAAAGATCATTTTATTAACAAGGATCATAATGTTTTGAATGTTGTATTTTTTCATCACATAATAGATGGCTCAGAAAGAGATGTGATAAGATGAAGTTTGAGCAAAGAATAATGGATTTTTTAATTTTTTTTTAATCAGGCATGTCCTTGTATGGGATTTTTTAATTTGAGAGACTTACCCCTTTTCATTAATTTATTTCACATCAAAAGATCTAAGGTAGAAGACAATCTTTGAAGCATATCATTCTATCAATTTCCATTGTTAAATTACCTTTGTAGTTAGTATTGTAGGTCATCCCTTTGTTATTTGGATTTAAGGACTTAATAATTAGTTTTCATGATCATTCAAATTTGGATTCCTATGTTTTAGCTTAGTTGCATGGTTTTCTTCTATGTCATTTGGTCTTGACTTCGGATTGTTTCTACATTGCACCTTTCCTTGAAATTGGAAATATTTTTACTTAACCATTTGAGTCAAACTTAACTTGTGTTTTTTGGGTTAAATTTTTAACTTATCTAAATTTATAAGTGATTGAACACTACCTCATACATAGTTTTCCACTTTTATCCTTTGCAAAAATTTATTAGACACACACTTGTTCACGTATTTAGTCTAATATGACCATGCATAATCATCACATCATATCACAACTCATAATATTTTCACCAAATTTTCTAAGGAAAGAGTCAAACTTGGCCTTCCATACCACTTAGCACATTTTCAAAATATTTTTCATAGTGGTTCATTTTTTTTAATGTTTCAGCTTAGCAATTTAGGCTAAGGCCTTGAAGCAAGGTAGTTTGTGGGTCTATGAGTAATTTTCATGTTCCCACATGGATCGACCTAACATTATTACTTAGTTATAAGGGATGTGACTCCTGTAGTAGAGCCACATGTCTCCCATTCACAATGCCACAAGATGGGGTATAACATGACTTATTTTAAATAATCTACACTTGTGAGCTTGAGATAAGATGCTAAGTGTCACTTTGACACTTGATCATAAGATTAAGGTTCAACACGTGTTTCAAGACTCAAACCAATGTGTAAGTGATTAAAATTATTCCATGTAATATCAAGTTTAATTTAAGGGGAAAAATCACTAACTAGATATTAAAGACTAGGAATTAGGATGACACATTATTTGGATAGCATATGGCTAAACATAATGGTCATCCAACATCAAGCACATGGATGTAATAGAAGTTATAGATAGCTCTATCATCAATTAATGGGGAAATTATTGTAATTTAAAATATAATCAATGGATTTAGATCAAAGGATATATTCTTGGATAAGATGCTTAAATGGTTATATTTACCATGTATTTATAATTTTTTGGAGCTATTAAAGTGGTTGTTACAATATGAGGACACAATATGAAGTATGATCTTGAGGAACACATCTAGACACATATTCAACCTTTGATATTGTTGTATTTAAATAATTTTCTTGGATAAAGTTAATAAATATTAATGTTATAACCATGGGCCCATTCTTGGAGGAGTAATAATTTTGGGTCCATAACCCACTTGCCTAGGATCATGACCTAGTGTTGGTAATTGTCAAACCAAGACATATTTAGTAGACTTTCCATATTAATCTAAAAGGACTAATTATGGATATAAACACAATATTCACTATTTCAAGAATATGTGAACTTATTAGTTAATGCATTTATTAAGAAATGGGCACATTGAATTGATGCAAGCAAAAATCAAATTAAACAAACAATTTTTTTATATGAGGGTGCTTCACATTAGTATCAAAGCATGGTTAAAATTTATTGGCCCTTTGGGGAAACATTTTGGATAAATTTTGTTAATGTGGAATGCAATTGGGAAACAAATGAGAATAAGTTATGATGATTATTGGTGGACCATCTCTATCATTATATAAGAACTTTAAGTTATATTAATATGACCTAACATACAAGAAAACAATGAAGAATAAATAATGAAAATATATTTCTTATTAACATAGTTTCTACCATAACCTCTTTAGAGCATAAGTTAATTCATGGTTGGAAAATATTGCAACATATGTTTGGGTAGAGTCCTTATATAACATGAAACCTTAATGGGTACATGATATTATATTGCTTAATAGAAATGTATGTGACATTTCATAGTCCTGAGATACTAATTTTGATTATTTGTTGTCATTACTACAAATGTGTATACTAATGTATTTAGAGTGACTTGTGATTATCTGCTATGTGATAGTCTTAATAAAATTTCATGGTAGGAAAACTTAAAATCTCTCAAATCTTGGAAGAATATTTGAATATTAAATCATAAATTTGGATCTTAACTAAGTGAATGGATACCCCTAGAAAAAAACAAACAAATCTTTGGACTATTGTGTGGAAATTTTACAACTATGTGAACAATATAACCTTGTGTTAATTAGAATAATATATACAAATGGGTTACATGAGACTCTTTTTCAGCCATGTCTAATTTTGTACATCCCCAAGTTGGTTGAGATGATGATTAAATGATGTGTTGATAGCCTTGTGAGGCAAAATATGCCATCATCTTTTTTTTGATAGATAGAATATTATTGCTACAACTCCCCCAAAAAGGGAAAATGTGGAAATCATTCATATATGATTAGAATTATATCTAATTTAGAGTATATAAGTTTAAGAGAGAAACTTGGCAGCCTAAAATTTATAGTAAGTGATGCCCAAGTGTTTTGATCAAAATTTCCCTTGTTATGTAAACATATAGATATATGATTTGTTTAGTCTTTCCATTGTTAAAATTTTGTATACATATATGTGATTTGTCATTATGACTTTATTTATGGATGAATATTATTTTATTTTCCTTATTGAAGGATGATATTTAATCTTGTGATATTCAGATCTAATTTGATTTGTTGGCAATCTTCTTGGTGGAATTTTACATTTGAAAAATAATGATTTGACTATTTTGGTTAAATTTATGAGATTTATTATTCTTGATTTTTATTCTCCTTAGTTTGTGATTTTCTTGGGAGGGATGAACAAGAATATTTAATAGTGATTCGTGTTTGGTAGTTTCATTAAGTTCACTAGTATTCTTTGCTACATAACATAGAGGTCTTTGCTATGTCATGGGAGAGGTGGTTAAGTCTCATACAAGTGTTTTTGTAGGATATTGTATTTAGTGGGGTGAGATATATCCATTATATGTAGCCTATTAATATTGTGTTTTTGCTACATACTTGAAAACACCTAGATAACAAGCTAATATGGGTTTTGAGGACCCTATGATAATTTTTACCCTTCATAATTTTTTATTGATTTCAAAATTTTGAAAATTTTATTGATGTTGACTTAATTACATTTTATTAATTGGATTTTAGTTCATTTTTATGATTAATCATTTTGATTTATTTTTTCTTATTGGTTTATCAATATGCATTATGTATGATGTACACTACTAATGTAGTGAAGCCCAATGCTTGACATCTTGGGTAAGTGATGGTTTTGGCAATGGATTTCCTTTGTGGAAAATGTGAATGCATAGGATAATTTTATCACCTTCATCTATCCTGATCAACTCTATAATGTTGAACTTAGGTGATATTATCACATCTTGATAAGCTTGTGGTTGATGGTAAATATTCCCAATTTGTAGATGGCTAATGACCTTCTTGTTATGGAAAGAATACGAGATATAGTATGGTAAGTTATTACTTTGAAAATTCATGTCATTGGTAAGGTTTTGAATTAAATTATTAAAAAAATGTGTGATTGTACTTATATATGTTGATTTAATAAAATTAAACATTAATTATGGAATTTAATTGATTAAATACTATGTTATATGATGCTTCATTCACCCTATGGTTTCATCCATTAGTGTGGACACCAATTATGGAATACATTGTTAAGAATTAAAATGTAAAATATCTGAGATAATTTATATCAGCATGGTCTTTGAGCTGATTAAGGGAGCATCTCCATTGTATAAATAACTAAGTAAATATTAATTTGACTTAACATGCATTATTAATGAATGAGAGTGCCATGTTTTTTATTTTTTCACAACTTAGCTAGAGATAAATTGGATATGAGTAACTCCATGCTTGATAAAAACATTTTAAATGTATTAGGATGATAATACAATATTTCATCTTGATGTAGACATAACTATATTACTTGGTATAAATTTTTGTGTGATATTTCATTTCCCATGTTGATGAGTTGGGCATTTTAAATTCTTGATGTTGCTATGAATGTGCATACATTTATGTGATGAAAATGAACATGGTTTCCACCATGTGTATGTTTTTATATGATACTTTTATGTGTATGTTGATTGAGTATGAGGTTGTGTATATATTTATTATGTATATGTTGATTGTATAGGATACTTTTGAGATTATGGTGTGTGTGTGTCTACTATTATTTTTGTATGTTTTATAGTGATATGTATATGTTTTTTGTTTGTTATCCTAGTCAATAAGGGGCCAAGGAATTGTGTGAGACTAGCTTGAGATATCTTGGTCTAGTTCCCACACTAGCATATCACATAGGGAATGAGCCCCATGTGCACACTCAAGGTGTGAAGGAACATAGGATTTAGGATGGGTCATTTTAGTTGTTTGACAAAAGAGAAACTCCTAGGAGATTTGGGAGATAGAGATGACTAGACAACTCAGGGAGCACACCCATAAGTTCTATTAGAAAACCATATAATAGAATAGTAATAAATATAAACTCTTTTATTAAATATACTCTTTATTACATATAAGGGAATGAGTTTTCATGTTTGACACATAAAATAACATTACTCTACAATTTGGAGCTCACTCAAAACTCTTATCTCCCCCTAATATAATATAATATAAGTGCTCATTCTTAATAGTCTCTATTTACACATGATGTTTCTTGCCCTATGTTATATGCCATATTTATTGTTTCCTCTTATAGATGACATCTACCCTCATTCTCAACTTTATTTCTTCAGTTGAACCTCTCCTCTTCTCCCTTCCTCTCCTTATTATTCCTATTCTTCCTCTTCTTCTTGGGATTTTCCTACCTAAGCCCATATTTGAAATGATAACTTAGCCCAAGGTCAACTACCATATTATCCCTCATCACGTGAACATAACTCTATGTTAGGATATATATCCATCCAATACACTTATTACTTCCCCCCACAATCTCCTGTACAATTCTTAGGTCCATATGGTTACTTTTCCCTAGGTCATATGACTTTATCAAGTAGAACATGTTGGCATGGTTCTGACAGTTGATGTATGCTTTACTAGTAATTCTTTCTAAGGCACATAAGCAAGTTATGTGATTTAGATTGTGCATGCCTCTTGGTTATTGGGGTTGAAATCACCTTAAGTTCACAAGTGTTTATTTTATGATAGTTAGCCTATTTTTGGGGTCAAAATTACCCCACATTAAACTAGTTGTCCATCCATAAATAATGAGTTACTCTTTTGATTTCCATCCTTGTGTAATTGAGCTACCATCAAAGATTCATCATAAATAATTAATTCATTTGGTATTACACTATTTTTAAATTTTTTTATATGTGACTCCTCATGAGTTTCCTCCTTTTGGTGTCATCCTTATTCACCTTCTCATTTATTCTCTTTTATAGTATCTATCTTTCCATATTTTCCTCTTAAAGACCTTGGTTAACCAAGTAACATGATTTATCAAGGCCTATATCCTTAAATTTATATGCCAAAGGTCTAAGTATTCCCTTAGTGATGCCAATTTTATTCCTTGTAAAGAATTACTTTAGCTTATTTTTAAGGGTTTCTCATCTTGTGCCAACCACTTGCTCTTCAGGTTATGATTCTTAACAACGCTCCTCTATGCATCCTCATGTGAAGGTTTATGTTTCCATATTATTTTGATCACTTTGATATCAATCCTGAAATCCTTGAAGGGGTTGTTAATTTCCTAGGGTACCAAGCATTCAAGTAGAAAAATTTGGAGAGGACCAAATGTCTACATGCATTTGAATGGGCACACAACATTCATTATGTTCCAGTAGGGTTTTATTAAACATAGAGGAAAATTTCATTGGTGGGATCACATTTCATCACACCTAGCCATAGCTCATAGGGTTATTGAGGTCAACATACCCCCATTTCTAAAAAATAAGGACCCTTGTTCAATTTTAAAAATTGTGTTAGAAATTATGCATTCAACTTGATAAAAGTACATTATTTATTATCATGATTAATATAGTTTACATTGGCATATTAGCATATGCTTTATTTAATTTCACCTAATGTTGTTAACATTTGACTCAAATGTTTCCATCTTACAAGATCCATGGATTTCTATTGGAATGAACAAGTGTTTAGGGTTTTATACTTTAACGTTAATTTGAACCTTATCTGGTTAAATAACATGGTCCCATTCAAAATATTATGCTAACCTTTGGTCAATAATTGATTCATTAAATCTAAGTTTAATCACATTTAAAAACCTTAATCTAAGTTCTTTAGCCTAAGTTTCTATTAAATAGATTCATATTTTTCCATAGGTCAATTGATTTCATTTTAGACCTAGTTTAATTTTAACCTAAGTCTTAATCAAGTTTATTAAATTATTAAAACCTTAGTATAAAATTTATGCTAATTCTTTATATATGTCCCAAACCCTTACTTCATTGATTTCACTATGCATAGGTACAGAGAGCACATGATGATGCCAAGTGGCATAATCTCATGAACCCAATTCAAAATCAATGATCATGGTGAAAGTAAAGCCCAACAGATTCTCAAGGAGATCAATAGAGTGAGTTTAATCAAGCTTCAAGAGAAACAAGGTAATGACTTGTGTCTAAGTGACAAATAGTCACATTTTAAAAATACATGAGCTATGTGATGAGGTGAGGTCACATAGGCCTACACATAATATTCAAAGATATTGTGGACCCAAGCATGTGAAGGTTAAATGCGTGATCAAAATTCAATTTGAGTCACCAAATCTCATATTTCAAACTTGATTGCCACCATTAAAGCTTTGTATAAACCTCAAAAAAGCCCTCGAATGTATGAAAATCCATAAATTATTTTTGGATTCATTGTGTTAAGACAAAATAGTTAGATTATCATTTTCAAAGGGCATAATTCAAATGGGATTATAGAAATGGTGACACATGGACATGTTTCAAATTAAGTAGTTGAATTATATTTGTCTTTAAATATAGAGGGTTGAATTTTTAAGGACACAAAATTTGTAGCTATTTCATTGAACATAGGGGATAACAATTTCTCAAAGTTGTTTTGGACAATTGAGAACTAGGGAGTTATAACCAAAGAATAAGAAAAGATCCCCCTAAAAAAGAGATTATATGATGATATTGTGGCAATATAGATAATGGGACTACACTATGCTACTACTAAACAAGAAGTACTTCATTATATCAATGTTTTTGGTCTAATTTTCAAAGAGACTAGAATTAATAAGGGTACGTTAATTCATAAGCATAGCTTAAAGAAAATTTCATATATATCTCCTATTACATTTGAGTCCTAATAAAAATTTCTTAAACCCCAGATAGACATAACCTCTATTAGTTCATGGGCTAAGAAACACAACATGATGGAAAATTTGGCAAAATAACTATAAATATGTAACCAAGTCATTATACATCCGACAAAGAACATCCCTGTAAGCCAATTTATACCTAGAGTTAGGGTGGTCAGACAATGCTAAACAAGTTGTATGGGTGTGCACATACTACTTATGTTGAAATAATGTGGGTCCCTATGGTATACTTCATCATTGAAGAAGTGTTAGTTCCTCCATTAGGTGAAATTATTAGTATTTCCCTAAGTAGACAAATATATGAAATCAAGAATAAGAAGAGGAATAGATTCTACATGATTTCTTATCTATTATATGCCCTATTTACAACCACCAAGATCCTTAATCAAAGAGAATGGTCACCCAATGGTACCCAAACTGTATCCTATTTCTATTCTAATTTACACATCTATAAGTATAGATACCACATTGAGTTTATTTATGACTATGTTTAGCCTACATTGAGTGAAGCCATTAATGGTATTCCTATGATGAGAACAAAACTTTTAATAAAGAAATAAATTGAGGTAATGGGAGACATATGGTTGTATCTATATTTCACTATATAAGAATTTAAGGAACTCAAATGACTCTTCTCAAATTACCAATTCATATACCTGACAAATTAGTAGAATAAGAGGTGGCATATAAATTGTTCAATGGGATTGATGGAATTTATAAGACCAAAAGAAGGGGACTCCTACACAGTTTTCCCATGAAAATTGGTAAAATTAATTTTAGGAAATGGGATCATATTGAGGTTGATTCAAAGCATAGGTTGTATTTCAACCTAAAGATTGATGATCATAGGCAATGGGATCTATATGGAAAGGTAAAGGAACATTTGAAGATCAAAGTTATTTTGACTATAACTTATGAACATGAACCTAGTTCATTTGAATTCATATATACTAAAGCATCCTCAAGATATGAAGTTTCTAAGAGATTAAAAGAACATAACATAAAACCTAAGTCTAGATTAAATAGAGACTAGAAAATCAAAGATAAATGGTAGCTAGGACCTAGACATTATCATTTGATATATGTTGGTTCTTCTAGGCTTCCACTAATAGATACATGAGCAAAGCATAGGCTTGGAGATAAAAGACCATGAGAAATTGATTCTAGATCCTCAACTCCTAAATCATCTATAACAACTATTGGTGCTTAGATTTGAACCCTTGAGGAGATGCTCAAATATTCTCATCTAAGCTAAAAAATGGAATCATCTCTCTTGTTGTGGGTGATAATTTTATTGAGATGAATCTCTAGATCAGGGGCTATCTCCCCTTGATTCACCTTTAAATTTCTCTCTAATCTACCAATCATGTATGAAAATGGTTAAGAAAAAAAACTAAGAAAATAAAATGGTGATGCACCAATATGTATTATCCTCCTGTTTGACTAAAAATTCACTACTTAAAGGTAAACAAGGATGTTTCACATAAAATCACAATAAAAAGACATTGCTGCATAAGTATTTCATAAGTTAGATTTAAGAAGGTACTTGAAACTTAGGAGGGTGATGAATAATTCCACAAAGAGAATAAACATATAACACTTCTAAGACTCTTATACACTTATCAAAGAATACTAACATAGACCTGAAACAACATCCCTTTTGCACATTGGTAAATGACCATAGATTGACATGCTAGAAAAGTATCTCTTTCACTAGTCATTATCAACAAGATTCAGACCTATACTCAATATTAAAATGTGTGAATGGTGAAATCACGTGTATATTTCTTCAAGAGTTTTATAAGTACAAATCTGGCTAGAGTTTTTCTAATAACCAGTGAAGGCTACCCACTAAACCAAGAGAATGCATATATATAACCTCTGAGAGAGAGGTCGAGCAAAGGGAGTTCAAGGGTCACTTGAACATGTGTTACCCTGAGAATAGAAATAGTTATGTTACACTCTATAAGATGATTTCCCCATGGTTACATTAATGGAATCAATATATTTTAAACTACATTTTCTTATAGATGAGTCCATCTGTTGGAATTTTATTTCAATGCTAGCTACTCTTTACTAGCTCATCAAGCTATGTAATGGTGTAACAACTTAAACCATCAACCTACCTATTTATGCTTGCTATGTACCAGATTCTCAAGCTCTTACCATTTGTCATTTCCACATTTGTCTTTAGG
The DNA here is from genome assembly GCA_037957365.1 of Torreya grandis. NCBI lineage: Eukaryota > Viridiplantae > Streptophyta > Pinopsida > Cupressales > Taxaceae > Torreya > Torreya grandis. The sequence continues at coordinate 1,363,488 of JARHVA010001128.1, forward strand.
TTCCCACCAAACTTCTTTGACTCCAATGGCTAGTTTTTGCAATTTGAAATTGAAATTCTATAGGCCGTCACCTTTTAGGTATTTATTTTAGATAATTTATCCATAATGATTTATCTTCATACTTTTCTATTAGGTAATTTATTTCAACCTTTTTTCTAGAAAGAAATCTACTCCTTAGATATATTTTCCCATGGAAAATTCTCCGGAATAGTCCCTTTGGACTTTCCATTTGGCCCTTCATATTTTTTGAAGTGTAAGTTTGGAACTCTGGAATGACCCTTTGGCAATTTTCAAGTGTCCCTTTAAAATTTCTATTTGGTCCATTTCATCAAAATACTTCCTTCAGGATTTCATTTGGACAATTTCTACAGACAATTTTATCCAGAGAATTCTTTTGGATTTTCTACTAAGTGCCCTCTACAAAAATGAAAGTGCCCTTCAGTTTGTTGAAAATGTCCCTTTAAAAAATTTGTAAGGTACTCGTTAGAAAGACAAGTGTCCTTCAAAAAAATTGTAGTTGTCATTCAAAAAAATTTTAGTTGTCCTTCAAATTTTTTGAGAAGTACCTTTCAAAAAAATGAAATGATCCTTTGAAAATGCAAGTGACTCTTTGGAAAAAATACAAGTGATCATTTAGAAGATTTGTAAGTGTCCACTTTATAAAGAAAATACCCTTCAAGAAAGTTTCAAATGATCCTTCAAAAAAACTGAAGTGGACCTTGGAAAGTACCCTTCAAGAAAGTTGAAGTGCCCTTTCAGAGAATTTGTAAAGTACCTTTCAAAAAAGTGAAGTGTACCTTTTCCTAACAAAAGATACCCTTCAAAAAAATGGAACATACCATTCAAAAAAAATTTAATATACCCTTCAAAAAAGTTGCCTCAGACAATTTTTTTTGAAAGAATTCTGCCAAATGAAAAGTCCAAAAAATAACCCTTCAAGAAAATCACTTTAGATAATTTGTCTAAAAGCATTTTGACACTAGAAAAAATACTTGAAAACAAGAATTATTAAAGAATTAACAATTATAAAAAGACCAAAACAAACCTTCCAAAATAATTAGACTTGTAAATTTGTTGTGGCTTGTATAAAACACTTCCTGCATACTAGACTTGACCAAAAATATAGACTTAGGTAGCTAAGTTTTCAGATAGGGGGTGACTAATTTTGTCTTGAGGAGCCAAAATTGGGTCAACAAATTGGTGACTCATAAGGGTAGTGTGCCTACTATACTAATCAAAATAGTAGCCTTATCTAACTAAGGGCTAATGGAGTCAATGGATTCTTGAAGATAACTAACAAGGATTATGCCAAAAACACAAGGAAACATACCACACAACAATAACAAGACCAAGCAAAGATAACATAAAACAAGACAAGGACAAACTCACACATGTGCAAAAGCACTTAGGGAACACATGGAAAACAAGAAAATATGTACAAATGAAAAGGAGGACATCAATAATAATAGTTTATATATATATATATATATATATATATATATATATATATATATCCCATTGAGTGGGATATGCAGCTCCTCTCCATCCAACTTTGAGAGTTGGAAAACATTGTGTTGTTTATACGATGTGACCACATATGGGCCACTCCATAAAGCATCAAAAATTTTATGCCTTCTATGTTTGTCTCTATCTTCATCCCATTTTAGGACAATGTCTCCTTCCTTGAAACTCCTTGGCATGGATTTTTTGTCAAAATACTTCTTTTTTTGTTCTTGGTGAGTTGTCATGGTTTACATAGCTTGATCTCTTGTCTCCTCAAGCTCCATCAACTCACATAACCTAAATTACATGATCTCATTCTCCATCAATTATATCTAATAGGTGAGGTCTAAAGCTTGTAACTTGAGTGAGATGGGAAGCCTAGCTTCCCTTCCATATACAAGTGTGTATGGTGAGTTCCCAATTGCTCTCTTTGGCATGATCCTATTATCCCAAAGTGCTATCTTCAACTTGGTGTGCCAAGTCCTTTGATTATCCTCCATTATCCACTTTATGATCCTAGTTATGTTATTTTTTATGGACTCAGCTAGTCCATTCCCTTGGGGATAGTAGTTGGAAGAGGTGCTAAGATAGATGCCATGCTTCAAAGCCCATTCACTTGTTTTTGTTCCTAAGAAGGTTAATGCATTATCTAAAATGATTGTTAAAGGAGATCCAAACCTAGTTATTATACCTTCATATAAAATTAGGACTAATTTTTCATTTGCCTCCTTAAGAGCTACAACCTCCACCCATTATGTAAAACAATTAGTGGATATCAACACCCACTTGTGACCAACACTAGAAAGAGGATTGATTAGACCTATGAAATCCAAACCCCATTACGTAAAGGGTTTCTCAACCTAGATTGGATGAAGAGGCAGGGTAGATAGATTTTGATTTCCATAAAAAAGAACACACTTTTGGCATTTCCTTACCCAACTGTGAGTGTCCTTAAACAAGCTAGGCCAAAAGTAACTAGCCTTCATAATCTTAGCAGTTGTGGTTCTTGGAGCAAAGTGACCACCAATTGGTCCATAATGAAACTCATGAAACATTTTATAAATCTATTCCAAATTAATACACCTCAAAAACAAACCTAAAAATTCCTTTATAAATAACACTCCATTAACAAGTACATAAGGAATCGATTGCAACCTAAAGTACCTTCTCTTGGCCCTATCAAGACCTGGTGGACACTCACCAGTTTGAAGGAAATATATCATGTCCTATGTCCAAATTATCATATATGAAGGTAAAAATACTATAATATCATCATAGAGTTCCAAAATAACTTCGATTTTCTTTTTCAAGTCTGAAGCAAGATGCTCACATAATCCTTTTCCTTTCACTAGCTGGGTTCTTTTGATCTCCACATCATACTCCATCACTTTGGTGATCTAACCTACCCTTTTCTCATTCAAATATCTTCTCAATAAGAAGTATTTCACACTAATATGAGGCAAAAAAATGTGAATCTTGTTATTAGAAAACATATGCCTAGATTTATTTAAACTCCTTATGATTGAAAGCACTTGTTTCTCAACATAAGTGTATCTTGTCTCATAGATTTCCAAACCTTGACTTCAGAAGGAAATAGGATATTCAAAATTTTAATCATTATCTCAAGTAAGCATTATAGAGATTAACTCTTCATTCTTAAAAGTGTAAAAATTGAAGTTCTTGGAGAATTTTGGACTTGCAAGGGTAGGAGCTTGGGAAATGGCTTGCTTGATCTCCTCAAAACTTTCTTTCCTCCTTCCTGTCCAAGTAAATATCTCATCCTTCCTTAGCATGGAGGTCAAGGTATTATCTAGGTTATAAAAATTAGGAATAAACCTATTAATGAAATTTATCTTTCCAAATAAACGTTTCAAACCTTTCTTATACTTAGGCAAAGACAATGCCAAAATGGTACATACCCTTTTCAGATCAATGGACAAACCTTTCTTGGAAACAATGTGGCCTAAGAGTTTGCCTTCATAAACAAAAAACACATAATTATTTGGGTTTAGAGAGATCCCAAACTCTCTACACCTCTCAAAAATCTATCTTAGGTGATTCAAATGATCTTTTACTTCCTTGGAGAAAACTATCACATCATCAAGATATACCAGTATAATGTCATTGATTAATCTTTGGAAAGCCATAACTATTATACATTGAAAAGTAGATCTATAATTTGAAAATCCAAATCACGTCTTATTATAGGAATATGTGCCCCATTTTGTGGTGAAGGTTGTCTTTTATTGGTCACTTTATTTCACCAAAATTTGATTGTACGTGGAATAACCATCTAGGAAGGAAAACCTTTCACTACCTACCACCAATTACAAAATTTTCTCCATAAAAGGGAGGGGATAATGATATCTCAAAGACACTCTATTAAAGTCCCTAAAGTCTGCACACAACCTGATATCCCCATCTTCTTTCTAACAGGGACTAAGTTGGCCAACCAAGAAGAATGCTTGATAGGAAAAGTGATTCTAGACTTAATCAACTTAATGAGCTCTTTATTCATGAGTGGTTCAATCTTGGGATTGATTGGAATTTTTATTTGATTTATGGGTTTGGGATTTTCATATATCACTATGGTGTGTTGAGCCAAGCTTAGATCAAAACCCTTCAGGTCATTATATTCCCATGTAAAATATCACTAAACTCTTTGCATAGTTCAATAAAATCATGCTTCTCTTGACTAGTGCATACCTTTCCAAGTGCAAGTAATTTATATTTGAAGATATATACCATTTCATAGCTCTCTTTCTTGGTTGACATGCTTACCTTCTCCTTCTTGATCTGCTATTCCTCATTGAATATACTTTCAAGAGTCATTAGGCCTTTGTGAAGCTTATTAGACTTTAGTTGGACAATCTACCCTCCATATTATTATTATAACTTAAACTAATTTATTACTATAGGAACAGGGATATTTGGTGATCACTATAAAATACCTACCAATTGGTGACATTATCTAGTATAGAAGGTCTCACAATCACCTTTAGATGAGGTTGATTCTTGTTTTCTCTTATGCCTTTTAGAACATCAAGTTTTTCACTAATAGATGCCAAACTATCATCATGCTTATTATCTTCCCTTGAAATAGAAGTGATATTGAATGCCATGAAGTATTCTAAAATTTCCCAAAATATATGCTAATAGGACTTGAGTAAGGAGTTCTTGGTCAAATTCTGCCCTCTAACTTGATTGACAACAAGTTTGCTATCACCAAACACTTGCAATTCTTTGACATCTCTTTTCCTTGCCCTTTCTAGGCCATGAATGAGGGCCTCATATTTGAATAAATTACAACTAAAAGAGAAATAAAATTGAAAATATTAAAAATACCTTTCTTTTGAAGGTGAAACCAACATAGCTCCACCACCTATCCCAATCTTACTTCTAGACCCATGAAAGAAGAGCTGCCACAAGCCATTCACATCCTCACCTGATTTCATCAAATAAGGTGTGAAAGAGTATTTCTCATGAATCTAATAGACTCTAAGAATAGATTATTGAATAAAATTATAATGATCATACTCATTTTTTTTATATCCCCACTCATCTAGGAACAAATCAGAAACTCCTTCAAGGGAAGATGATGGGGATTAGTCAATGTGAAACTCCTCTTCATTAATGATAGCATAGTTAACATTTTCTACCTTAGGTGATTATGATTCCAAGTGATCTGTATGGATGGGTTCTAACTCAATATTCACTTTAGTACCATATTTTGTTATAAACACCATGTATGACCAATTAGCTGCCAAATATCCACCTATCTTGGATATAAAGTCTCTTGACAAGCAAAGAGAAAAATAGGGAGGTAAATATGCTACCACCACATCATGATGAATTAAAAAGGTAGGACAAGCATGAAGGATCAATTTCAAACCTTTCATAACCCCAAATGTCTTGGCTGGTGATCTATCTAATTACAAAACTCCTTTAGTCATTGGCTCATATTTGAGGCCTAGCTTATCTGTTATGCATTTAGGCATAACTGATGTGCTTACTCCACTATCTATGATGTAATTATGAACTAAAAAATCACCAATAATTAGATATAGGTATAAATGAGTATTTTTATCATATTTCTTCACCTAACCATCTATAGAGTGAGTTCCATTGACAAAAACCACATTGTCACTTCTAGATGGGCCAGCTTGTTTACCTAATCCATGTAATTCCTTTTGGAGTATATCTATTTGATCTAGGTGGATCCATGTACCATTATATTTTTAAAAGTCTTAAAATTCTATTCAAATTATTTTCATATTTTATTATTCATCGAGAGCTTTCTAGCACTTTTCATGGTTTGAAAAATGGAGTCCCAATGCTCAAGATATGGCTAGTTGAAGAAATCTTGCGACAAGGGGTGTCAAAAGTGACGTGGCACTATTGAAAACATGCCAAGTGGATCAATAATCACTTGACGCATGGAAAAATAATTTTTTGAAAAAAAAATTTTGGTTTGTTGTTTTTATTCACATGTTATTTGAAATTTTCAAACTTTGAAACAAGGCACCAAAGAAACTGCCACATCACCCATCCCACCAAACATGCTTTGACCAAGCTTAAGCATAGCCTAAGATGGAACCTAAGCCTTAGGAATTTGAAATGGGTAAAAATTTTCTATTTATAGCATAAAAACTATCTTTCTTAGTAAATGTGGGACAAAACCAATTCCAAAAGCACCAAAAAAGGAGGGAAAACATTCAAAATTTCATGCTAAGTGCCTAAGGCTGACCTTTTTCACTCTTCTAAAGAACCTAGAAAGGTGGGAGGCAGTTTTGAACTCCTGATATATCACCTAAAAGGTTAATTCCTTGACCACTTCAGCCATGGAGGTTGAAGTGTTATAAAAGGGACTAATTTCTACTTGAACAGACATAAAAAGTAGACTGTGTAAAGAGATTAAAGAAGGTTAGAGTCTTGTTATTGCTTTGTACAACCTTGGGGAATTATTTTGAAGTCTAAGATATATTTTTATAGGAAAAAAAATATTAGAGAATGTGAATTGAATACTTGTATTGATTTTGGAAGCCATTTGTTGCACAAAATTAATGAGAACGATCTTCACTTCGAATGGACCCAGAGACGTAGGCTATTAAAGCCTAACTCCATTATCAATTTGATGGTGAATTATTTGAATTTTATATGATTATTATTTAGTTCTGATCTTCATGTTATATCTAGTTTTAATTTATTTATACAAAATTAAGCAAAAAAGTGAGAAATTGAAGGATCTCTTAAACGTGAATAAGTGATTTTCGAATATACTACACTTGTATTTTCAGTTTACAGATTAGATTTTTGGTATTAGCGCGGTTGTTATTTAACAGTTATTTCTAGTGTATGTTGACAAGGTCTAAATCCCAAAAGGGTGAAAGAAAACTCTTTGAGTATAATCTAGAGACTGGTTTAAGGCATGCTTCAAGGATGTCTGAAGAAGAGATGGAATCCGAACAAGCTTTCCGCCAAGCCTTCATGGACATGAGAAGCATGGTTGAAGAACTATACCATGACAAACAAAGGAAACCCAAGAATGAAAAATAAGGTGATTCATAAGAATCAAAAGGTAAAGAAATTGAAAAACCTTCTCCATCGGATGATGGTAAAAAAATTGTGGAATCTCTCCCTTCACTAAAATTGGATATTAAGTTTGAATTACCAATGTTTAATGGCAAAGTTAATGCTGAAAAGTTGGATAATTGGGTCAAGCAGATTGAAGTTTATTGTAGGGTCCAAAAGATTGTAGGGGATGAGTCAAAAATTCATTTGGCTACTCTTCGTATGGGAGGCACAAATCTCATATGGTGGGAGAGTAAGTTGAAGGAAATCAAGCTTCAAAAAGGTAACTTGATTTCTACTTGGAATGAATTTATTGAAGAACTCAGAAAGCAATTCTATCCTTTAGGCTATATGCAACAAGCCATGATGGATTGGCAAAGTTTTAAACAAGGAAAAGGCCAAAGTGTTCAAGATTATACACAAGATTTTAGGAAAAAAGATTTACTATTGAATGTTCCTCTATACACACAAGAAACATTGCTAAAATATATAGGTGGGTTGCATAGTTACTTAAGACATATGATTCTTATGTTCAATCCCACTAATTTAGATGTAGTATGTGTTCAAGCCACTCATTTAGAGGCTAGAGGAAAACAATCAAAATAATCTTTTACTAAAGTAAAAAGTAATAAATCTAATGTTAAGCAATCTAAAGGGGAAAGTTCATCAGGAAAGGGTAAATAGAAATCCACTTATATTGTTAAAAAATAAGAAGGAAAACCATTCTGTAATCATTGCAAGAAAAATCATGATGAGTCTAAGTGTTGGAAACTACATCTTGAGTTAAGGCCAAAGAGGTATCAAAAGAAAGAAAAGAAGGCTAATGCTATGGTTCAGGACTTAGGTTCAGATTCAAGTGATGAAACTAAGATTACAACTATGGGATTACATAATGATTTTTCTCTTTCAATTTCTAGCACTAATGCTTCATCTTCTTCTAAACAAAATTCTGTGCATGTTGATAAGAAAAGAAATGAATTGTTCCACATTAGAGTTGTTTCAAATCATACTAAGATTGACATTCTATTTGATAGTGGTTCACAAGAAAATTTAATTTTTGAAGAGGTTGTTAAGAAGCTAGGCTTACAAACCAATCCCCATCCGAAGCCTTATCCACTAGGTTGGGTGTGTGACAATGCAAAGCTACAAGTCTCACAAACTTATAGGCTAAGGTTTGCCATCACATCCAAGTTTGTAGATGAGGTTGAGTTGGATGTTGTTCCATTGGACATATGTGGGATTGTTTTGGGAAGCCCATATCTTTATGATAGAAAAGCAATCTTTTATAGAGAGGAGAATAAGTACTTACTTGTTAAGGATGGCATTGAATATATAGTTAGAGCACATCACATTAGAACAAGTCTTCCTTGGTTAAAGCAGGGCAAATAAAAAGACTAGTTAATTCAAGAAAGACTTTTTGTCTCATGTTGATTAAGTCTAAGGAAAAGTAATATTCTCAAGCTTTGGAAAAGTGTGATCCTAGACACAAGAATGAATTGGTTGAAATCATTTCTACTTATGATGATGTATTTCAGGATCCTAAGGGCTTACCCCTTAAAAGGGGAGTTCAACATGAAATTTAGCTATTGCAGAATTCTCCTCTCCCTAACATTGGCATGTACAGGTTATCAGTGGTGGAAAATGAGGAAATAAAAAAATAGGTAATGGATCTATTGGATAAAGGTGTTATTCATCCAAGTTCATCTCCTGTTGGTTTGCTAATTATTTTGGTGCCAAAGAAAGAAGACACTTGGTAAATGTGTGTTGATTTTCGTGCTTTAAACAAAATTACTATTAAGAATCATTACCCTCTTCCTCCTATTGATGATTTTTTGGATCAATTAAAACATGCTATTTATTTCACTAAGTTAGATTTGAGAAGTGGATATCATCAACTAAGAATTAATGAAGGTGATGTTTGGAAAACTGCCTTCAAAACAAAATAGGGATTGTTTGAATGGCTTGTTATGCCTTTCGGGTTGTGTAATGCCTCGACTACATTCATGAGATTGATGAATGATATTTTTAGATAGTTCCTTGATGATTTTGTTATAGTTTACTTAGATGATATATTGATTTTCAGCAAGTCATGGGAAGAGCATGTGATCCACATTAAGAAAGTCATGGATGCATTACGAAGGGAAAAACTTTATCTAAAAATGTCAAAATGTGAATTTGGCAAGACCTCTTTGATATACTTGGGGTTACATTATAGGACATGGTGAATTGAAAATTGATCCTGCAAAAGTGGCAGTCATTGTTAATTGGCCTACACCCACTAACACAACTAAGGTTAGAAGTTTTCTTGGTGCAGTACAATTTTAGCAAAATTTTATTGCTCAATTTTCATATATTGCATCACCTTTGCATTCTTTGACAAGTGTGAAATAGGTCTTTCAGTGGGGAGGCAAACATCAAAAAGCCTTCGACACTGTAAAAGAAAAGATAAGTACTGCTATGGTCTTGGCACTTCCTGATATACAACAACCATTTGAGATCGAGACAGATGTAAGTGAGTATGCTATGGGAGCTATTTTAATGCAAGGTAAGAAACTAATTTGTTATCATTCTAAAACCTTTAAAGTGTAGTAAGAAAATATGCAACTTATGATAAGGAATTGTATGCATTGGTTCAAAGTGTTAAAAAATGGAAACATTGCTTAATGGGCAAAGAAACAATAATACATACAGATCATCAACCCTTACAATATCTTCAATCACAAACCAAACTACAATAGTCTAGACATTTTCGTTGGATGGGTTTCTTACAACAATTTCATCTTGTGATCAAGTGTAAAAAAAGAATTCAGAATAAGGTTGCAGATATGTTATCTAGGCCTCCTATGGTTGTTGCATCTATTCTTTTACAATATGGTTCTTTGTCTCATGAAAGTTATAAAGAACAATATGTGAATGATCTTGATTTTTAGGATTTTTATAAGGACTTGATGAGTAGTAGACAAGTAGAAGAATTGGACTATCATGTACACAATGATCTTTTGTATTATTTGGGTAAACTATGTATTCCTCAAAATGAGAGGGTGAACATATTAGAGAAGCACATACTTCTCTTATTTCTGGTCATTTTGGAGTTTCTAAAATGGTTGCACATTTGAAGATGTATTGTTATTAGCCTTGTATGTAGGAAAATGTTGCTAAATATATAAAGGGATGTACTCTTTGTGCCATAAGTAAACCTAGTAATAGGAAATTGGGACTTTACACTCCTCTACCTATTCCTACTCACCCCTGGAAAAGTATCTCCATGGATTTTATGGGGGGGTTGCCTATGACACAAAGAAAACATGACTATCTATATGTGGTTGTGGATAAATTTATCAAGATGTGTGTTTTGATTCCTTGCACTAAGCAAATTACTGGGGAAGGTACTGCACACTTGTTCTTTGAACATGTATGGGTTCATTTTGGTTTGCCTACTTCAATTATTTTTGATTGGGATTCTCAATTTATTGGGGAGTTTTGGTCAACTTTATGGGGACTCATGGACACTAAATTAAAAAAGAGCACTGCATTTCATCCACAAACTGATGGACAAATAGAGGTTGTGAACTGCACTGTGGTACATTTGCTTAGGGGTTATAGCAATAAAAATCCAAAGTTATGGGATGAACAATTGTGTTACATACAACATGCATATAACTAGGCACTTCATTCTTCTACTATGAAATCTCCATTTGAATTTTGTTATGGATACTTGCCTAAATCTCCTCTAGATGTTTGCTATGGACAAGATATAGCTGTTGATGAACCAAAAGAAGCCATTCGAGCCAAGAAGTTCATTGAACAAATATAGCTCATTCATCAGACTATTCATACTCAATTAGAGAAAAGTCAAGCCAAGTACAAAGCTAGGCATGACAAACATCATATTGATCACCAATTTGTTGTAGGTGATATGGTATGGCTCCACATTAGTAAGGAAAGATTGACAGGTGAAGGTAAAAAGTTGAAACCAATCCGGTATGGTCCTTTTCAAATGATGGAAAAATTGGCACAAATGCTTTTTGATTAGATTTACCATCTTACATGCAGATTTATTTAGTTGTAAATGTGGAAAATTTGAAATTGTATGAGCCTCCAATGATAATTGATCATGATGAAAGTGTATTCATTCCTTTTGTTGATGATTTTTCTCCTAAATATCTAATAGAATTGCAGGAAGATATTATACTTGATAGGAATATGTGGACTTTGTGAAGAGGTAATGTTGAATATCTTCATGTTGGTCTCAAAGGGATGCACCCAAGCAAGGCTATATGGATGGAAGTCGAAAAGGTGAGGGAAAAATAACCTCACCTCATTACCAATTAATTTCAACTTTTGGACATCCAAAAATTCCCAGTGGGGAGGAATGATCCAAGTGGATCCATGTACCATTCCATTTTTGAAAATATTCAAATAATATTCAAATAATTTTCACATTTTAGTATTCATCGAGAGTTTTCTATCACTTTTTGTGGTTTGAAAAATGGAGTCTTGATGCTCAAGATATGGCTAGTTGAAGAAATCTTGCGACAAGGGGTGTCGAAAGTGACGTGGCACTATTGAAAACATGCCAAGTGGACCAATAGCCACTTGACACGTGGAAAAATAATTTGGTGTAAAAAAAATTTTAGTTTGTTGTTTTTATTCACATGTTATTTGAAATTATCAAACTTTGAAACAAGGCGCCAAAAAAATTGCCACATCACCCATCCCACCAAACATGCTTTGACCAAGCTTAAGCATAGCCTAAGATGGTGCTTAAGCCTTAGGCATTTGAAATGGGTAAAAATTGTCTATTTATAGCATAAAAACTATCTTTCCAAGCAAATGTGGGACAAAACCAAGTCCAAAGGCGCCAAAAAAGGAGGGAAAACATTCAAAATTTCATGCTAAGTGCCTAAGGCTGACCTTTTTCACTCTTTCAAAGCACCTAGAAAGGTGGGCAGTGGTTTTAAAATCCTAAACTATCACCTAAAAGGTTAATTCCTTGACCACTTTAGCCACAGAGGTAAAAGTTCTATAAAAGGGACTAATTTCTACTTGAACAGACAGAAAGTAGACTGTGTAAAGAGATTTAAGAAGGTTAGAGTCTTGTTATTACTTTGTATGGCCTTGGGACATTATTTTCAGATCTGAAAGATATTTTTAAAGGAAAAAAAATATTAGAGAAGGTGAATTGAAGACTTGTATTGATTTTTGAAGCCATTTGTTGCACAAAATTAGTGAGAATGGTCCTCACTTCGAACGGACCCAGAGACGTAGGCTATTAAAGCCAAACTCTGTTATCAATTTGCTGGTGAATTATTTGAATTTTCTCTAATTATTATTTAGTTTTGATCTTCATGTTATATCTAGTTTTAATTTCTTTATACAAAATTAAGCAAAAAAGTGAGAAATTGAAGGATCTCTTAAACGTGAACAAGTGATTTTTGAATATACTACACTTGTATTTTTAGTTTACAGATCACTTTCTACCCTAGTAATGTTAGAGAATCCCATAATGAGATGTTCATATGAAGCTTCTTCATCTAGTTCACAACATTAATGGAATGATTACTTACCTTGGGGTTCTCTTTATGAACATTTGCACATTGTGATGTAGCTTGTGGAGGTAGAGTTATAGCAGCTAGCCTAAAGCTTGGAATCCTCTAATTTTCTTATGTTTTAGGAACTAAATTAGGCCCAATTCTAGTTTGATATAATGTAAGAGTTATAATATGTCCTTGATTATTTTTGAGTTTCATCAATATCCCTCCTTTTAGACCTAGTATTTGAGGCAACACAAGTATTCTGATTGCTTGTATTCCCTATGTAATTAATGGTATAAAACTCACCCTCCAAATGATTAATGAGAGTGGAAACAAATTGAACCTATCTATTCTCCATCTCAAGTTGCATTGGCATCTCAAAATTTTAAAGTTGAGATGTTTGATCACCTTATGTAGTCATGCCTTGATTTTGCATCTCATTGGCATATGTAACTTATTCTTGACCATGTTCAAAAGATGGATAGTTGTCCTATTCTTCGACAAAATTATTTTGAGTGGGGACAAGGGCTTTGGAATATGATGGATCATTAGGATTATATCATTGATAAGGATTGACATGGGTGATTTGGCCTTGTCCTTGTGTATTACTTTAAAAAGGAGGTCTATTTGTTTGTCCAAACTGATTGTAGGATTGATATGGCCTATACCCTTGGGATTGTTGCATTTTGAGAGAAACTAATTCATTGGTAACACTTTGGAGAAATTTTTTGACTTCATGTATTTCATTGGTAGGAACAATGATAGATCTTTATTAAATAGGCAAAGGATCTAAAGTGGGTAACACACTTTGACTAGGAGAATGCAAATCAAGGAATAGTGGAATTAGAGGTCTAGGAGCTATCTTTACCACTTGGACAAGATAATTCTTAGCATTTATGGCTATTTCATAGGCAATAGGAAATGTGTTTCCACCCATAGATTGAGTCATGATGGCAATGTCACTATTTAACACTTTTAAATAGTATAAAAATGCATAGTTTGTGATTGGCCTCACAAGAATTGGGATTCTATCCCAAGTCTTTTGGAACCTAGTATTAAAATATTACATAGATTCATGTGGTGCCCTCTTTATTGTGGTCAACTAATTAGCTAAAGATAGGTGATCACTCTTTTCCCCAAACCTGTCAGTCAATAGGGTCCCTGACTCATCCCATGAGCCAATAAAATTTACAGGTAGGGTCCCATACCAATCTAAAAAATTTCCTTTAAAAGACAAGGCCAAAAACCTAATAAATACATTTTATTGGGTGATATTATGGATATTACAAAAGTTTTCTATATTCTGAATGTGCTCAATGGTAGTAATAGGACCATCTCCACTAAAATATGGGACACTTTTGAGGGTAGCTCCTGGAATTTGATCATATTGGGCTAGATGCAAGGGAGATGCCCTGGTGAAAGGTACAAAAGGTTATCTTCTTTCCATTTTGGAATGATCATTATGGATATTGGGAAAGAAATGTAACAAAAACCTAGAAGCTTTAAACATAAAATCTCTTTTATAATTATTGCTTACAAATCTATACCTTTTGGTGAAATATGGAGGAATTCCACAAAATTGAAGGGTACACCTTTAGCAAAAAACATAGTGGTCACCTTTGTCATGGAAAATAGGATTGATCATCAACCAAAAACTTGAATTATTCAATAGAGTTTCTAGGTACTAAATGTAGATGTTTCATTCTCTTCAACCATGCCAAGATTAAAACCAATATTGAATAATCTTCTAGGACTTATAGGTCCCACCAGGTGTGCCAAAAACTATTGATTCTTGGATTTGTACCCTTGAGGAGATGCTCAACTCTTTTCATCCAAGATGAAAAATGGAATCATCTCTCTTTCTGTGGGTGACAATTTTGTTGAGATGAATCTCTAGATGAGGGGCTAGCTCCCCTTGATGCACCTTTAAAGCTCTCTCTAATCTACCAATTATGTATGAAAATGGTTAATAAAAACAACTAATAAAATAAAAAAATGATGCACCAATATGTATTATCCTCCTATTTGACTAAAAATACACTACTTAAAGGTAAACAAGGATGTTTCACACAAACTCACAACAAATAAACATTGTTGCATCAGTATTTTGTAAGTTAGATTTAGGAAGGTACTTGACACTTAGGAGGGTGATGAATAATTCTATGAAGAGAATAAACATATACCACTTCTAAGACTCTTATACACTTAATAAAGAATACTAGTAGAGACTTGTAATAATATCCCTTTTGCACATTAGTATGTGACCATAGATTGACATGATAGAAAAGTAACTCTTTCACTAGTAATTATCAACAAGATTCAAACCTATACTCAATAATACAATGTGTAAATGGTGAAATCACTTGTATATTTCTTCAAGAGTTCTGCAAGTATAAATTTGGCCAGATTTTTTCCAATAACCAGAGGAGGCTACCCACTGAACCAAGAGAATGCATATATATATATATATATACTTTGAGAGAGAGGTCAAGTAAAGGGAGTTCAAGGGTCACTTGGACATATGTTACCCTGAGAATAGAAATATTTATGTTACATTTTGTAAGATGTTTTCCCCATAATTACATCAATAAAATTAAGATATTCTAAATTTTATTTTTCTATAGATGAGTTCATCTGTAGGAATTTCATTTTGATGCTAGCTACTCTTTACTAGCTCATCAAGCTATGTAATGGTACAAAAAATTGAGCCATTGACCTACCTATTTATGCTTTTTGTGCACCAGATGCTCAGGATCTTTCCATTTATCATTTCCACATTTGTCTTCAAGTTCTCTCCAAACTTCTTTGACTCCAATGACTAGTTTTTGTAGTTTGAAATTGATATTCTATAGGCCATTAACTTTTAGGTATTTATTTTGGATAATTTACCATGGCCATTTGTCTTTGGAATTTTCTATCGAGCAATTTCTTTTAGCCTTTTTTCTTGAAATAAATCTACTCCTCAAATATCTTTTCCTTCAGACAATTCTCTTGAACAATCCATTTGGACTTTTTGTTTAGACCTTCAAATTTTTTGAAGTGGACCTTCAAAACTATGGAATGACCCTTTGACAATTTGCAAGTGTTCCTTCAAAATTTCTATTTGGTCCATTTCTTGAAAATAATTCTTTCAGGCTTTCATTTGGACAATTTATGTAGACAATTTTCTTGAGAGAATTCTTTTGGATTTTCAGCTAAGTGCCCTCTGCAAAAATGAAAGTGCCCTTCAGCTTGTTGAAAATGTCCCTTTGGAAAAGCTGTAAGGTACCCCTTAGAAAGGAAAGTATCCTTCAAAAAAATTGTAGTTATCCTTTGAAAAAATTATAGTTGTCCTTCAAACTTTTTGAGAAGTACCTTTCAAAAAAATGAAATGATCCTTTGAAAATGAAAGTGCCCCTTTGAAAAAATGAAAGTGATCATTCAGAAGATTTGTAATTGTCCACTTTCCAAAGAAATTACCCTTCGAGAAAGTTGTAAATAATCCTTTGGAAAAACTGAAGTAGACCTTTTCCCAAAAGGAAAGTACCCTTCAGGAAAGTTGAAGTGCCCTTTTGGAGAATTTGCAAAGTACCTTTCAGAAAAGTTAGGTGGACATTTTCCCAAAAAATGATAACCTTCAGAAAAATGGAACATACCCTTCAAAAAATTTGTAACATAGCCTTCAAAAAAGTTGCCTTGGATAATTTTTTTTGAAAGAATTCTGCCAAATGAAAATTCCAAAAATTAACCCTTTAGGAAAATTACTTCGAACAATTTGTTTGAAAGAATTTTGACACTTAAATAAAAACGCAAAAACAAGACTTCTAAAATAATTAATACTTAAAAAAAGACCCAAACAAACCTTCCAAAAGAATTATGCTTTTAAATTTTTGTGGCTTGTATATAACACTTCCTATATACTAGATTTGACCAAAAATATAGACTTAGGTGGCTAAGTTTTCATATAAGGGGTGACTAATTTTGGCCTGAAGAGCCAAAATTTGGTCAATAACAACAAAGCAAGATTCAACTCAATAGCTCTATATCCTCATGAGTATATTGAAGATGCATTAAGGATGCTATCTATGACATATGACACAAATTTAGAGGTAGAAGAGGCAATTGTTGATGAAACCAAAGAGGAAAAGGGAAAAGAGAAAACATTGGACTTGATAGTTATAGATCATCCCAAGAGAAAAACTAAAACTTCCATTGTCTCAAAAGCTAAGAAACCTAAAGTTAACATTACACCACCTTTGGTTAATGTTAATCTATTAAGTGAAGAGAACATCATATATTTACCACCTATTCTTGAATGGTTCATTTATGAACCAAGGTTAGAAAAGCTACCCACTTGTCATCCATGGGCTATGGTGAATACTACAGACATACCTATGAAACATGAGTTAAATCCATGGATCACTGCATTATAAGAAGAAGAACCAAAGAGATCAGATACTCCAAGTTAGTCAAAAATCCAATCACAAGTAGAGGTCCCAGTCTCACATGTGTCCCAATATTTAGTTGGAGTAAGATTTGATCTAGATACTACAGTTTTTAAAGGGTTACTAACACACACACACACACACACACACACACACACACACACACACACACACACACACACACACACACACACACACACACACACACACACACACACACACACACACACACACACACACACTTACTTAATTACTTACACACACACACACACACACACACACACACACACACACACACACACACACACACACACACACACACACACACACACACACACACACACACACACACACACACACACACACACACACACACAAACACACACACTCTGTGTGTGTGTGTGTGTGTGTGTGTAAAAAATGACTAGTTGATCTAGCTAATAGGTCCATGTTGTCCATAATATAATATAATTTCACCTATTCATGTGGTAACATGTCCAAGTCATTATT
Source organism: Torreya grandis (assembly GCA_037957365.1). Classification (NCBI taxonomy): domain Eukaryota; kingdom Viridiplantae; phylum Streptophyta; class Pinopsida; order Cupressales; family Taxaceae; genus Torreya; species Torreya grandis. The sequence goes on from JARHVA010001128.1 coordinate 1,381,030, forward strand.
TAAAATTTGAAATTATAATAAGTAGAAGATATTTTCACATGCTTGTCCTTCCCTATCTAAGTCATTTCCCTTATCATTATGCTCTGGAAATAATAACTTTACATCAAGTCTTATATCATGTTAGTAAATTTTGTTTGATAGCATGATCACTAACATTCCTCTCTCCATCAAACTAGATAATTGGCTATACCTCATTTTCCCTATACTAACATGACACCTATCCTTTTCTATTCAACTTTTTAACTTGGCCAACATGTCAAATCCTTTTTGCATGTTGTTATTCCTTCCATGTACTTCCCAACATCTCAACCTACATACTTTTATTACATATGTCTTTGTCATATTCCTTTATTCTCCTCTTCTTGGCACCATCTCCTACCCCATACTAAAATATGTCTCTTATTCTCTAGCACAATGGTACATTGATATGTGTCTATCTTGGTGCTAATGTAAAATTTCTTTTTGGTTGTTTACACACACATTTTCTTATTTATGGTGATCCCAACCTCATTAGATATTCTTATATATTTGGCATAGAGGCCTTACGGAGAAAGTCACCACTTGACTCACATAGATGGATATTAAGAGGTAAGTGCATGTCATTTCCTAAAAAATAGTTTATATCACCAAGCAAAATGGATAAAAGAATGGTTGTCAAAAATTTATTACATAATGGAATAGATGCCCTATTACATGATAGTTTTAGGTATTTCTAATATCTAAGTAGATGAAAGTTGATAACTTCTGAGGTATTAGTTGGTGAGGGACATGGCTTATTATTTATAAATAGCTATTAAGGCATGAGGGTAGTTTTGGTTAAATCATTGATTAGAAAACCTCTATATATAAGCAAAAATTTCAACTAATCATTATTTTATGATTTAGGGAACCTTTCTCACCTTGGGTGCATGCAGTGACTCATGCATCTTCAATCTTGAAATCTTGATCGAAGAGACAAAAAAGGCATGAGGTCCACAAATAGGGTGAAATTTTTTAGGTTTTGGAGTAATGATAGGAGATAGGTCACCATATCAATCCTCAGAATTGTTGTCCCTACAACTCCATGACCACTTCCATATGCTATTGATGGTTCACTCAGGGTCTGAACTAGTTCTTCATGTGTCTCAATATCAAGGTAGAAGATGAAGTGCACCATACTACATCCCCAATCAAATTCCTCATAGGATTCCCATACTTAGGGGGTGAATTTGGTTTTAACCAATGCTAATGTAGATCACATATTACCTACATCTTGAGTAAGGTTATTGAAAGTTATTACTTACTTTGTAACACTTCATGGGAAATCCTTCTTTAAGGTGAATTTCCTCGCTAGGTTATCATTCCTTGCACATGGGGAAGTTACTCTTTTTTTGTAGGAGTACCTAATCGAGGGAACTTAAACTTAATCAGATTAGTTCTTGTAAACTCCTAAGTGAGTTGATTAGGGGAGACATCTACTAGCACTATAACCCTCTAGTTTTTCTTAGAGTATCTCTTATCTCCTCTAGGCTAGTTAGAGATCAATTTAAAAGGCCTGAATGATCCATATAGCCTCATGAAAATCCTTTGAATATTTTACCTAATTGTAAAGGTTGGTATGTAAGTACAGATCAATCTATGTTGTACTCACATGTTTCTCAAGCTTGGGGTTAGAATTGATCATCAACTTATTTGAGGCCTTATGCATATATCATGCCTTCTTAATTGTCTTCCATAGATTAATTCATCCTATAAGATTCTCATATAGGTCAGGAAATTGATATAACATATGTAATTTTTAGTAATATGCACAATAAAGAGGGATGGGAAATTACATTAGAGAGGATCCAACAATCTACACTTGTATCAAGAGTGTGGATTAGGTTGTTATCTTCATTGGCCTTTTTCCTAGATGACTATTCTAGGCAGCTACCTCCTGGTGATCCATAATGTTGTTACTTCTCCCTACCACAATCCATTATGACGCAAACTCCTCACTTCATCACTAGTCTTTTATTTTTAGATGAGTGAGTACCTACGCACCCAATGCCTAATCAGGCTACTATATTTATCCCCTATTATGATAATCTACATAGTCATAACTTATTGTAACATGTCCCTCATCATTATAACTTGAATTTCAAATATAAATTAAGCTTATTCATCCATATTTTACATGAATTTAGTGTTGAGTGAAGCTTTTAGTGCCTATTGGGGCTTTAAAATTTTAGTAATGGATAAAGAGTGTCAGATTGGGGGGAGCAATCCACCATAAAACCATCGGGTGTGCTAAAGTGGTTTGAGATCATATAAGAGATTCAAGACCAAGGTATTAAAATTTGTGTCATAATAATGTACAATCTTTGAATCCTCCTAATTAATGTCCTTGAACTCCATAACATCTTGATGATCCATCTTTAAGACATCAAAATCCCATATAAACATGCACTTGAGGAGGGTAAAGTCTATGATCATCTATCAAATTGACCTTCTGGTACTAGGTATATGATCACCCTCATAGAGTAGTAGTAAATTGATATACCTATTGATGATTGGATAATACCTCAAGACATATAAATGAGCTCACTATTTCACTTGCTTCATTTTCTTAGAAGAAAGTTGTAAAACTTAAAAGAAGGGTGAGGTTAGTAGAACCTAGATTTGGTTTGTACTCCATGATCCAAATAGTTGTAGATACTCCTCTTTGGCTTGGGAGGAATGACCTGAAGATAAGAAATAACTAAATAAATGGTTGATTAGCTAGATAATAGGGTGGAATGCCTAACAAATTATATCCAAGAAGCATGAGCATCATTAGAGGCTATCAATCCACACTTTTAAACAATCAAGTTCTAAAAATAAAGATAAATTACTTGCATAAATAATAGAAGATACTAAAATAAAAAATAAGAAGTGCTTTAAAGAGATGAATTTGATTAATTATAGAAATAAACAATTGAACATTAATGCCAAATAAATTAGGTATGGTTTAGAAGATAGGGTGATGTTCTATGATCAGGCAAAAAGTTAGAAAGTGGGATTTAGTTGGGGTTTTATAGGTGAAAATAACTTTCTATTAAAATTATCACATAGTGACCATTAGATGTTGGGTGAACTATCAATGGTTAGGGTGATTATCGATGGTTGGGTAATCATCGGTGGTTATGGTGACCATTGGAAGTTACTATGGGTTTTGGTTTGGTTCAAGAGGCTAGTGATGAGGTTATAGAATAGATTTTGGAAGGTGGGATGGAAGATAAAATAGAGAAACCAATTATTAAATTTGATAAAATATAGATACTAAGCTTGTTGGTCTAAAGAATGTGGAGGTAATTGGCTAAAAAACTTGGTGAAATCTTCAAGTAATTTTGATAGAGTAATAGTGTCTTAGTTATGACTGATGAATTACAACACTTCAAATCTCTAACTTGGTTACTAGAAGAATACCTATAAGGTAAGTTCTAATATAAGAAGTTCTAATGCTTGCTGATGATCTTTGATAATTATTGCCCTTTTGGTGCTTGATTGATCTTGAATCTATATCCATTTCACCTCTTCCTCCTCTCTTTTTTTAGAAAGAAAGGAGAGATGGAAAAATAGGTTCAACAAGAGGTTTAACAAGGTGTCTAAATTTAGGTTTAGCATGCATTAATTCACACATAGATTAGATAAGCTAAATATAAAAAACAAGTTATAGTTAGTTGGAGTTAACCCTTAAGGTAGTTAAAATGATGATTATTGATAGTTAGGCCTAACCATCAATGGTTAGGGGTCGACCATCAATGGTCGATAGGTTAAAGGGTAGAATGGTCAAAGTTTAATAATTTTGCCTTAGGTTTGGTGGTTTAGGTTTGTCAAGTGGTCTTAAGGGATTCTAAGACTGGTTTAGGGGTTAGTTTAATATCTAGAACCATCATGTATGGTTTTCTAATGTCTACATTTTCCCCCTTTTTGTTATGCAATTTGTATCAACAAGCTACAAAATAAAAATGGATTATGGGTCAAAGGTTAGATGCCCCAAGTATGGGAGGAGGTGTTCCCCCTCAAACTGGGCATCGATGAGGTGAAACAGAGTCAGGTGTGGGTTTAATAAATGGATAAGTGGATGACAAAATTGGTGATAGGTTGGGCATTGAAGTGTAAAAATATGCATAAAGTGTGAGTAAATATGATAACCAAGATCACGTATTGACTAAGTTTCCATGGTTAAAGCAGTCAAGTAAAAATAAGGTCAACACTAGAAGGATAAGTGACAAGTGGACCACGTGACCATATTTATGTGTGTGGAAGTTGGGTTATACTTGTAAATGTAAGTCTCTTAGACAATGTCAGTGTTCTTGGAGGTATCTCAGGTAGGAAGTGATCTTGGGAAGACATAAAATGGGTAGGTACATAAAAGGTAGTACAAATTTAAAATATTTAGTCATGGTAATTTAATTGATGTAGTTAAAAGGACCAAAGCAAGGTTGTCGTAAAACATACAAAATTTGACCCAAAATGACCATGATGAGGTTACCTGGTTGGTGGTTAAGGTGGTAGAGAAGGTAATTTCTATTGGGAAGTAGTTGGATTGGTTTTGGTGATGAAAGTTTGTTTGAAAAGGTAGGTTAAAAACCTAAATTAATTGACTTTCAATGGTCAAAGTTGACCATCTATGGTCACCCTAACCATTGATGGTTGAACATCATCCCTAAAATGATGATGGTAAAAAAGGCCATTGTGGGTTCATTATGTTCATTTAGCCTTTTTACCTCTGATGACTAGCTTATGACTTGAGCAAAAAAATGATAGTGGTTTGATGGTGTTTGTTGAGTGATTGAGTGAGGTATTTGTTTAGTCAATCGAGTGATCAAGGATGTAGAGGGGATGAGGGAGAGTGTGAGGTTAGGTGGTGGATCCTAGGTTAAATCCATGATGATGATTAAGGAATGAGGTAGGGTTTGTCATTGAATTGATAGATTAGATTCAAATTAACACATGAATGTTTTATTGAATTCATTTATTGTTTGGTTGTGGGTAGGTGTTAACCTATGCCTAGGGTTGTTGATAGTGTTTTTGGTTTCAGAGTTGAATTTGGTAGTTTAGAGTCAAATTGGAAAGGGTAGGGTAGATAGGGGAGGGTAAGGTGAAGTTTAGTCAAGTTTGTTTTATCTATTTGTGGTGTTTGGTAGGTAATTTTAGGGGGTAGGGTTTAGGTTGATCATTTATAGTCACTACATAATGATCATTGATTGTCTTTATTGGTTATCACTAGTTATTATCGATAGGTGACCATCAATAGGTCACTTTGTGGTGACCATTAGTGATCAGTGATAAGAAGAGTTGACTGTCATTGGTCAATGATATGTGGATGTGTTTAAAGTTAATGGTTGATAGTAAATAGATTAATACCAAAGTTGAGTTTAAGGGGTGAGGTTAAGGTTAATGTGTATAAGTCAAAGGGTAATAGTTAAGGTCAAAATAATGTTGTTAGATAAAGTTTTAATGGTGTGGTTAAGTAAAGAATGGGTGAATTAGGTATAGGGTAGATTAGGTTTAAAGGTAAAGGGTAAATTTTTGAATATAAGTCATAGGTATAGGTCATATTAGGCAAATGTTAGGAGTTTAATAGATTAGAATAGGAGGTAGTTGTAATAGATTGAGTTTGTAGGTAGAAATATGTTATTGAACTATTTTTTTTTACTATCAAACCTTGTAGGCATGAGAGTAGATATAGATGAGGGATAAAGGGCCTTAGATACTAGAAAATATTTAGTGAAGGATGAACAATGCCGATTGGAAGCATATGGAGGATGTGGGCCTTGGGGGCATGAGGTACTACCAACACATACCTCAAGATGTGGTGATGTTTTTGGCACTCATCAAGAGATGGGATCCTAAAACTAATACATTTATGATTTTGATAGGTGAGTTGATGATTTTACATGAGGATATCCATAGGATCGTACAATTACCCATATGGGGTGAGCTAATCTACCATATTAAGAGTGAGGAGAGAGATGGGTAGATGGAACTCTTATATAGAGATGACCATGAGTATGTGAGGTGTCACTTAGGGGGTTTACATTCACACCATTGTATCATAGGGATATGGATACGAGGTAGTTATTGACTATGATGATGATAGTGGTCACCTATTATGCTTTACCATATTTGAGTAGCAGGAGATTTCCATAATTGTTTATGGGAGTGCTAGTTGAGATATGTTGGGTCTCACAATGTTTGCATGGGCTCATATGATATTATTTTAGATTTACAAAGATCTTTTTGGATTTCATGCTCATAGGAGATATGATATCAGTGTCATCTTTATTCTCCATTACTAGGCTTATGAGCACATCCAGATATTATGACCTAAGGGGCTACCATGGCATGGGTTTGCTCAAATGGAATTTAGGGTTGGATATATGAGGTAGAGAGGTGATTATTACCTGTTATGACTTGGAAGAGGGGCACATGACATAGACTAGTATAGGGACTAACTAGATGCTTTGGTTATGGGAGACATGATTTTGAGACCATATGTTAGGTTTCCAAGATGGAAACATTATGCAAGACACAATCTATCTCTTCAAAGCTATAGATGGATCTATGATAGGTGAGATTAGGAGATATATCTCATTCCATTTGATAGGGTATAAAGGTATTTCAAACTTGTTCAAGATATCCCCAAGGTGTTCTTGAGGTATAAGAGGGAGGATGTAGAGTTTCCAGTGAATGAGTTCATTGATCATGAGGAGTTACCTATGAGGATAGATATGGATGATGTAGGTGTTACATATGGTTCTCTTGCATGGTACCAGGCACACTATGTTGTGGCCAAATTTGGAGGTGATGATGGTGGTTGGAAGGACATGGATGTTGATGTAGGGAGAGATGGTCAACAAGCTTAGATGTAGGGGGTTACCCCAAATATATAGGAAGTGATCATTTAGAGGGACCATATATGAATGGATCTAGCTATACCTCAAGCATCTTTGGTAGCAACATAGGCATCCTTAGAAATAATACAAGGTCAGGTGTTTGCTTTTATAAGAGAGAGATCAGGCTAGAGCTCAGCTAACCATGGTTACATAAGAGAGAGATTCTCTCTAGTAGGTCTAAGGAGGAGTACCAGTAGTTGTGGGATCACTAGGGACTATCATGGTATGAATATATGTATCAAAAATCAAATATTGTGGTATTATGAGGCTTTAGTCTTTAGGCATCTAATAGATGAGCCCTAATGGGGTGAGTATAGAGCAAGTATGACCAAAGGGGCTAACATGGTGATACTAGGTCAATGGGCTATATATGTAGGTAGATAGGCAGGTGTAAGAGGGTAGGATCTATGAGATAGTGGTGCCCCAAGGGCTTATATTTGTTACGAGACATTATATTTTTGATGTGATTTTGATACTAGATTGTGAGTTGATGTAGCGAGATGTATAGATATTTTGAGAGACATGTACATGATTGTATATATTATTAGTATTTTGATGTATATAGATATGATCATGGTTTATGATTTATTTCTCATGGTTATGATGTTCATGCTGAATATTCTATGATATGGTTATGTTCATGATGGTTTATGTAGACTCACCTAGGTAGGCATGTGATGTTATGGTTCTTCTAATTTATGTTTATGATGACATTGATATTGATAGATGTTATTTATGTGATTATGATGTTTATGAATTTGATCATTGACTTCATGTATTATATGATCATGTTTGTGATATTGATATGATTATGGTTATGGCTATTGGTTATGCTTGGGTAGACATAGCTATGATGTGATTATTGTTATGATTATGGATGATTATGATGATAGTGATGATTAAATTATATGTTTCCTCATCTAGATTTAGACATGTGGTGGATAATCATGTGTGAATTAATCATTTATTTGTGATGTATGATTAAAATTTGGTAAATGTGATAGATGTTTAGTTTATGTGATTGATCACTAGATGATGTTATGATTAGGCTCATGAAAATGGTTTATAGATTTGATGTTATTTGATCATGGTTCTTGATGATTATGTTAATGATGTTGGTTTTGTTTATGATTTGGTTATGGTTATGGTTATTTGATTAAAAAACATAGTCTAATCTTAAAAATACATAAAGTTAGCTTGATAACAAAACTAAATGTGATAAAGATAAGATAATCAAGAGACAAACATCATACCAAATGTATCAACAAGCATGAGAGAATAAAAAGAAGGCTTGATGATTCTTATTTGGAAAATAATAAAACAAATTGAAGTTATATTGGCTTAAGGAACATAATCCCTTTAAATTATTCACGTTGGCATTTGTTAGTTGGTTAAAAAAGTGTCTTGATCACATTTATAAAGTAAGCTCAAAATCCCTTGTCTATAGAGTGTATAAAAGGGAAATGGATGATGATGTAACCTTATTGTGAGTTATCATGCCTCTTCCATAGGTTAACAAAGAGAAAAAATAAACAAGTCTATGTCCTATAATGTGTAGACTGCTTGATGCAAGAAGTCTATTTATGAAAGCTGATTGCAGCTTCCAAATTATAATTGTATTTTCTAATTTTGATAATGGGTCTATTGATATTTTGTTATTTTTTGGAGAGGTTGGAAAATTTCATCTATATGAGAAGCTTCCAAGAAATTCATATGCTTTTCACAAATTCCTTACTCAACCATCCTTCAAGGGAATGGTCTAAGTTTGTGTTCTTTGTTTAAGGCCATGGATATTTATCCTTCAAGGGAGCAGTCTACCTTATATTGAGTAATTTTTATATGTTTTTGAAAATTTCCTTCAAGGGAGAAATTTTAAAATGGTAAGAATGACCCATAATTTTATTTTAATGAATATTTTGATTTTGATTTTGATTTGTTTGCTCTTGATGGCATAGGCTTGCTTATATAGGATTAAAGGGTAACCTTTATGAAGGAAAGACTAAAAGGACAAGAAGGTTAGTGATTGGTAGAAGAGGTTTAAGAGATAATGACCATGAGAATATATATTATAAGGGACAAAAATACCATGAAAAATATGTTGTGGGTAGAGCCAATGTACCCATGTTCAAGATTAGGTGAAGACTATAATGGATAATCACATGATTTAGTTGTATTTAAAATAAGGAGATGAATGTGGGTGAAGACAAGGGATGAGCTTAAGTTATACAAAAATGTGAGTTTGATCCCATTTAAAAAAAGAAAGGATGTAGATGCAAAGCATTGAGAGGCTTAGGTTTTGGTTTCCCTTCAAGAGAGGACAATCGGTAAGCTCTCGATCTATACTTATGTATTATGATATAAAGTCTAAGCCAATTGAAAGAAAACTTACCTCACTTAATTTTATCCATATTGGTGACATGTTGATTTTACTTTAGGTTGAAGTCTCTGATATTGGTTTCTTGCACTTTAAGGTGTTTGTTACAAACACACTTGATTCATTCTTGATAGACATGAAGGTGGGTAGGTATGGATAAATTATGCTCATCAAGTAGCTCAAGTTAGGATAAAAATTCTTAATGATCATCAATATCATAGATGATATCTTGTAGGGATATGCGAAGAGAGGGAATTTTGACTTCAAGAGGCAAGACAACCTCTACTCTAAACACAAGGGAAAAAGGGGTACCACTCATAGGGGTTTGAATGCTAGTATGATATGCCCATAAGGCAAAGGGGATGTGTAAATTCCAATACCAATTATATGCATTAACCATTTTAGTTATCATGTTATTGAGAGTTGTAGACACTTAAATTTGGCCACTGATAACCTCTAATCAGGCTTTTGACCAATTTCCACCTAAAATGCACAATTTGGCCTAAAAACACTAAAAAATGATAAATGATGTGAAAATGACATATTAAAGTGCTGATTTTGACTAGGGTATCTCTAAATGGGGTAATGTAATTTGTGGTCTAACTAACTTTGATCAGATCATTCTGAGTCAATATGCCAATTTTGCATGTAGGTACTCTGGATTGCTCTTTTCTATCAAATATCTAGCATGAGACACGTGCCTTTGTTATTTTATATTGGTAAGATCCTAAATGGGATAATGGATCTAATGCATTTGAAATCACCTTCCAATTCTAATCTAGTTGAATTTTGGACCAATAACAAGGCATTCTAATCAATTTGAGTAATTTATGCGCAAAGTGCTTAATCATGCTTAAGAGATGATTAATCCAAATCAAGGCCTAATTAAGAATTCCATAGAAAATTTTTGAATAATTTTTTTTGGAAATGAATATTAAATATATGAATCATTAGGTGACCTCATTTCTTGGGAAGACATCCCTAGGCCATAAATGCCACAAATATCAGGATTCATGCCCTCCATGCCTCATCAATGCCTTCCATGATGCCCTCCATGCCTCTTAATTCCCCATTATTCCAATGTCATGATGAGGATAATTATAAAATTAATTTAAAAAATTGAATTAATCCTCAATCACACATCTCAATCTCAAGATGGATGGTTCAGGTTGATTCTGGACATTCTCAAAAATCTATAAATAAGAGGCCTCACTACATCATTTCTAAGTCTTGATTATGAAAAGTTATATTGAAAGATTGGTTTTAAAAGCTTCATGAAATTAGTGTTACCATGCCAAATTGATTTCAATCCAAGCCAAGCCACAAGCCAAAGGTGCCAAAGAGAGATGGAGGTAGCCAAGCTTCCATTGCCAAAGACTTCATGAGCACAAGTCGAGCAAGCCACCACTACAAAGGCATTTGGATCATCCAAGAAAGGTGGAGTAATTATTATGTTTTAATTCCTTGATTTTTAGTTGTGTTTATCATTTTATTTTTTTAACTAAGCTTTCCCTAGTGTCTAGGCCTAGAGATGTTATGCTATTAGTGTGTTTATTTCATTTTGTTTTCATTTTGGAACTAATACCATACTAACCATCATCTCTTGAGTCAAATTCCTAGATCACATATGGCATGCCTGGTAGGACTAGATGCATCTCACACCTAAAGAAGATCATTTTAAAACTCTAAAACATTTATTTAGACCTTTAAAAATCTTGTAAATTGATTTTTTAACTTTATTTTGCCATTTTTGTTTGCCATAGTTTTACACAGTAATTGATATCGATAGGTAATACTGACATTGATTGCATAGCTTAATTAACATTGGTTGGGTAACTGACATCAATTATCAAAAGTAACCATTATTGGTTGTAATAATTGATGTTGGTCACTATTTTTTTCTTAAAACATAGACTCGAGAGATATTTAATTCCAAATTTTATTATTTCAAGCTAAAAAGAGATTCAAAGCTAAAGGACATGCTAACATTTTTTCTATAGGACCAAGCTTGATATTTGCTCAAAAAATGTTTAAATCACCTTTGCATGTTTAAAAATCAATTAAGAGCCTTGTTTTGGGTGTTTAACAAAGAATTTAGATGTTTTTGGTGAATGTTTTGAAAGTTTGAAACTAAGACCAAGGGGTCAAATGAACAAGACCAAATATTTCATTTTGGGCTTACAATTGAACACACTTATAGATTCTTGTTTGTAATAGTTGTTTGGATTAAATCTTTGTTTGTCAAAAAGAGGAATGTTGCATGTATGCTCTTCCATTTGTCCCCTATATGGAACCCTTGGAATCAAAAGTGCCATTCCTATTGCAAGTAGCCTAGTCAAAGGCTTAGAAATAAACTCATCTAAAGTACTCCCCAAAAACTCTTCAAAGTTTGGGTGACCTTGAAAATGACCCTAAAGTCTTTCTAATTTATTTCTTTCTTTATTTTTATGCATCTTGGCTTATGAGGGGGAATTCATCACTTCCTGCAAGTTCTCTAGGGAAGCTTTGACCTAGGGTTTCATCTCCTAACATTGAATTTGTTTGGCTCCTTTGGAGTTATACATGGGATGTATTGTTACTTTAGACATCGCACTACACTAAATGAATAACATGATGTAGTGGTTAAAAAAAAGACTAGACCTTTTTGCAACAAGTCAAGTGATACAGACCCAAAATCTATGCTTTTATTTTGCATTGTTTGGTGTGAAAGACATTGTGCAATTGATTCCCATAGATTTTTTGGAAAATTTTTAGATCTTAGACAAATCCCCACTTGCCTCAAAAGTATTATTGGTGTAAGGTGCACCTCAAGGTCCATGTCATAATACTATCATTTGAGAGAAGGGGGGGTGTAAAAAATGTACTATATAATGTGCATTTACTTTTGGATAAACACTTAAAATCCTCTCAAATGACATATATTGATGGATTCCAACAATACCAAGAAACCTTGTCAGTTTAGGATCTAAGAATGATTAATTAGTTGGTCTTGTCCTAGTTTAATGTCTTGTTTGGAGTCAAAACTTGGTGTAAACAAACAATCCAAACCAGACACATAGTCCAAATTTTCTTTTGAAAAAAGGGGTGTTATTCTACCTATAAGAGATTATCAATTTACCTTGTTCAAAATTTCATCAAAAGCTTGAGAGTCATATCATCTACTTTGGCACAATTATGCTACCCAATTGAGTCTAGACCTTTACCAAATTTGTTTAAAGTCCTTCACTTATAATATAAATTTAAAATTACACCTTTATAAGTTCATAGGGTTGATGTGTTAAGTGGGTTCACCATTTTCACTAATCTTGAGGGAACTTTGGTTTAATTTCCAATTTGGGTTGAAGGTCATTTAAAGACTCATAGTCATTATCATCATTTGAGAGACTTAAGCCATTTTGTACTAAACACTTGCACTTTGAGTCTATATACCACAATATTTTTGAGCCAAGAAAAGTAGGGTTATGCTATAAAAATTGTGGGAAAAACATCTTTGCCTTAGAGAGTTTTTGAAACAAACCTTTTTTGTTACACCTTTTGTGTAATATAACATCATTACGCTACCCAAAGAATTTTAAATATTGTTTCATAAAACCTCTTGCATAGAGTTCAAATTTGTTCCTACATTTTTAGACTAAATCTAAATGTATTTTATGATCTTTTGTCTAAAATAGTTATACTGTTCACTTTTGTCTAGCTTGTTTGTCAAAAGAACCAAGTTTTATACCATTATTTATGAGAAAATAAACTATTTCTAAAGTGCCTTTTATTTCATACCTTATACGTAGTTTATCAAGTTCATTTCCAAGAATCAAATTCCTAGTGTTTGTTAGAAGTGTTTCAAATCCATTAGATTAAAACTTTCATCTATTTTAAAAGTCTAGTTTTTTATGCCAATTGGCAAAGAATCCTAGAACATGCCTTGTTTGAGCCTAGCTTTTGATGCTGCATTTGGCCAAAAGACCTATAAAATTTTTAAATTCCTAGATTAGAATAATTTGAAACACTTTGAACTTAGATTTTGGCATTTTTATTTTTGGTCCATTTACTTACTTATCTTTGTGTGAACAGTGAAACCTTAGATACTTTACACTAGCTTGTTTCCTCACAATTTTTTGCATAAACTTTTTGATCCTTTTGACAAATATAGACCAAGTTGAAACATTGTCTATTTAGACATTGTCATTTTTTAGAGTTTTTAGAACTCTTTGACCTTTTATCATAAAAGCATGGACTATGGATGTTAACATGTATTCCTACACTCGTATTGGACTCATGTACAATATGGGGATTAGTAATATGGTTGCATAAGAAGAAATGGTGCAAGACCCCTATGTAAATAATATTGCCTATGAGATGGATTCTTATCCCTCTTATAATAATCAAGGGCCTAAATCCAAGATCCATTAGCTAACTATTTGGTTAACACACTTCCTTATTTAGAATAGGACCAAAACTAAATCGTGTAATACCTAGCTATAATACCTGCAGTGGATGAGCTATTACTTCAATAGTCATATTCTACTAATATGGCTTCCACGTATGATCCATTTTTATTTGATAAATTTTTTTTAGAGAACAAAGATGAGATTTTAGTTAAAGCCATAGAGGTAGGGGCTAAGTTTCTAACAAACTTCCCCTATGAAAATTTACCAAGTCTAGTAAGGGTGCCCCATAATATCATTTATGATCAACAAGATTCTTCTAGCATCCTATAGATCTAGTCCAAACAATGTACTATTAGCCTAATATATTTAATAGAGGAAAAAACATCATGGAAGAACACTTTAACCAAATGCATACAACATATCAAACATACCTAAATCTAGCACATGATTTCAATCAGATGAACATGGTAAGTAAGCCTCTTATTGACCTGGTTACTTTAATAGGAGTGTTGATAGAGTTAATTGGACAAGAGAATATAAGTTTCAACCCATTAATACAAACTTATTTAATAGATACTTGATGCATATGCCTATTAGCAAAGAAGTGTCTTTAGCATATACACAAAATAGTGAGCCAAATATAGTAGACAATGTGCAAACAATATCTAATCCTGATCAAAGTGGTACTAACACACAAATAACTAGCCAACAACATGTGCCTATAATTAATATTATGAATAGGTCATCATACTAGGGAGTAGGATTTTCTACACCCTTTCCTCAAGTGTACAACCTATAGGATTAGGTAATAAAAAAATGGCTAATGTCATGCCTCAATGATAAAATCTAATGAACCCTACTCCTCCTTAATAGGTAAGGAGTAGTATTCCATAATAATAAGCATAATATAGTGTATCAATGCAATAGAGGACAAATACATTGCCACCTTAATCAGGGGAAACTAATGTTTCACCTTGATAGGTAATGATGAGCGTACCTCTTCAATCAGAAACTAATATGCCAATCTAAAACTAAGCAATGAATAGTCAATAATGTGCTAATATGGGTCAATGATAGATGCTAAATCTTCAACCTAGTTTCACTTCCTCATAGGTATTCATGTGATAAGGAGGTCCTCATGTTTCTCAAGTACCTATTAGACAATTGTTGGTTCAAAATGTTCCACAAATCTAAAGATAGGGTCTTGGTCCACAAGTTCCCACTCAACAACAATGTTTGATTAGTCGGTAACATGTCCCTTTTCAACCACAATAGGAACAATATAGTTATATCCCTCCATCCCAACCATAAAATCCTCTAATTCAAACCTTTATTTCCAACCCAAACTAGAATATCACACAACCAAATGTGCAATTTCAAATACATCCTAATCCATGTATGTGTATTCTTGGTATATTCCCCAACCAATCTAATATATCCCAAAAAGTATCTCCATTATACCCTATTCAAATTGTCCCACTTGTGACCTCCCAACCATCTATTCAAACTAATATTCTCTTGCAAAACAATATTATTTCTAGTTTATTATCCCAAGAATTACAACAGATGAAAGATGCAATTGTTACCATTCAAGCTAGTAAACAAACTAAAATTTTCAAATTGGATGACATATGTTCCTATCCATTCAACATGGAATATTTTTAGATACTATTTCCTCTAGGATATGAACCACCAAAATTTAATAAATACAAAGTGAAAGGTGACCCTAAGGCTCATTTGACCAAATTCTTCATTGCATGTCAACCAATGGCATATAGTGACATATACCTTTTATTGTTATTTCCAAGAAGCTTGGTTGGACAAGCCTTGGAGTGGTTTTTGAAGTTGTCCAAAAATTGAGTACTAGATTTTGATGATCTTTTTAATAAGTTTGTGCAACACTTTTTTTATTATCTTGAGCATGAGATTTCATTAGTGGACTTAACGCAATCAAAGCAAAAAGATGGTGAGATTTTTGAAAGTTATTTATAGTGATGGAGAGCCCTTGTAAGTTATTTCATCCATAATTTATCAGATAAACAATTAGCCATTATGTTTATAAAAAATTTGCACAGTGAGATAGCTTATCATTTAGAACTACAATGTGCGCATACTTTCAAGGAAATCACTGATAAAGGATTTTTTATCGAGTGGGTGCTCATTAATAAAGGAGTCATCAATCTTAATTTAACTAATCAAAATCAAGGTACCAATCAAGGAAATGACCAACATCCCATTCAAGGGATAACATTATAACTGGCACAGGCCAATAACCATGAAAGACCAAAGCAATTCAATCGTAATAGGGGTGTTATGGGAAATGGAGTAACTAAGTCCTATCATGTTTAAATAGTGTGAAAATTATCTACACTACCTTTTTAGCTTAATCCTACTCAACCAATACTGCAAGCAAAACAACCAAAACTTGTACAACAAATACAAAAGTCATTACCATTACAAACCCCTCCTCCTAAAAGAACTATGCCTACACATCATGTCTTTAGTGACCTAGGAGAACCTATTGAGTCTATATTTTGAAAGATTCCTACTACTAATCTGATTAGTTGGCCTATACCAAAGCATTATCTGTAAGTCATTCTTTATCCTGATTAGTATCATGAAAATGAATTTTGTGACTATCATCGGGTCAATAGGCATAATCTATGAAGATGTGTCCAAATCAAGAATTTAATTAAGAATATATTGGAGAATGGGGAGATAACAATGGATAATGGTTCTTCTACTTATAATAAAACTCTTAGGATTTATTAGAACCCCTTTCTCTGACATAACAATCAGTCATAGCAAAATAATCAGCAACAACAATAATGACTAGCTCAATAGCAAAATCAACAATATCAAAATCAAAGGACAAATAATTAGAATCAACAAAATCAACAACACAACCCACCATGAAAAAATAATGGACAAAACTAAGGTCAAAATGGTAACAACCAAAAAACCTACCATGTAGTTACACATGAATACAATAGGGTTGTAGGTCATATTACAGGGGGTAGCATTAATACCATTTCCATTAATCATAGACCAGGCACTAATCAGCTTAGACCATTGCTAAATAACCCCATTCAGCCAAATTACATGGATAATCCTTCTTTGACCTGGGAGTGCATATAGGCAAACCAAAAAACTAGGAATTCCCCTTTTGGACCTTATATCGACAACTCATTCTTGCCACGTGACCACATACAAGTGCATCGATAACCAAAACTTGTCCTCTCTAGTCCCACACCATTCCCAGTACTTTTTAGCAATAATGGTCTAGTATTTAATCTTAATTGTGTAATCAAAACTTAGAGGTCAAAGATTACTATCCTAAGACCATAACCATCTACCACTTTGCCTATCATCCAACCAACCATTCAGCCTTAGAATAGACCATTCACTACTGCCCAAGACAAGAAGTTTGATATTATGAAACAATTGCAAAAGACACCAATACAAATTTCAATTTTAGATTTACTATGAATGTCAATAATCTATAAAAACATCTTGAATGAGTTTTTGACCCAAATCCATTATTGCTAGTGACATATCCCATGATAAATTTCAAGCTTTGGTTGGACACCTAGCTCCAGTCCAACAAGTCACATTCAACCAAAGCAATATGTCTTCCATTGGCCCACTTCATAATAATCTATTATACATAGAAGTTTATATAAAGTGACATAAAGTGAAATGTGTCCTTATAAATAATGGATCAGGCCTCAACATAGTGTCTCTAAAGCTCATCAAGCTTCTTGGGTACACAATGGTAGATCTCCAACCAAAAATAATAACTATCAAAGCCTATGATAATTAGGAAAGAGAATTGCAAGGCACCATTAGTTTGCTAGTTATCATTGGGCCTTTGACCCATGATATGCTTTTCCATGTGCTTGATCTTGAGTTATCATACAATATGCTTCTAGATAGGCCTTGGTTACATGAGATTTGTGCAATCCCATCAATGCTACACCAATGTATCAAGTTTTCTCACTTAGGGATGGAAGTGAATATTCCAGGAGATTTACACCCATATGAGCACTAAAAGCATCTTGAGGCCAAATTTTAAAGCTATAATTATCCGTACAATATGAATCCAAGTTCCAACCAAGATAAAATAAAATATATACTTATTGATCCCTCATCAGATAATTGCATAGATCTTAATACCTTGGATTCCCTTTCACATATGCTACCTCCTGAAGCTTCTAATCACTTCACCATTTTAGATAATGGACTGGGAGAGTATGTGACCCATGATACATTTCATATTTCCAATCTTCCTCAGAATCTAAAAACCTTTGGGTGACCTAAAGTCACCCCACATATGCATTGGCAACAAAAGAACAAAGATAAGGGACTTGTCACATTTATACCAACATCTAGCCTAGGACCTAACCCTCTTAAAGGGGATGAATCATGGTTATAAAATGACAACCAAGCTGATTGTTATAAAAATGCAAGGTATCTTATTCCTAATAGGATCATGGAGTGTCACAATTATGAAGGAAGAGGCCTCAAATTGAATCAACAAGGAATAATTGAGCCAATTTCCATGAATAAGTATGAAAGACCTTATGGACTTAGATTTAAACCATCTGGGCATGACCCCATATATCTTATTCAAACTCCATCACTAGCGACTAGCAATGATGATGTTGATAGTGAAGTAGAGTTTGATCATAGCCTCACCTTTAATGACCTAAAAGAAACCAACATATTTGATAATAATGACATTTTTACCCTTACCTTGGCCATTCATCACCACCCTTTTCCATTATATTATCCCCAATTGATAGATTAAAACCAACAAGAATCTAGTATGTTGATTGATGAGTTCCAAAATGATGAGGCATTCTATGAATTTTTAGGCCTTAGAGATAACATTCCATTGGGAGATCACAAATCAGGGTTCTCAATCATATTGGATCTTACAAGCTATTTTGGAGAGTGAGTGAACACCCTTAGCCAAAAACAAATAAGTAAAACATTGAGGTCCCAAAGTGAAAACCTCTTTAAGGTATTTTCTGACCAGGGAAAAATTAAAGATAAAGGCTAGTCTAGTGGTGAAAACCTATTTTGGATGCCATTAGATGGGGGTGTTCATTATTCTTCAAATTTAGATCAAGAAACCACCAATGATGAACTTACCTATAGATCCAAGTTTAGCTTTAAGAAATGATAAGTATTTAATCAAATTCTCCAAGAATTTTTGACTATTTTTGTTACATGGCCAAATCTCCCATTAGGGGACTTAGATTCATCATGCTTAGGGGAAGTTAAAGATCAAGTCCTAATAAAGGACTCTAACATAATTTAATAGTTCAAGTCATTACCTACTATCCTAGAAAATGGTTTGACCCATCTAGTCAAAGATATGATAGAGGTAAATATCAGGACTTCATCAGACCTAAAATGGATTAAATTAGGTGCATCCCTCATTGAAGAGGAATGTGATGTCTTTACAACTCTGTTAAGAGAATTAAAAGATATTTATGTATGGGCCTATTCTGACATGCCAGGTTTAGACCCCACCTTGGTTCTACACCACCTTGTGGTTAATCCTGATGCCAAACTAGTAAAATAAAATTATGTAAGATGCATCTTCCCATTGCTATATTGGTAAAGAAAGAGTTGGAAAATCTCCTAGAAGCAGGATGTATCCAATATATTGACTACTTAGAATTGATTTCAAATGTTGTACCTATTAGTAAGAAGCCAAAAGGGATCATAATCTATACTAATTTTTGAGACATCAACAAAGCTTGTCCCAAGGATGATTATTTATTGCCTAATATTGACATGATCATTGAATCCACAACCAGTTATTAAATGCTTTCACTCATGGATGGATTTTCAAGGTATAATCAAATTAAAATAACACCACAAGACCAACATAAAATAATATTCACCACTCCATTATAAACATTTTATTATCAGGTAATGCCATTTGGCCTTTAAAATGTTGGAGCTACATATCAAAGGGCCATGACTATCATATTCCATGATATGATGCATGATATTATTGAAGACTATGTTGATGACATATTAGGAAAATCCAAAACTAGGGTCGACCATCCAATAATGATGCATAAGATATTTAAAAGATTGTAGAAGTACAAAGTTAGACTCAATCCAAAGAAATGTGTGTTTGGTATAATTTTAGGCAAACTACTTGGATTCATCGTGTCTCATAGAGGTATTGAATTTGATATGGCTAAAGTCCATGTTATAACATAGATGCTGCCACCCACCAATTTGAAGCAACTCCATAGTTTGTAGGGTAAGATCCAGTCAATATGACATTTCATCTCTTAATTAGTAGACAAGTGCCATCCATTCACACACCTTTTAAATAAGGGAGTTACATTTCACTAGGATGATCATTGCTAAACAAATTTTCAACAACTCAAAGACTATCTTATTAATTTATCTATTTTATTACCTCTTATGCCATGAAAGCCATTCTTGTTATACCTATCAGTTACTGACCATACTCTAGGGGTACTCTTGGATCAACATGATGACAATGGAAAAGATCATGTTGTATACTACCTAAGCCATACCTTGGTTACATATGAACATAATTATATACCTATTGAAAAAGATTTTTTGGTTGTGGTCTTCATAACTCAAAAACTATGCCATTACATGTTGAATAATAAGACCATGGTCATTTCAAAATTAGATCCACTCAAATATCTACTATCTAAAATAGATTTGTAAGGTAGAATGGCTAAATGGATCATTCTTCTCAATAAGTTTGACATAGAGTATGTCAATCAGAAGGCAATCAAAGGACAAGTTCTTGCAGATCAACTTGTTGAAGCACCTCTCATGGACACACAACCACTCACATTTCAATTTCTTAATGAATCTATCATGATCATCATTAACACACCCCTTGAGGAACAGTCTAGGAATTTATATTTTGATGGTTCATTTATTGCACATGGATCAAGGGTAGGCCTATTGTTTATTATAACATAGGGGGATCTAATCCCTAAATCATTTAGAATCAGATTTCCTTATACAAATAAGATGGTTTAGTATGAAGCACTTATTGCAGGACTTCGACAAGTAATACATTGGAATATATCTCATCTCCAAGTTTATGGTGATTCTTAGTTAATCATCAATCAGGTCAAAAATAATTTTCAAATTAAAGATGACAAGTTGGTTCTATATAAATACATGGTTGACACTCTTAAACAACAAATTGCCAAAATTTAGTTTGAGTATATACCAAGGGCTGGTAATAGAACTACATATGCCATGGCTACTATTGGTTCTCTAGTTCAAGAAATGGATAAAAATAGAAAGTATTAGTTCCTCATCAAGAATTTGTCATCACTAGCTCATGAACCTTCAACCATTACCATGATTTGTGATATTATTGGTCCTAATTCTATCTGGTACCCAAACCTTTACTACCTTCATGACTAAGTTCTACCACCTAATCTATCTCAAAAACAAACCAAATCCTTCATTCATCATTCCACTTGTTATAATTTACTTGGATCCACCCTTTATTTCCATAGTTTTGATGGAACTCTACTTCGTTGTTTAAATTTGATAGAGTCTACGCTAGAATTAAGAGAATTTCATGGAGTATGTGGCACCCATTCTAACAGGGTAGTCCTATCTAAAAATATTTAATGTACTAGTTATTATTGCCCCACAATAGATGTAGATGCCACTGCATATGTAAAAAAGTGTGACAAATGTCAATGGCATGCTAATCTAATTCATGCCCCAATAAAAATTATGAAACTAATGTTGACACCATGGCCATTTTCTACATGGAGACTTAACCACATTGGGAAGATCAACCCCACTTTATCTGATGCCCATAAACATATCCTCACTACCATTGAATATTTCACTAAGTGGGTTGAAGCTATACCCCTCACTTACATGACTAAAAAGAAAATTTCCAAATTCATTTTCAATTATCTCATTTGCTGCTATGGTATCCCCTCTAACATTATATCTGATAATGGAGGATCATTCAAGAATAAATATGTAGACTAGTTATGTACTAAATATAACATCACACAACATTTTTCTATAACATATTACTCTCAAGGTATTGGCCAAGCCAAGGCATCCAATAAAATAATTGTTAAAATCCTCAAAAAGATTTTAAATGATGTTAGTCATGATTGGCACCTCTAAATATTCCCTACCCTTTGGGCATATCATACCAATCATCATACTCCCATAGGAGCCAATCCATACGCACTTATTTATGGTACTGATTCCATCCTTCCCATTGAGGTCAAATTTCCTTCACTATGATTTATTTCAAGCATGTCCTAGATGATCATGACTATCGAGTACCTTGCCTACAAGAACTAGACCTACTTGATGAGAAATACATAACCGTACTTAATAATATTCAAGTGTATCAGAACTAACTCAAAGGCCACTATAATCAATGTGTTAAGTATAAAACATTTGAACTTGGTAATCTTGTTTTTAAATAAAATCAAAAGAATACCATGATTGAGAAGAAGCCTAAATGGAAATTCAAACCAAACTAGATAGGACCTTTCATCATCACTAAAAATTATAGATCAAGATCATACAGGCTCACCACACCAGACGGAAATGTACTTCTTGAGTTGATGAATATTATTCATCTCAAATGGTACCATGCTTGAGTGCTACAGTGTATTGTTTGCAAGGACCATTTTAGTCATGCCATTTTGTCACTATTATTCTTTGTATAAATACCATCCTTATCCATCTCTTCACTATATCCACTTTCCACTTCCAATCTATTGACCTAGTGTGTTCTAAAGCCTAGCCCATTTGACCTTATTTTTTTGCATTCATTAAATTTTTTTAGCATTGAAGTATCCAATTAGTTTCATTAGTTGGTTCAAGTAATTTGGATAGAGATTTTATTTTGGGATAGTGTGATAAAAGTTTTGGTAGTTGCATCCTTCATTTGTTATTCCTTTCTTACCACCAGTCTTGCTACTAATTATAACCACCTTTGGGAAAATTAGTACCATTGATCTATGTCATTGTGTCCTAATTAAAACCACCTATGGGAAAACTAGGGGAAACATCAAGACTTGAAATCCCATCTTGCCACTTCCTATTTTTTACTATGCCTTTTTACCAACTGTGCCTATTTTGTTTGAATTGACTACTACACTAGTCAAATTCTTCCACTGTAAGGGCAGACCTATAGTGACTTGAGGTCCTACTCTAGGGCTATGTAGGTAGTGATTGATACTTGTTGAGGTTAGATTAGTCACTCTTTCCAACATGATCTCACCATTTTACAAGCTTGAACCATTTAGTGTCTCATCATTCTCAGTTGAGTTGAGATACTCCAAAAAAATTCTAAAAGCATTTGTAAAATTGTTAGAAAAGAACAAAAACATTGACCACTTCTTTACCTTAAGGATTTTGGGAACCCTTACTAAGTTACAATTAAATAACTTGTCATTTAGTTTCCCCATTATTTTTGGCCTTTTCTCTCATGTGCTTGCCATTTTCAAGACCATTCCTCTTCTTCTATCAGATCCATTCTATTTGTTTTCCTCAGTTATCACATTCTTCCCATTCCCTAGGAGAACTACATTTGGCCTAAAGTTTTTTATTGGATATTACATCTATAGACTATGTAGGTAATATCCACTTTCCTAGTGCATATGGAGATAGCTTGAGCATCCCCTTCCTTTTCTTCTATTCCCCCATTTTGTTCATTTATTAAGTTGTTGCCTATTTTCTAGGGGCAATGTCCATAGGGTTTCTATTGCTTTGTTTGTTTATTTCTGCTTATTTTATTTATTTGTCTACCTATTTATTTACTTTTAGAACTATTTCCTTGATTCAATTTATGTGTGTTCATTAGGTGATTCCTTGCCCACACTTACACTTGAATCCATCCATATTCATATGTTTACATTGTCATCATGGTTTTTATCATTCGGGCATTGTTTTCTTTTGAGTATTGGATTATGGGAGTCAATCCTCATGTATATTTTGGCCAAGTCCTCATGATTTTATACCATGATTCCTACTGACATGTGATACAACAAACCTAAGCTTCAATAAGTCTATTCAATAATGGTGGCATCTCTTCAACACCGACATCCCGATTCAATCCTAATCATATCCCAAATAGAGTAATTGAACATGAAAGAATTTCAACCTTTATTAGTTAAAATGAACATATCCCTACTAGTAGGTTGTTCTAATTAATCATTACCCTCTATGTTAGGTTATCATCATCCTCGGCCAAGTTTATCATGTTTTCCATAATTGAGGTCTAATGATTATAACTGCTTATGGGAAAATCATTTCACATCATCCCACCTGCATTTCTCAATGATTATAACCATATTTAAACAAATCATTATGTTGTCACCATTTTAATTTTTCTACCCATACAAGGGAATTTTATTCTCTTGTTTGTCTATCCTAATTAGGGCAGCTCCATCTTCTTAATGATTATAACCACCTTTGTGTGAATCATTATGTTATCATACCACATTGCCACTATTAGGGTATAATGCTTATAACCACCTTTAGGAAAACCATTATACACCATCCCACTTTTGTTCTCAATGATTTTGACTAATTTTTTAGTGTCATTATGTTTTCACCCCATCATCTTTCTTTTCTTTGGTCCCCTCTTTTCACTTCTTTCTTTTGAAGGGACCGTTTGTCGACCTACTTATGCCAACTATTCCCTCGATGGGGCATCATATAGTTAGTTTATCATCATTATAGTTGTAGGCATATAGGGCCTTTTAATTCTTTGAGAAGATGTTACTATGCTTATATATTGTAATGCATTCCCAAATAGGGGCAAACTGTAGACACTTAAATCTAGCCACTGATAACCTCCAACTAGGCTTTGACCAATTTCCACTTAAAATGCACAATTTGGCCAAAAAACAATAAAACATGCTAAATGATGTGAAAATGACATATTCAAGTGTTGATTTTGTCTAGGGTATCCCTAAATAGGGCAATGCAATTTGTGGGCCAGCTAACTTTGATCATATCATTCTGAGTCAAAATGCCAATTTTGCACCTAGGTGCTCTAGATTGCTCTTTTATATCAAATATCATGCATGAGATATGTGCCTTTGTTATTTGTTATTGGTAACATCCTGAATGGGATAATGGATCCAATGCATCTAACATCACCTTCCAATTCCAATCTAGTCAAATTTTGGACCAATAATCAGGCATTTTGATCAATTTGAGTAATTCATGCATAAAGTGCTTAATCATGCTTAAGAGATAATTAATCCAAATCAAGGCCTAATTAAGAATTCCATAGAAACTTGTTGAATAATTTGTTTTGGAAATGAATATTGAATATCTGAATCATCGAGTGACCTTATTTCTTGGGAAGACATCCCTAGGCCATAAATGCCATAAATATCAAGATTCATGCCCTCCATGCCTCATCAATGCCTTCTATGATGGCCTTCATGCCTCTTAATTTCCCCTTATTCCAATTTCATGATGAGGATAATTATAAACTTAATTATAAAAATTGAATTAATCCTCAACCACACATCTCAATCTCAAGATGGATGGTTTAGGTTGATTATGTACATTCTAAAAAATCTATAAATAGGAGGCCTCACTACATCATTTCTAAGTATTGATTATGCAAAGTTATAATGTAGGATTGGTTATAAAAGCTTCATGAAATTAGTGTTACCATGAAAAATTGATTCCAATCCAAGCTAAGCCATAAGCTAAAGGTGCCAAAGAGAGATAGAGGTAGCCAAGCTTCGATTATGAAGGACTTCATGAACACAAGCTGAGCAAGCCACCACTACAAAGGCATTTGGAGCATCCAAAGAAGGTGAAGGAATTATTTTGTTTTCATTCCTTGATTTTTATTTGTGTTTATCATTTGCTTTTGTTAACTAAGCTCTCCCTAGTATCTAGGCCTAGAGATGTTATGTTATTAGTGTGTTTATTTCATTTTGTTTTCATTTTAGAACTAAAACCATACTAACCATCCTCTTTTGAGTCAAATTCATAGATCACAAGAGTTTTGATAGAAGCTTCTACCTATCCATTAGCTTGTGGATGATAGGGAAATGAGAAACTAAACTTGATATTGAATGCATCACAAAGACCTTGGACTTGTTTTTTTGAAAGATTTGCCATTATCAATGATAATTTTATGAGGAACATCAAAATGATAGATGATGTGATGGTTGATAAAGTCAACAATATTTTTTGATTTTATTGAGATAAGAGGAATAAGCTCTACCCATTTGGTAAAATATTTAGTTGTAATGATGTCATTGTGAAGAGTGGGGATTAATTTCATCAATAATATCTAGACCCCATTATGAGAAAGGCTAAAAATCTTTGGATAATAAAAAACTATGGCTAGGTGCATGATGTAAATTAACATGTTGTTGAAATTTGTCACACATTTCCACATAAATCTTGGTTAAGGGTGGGCCAATAATATCCAAAGAAAAGGATGCATTTAGTGATGGATAGGATACTAAAGTGTCCCCTATAGATCCCATCATGTATTTCCTTGATAGCATGAGAAGCTTCATGACTATGTAGGAAATGGAAGAGGAGACCATCAAAGCCATGTTTATAAAGAACTCCCCCATTATGGTATAAATTGAGGTGATCTGAGTAAATTCTCTTTAATCATTCCTAGAAATATTGGAAAGAATGATGGCAAGGTTGAGGTAGTCAAAGGTCTACTGATACCAAAGGTCAGGTTGGGTCTCCTCCTTATTGAAGATGGTGGGAGAGTTTGATTTAACAAAAGAGGGATAGGTAAGCCAGTGGATAATGAAATATATCTTAGAGTTAGAGGGTGTAGATGGGATATGTGAAGTGAGGGAAGTAATCATATTGACAAACTTGTTCATATATTATGGAGTGGTTTGGATATGGTAGTGTTCAAATGATGCTAAGAGTAAACCCACTAATTATTTTTACTATTGTAAAACATCATTCTTGCATTGATAAGATCCATTGATTTAATTGAAAATGAGTTGAGAGTCACTAAAAATGTTGATCATTTTGACTCCTAAGGCTAATACAGTTTAGAGGCATATCACTAGGGCTTCATACTCAACCATATTATTGGTACATTCAAACTCTAGCTTAAAGGATAAAGGAGGAGGTTCACCATGAAGGGGGATAAGGATGATTATATCTCCTCCACCACCTTGACACTTTGATCCATTAAATAACATGGTCACTTGATAGGTGAAGTGTGCTTGAGAAAGGGTTGCAATAGACTCATCTAGAAACTCAAGAGGAGGAGGTCAGTTGTCTGCTAATGGTGATTTAGTCAATTGGTCAGTAGTGATGTTCCTTTTAATTTAATTTTTCTAAAGGAAATTAAGGTCAAACTTAGATAAAATCATGAGCCACTTGGCCATTCATTAGTTTTGGTATGGCTTAGCGTGTATATATATTGGTTATGACATAGGTCTTGTGGTTGAGAAGGTAGTGGAAAATTTTGGTGGCCACAAAGACCAAGGATAGGAAAATTTTCTCGGTATGGGTATACTGAGTTTCATACTCTACAAAGCATATGGATAATGTAGTATATGACTTGCTCTTTATGCTACTCATCTCGATGAGATAACATTGCCTTTAAGGAGTGGTTAGTGGTGGAAATATAAAGGTAAAAAGGTTGATCTTCCTTTGGAGGAATGAGGATGGGTGGAGATAAAAGGTACTCTTTAAGTGAATCAAAGGCCTTCTGATAGTTATTTTTCCATTTAAAAGATACATTCTTCTTCAAAAGGTGGTGGAAAGGTTAACATCGATCCAAGAGCTGTGAGATAAAGTAACAAATGGATTGGAGCTTCCCCTACAATCTATGAAGTTTCTTGAGGTGGGTGGGAGGAAACATGCCAAGGATTGCTTTGATTTTGGTAGGATGGACTTTAATGCCCTGAAGGGAGATGATAAATACAAGGAGATTAACTAATAAGACTCTAAAGATAGACTTCTTGGGATTAAAGTAGACATGGTAATGGATGAGTCACTCAAAGATAATCTTAAGAATGGCCAAATAATCTTTATGACATTTAGATTTCTCAAGAAGGTCATTGATATAGTCTTCTATGATTTTATGAATAAGTTCATGGAAGATGTAGGTCATGGTGCATTGGTAGGTTTTACCAATGCTATTTAGTCCAAAGGGTATGACCCTATAACATAAGGTTCCCCATGGGGTGATAAAGGTAGTTTTGTGTTGATATTTAGGGGTAATTAAGATCTGATTGTAACTTGAGAATCCATCCATAAGAGATAACATCTCATGGCTAATTGTATGATCAATAAGCTAGTCAATGTTTGGCAAAGGAAAGTCATCCTTTGGGCAAGCAAGGTTATGGTCATGAAATTACACACAAATTTGAAGTCCCCTTGTGGTGTTGGTGATAGATATTATTTTTAAGACCCATTGGGGATAGTCAATGGATTCAATGAAATTGATAGATAGGAGACATTGAAGCTCTTATTTGACGAGAAGGGATATGCAAGGGTGCATTCATTGAATTTTTTGCCTAAATGGATTGGCATAGAGGTTGGTGATTATGTTATGGGTAGTGATGGAGGGAAAAATTATTAGAATGTCACTATAAAACCAAGAAAATGCTATTCTATGGTCTTGAAAGGAGGGGAAGTCATGAAGCTCCTAAAAAATTAACAATTGGCCAATTTTGACAATGCATGAGTTATCCAGAGTACCCAAGTTTATATCCATGGTGGGTTAATTCAACATGGTTGAAGTATTAAGGGGAGATTTGTGGATAGAGGAATATTTTTCACAAATAGAGGTGAGAATAAATCATCATCCTAACATGAAACAATATTAATCATAGGAAATTCATCTATTACCATCTCAAGGTGAGTCAGAGGAATGGTTATGGTTGCCCCATCCTTTTCATAATTCAGGGGTCTGAGGGTGATCATGTTTAGGAAAAAATGTTAGCGGGGATGATGTTATAATCCTCAGCTATTGATGATGGAGTCGATGGTGAGGATGGGATTTCCTCATCAATTATGGTAATGAGAAGCAAGTTGGTTTTCTATTTCGGTGGCATCAAACTGAGGCCATGATTTTTGTGAGGTTTTTGTGTTTTGATTAGAATCAAATCATGTATCCCGTGTTTATACTAAACTAAACCAAATCCCTTCCAAGAACACCTATAAAGGTATGTCTAAGAAAACTCTAGTTTATCTAGATAGGAGAAACTGGAGGTGAATGGTCGAGGTAAAAAGAAGGTGGCAAAAGTGTCAATGGGTTTATCAAGTCCACCATAGATGAAATTGGTTTAAAAAGTTGAGGGCCTAAAAGGAATAATGGTTCTAATATTGGGGTCATAACTAGGTTATTGGTCAAGATTCCCATACTCTTAAGGAGTAAAAAAATTTCTAGTTTCAAAAGGTGATACTCCCCCAATGAAAGATGTTAAAAGGTTGATTCCAAAAGGTCCATTTTGGGGATTTGGGTAGAAGGGATGGATGAACTAGTATATGCTTCAATGGTAGAAGAATATGGGGCTTCATATTTTACTAGTGAAGGTTTATTAGATGGGGGAAGGAGAACGTCACTAGGTTAGTACATCATGTTGCATGATGTAAAAGGACTCGGGTCAGCTTGTATGGTAACAACTTAACATTCATGTTCAAATTTGATGCATCAATGTAGGGTGGATGGCACATAACCCATGGAATGTATCTAAGGGCATCCCAATAAAATTTTGTACTATAAATCACTTTCTACTACATAGAAGAGCTCAATAAGAGTGTAGGGTCATAGATGAATTTGAAAGACAATAGTTCCTAGACTCATGGCCATGTTATCATTGAATGATTAGAGCACCACTGAGGTATTTGACATAATTATCTTGGGTAATTTGAGTTGGTTGAATGTGTGGGATGAGA
Organism: Torreya grandis; assembly: GCA_037957365.1. Lineage (NCBI taxonomy): Eukaryota > Viridiplantae > Streptophyta > Pinopsida > Cupressales > Taxaceae > Torreya > Torreya grandis. The sequence continues at coordinate 1,410,633 of JARHVA010001128.1, forward strand.
TAATGTTGATGCTATCTCCCCCATCAATCATAAACCTCTTAATGTAGGTTTGGTTGATGTATATGGTAATGAAGAGGGGAGGATCTAGGTCATCTATATGGATGGAGGGTATTTTTAAATCTTTGAAGGTAACAAGGTTAGAAATTTGAATAGCTTCAACAAAGGCTAATAGGGGTTATGGGTCTTATAGTTGGACATCTATGGATTTTAAAGCCTCTATCATCTTTTAGCGATGATGGGGTGAGTTATTGATCAGTTAATACAAACTCATCTTCACCGATGTTTAGTGAAGCTATTTCAAAACTACTTGTTGGATTGATTTATAAGGGTTTGATTGAGGGGGATGTAAGATGGACACCTTGGGTTTGGTTAAAGTTAAAGGTGCTTGGTGTTGGCTAGGTGGTTGGGTGGTGGAAGAGGGATATGTATATGGAATGGACATCTTTTATTTTCCCTTATCCTTTAGTTAAACCTATAACCATGTGACCACATGGATGGTATGAATTTGGGAAAGAGTCATGCTAGAGGATTGTTTAGGTTCTGCTTCTCTTTGAGATGAAAGTAGAGGAGTAGGTGAGTGTTGGTTGATGGTTCTTGGTTCTTAGATTGGTGTTGGGATCATAAGAGGATCATATGACAATAAGTCATATTCATTAAACAACTGGTGGGATAATACTTAGAGAGATTTATAGTTCTCTATATCATGCCTAGGTGTCCTATGATATGAACATATTAAATTTTCATTGTACCAAGATGGTTTAGGACTATGTGGTTTGAATGGTTTGATAGGTGGTAAAGTTAAGAAATATGCTTACAATAACCTCTACAAGATGGTTGATTAAGACTTAAGCAATGGTGGCAAAGGCATAGAGGTCTTAGGTTTGAGAGTTGAGGTGGAATCCCTTTTAGGGTGGGTTTGATGGTCAAAGATTTGGGTGGAGTGTTTTTTGTGGGTGGTTTTGGTATGGATTTCTTAGAGGCAAAAGGTGTTCAGGTAGATGCCTAAGAAGTAAGTGGTTTGGTTATAAAAGGTTTGGAAAAATAAGGTAAGGATGAAAGTATGAGTGATGGTGTAACCAAAAGTGGTGGTTGGATTTGGGTCTTGTCTGAGATGGTTGGTTTTTTTACTAAGGTATAAGGGCAAGGTCCCAAAATAGAAGGCTAAGTGGAAGGGGGAGGCATAGTTTTGGTTTGTGGAATCTTGGGTGTTTATACCTTCTTTTTTGGCTTAGTTCAAGGTTTCTTTGATAGGTTTGGTGAATTTAATTCTCAATTTCAATGAGGGGTGAGTAAGGCCATGAATAGGGAATATGCTAAGGTTTTTGGTAGGCTTGGTTGGAATGGTAGAAGGTGACTTGGTTATTTTAGGTGGAATCAGTTTGGATAGTTTAGGTATGGTTTGGTCAGTAGAGGTTTCTAATGTCTTATTTGTGGTGAAAGCAAGTTTGATAGTGGGAAAAGAAGGTTGGGATGATAGTGGTGTGGTTGGAGGTTCTTGCTTGGTTTGGTAAAGAAACCTGAGATGGTGCCAAAATGTGGCACATTATGCATTAGGTTGGGATAAGTACTCCAAGTTTTGAACCAATATAGAGAAGGTCTTATAGATGGGTTATAATCCTTTTGATACTAAGCTCAAAGATTAATCCCATGGGTGGAGAGAGAGAGAAGTGGTTACCTCATCCTTTTTCTTAATCAAAGGCTCTAAGGTTTGGGAATATGAGTCTCCTATGGGAGAGGTAGGTAGAGTGGTCACTTCTTTAGGGGTACTTTCCAAAGGAAGAGTGGATTGCTATATGATGAAGGAGAAGGGGATGCTGATAATAGTTGCATATTTTGGTATGCCTTCCAAAGGAGAGGCTAGTATCTCAAATACATCAATGGGTGGAGAAAATGGAGGGGTTGTTTCCTTGGTTTCAGTTTTTTATAAATGGAGGGTGACTCCACTACCTCAATAAGTGGAGAAAGGGGAGTGGCTCTTAGTCTCATTTTTTAAAGGAAAGGAGAGTGAATTGACTACCTCAATAAGTGGAGGGGAAAGAAAGGTGGTTTCATCAATGGCTTCCTCAGTAATGAGTTGATTAAGGGCTACATTAATAGTATGGACTTTGTGATTGTGAGAGGATTTTACTCTATTATTTTCATTATTTATAAAAGGGGCATGGTTAGGAAATGGATATATAAATATGTCAAGTTCTTGATTTAGGGGTGAATTGGGGTTATCCAACACAAGTTACCCCTTATCGATGAGGTTTTGGATAACGTTCTTGAAGGTATTATGCCTACTAATGTCATGTCTAATGACATGGTGAAAGGTGCACAATTCATTATCCATATACCAACCAAGTACAAGATGAGAGGAATCAAATTATTGTGGAGGTTTGATTAGTAGTAATTATATGATATTTTACTTCAACAACTTCTCTAAGACCAAAGCATATGACTGCCCTAATAGAGTAAATTACTTTTTATTATTGTGGTTTGGGTTTCTAGTGTTCTGATTGGAGGAATTGGAGGAGTTAGGTTGGTTAACAACGAGTGGAGAAATGGTATTAAGGACAAATACATTCACATTTCCCTTATTTTTGGAGTTAGTATTGGTTTGATTTTTAGGTTTGGTAGAGGGAGTCTCATTCAATTTGAAAGTTGGAATTCTTATTTATCAATTTCAACTTCCCATCATCAATGGCTTTGTTTTCTAATTTTTTTTCCATGGTTAAAGCTTAATTTAAGTTCCTAAAGCTCTAAACCCATAAAATAGAGTAAATGTGTTTGGCACAAGGCCATGAAAAGAGTTCAATCATCTCAGGTTGGGGCAAAGAGAAAGATATTTTATTTATCAAGGTTCTATAATGGGCTATGAAGTCGATTATGGACTTGTTAAATTTTTGAATGGAGTAGAGATTGATGATGGAAACTTTCTTAGAGATTTTTATGGAAAATTGATCTAAGAAATTATGAGCTAGTTGGGAAAAAAAAAGAGGGAGTGATTTTTAATAACACTATACCAATCTAGTGCCAGACCTGATAAAGACATGGGGAAGGTATGGATAAGGAGATAATCATCATAGGAAATCATATAACACATATACCTAAATGCTCTCAAATGTTGTTGAGGGTCTTCCTTACTTTGAAAATTTTGTAAGTTCCCATTGAGGAGGATAAGGTTAAATAGGGATGGATGGATGAATTTGCTCATTGTACATTTGGTTATAAGATAAGAGGTTATGGGCACTAGAGATAGATGAATCAAAAGTAGTCATTTTATCTATTAACATCTTGACAAGGTTAATTTGTGGTTGTGCACCCCCATAGTTTTAGGGTAGATTATTTTGGGTTTGGGTAGGTGCAACATATGGATAATTGGTGGGGGGTTGAGAAGCTGTCACATATTGGTATGTGGAAATGGGTGGTTGGGATGATGCCACATATGAATATGTAGAGATAGGCGGTTGGGTGGAAAGTAGAGGTACATAACCTTATGGGTTAGGGATGTAGCTTGGGTTTTGTGTAACGAGCACTTGTCAAGAGATTAACATAGGTTGGGTAGGAGGTATAGTTGGGTCAGTAGATAAAGGGTAGGTGGTAACTTTGATACTGATGGGTGGAAGGGTAGAAGGTATGGGAAGCACCAAAATATGGAATGGAGTGGAGGTAGGTGGGTTGAAAACAAGGGGAATGGTGGTGACACTAGTAGAGTGTACTCCTTTGGTAAGGGAAGTACTGGTGCCCAAAGATTGGGGTACTTCTATACTAGGAGGGTTATCAGTTGGGGAAGAAGGTGCTTGGGTGTTGTTTGGTTGAGTGGGTTGGTTTTGAATGGTGGTATCTATGGGGCTCTTGGTAGAGGAGGATGCTTGGGTGACTAAAGGTTGGGTGGAGATGGTGGAAATAGAAGTGTCACCCATAAGGTGGGATGACATGTCATAATTTGGTTCAACAAGCATAACTGAATCATGGGTATGGTGAGATATGGTGTTAAGGTAATGTTGGAGGGATATGGGGTTGATATCTAGAAAGGTGGGAAAATATTTATCACCTTGGGTAACCATCTGAGGGATTTTAGGAATTCTAGAAGGATGGGGAAAACTCTCTGCATTCGAGATGCACTCCATGGATGATTAGGTGGTGGATCCCACTTTTCTTGGTTTCTTAGTTATTTTCTAGTTAAAACCATGTAGATAAAGAAAAGAATAAGATATAAGCAATCTCACAACTCAAACAAAGAGAAGACAAGAAAAATTCAAGGAAACAAAACACACATTAAATCCTAAGGTTCTTTTTAATCTCTCTTATGGATTATGCCTTAAGCTTTAAGAATTATGTGACTCAACTTGGCTTGTAGAGTGGGTGCTAGAAAATAAGTCTATGGCTGGTTTTAGGTTGTGTTTAGGCTCTCAAAGGGATCTGAATTGGAAATCAATACATGGCTTGATATTAGGGCCTACCCCCTCACTTCACACACCACAATGATAAAGGTGTTGAGTGCTTAGCCAAGATATACCAATTGTCAGAGATTATACTCATCTAGTGAATTAAGTTGGTTCTCATTTTGGTGATCAAATCCAAATAAGATAGCGAAGAAAGGTGACCGTTAGGTGATGAAATCCCAATCAGGGTTTATGTCAAATTTATTATACTTGATTGGGTGTAAGTGGTTTGGTCTTGTGTGTGTGATAAGAGTGAAGCTATGATTAATTAAGCTAGGTGAGATAAAATAAACAAGAAATTAATGGATGCAGTAAATTTTAAGCCCAAGATGAAGTTTTGATTTCATTGTATGAGAAGAAAGTTAAGAAGAAGAAGCACCTAGATGCAAATATGAACCTAAGAAAAGACTCAAGGGTCCCACTGAGTGTGCTAGAATGTTTTAGTAAAATTTTGTTTTGTTTTCTTAGAATAAAGTTGTAAAACTTGAAATAAGGGTGAGGTTAGTAAAACTTAGATTTGGTTGGCGCTCTATGATCTAGGTGGTTGTAGATAATCCTCTTTGGCTTGGGAGGAATGACCTATAAATAAGAAAACACTAAAGAAATGGTTGATTAATTAGATAATATGGTGGATTGCCTAGCAAGATAGATCTAAGAAGCACAAGATTCCTTGGAGGCTATCAATCCACACTTTTAAATAATCAAGTTTTGAAAAAAAAGATAAATTTCTTGCATAAATAATAAAAGATATTGAAATAAAATATAAGAAGTGATTTGAAAGAGATGAATTTGAATAATTATAGAAATAAATGATTAAACATTAATTCCAAATATATCGGGTATGGTTTAGAAGATAGGGTGATGTTATATGATTAGGAAAAAAGTTAGAAAGTGAGATTTAGTTGGGGTTTTATAGGTGAAAATAACTTGATGTTGAAATTGTCACACAATGACCGTCAGTGGTTGGGTGAACCATTGGTAGTTAGGGTGACCATTGATGGTTAGGGTAACCATCATTAGTTAGGGTTACCATCAGTGGTTGGGTAATAATTTATGGTTATAGATAGACCATTGACAATCATGGTGACCATCATTGGTTATTATGGGTTTTGGTTTGGTTTAAGAGGCTGGTGATAAGGTTGTAGAATGGATTCTAGAAGGTGGGATGAAAAAAAAGATACCAATTGATAAATCTAATAAAATAAAAATAATTAACTCACTGGTCTAAAAATGTGGAGGTAATTGGCTAAAAAACTTGTTGGTGGAGTCTTAGAGAAATTTCAATAGAGTAATGGTGTCTTGGCTGTGACTGATGGATTATAGCACCTCATATCTCTAAATTGGTTATTGGAAGAATACTTAAAAGATAAGTTTTGATATAAGAAGATTTGATGCTTGCTAATTATCTCTGATAATTATTACCCTTTTGGTACTTGATTGCTTTTGACTCTAGATCCCTTTCACCTCCTCCTCCTCTCTTTTTATAAAAGGAAGGGAGAGATAGAATAATATGTTCAATAAGAGGTTTAATAGGGTGTCTAAATTTAGCTTTAACATGCATTGATTTTCACATAGATAAGATAAGCTAAATATAAAAATCAAGATGTAGTTTGCTAGAGTTAACCCTTAAGGAGGTTAAAATGATGATCATTGGTGATTAGGCCTAACCATCAATAATTAGTTGTCAACTGTCAGTGATCGATATGTTAAAGGGTAGATGAGCAAAGTTTAGTCATTTTGCCTTAGGTTTGGTAGTTGAGGTTTGAAAAGTGGTCTCAAGGGGGTCCAAGAGTGGTATAGGGGTTAGTTCAACATCTAAAACCATTATGTGTAGTTTTTTAGTGTCTACACTCACACCTATACACATGCTCTAAAATATCTTCCATTTAACATGACTTTGGAAGGTTTAGATCTAGGGCACAATAGATTTTTTAAACCACTGTGATCATAGTCTATGTCAAGAGGGTGTTTATTTGAACATTTGTACCTTTTTCTATAACAAATGTTGTGCCAAACCTCCTCATCTAATGAAATATGCATACTAACTATGTCACTTATAGTTTGAGTAAGGGGTCAATAAACACTTAGGTAGAGTCCCCATTTTTACCTCTTCAACCTCCACTTATGGTGGATCTCAGGATACCTCCTCTAATTTTTAGAGGATCACACAAAATTGTGTGTTAGGACTAGGGACTTCAGGTGCCATTCCACTAGTATCTTGGAACCTGGTCCTCACTTCAACTCTTCCTAGATCCTACTTCAATTCCATAGCATGTTTAATCCTATCCTAAGAGCATATTCTCTCTACATAAGAGTCAACCTAATTCCCTTCCCTTCATATGAGGGTCTTCATGGAATTTTCATAGGTGGAATATTCCCTTATCATAAGGTTTTACTCAACCATTCTCATATTTTTATTCCTATCATGTTTACACCCTTTAAGTTATTGCTTATTTATACTTCCATGTTGAATGTTGTTTTGCTCACTACACAACTCATACATGTAGATATATAACTGATAACTCTTGAACACACTGTGTACCCTTATACCATCACGAAAATCAAAGATAACCTTGTATAAATAATAGAAATAAAGATGTTGGCTAGCCTAATCAATAAAGGGCCAATGTGTCATACAAGACACTTGGGCCAATTCCCACATTGACATATCATGTAGGTAATTATCCATGTGTACTCATCCAAGGTGTGAAGGAATAGATGATCCATGTTGGGGTCATGTTAGTTGTGTGTGATAGAATAGAAATGGCTAAGATATGTAGGAGATAGAGATAACAAGACAAATTGGGGAACACAACCACAAGTGTTATCAAATGACCATGCAACATAGTAGTAATAAATATGAAATATTTTATTAAATTCACTTTATTACATACAAGGGAATATATTTTCATGCTCAGCACATGTATTGACCTTATTATATAATCCTAAGCTCCCTCATAGTTCTTATCTCTCCCTAATTCAATCTAATAATAGTGCTCAACCCTACTAGTCTTTATTATTGCATGGTGGTTATCAGCCTCTACTATATGCCATCCTTATTCTCTCCCCTTTTGGCTAAAAGTTACCCTCCTTATTATCAACTATGATACTTTATCTAAAATCTCCTCTTCTCCCTTCTTCCTCTCCCTCTTATTCTTCTTCTTCATCTTTGTATTTTTACGCCCAAGCCGATATTTAAAATGCCAACTTAACTTGAGGTCAACTAACACACCATCCCTTGTCATGCCACCATTATTTTATGTTAGGATTTGTAGCCAACTAATACACTTATTTCTTCATACATAATATATTATGTATTTCTTGGGTCCACATGGATACTTTTTCTTAGGTCCTATCACTTTTTTGTGTAACACACATTGGAATGGTTCTGACAACTGATATCTACTTTGTTGGCTATTATTTTTAAGTAGTGCATGCAAGTTATGTGGTGTATATTGTGCACACCTCTTAGATAGTGGTGTTGAACTCAATTAAAGTGTTATTTGTGTGATTTTATGGAAACTATCCCATTTAGGGGGTAAATACTTTTGATATTCCACTATGGATGAAAATTTTCTCTTGATTGTGAATGTGTATGCTTCTCTCGAACATGTGAAAATTATTTTGATTGAATTTTTAATTCTTTATGAGGTATTGGGTCATCAAATGATTATAAATGATGATCATATGGGTGTGTATTTCATGGATTATTTCTCTTAATGATTGATATGTTTAGTTTTTATGAGAACATGTATGCCAAATTTTGGGTAAATAAGCAGTTACGAAGTATGACTGGTAGATCTAATCTTTCTAAAAATAGAAGATGGCACTAGTCAATGGAAACTACACTGTGTTGATGTTATTATATGATATTTACTTAATAAAATGATGGAAAATTACTTTGTGTTAATTTAATTATGCAATTTATCATGTGTAATGGGTCATTGATTTATATTAAATGGTCAATGCAATGATGGAATATTTCTTGACTATTATAATTTCCTTATGTATATAACTTTATGATATATTTATTTATGGACATGATGAAATATTTATTAGATGTTATAATTACCCCATGTGGATGCTATTTTATTATGTTTTACTTGATGAAATCATGGATTATTTATTGGTTATTAAAATTTAACATATGTGTAATTAATGTTTTCTCTATTATGTTTACTTGATACAATGATGGATAGTTGCCTAGTATTGATTTAATTATATATTTTAGCATATATGTGGTGGATTATTGATGAAATTATGATCATCCTTGATAATTGATTTTATGCATAAATGAAAATAATTTAAATAATTGTGTGTTAGCCCATATTATTAAGTGTATGATTACATGTTTAATATGATAGTTGTGTACTATATTCCAGGTAGGATTACTGATGTTACATATGTTCATATATTCAGTCAAGGTGATAATAATATGACCAATATGTTCATCACCTAATGTATCCATTTATATATATCACTACCTCATGGATGTTCATTGAAAATGTATTTCCCATGGTTTGTATTCCATTGATCAGATTTTTTTCTAAATTTTTGTGGAATTTTGATTATGTTAATCCATGCAAAAGTTATATATTATTTTTGTTATTGATATCATCAATAAATGATATGATATATTGATGATATCATATTTAGTTATCACTAAAGTTATATGGATGATGCTATGAACATACTTATTTTGATAACAAAACTTCAGGACAAAGTTTCCTAAAGTGGGGAAGTATGTCCCACCTAGCCTCAACATGGCTTAGACACATGGTTATGTATTAATCAGGGTTAGACTAATCGATATGATATATATATGTATGTATGTGTGTGTGTGTGTGTGTGTGTGTGTGTGTGTACACACACACACACACATGGATGATGCTATGAACATACTTATTTTGATAACAAAACTTTAGGACAAAGTTTCCTAAAGTGGGGAAGTATGTCCCACCTAGCCTCAACATGGATTAGACACATGGTTATGTATTAATCAAGCCTGGACCCATCAATATACTATGTGTGTGTGTGTGTGTGTGTGTGTGTGTGTGTGTGTGTGTATGTATGTATATATATATATATATATATATATATATAATACACACACATATATACAGATACATATACATATACATACATACATACATACATACATACACATACACATACACATACACATACATATACACATACACATACACATACACATACACATACACATACACATACACATACACATACAAATACACATACAAATACACATACACATACACATACACATACACATACACATACACATACACATACACATACACATACACATACACATACACATACACATACACATACACATACACATACACATACACATACACATACACATACACATACACATACACATACACACACATATGCATACACATACACATACACATACACATACACATACACATACACATACACATACACATACACATACACATACACATACACATACACATACACATACACATACACATACACATACACATACACATACACATACACATACATGTACATGTATATGTATGTGTATGTATATATATGTATATGTATATGTATATGTATATATATACATACACACACATATACACATACACACACACACACATCCATTGGTGATATTTGTTTAAAAACCTAAAATTTAGATTAGGGGAAATAGGGTTAATAATATATAAGTAATTCAATCACAAGGGTGATAAAATAATCTACATATCATATTAAGATATGATAAATATATAATGTAATTTTTTTGGAATATGTTTAATTGATTAAAATATCAATGAGAAATGATACGTAGTTTAGTTTATAGTGCACAAAAAGATATGTGTTAATCACAGGTAAAAGTGTATAGGATCATAATTCTAGAACATTCTTAAGATTATGTAAATATTATTTATGTATCCAAAGACCCTACCATCATATACAAAAACTATTATCGATGTAGGTGTCCAAGATGTGACATTACTTTCTTATATAGAATAATGACTATATTTTGATGTGACTAACTTCATTATTCTAGGTTTTTTATCACCTTTTTATTAATGTGTTTAGATGTAAGATACAAACTATCACTCTCTTCTTATTAATAAAACCTTAGCTTTTCACGACTCTTCACCTTTAGCATAAGTTTTACAAAAAATGGGTTAGTAGTCCCATGGTGTTGAGCTAACCTTAACAACCCCTTTGTCATTGAACACTACCTACATAGCTAATACTCTAAGGAAGGCCTCAGACTTATGTAGTTATCCTATATGTGTGGGAGTGTGTGTGCACAAGGGTGAAATATACTATATAAAGAGGCATGCAGTGATCTAGCTTGTAACTTGGAAAATATCACTCATGGGATAATTTTTGAATGCTTCATACCCTTTTTATGAATTTTTCTATGACTAATATTGAAAAATGGATGAATAATACAAAATAAGTTAGTTAGGTGATTGATTGAATGAGCTTTGGTAGGTGTTTTCTTGGTATTCTAAATATGATTAATGAGAAGGCTTAGACTTGTACTTATACCACACATTTTGAAAATATTTGAGGGTAGGGTTTAATAAGAGAAATATACTGACTCATATGTTTCAAATATTTTGTAAATTAGATGAATTTTGGAAACTAGATACTAGAAAAGGATCTAAAAACTATCATTGATGGTAGTCTCCATTTATGGCTAGTAGTGTCTAAAAGGCTAGAAAATAGGTATGGATTTGAAATTAATAGTGAAGGATGTATATATATTTTTAACCCATTTTTTTAGTGTATGAGACCTAGGTCACGATAATAGTAAGGTTTGAACTAATAGATAATCATTTAGGCACAATGATATGGTGAATACAAGCTTTTTGACAATATGGAGGTCTATAATTGAAGGGTATAACCTTGATAAACATTTTAAAAATGTACAAGATTGATATTCTATAAATATTCAATTTTAGTATCTACATTTCCCCCTTTTTTTGACCCCCATGATTTAATATAGTAATATATAAGTGTTTCACTAAAATTGTGTCTATTTCAAGTCTAAGGAAAAATAGAGAAGGATAGGGATAAGTGATTAGAATGAACCCAAATTGGTTTGCACACCATATCTAAATATTGTGAGCACTCCTCTTTGGCTGGGGAGGACTATCTACAAGTAATAAAGCACTACCAAAAAAACATCTTTATTCACACCCTGAGTGTAGTAGAGAGTAACAGAGTGTAGGTGGTATATTTAGTTTGTATTTTGGAAGTTATCTGGGTAGGTTTTAAAAGGGTTACTAGAAATCTATAGTTGCCAGCATCAGTTAGGTTGATGAGGTTAGTGAGAAAGTGTGACTGATATCGGTTAGGCTATCAAGGTTAGTGAGAAAGTGTGATCGATATTAGTTGAGCAATTGATGTTGGTAGGGGAAATAATTACCTAGGAGCTTGTAGAAGGCTTTTTTAGGTCTAGGAAATGATTTTGGTCAAGTCTAAAAGGTTGGGAAGAGTTGTGAGAGAGAGAGAGAGAGTATTGTTTGGATGGATCTAGTTAGATATTTGGTGTGTTAGAATAAGGGGAAATAAGTAAGGAAGCTGTTGACGTAGAAGATTACACCCTTGGTAGGAGGCTGAGCTCCTACCTTCTTCACACAATAATGGAAACTCCCCTCTTGCTTGTGGGACTGGTGAAGCTGGAGGGGAGAGTCTCTAGGTAAGGGCTAGCTCCCTCTGATGTATCTTTTAGGCCCTAGTTTCTCCTAATGCTAACAAACAAAATGAAAAAAGGGGGGGATGAAAAGGGAAAGAGAGATGCTGAAAATAGAACCTAAGCCTAAAAAAGTAAAGGTGATACACTAGAAAAGTGTGATCTACTCCACCCAAAAATACTCTTTCCACCAAGAACTAGCTCCCATACACTTCATCTTACATGAGAAAACCTTATACATCAGTGGGTTAGGGGTCCATGGAGATACAGGGAGGAAATAACTACTAGAGGCATTCTAAGACACACTGCAGTAGACTATCCACTTCACCTATACTCCTCTAGGGACACTTTTGACAGACCTGTAAAAGGAAACTCACAAAATGCACCAGACATGCTAAAATCATTCTGTAAAAGCATTGAGAAAATGACTTAACATAAAATTAAGGCATAGACACATACTAAAGATGTAAAACTCAGAATGGAGGTAAAAATGCTGTGTTTTGATTCCAGGTAAATTTCTAGCAGCTCTGCCTTATAAGCCCCGAGAGGTTTTTGGGTAGAGTTTTGCCTTAAGGCTGAGAGTCTATGCCTTGATTCTATGTTAAGTCATTTTCTCAATGCTTTTGTAGAATGATTTCAGCATGTATAGTGCATTTTGTGAGTTTCATTTTATAGGGCTATCAGAAGTGTCCCTAGAGGAGTATAGGTGAAGTGGATAGGCTGTTGTAGTGTGTCTCAGAATACCTCTAGTAGTTATTTCCTCCCTATATCTCCACAGACCCCTGACCCACTGATGTAGAAGGTTTTCTCATGTCAGATGAAGTGTATGGGAGTTATTTCTCAGTGGAAAGTGTATGTTTGGGTGGAGTAGATCACACTTTTCTAGTGTATCGCCTTTACTTTTTTAGGCTTAGGTTCTATTTTCAGCATCTCTCTTTCCCTTTTCATCCCCCATTTTTTCATTTTGTTTGTTAGCAGTAGGAGAAACCAGGGCCTAAAAGATACATCAGAGGGAGCTATCCCTTACCTAGAGACTCTCCCCTCTAGCTTCGCTGGTCCCATAGGTGAGAGGGGAGTTTCCATTGTTTGCGTGAAGAAGGTAGGAGCTCAGCCTCCTACCAAGGGTGCAATATTTTGCATCAATAGAAGCTTTATAACTCTGTCATAGGGATTCAGTCAGGAATGTGTAAATAATAAATAGTAGGTGTAAAGTGATTATAATGTAACTGATTAATGACTTAAAAAATAAGTGATGTACTTAGTTGTATATGTGATTGAATGATAAGTGTCAAATAGATGGTTCTTATAAGGCTTTCCAAACCAATGCCTTGAATAGATAGAATAAGCATGTGTTGTTGGTTCTCAAGAGCTTGGTTCTTGATCTATATTGAATTATGTAAGGTAAAAATAAGCTAAGATGTGGAAAATTAGATGCCAAAATCTTGTATGAAAATAAAAGAGAGTTTTATTGATTTTTATTGACCTAAACATTAGTTTGGATTTTGGCTTAAATAACCGATGTCGATGATCTCATCGACATCAGCCATGGGTTGATCGATGTCGATGGTATGAGAATAGGTAAAATTAATATTTTTAACCTATTTTATATTATTTCTCATGCCAAGTGTGGTATCCATTAGGAAATGGTAGAAATGGGAGGTTAAGAAGGATGTAGTTCATTAGGAATTTATTTTTGGGGTGAGAACAAGTCATGGGTAGTTAGGATAAGGAGACTAGGTCTTGAGATGACTTAGATGGTAAGAATTAGTATTAAGATGAGGTGGTTAGGTAAGGTGGCATAAGTGGTTTTTAATTAACTTAATTAAATATTTTAAATTAATTAGATGTGTGAGGGGTAAAGCATGGGTTAGGGAGGCTAATTATTATTATTGAAAAGGGACTCAAGGGGGGTTTTGACATAGGGAGTTACACACATGTGTGACATAATTTTGGTGTCTACATTTGCCCCTTTTTGTCATGTAGTTTTTACTGACAAGTTATATGATAAAAACAAGAGTTTGATGCTCTAGGTATTAGATGAGGTATCCCCCCTCAAAATGGGAATCGATGGAGGAGAAACTAGAATTGAGTACCAGTTTGATAAGAAGTGAATTGGGTGAGTGGAGGAGAACATGGTATCATTGATTATGCATATACTAGTATGAGATAGAGTTAATAAAATCTAGAATAGGTAAGGTGGAGGAGGTCTCAAAAAGAAATAACCAAATCATAGCTTATAAGTGATAGCTGATAAGGTCAAAACAATCAAAGTTATAGCTCCAATGGTCCATGTGTGCCATGTATATAAGGTAGGAAGTGCCCCTGGGAAACACAAAAGGTTGTAGGTAATAGGATGAGCTTGGTCACCATTCAAAACACCTAATATACATGTGTGTATGCAATAGCCAACTATAGCTGAATAACATAAGAAGTCAAGACAAGCAATGTAAGGCTGGTGTAAAAGGGTCAATGATCGAGGAGATATTTGTGATCTCCAGTTAAATTCATCATGGGTGGAGATTTAAGTGATCTCCAAGGGTGGTTATTGTGGTTGGGGAGATATACATGATCTCTAAGTTGGTTATAGTGGTCAAGGAGATATATGTGATATATAAGTTACTCTAGATTAAGGTTAGAGTTTAAAGGATTGTGGTTGCTGGTGGAAACTTTAATATAAGGGTGTTGACATTAGTTACACCATTGATGTCGATAGGAAATAGTGATAATGTTAGTAGCTTAGGTTAAGGATGCTAAAATCAATGGGAAATAGTGCTGACATTGATAGCTTAGGTTAAGGATACTAATATTGGTGGGTGACCAAACCCAATAAAAAGGGATTTGGTGGCCCACTAGAAGTCATTTACAAAATTTGATTAGAGAGAAAAAGATCTCTGATTGCGAGTGAGATGGTAGATTTAGGAGGGGACCCAGTGGGAGGTGTGCCACCATAAGGACCAGCTATTCTAGCATGGATGAGATAGAGAGATGAGGTAAGATCCCCTATGAGTTGACTTTGAATTTAATTTTGTTATTTTGCTTTTTAGGCTAATTTTAAAGTTGGGGGGAAAGAATGTTAGTAGAGGGGTAGGAAATGAGGTGAGGGTAGGTTTAGATGAATTTGGGAGGGGTTTGGGGGTAGTTTTAAGGTGAAAATTTAATGTTGGGAGATGGGTCACTTGGCCCTAGGGATGAACCAGTCATTGACATCAGTGGGCTCATTGATGTTAGCTGACATGGTACCAATGTTGATAGGGTTATAATGACATTAGTTGACACCAAACACTGATGTTGACATACAAAAATGATGTTAGTGAACTTACAACCCCAAAAGAGAAGAAAAGGTCAATTTTTGATCCCCAATTGGATTAGTCAACAAGCCTAATGATTGAGCTAGCCTTAGAAAACCCTGTGTTGATTGAGTGCTACATACATAGCCTGATTAAGGGCCTTAGGAAAATGTAATTATCCTAGTTCATAGGGAAAAAGATCTAAGGTATGGTTAAAAGTGTGTTAAGGGAAATGGTTAATAAAAAGAAGGTTATAATAGGTCAAGGGACCTAGGGCTTAAAATATAGGTCATAGGGTTGAGGGTAGGGAGATAAGCCATGAGGCCTAGAGTTGTGATAGGTAGTTGGGCATAGGGTGGAGAGAGAGGTAGTGAATCTTAGGGTGGATATGGAAGAGTAGGTTAAATAATTAGGTGGGTATATGGCTGAGCTAACCTCAAAAGACCCCATGTCAATTGAGTTCTACCTACATAGCTTGATTAAGGGCCTTAAACTAATGTAGTTCTCCTAGAGAGAAGTGAAAAAGGTGGTGGTAGGTTATATTAGAAAGTATGTGACTTGAGGTGTGTGTGTATGGATGCAGGCTAGGTAGGAGTTGATGTTATGGGATTGCCTACCTAAGTTACTAATGTAGATGAGGAAAGATGTCACCCCAGATGCGTGGGAGCACATGGTAGCCATAGATTTAGGGGGAGTGTGATGATATTGTAGAGTCACATGGGATGTGAGTTTGATGATATCATTGATCGAGAGGTGGGATCACACCACTAACACCTTCTATTTACCAATCAAAGAATTGACAATGATCTAGGAGGATGTATACAAGATTTTATAGTTACCACTTTAGGGTGAGGATCCATTCACATGTTTGAGAGAGGAGCATTATATTCACATGGTGGCATTATTTGGAGAGCATTCTAGTGAGGTGACCTATCACTCAATGAGATTTGCCTACAAGCCACTATACATTGCTAATGAGGAGCAACATCAGTTGAGCATCTTGATGATGATAAGGATTATAATATATGCATTACCAGATGTAGATGGGAGATTTCTTATTGTATTGATAGGTGTTTTGGCAGAGATGGTTGAGCAACATACTATATTTACATGGGGACCAAATTTTCTAACATAGTTATACAGAGCTGTGGGGGTTGAGACTATGATGATGATATAGTTTGTGTGTCAAGAATTTACTCCATTATTGGGCATATGAGTATATCATGGTGGCATGACCATTAGGGTTACCCACCACCATTATAATCAATTTTAGGGTTGGTTTTAGATAGTGGAGAGATGGTATGGCTCAAACCCAAGTAGATGGCATAGTGTAAAGATATTGATCATTATAGGCACATGATAGAGGGATTGATCCCTATATATATGGTGTAGACACCCTACTTGACATAACTTACATTTAAAGGATAGGAAGAGTAACTAGTTGGCTTATAAAACACATTATGGGTTAGAGGGAGATGAGTCAATGAGATAGAGATGGTACCTATGGCATATGCCAAGAAACAATTTAGATTGATATAAGATGTACCTCCTACCTTACCTTGATATAGGAGGGATGATATAGAGACACCCCTACCATTACCCCAAGAGATAGATGGGCCAAGTTTTGAGGAGCTACCAGCATGGCTAGGTGTAGTATATCCTAGATGCATAATGCTGTATCTTACTTGGTGGATAGGTTTTAATCCTATAGTTTAGGTTAGGAAGCCACCACCAAATTTATAGGGGTTGATGAGAGAGAGAGATGTAACTATATAAGCCTATGATGTAGAGATACAGGCATAGGATGCAATAGTATAGGCCTAAGCTATGGTAGTGCATGCTTGAGATGCAGCTCAAGCTTAGGTATTGGTTTTATAGGGAAAGGTAGTGACATTGTAGGGCTAGGTCAGAGCATTACAAGGCCAAGTCAGGGTATTACAAGTTCAAGTTACTATACTGATAATACAGAGGGATAGTTTGAGAGCAACATATCAGGATACTCCTCCTCCTCTACCATAGGGAATAGTACATGTTAGGCCTTTATTAGGTGTGATGGGACCACTACAGACTGCATCTCTAGTAAGGTATAATACTACCCTTAATGAGATTACTTATTATGAAAGGGCCATTAGGGAGTTCTCATAGATTCAAAGGTATTCTAAGTTTAGAGAATAGGAGAGATCAGTGACACATGCCACAACTTATAGCTCACATAGATGCAAATAGGCATAGAGTGGTGATGACACTACTTCTTCACAACTATGTGTATAGCCTCAAGGACTTTGAACACCAAATTTTGTTATTGGTATATATGTTGTATACACACTAGCCTATGAGCTGAAGATGAGAGATGTATATTTTGAGGGAGAGATATTGTGATGATGTATTGATGTACATTTATGTTGAGTGTATATATATATATATATATATATGAGATGTGTTATTATGATTTTGAGATGCATTTATTGTGATTTATATGATGATTTTGATGTAGATGGTTATTTTAATGTTATGTTAATGTTGAGCATGCTAGTTGAGTTAGATTAACATTTCCCATATGTGTGATGGTATATGCATAGTTGATTTATTAGCTTCATCTTAGCATTTTTCCATATTTATGATGGTGTATGCTTAAAATGGATAGGATACTTATGTTATTGTTTGTATGTAGTTTTCATCTCAGTAGAGAGGTTGACATGTGATTTGGATGGGAAATAAAGAGGCAAAATGCTCATATACTAGCAAATACCATAATCATAAACATAAATAAACTTAGAAATATGAGCCTCTTTCATGTTTTGCATCATTGGACATTTTTGTTTATTAGAGAAGCATCGTGTTCACCTTGTATTGAGTGAGTTCAAAGTCTCTTGAAAGAGTATGAGGGGAAAAGGGTAAATGAGTGAAATTATATATATATATATATATATATATATATATATATATATATATATATATATATATATATATATATATATATATATATATATATATATATATATATATATATATATATATTTGTGTAAGCTGATCAATGTGGGAAGCCTAAAATGGGATTTCTTTTGTGTTGAGGTCATATGAAGTTGATCAATACAAGAAGCTTTTTATTTTATTTCCCTTTAATAACAAAGCTTAGGCTAGCCATCCTTCAAGGGAGTGTTCTAATCATTTGTGTTTGAATTTAAATAGTTGTCCTTCAAGAGAGTAGTATATTGATAGTAGCAAAGAAAAGTTATGTAACTTTCCTTCAAGCGAGCAGTCTACATTGAGAATCATGACTTGAGAGATTATAAATTGTCTACATATTCCATTTTTCATTTTTTTTAGTCATGAACAAGACTATAAAGGCTTAAGAGTTTTCCACTTTGAGGGAAAAACCATATCACTTCATAAGTTAACCAAGTGTGTAGGAGTAAGGGTTAAGAGGAAGGGAGATGAATGAAATAAGTGTGCTCAAAGGATGAGCTCAAGTGAAACACAAGGTGAAGCATTACCTAGTTAACAAAATAATGGTCATAGGTGTAAGGCATTTAAAGGCTTGATTTTTGGCTTTCCTTCAAGAGAAGATAATCGATAAGTTCTTGAGCCATACTTGTGAGTTTGATGTAGGGTCTAAGCCAATTAGGAGCAAATTTACCTCATTTTATTTTTTCCATGTTCATCACATGTTGATTTTATTTTAAGATGAGATCTTCAATATTGAAATCTCACTCTTTAAGGTTTTTGTTTTAAGCACATTTGATATGCTCTTGATAGATTTGGAGGTGGTTGAGGGCTATGAGATGGTGCTCATCAAACAACTCAAGTTGAGCCAAACATTCTTGGAGAAAGTCATCATTAGTAAGTATGTATTTTATAGAAATGCCAAGAGAAGGAATCTAAACCTCAAAAGGCAAAACAACCTCCATCCCATACACTAAGGAAAAAGGTGTAGCACCTGTAGGGGTTGAAATGCTAGTGTAGTAAGCCCATAAAGTAAAGGGAATATGTGTGTGCCAATACTTACCCATATCATTGACTAGATTCATGAGAATTTTGGTCAATGTTTTGTTAGAATCTTCTACCTATCCATTTTATTATGGATAGTATGATGATGAGAAGCTTAATTTGATTCCAAATGTATCATAAAGACTTTAGACAATCTTATTTTTGAAATATTTTTCATTATCTATTAAAATTTTATATGGAACACCAAAATGATAGATGATGTGATGGTTGATAAAGTCAAAAAAAATTTAGCCTTAGTGGAGATGAGAGGAATGGCCTCGACCCACTTGGTAAAGTATTCGGTGGTAGTAATGATAGAATGGTGACAGAGGGATGAATGAGGGTTAATCTCACCAATTAGATCCAAGACCCAGTGGGAGAAGGGAAAAAAGTCTTTGATGATTTATAATGCATGAATTAGAATGTGAAGGAGGTTAGCATGTTATTGAAATTTGATGCAACACCGAATGTAATCACCACAATATTGATAGAGTGCTGGCCAATAATATCTGAGTCAGGATACATTTGGCAATTGCATGACCATTGAAATGTCCACCGCAAATCCCATCATGGACTTCTTTAATAGTGAAGGGAGTCTCAGTACTAGTGACGCATCTAAAGAAGAGACCATCAAAACCTCACATATAGAGAAGTCCCCTATCATAGTGTAATGAATGGCACATTTTATGAAGGCATGTCTCCCATTATTTGAGAGATCAGAAGGGGTAATAGAAAAGGAAATATAATCCATGATTTTCTTGTACCATAAGTCATGTGGGTTGGATGTTACATTTCTGATAAAAAGGATGTTAGTTGATACATAAGAGGGTAATGTTAAGTGATGCACGATGACATAGATTTTTGAGGAAGAGGGTGAAGAGGGTATGTGTAAAGAAAGTGAAGCCATTATTTCAGCAAACTTGTTTATAGATTGAGGAATAGTTTGTAAGAGATAAGAGTCAAATGATCCCAATAACATATCTACAAAATGTTTATACCACTATAGAATTTCATTTTTGCATAGGTAGGAACCATTAACTTGATTAACCACTAGTTGAGAATCACTAAAAATGGTTATAGATTTGATACCCAAGAAGATAGCCATTTGAAGTCCTAAGATCAATGCCTCATATTTGGCTATATTTTTAGTACATCAAAATATAGTTTAAATAATAGAGGCATAGGTTCACCATCTAGAGGAATAAGAATGACCCTCACAACCCCATCATATTGATATTTAGACCCATTAAATTACATCATCATTTGATAAGAGATGTCATCGGTGGAGAGCATTGTGATGGATTCATCAAGGAATTTGAGGTTTGAAGGTTGGTTATCAGGTAAAGGGGTGGTACCTAACTAGTCAACAATCATTTTCCCCTTGATATACTTTTGTTGAGTAAACTCTAAATCAAATTTAGTAAGGATCATGAGCCACTGAGCTACACATTCATTGTGATATGACTTGGAATGCATGTATTTGAGGGGATCAATATGGGTGACCACGTAGGTTTTGTGATTTAGAAAATAATGGTAGAGCTTGGAGGCTAAAAAGGCCAATGTAAGGCAAATCTTGTTGGTATGGGATATCAAATTTCATAATCAATAAGTGTGTGGCTTATGTAGTAAACTACCTATTCTCGATGGTGATCGTCTCGATGTGCAATCATAGCACCCAGAGAGTGGTTTGTTGTAGAGATGTAAAGGTAGAAAGGCTAATTTTCCTTAGGTGGAATAAGAATTTATGGAGAAAGGAGATATTATTTGAGTGCATTAAAATATTCTTGTTAATCTATATTATAATGGAAGGAGACATCCTTTTTAAGGAGATGATGAAAGGGTTGGCAATGATTTGACAAACTAGGAGATGAAGCAACAGATTGAGTGAAGTTTGCCTTACAGGTTATGGAGTTTTTTGATATTAGTAGGTGGAGGAATATATAGTATTGCTCTAACCTTAGTAGGGTTAACTTCAATACCATAGAGAGAAATGATAAATCTTAAGAGCTTTTTGAAAAGGACACCAAAGATACATTTCTTTGAGTTTAGTCAAATGTTATATTGGAAGAGATGAGTAAATATGATTTTGAGAATCATCAAGTAATCTTGGTGGCATTTATAAATTTCAAGTAAGTCATCCACGTAATATTCTATAATTTTGTGTAGGAGATCATGGAAGATGTAAGTCATAGTGCATTGGTAGGTGGCACCAATGTTCTTCAGACTAAAAGGCATGACTCGATAATAGAAAGTCCTCCATGGGGTAATGAAGGTTGTCTTATGTTGATCCTCAAGAGAAAACAAGATTTGATTATATCTATAGAATCAATCCATAAGTGATATAATCTCATGGATGGCTGTTACATCAAAAAGTTGGTTGATACTTGGCAATGAGAAGTCATCTTTTGGGAAAACAAGTTTTAATTCTTGGTAGTTGGTACAAATGGAAATTACTTCGGTCACTTTTGTGATAGGAATAATATTAGAAATCCATTGTAGGTAGTCAATGGGTTAGATAAATTTAACAAAAAGGAGGCATTGGAGCTCTTCTTTAATAAGGAGAGCAATACGAGGATGCATTTTGTGAGGCTTCTGCTTAACATGTTTAACATCTCAATTAGTGATAATGTTATGGGTGATGATAGATGGGTTAATACCACACATGTCATTATAATACCAATCAAAGGATTTGCTATGGTCATTAATAAATGTGGCATAATTAGCTTGCTTAGAAGAATCCAAATATTGGCCAATATTGAGGACATGGGGGTTATCGTGAGAGGGAAAATTAATGTTAATAGTTGATTCATTTAACATAGCTTATGTTTCAAATGGGAATGATCATTAGATATAGGAATCATATTCACCCATGTATGTTAGAATAACATCATAATATTGACATTAGATAGTGTTAATAGTGGGAGAGTCTTCATCAATTATTTCAGGATGAATGAGAGAAAGGGACCTTGTTTCCTTATCTTGGTGATAGGTGAGAGGCCCCAAATGGATGGCATTTATTGAAAATAAAAAAATAAAAAATTAGGAGGTATAGATACCTCTAATTTGGTAGGTGATGGTGGAGAAGAATGTGGAGAAGGAGAGAATGACTCTTTAAAAATTGGTACATGGGAAGTTTTGGTGAGTTTAGTTGGTTCATCATAACCAACTCCATGCCTCTTTTTGGCATTTTCAATGGTTTTTTTAGTGGGATATTCAATAGGTGTATGAACACCCTATTCGTAATGACCCAAAACAAATACTTTCTAGGCATACCTATAAATATAGGTGTGAGAAAAACTAGGCTTGCTTAGGAAAGAGAAGTCATGGGTAAATGGTTGTGGCAAAGAGGATAGATTATTGACAACAGGAGCCTGATTAATTCCCCCATATGTGAAATTAGTTCAAAGGTTAGGGGGCCCATAAAGGATGACCATCCCAATAAGGGGATCATAACTTGGGTGCATATGAAGATTTCCATACTCTTGTGGAGTATGGAACATGTTAAGCATCAATAAATGATATTCTTCAAGTGACAAACATTTAAAAGTTTCCTCTATGGGATCTTTGTTAGGAATTTGTGTTACTGATATCTGTGTAACTAGGGTAATAGAACTTGTGGAAGATTTAGAAGTATCATGTAGAGAAGATGATGTATTTAATGGAATGAGAACATTATTGGTAATATAAGTCATGTTGCATGTCCTGAAAGGAGGTGGGTTGGTGGGTATAACATGCACTTGCCCATCATGCTCAAACTTGACATAATGGTACAAAGTTAAGGGTACACATGCCATAGTATGTATCCAAGGTCATCCAAGTAGTATGTTATATTATAACTCTCCTTATACAACATAGAAGATCCCAAGAATTGTGTGGGGACCTACATAGATATGTAAGATAGCAATGCCCACTGTAGTAGCTGTGGTATCATTAAAGTATCAAAGTATCACATTGGTTTGAGACATGCAATTATCGATAAGAGATAGTTATTTATAGGCATGGGTGTAAATAATATTAATACTAGCTCCTCCATCAATCATGACTCTCTTGACATGAGTTTGATCAATAGATATGGTAATAAAAAGGGTAGAATCTTGATCTTTAGGGTGTTGAAGTAGAATTTTTGAATTATTGAAGGAAATCAGGGAGATGGAATTAAGAGAGCTGACCAAGGCTGCAAGAGGTTGGGGATCATCAAGTTATACCTCAATTGTTTGAAAGGCACTAATCAAAGCTTAATTTTGTTTGGTTAAGTTTTGTATTAAATCATACAAGGAAAATTTCATAGGAGTTTGATGAATTTGTTTCACCATCAAGATTTGAATAACATCCAAAGATGTTGGTTTTAGGATACCCAAGATGGAAATATTGGGATTCAGAGGTGGAGTGTCTTTGGAAAAGGGATGATTCCAAGGAGTAGTGACTTTTTCCTTATCTTATCCTTTTTGTTTTTTGACTATGTGGCCACATTAACTATGCTGATCTGAAATATAGGTGAATGAGGTGGTAAAGTGGGTATGAAAACATCTTTAGGTTTAAACTTAGGTGGAACAATAGGAGGAATTGTGGATGCTAGAGGTGAAACAAGAAGAAGGTTAATGGGAGTATAAAAAAAGAGTGTCAACATTAAAGTATTATTGAATGACTATTGTGAGAGATTTACAACTCTCAGTATTGTGTCTAGGTGAATGATGATATAGTCACACTTGTGTATCGTTAAACCAAGATGGCTTCAGTCTAAGAGGAATATAAGGCTTAATGGGAGGAAGAGTTATTATAGAAGATTGTAACAACTGATGTAGGAAAAATATATAAGAGCCTGTGAGTAGGCTCACACTTGTTATGGTAATATGAGTGGACACCTTCTTTTATTTAGGATTTATAGGGGTAATTTTGTGTGGTGCCTTGTTTGGTGGTGGTGGAGTTACATGTTTGTTAACACTTTCTTGGTGTTAGGTATCATGGTGTTAGATATGAAAGGCCTACCAAGTGGTAGAGGTAGTAGTGGAGGTAACTTAGCCTTTTTTTTTGCTTGGTTCAACAATACTCTAACTCAATTAGAGGGGTATGATCCCAAAATTGATGGTAAAGTTGAGGGTTAAAGAGGGAAGGATTGATGAGATATATGAAGCTTAACATTTTTCTCTAGTTTAGGTTACAAAACTCGAACTTGTGGTTGGAGAGTTAGATCTAATTTCACCTATGGATGAATTAGATTATAGATGGGGCATATTCCTAAACACCTGATCTACTTTAATATGGTAGATGCCCATGAGGGTGAGGGTACTAACATAAATGGATGAGGTTCTAGTGATTTTGGTGAAGAAGCTCAAGCTTTGTCAAAGACCTTGGGGTAAAGGGTAGTAAGAGGGTTGGTGGTAAAGGTTGACACTCATTGTGTTGGATAAGGAGCCTTACATTGGTCCTAAAATACTATGTGATCTAGCTTTGTAGAGTCAAGAAATTTTAAACTTTTCACCAACCATGAGAAGCATTTAGATAAAGTTGATGTAGTCCTTATAGATAATTTTTTAGGAGGCTAAGGTGATTGAAAAAGAGGGAAATTTTTTGTCTCTACTACTTCAGGCCAAAGATGAGAAAGATCCACAATAGGGTCTTCTTTGACAAAGACAAGAGAAGAGGCATGGTCTTCCATGGGTGGAGGTGAGGTAGGTGAAGAGGGTTCCTCAAGGGGGTAGAGCATAGGTATAATTTCTCCCTCAACATATGGGAAATGAATAGGTAAAGTATGATCCTCCATAGGTAAAATAAGTGGTAAGAGTGGTAGAATTGGAGTAGGCACAATAGGTCTCTCATCTAATGTAAGAGTAGATAACACTGAATTTAATAGGTGCAAAGTGAAGTGGATGGGGTATTACTCTCTATCGATGGAGGAGAGGTAGGTGAAGAGGGTTCCTTAAGAGGGTATAACATAGGAATGATGTTCCCCTTAACATCTGGTTGCATAACAGGTAGGGCATGGTCTTCAAGTGGTAAGAGGATAGGTAACATTAGTGCAAAAGGAATTGGTAATACAATCTCCTCTAATGGCAAAAGGAGT
The DNA here is from genome assembly GCA_037957365.1 of Torreya grandis. Taxonomy (NCBI): domain Eukaryota; kingdom Viridiplantae; phylum Streptophyta; class Pinopsida; order Cupressales; family Taxaceae; genus Torreya; species Torreya grandis. The sequence continues at coordinate 1,436,109 of JARHVA010001128.1, forward strand.
GGTAAAGGAGGATCTTCCTTAGGTGGGAGTTGAATGGGTGAAATAGGATCTTCTACCTAAGGAGGAATAATGGGAAAAAGAAATTCCACTGACTGTGGGGGAGGAGTCGATAAAATAGGTGCCTCCTATTGTGGGAGAGGTTGAACTAGAGGTAAAGGAAAGACCATATAAACCATAGGGATATTATGATCACATGAGTTAGTCATGGTTTGAACAATATTTTGATTGGGTGAATGGTTAGGAAAAGGCTATTTAAACACATCCATATTTTAAGTAGTGAGCACATTAGGATTATCCAAGATGAAATCACCCCTATCAAACATGTTTGAATAATGTTCTTGAATGTTTTATAGTTATTAGAATTGTGGCCTTTAACTTGATGGTAGCCACAAAACTCATCCTCCTTGTACCAAGTTGGAATAAGATGAGAGGTGTCAAACTGTATACGAGGTTTGATTTGAGGAAGGGTTATGACACCTTGTTACAATAGTTTTTCCAAAATAGAAGTATATGACTCTCCAATGGGAGTGTATTGTCTTTTTTCATACTATTATTGGAATTGCTTGGTCAAATTTTGGGAAGTCAAGGAATTAGGTTGGTTTATGGTTATGAAAGAAGCTAATTTAAAGACCACCACATTGGTGGAGCCTTTATATTTTTTGTTAGAAGGAGAATTTTTAGAAGAAGAGGAGTCATTCAATTTGGAATTGGCATTCTTACTGCACAAATTGACTCTGCCTTCATCTATACCCTGAATCTTGAGTTTTTGTGCCATTGTAAAGGCCTCATCAAATGTGTATAAAGTTTGTACATGGAGTTTGGATGAAATGTGCTTAGCACATGCCCTCAAAAAGAGATCAATAAGCTCAGGTTGGGGTAAGGAGAAGGAGAGTTGATTGATCAAGCCTCTATAGTGAGAAACAAAATTTATGATAGACTCATCATCAAATTGTCTAATAGAATAAAGGTTTGTAATAGAAACTTTTTAGAAATGTTAATAAAGAAATGATCTAGGAATTTTTGTGTGAGTTGGGTAAATGAGAAAAGGGAGTGCTAAGTTATAGAGATATACCAATTGAGGGTATCACCTAAAAGAGACATGGGGAAAGTGTGAAGTAATAACACATCATCATGCCCTATTAAGTAAAAAACATGTCTAAATGCTCATAAATGTTGTCGTGGGTCATATTTACTCTAGAAATGAGTAAATTTGGGGAGTTCCCATTGGATTGGATAAGGGAGAATAGGAATAGAAGGATGGATGGGTTCATTGCATATCTGATCATAATATAACACATTCTTTGAACCCAAAATAGATGTCTCTAGATTAGGCATCTTGTCCATCAACATCTTAATGAGGTTTAGAAGGGGATTAGTTTGGGAGATACACCCTAAGTTATAGGGAACCTGATAGGAATTAGAGGGAGCATATGACATAACTTGGTGAGGTTGTGTTGGGATAACATAAGGATAATGAATCATAGGCTGAGTGGCAGAAAGAAAAGGGGCTTGTCCAATTGGGTTAGAGACTATTCTTTGGTTGGATGTTGTTATTATAGGTTGGGTTATTGGCATGGTTAGATAAGACTAAGGGTGAGTCATAACTTGGGAAATTATAGGTGTGAGAGTAGATGGAATAGGTACCACCAAATTCTAAAATGGGGTGAGACTTGACTAAATTTATTGTGGTCATAAAAGTAGGGAAGTTACGCTAGGGTTTAGGTGGGATTGGGCAGTTGGCGATGATAAACTTTAGACATTATTTATGGTTGGGTTACTTGTTGAAGTGGTGGTTTGAGTAACCATGAGGAAAATAGTGGAGACAACTAAAACTAAAGTTGCCTCCATTAGAGAGGTTTTCATACCATAGAGTGGGTCACTCAAAGAATTATGGGTTTGGCTCATGGCAAGGTAATGCTGAAGGGATGCTACATTGTGATCAATAAATTTAGCAAAATCTTTATCTCCTTCAGACACAATGGGAATTTGGTTGGGGCTGGGAGTATGCTCTGTATCTAAAGTATGCTCCATGATAGAATTATCAACAATAGGAGAAGGTGGAAGTGGTTTCCAGCTTACGTAATTGACAAGAATTTTGGCTTGGGATCACGTCAATACCATGCAAGCAGAGGTTTAAATAGTCTTAATACTTTGTATTAGTGATATAATAAAGAAAAACTAGATTTAGGTGTAGGTAAGTAGGTTATTTTAACTTGTTTTAAGAAAATTAAAATTACACAATCATCGATATCAATTGCTTGATCGATGTCGGTAGTAAAATTTGCTAACATCAATGGGATTAATCAATGTTGGTAGGCTAAAGTCTATCGATGTTAGTGTAATTAACCAATGTTGGTCACTATGATATCCTGGGAGATGGAAAATTTAATGTTTTAGAAACCCAGAGGTACAATCTAGGTAAAATAGAGGATACAAGAGGTCTATGTGAGAAGAAAGAACACTCAAAAAACTTGATATAACAAGTTATACAAAATGAGTATTATAAATAGAGTTGATTTTTTGAATCAATGGAAAAATGTCCTTGCCAACTCCAAAATGTAGAAGGAAATAGAAAATCATAAAAATAACATACAACCACCAATTATTAACTCCTAGAGATTAATTTTAGTCTCATGTTGGCTTATGCCTTAATTAGATAGTGAGAAGAGAATTTGGTTAGCAAAGGTAATAAAAATAATCTAGAGCTAGTTTCGGGATAGTTTTAGTGCTCAAGAGGAAATCTATGTTAGACTAGGTACATGGCTTGTTATAGGATCTTGCTCCCCACACTTTATGGACCTGAAGCCAAGTCAAGCTACTTAGCCAAAATATACCTTCTGCCTAGAGTTTATACTCTACCAGAGAACGGAGTGGGTTCTCCCCTTGGTGGTGAAATCCAAGTAAGATAGCCAAGTAGGGTAAGGTGATCCACTAGGTGATGAAATATTGATGGGCCTTATCTTAGGTGAGTTTAGATTTTTTTTTTCATGAGTATGATTTGGTTGTGTAACATAGGTGTAATACAATTCATTCATAATGCTTGTAATTAACTAGGTGAGCTAATATGTAGCAAGTAAATAATGAAGTGTAGTAAGTTTTAAACCCAAATCTAAAATGATTAGATTTGAATGAAAACAATGATGAAATAGGAATAGAGAATAAAATTCACTATGTTAATGTGCATGCAAGAAAGAAATAAAGAAGAGATTCTTTTAACTTTTAATAAAAATGATAAATTTATTTTAGAGGCAAAGAGAAAAGAAGAGTGGCAAGGAAGAAGAAATTTTAGTTTATTGCCCTTAAACATAAAATAAAATGTTGATTTTTTTGCTGAGGGAGAAAAGGAGAAAGTGCATGAAATGAAATTTTCACTATAATGTGCCTATATGAATTCTTAAAACAAGCAATGAACCCAAGGAAAACTCTAGGGTCCCATCGAGCATGCCATAAATGTTTCACTAAAATTATGTCTATTTCAAGTCTAAAGAACAAAAAATAAGGATAGGGATAAGTGATTAGAATGAACCTAGATTGGTTTGGACACTATATCTAGATGTTGTGAGCACTCCTCTTTGGCCAGGGAGGACTACCTATAAGTAAGACAACACTACCACAAAAATGTCATTATTCATAGCCTAAGTGCAGCAAAGAGTAACAGAGTACATGTGGTATATTTAGTTTGTATTTTGGAAGTTGTCTAGGCAAGTTTTAGAAGGGTTACTAGAAATCCATAGTTGTTGATATCAGTTAGCCTAGAGAGGCCAATGATAAAGTGTGACTGATATCGATTAGGTTGTCAAGGTCAATGAGAAAGTATGATTGATATTGGTTGAGTGACTAATGTTATTAGGGGAAAGAATTTCCTAAGAGATTGTAGAAGGCTTTTTTGGGTCTAGGAAATGATTTTGGTCAAGTCTAGAAGGTTGGGGAGAGTTGTGTGTGTGTGTGTGTGTGTGTGTGAGAGAGAGAGAGAGAGAGAGAGAGAGAGAGAGAGAGAGAGAGAGAGAGAGAGAGAGAGAGAGAGAGAGAGAGAGAGAGAGAGAGAGAGAGAGAGAGAGAGAGAGAGAGAGAGAGAGAGAGAGAATTTTTTGGATGAATCTGGTCAGAGATTTGGTGTGTTGGAATAAGGGGAAACAAGCAGGGAAGCTTTATAACTCCTTCACGGGGGTTCGGTTAGGAATGTGTAAACAATAAATAATAGGTATAAAATGATTATAAAGTAACTAATTAAATACTTATATAATAAGTGATGTACTTATTTGTAGATGTGATTGAATGATAAGTGTTAAATGGATGGATCCTATAAGGCTTGCCAAACCAATGCCTTGAATAGAGAGAATAAATATGTGTTGCTATTTCTCAAGAGCTTGGTTCTTGATCTAGATTGACTTATGCAAGGTAATAGTAAGCCAAGATATGGAAAATTGGATGCCAAAATCTTGCATGTGAATAAAAGATATTTTTTATTAATTTTTACTAACCTATACATTAGTTTGGAGCTTAGATTAAATAACCAATATTGGTGATCTTGTCTACGTCGGTTATGGGTTGACTGATGTCGGTGATATGAGAATAGGTAAAAGTACTATTTTTATCCCATTTTTTTTTCTTTCTCATGCCAAGTGTGGTATCCATTAGGAAATGTTAGAAATGGGAGGTTAAAAAGGATGTAGTTGGTTAGGAATTTATTTTTGGGGTGAGAACAAGTCATGGGTAGTTAGGATAAGGGGACTACGTCTTGAGGTGACTCAGAGGGTAAGAATTAGTCTTAGGATGAGGTGGCCAAGTAAGGTGGAATAAGTGGTTTTTAATTAACTTAATTAATTAGATGTATGAGAGGTAAAATCATGGGTTAGGGAGGCTAATTATTATTATTAAAAAGGGACTCAGGGGGTTTTGACATAGGGTGTTACACATGTGTGTGACATAATTTTGGTGTCTACAATAAGAATGAAATTACTAAGTTAAAGGAAATAAATGTGTGCCTTGGTGTACACAACATACCTTTCATTTTATTGATCTCACTTTGAGTGTTTTGATGGTGTGTGACCTATAAAAAGACCATGTTTTAGTATAAATTAGTGCATATAATTTGAGATTTTAAATAATTAAAATGATTGAAATGAAAGAGAGAAAGGAAGGAGTACACATGTGTGTCGATGCAACCATGTTTCCCCTTGGTATTTTTGACTTGGTAAATATGCTTCCTTATGAAACATTAGAGATAAGATAGATTTAGACTTGAACATTAGAGATTTGAAGAGGGATATTGTAAAGTATTATTCTACTACTAGTGTAAGGATGAGTTGTGCCATGGCCATTGAGATCACTGAATCTCAATCACACAACTCAAGTGTCAATATGTAATCTGGTGAGTATGAGTGATTTAATAAACTCATCCTATAAATATCATAATGTTGGGTGATTTAATAAACCCAACCTATAAATTTGTTGAGTTTGAATGATTTAATAAATTTAAAATGAATCAACTATTGCAGAAGATAAGGTTCAATAGTAATATTTCTTGGTGTAATCAGTGTGTTCTAGTGATAATAAATTAGAGATATAATTGGTAAATTTGTAATTTTTAGTGCACTAGCATGGAATATGAACCTATAATATGTATCAACTATAGTATATGTATGATAAATATAAAAAAATCTAATTTAAATATATGAAAAATTGGTGAAATGTATAAAATTATGATCCAAGTGCATATCTGAATCATGAAACTTTATTAGAGATTGTGCAAGTGTGGAGGTCATGACTTTATGACATGCCCACACTAAAATTTGGAGATACTAAAAAATAAATAAGTTTTGATGTTATGACTTAATGACATTCCCCAATTGAAATATGGAATTTGATAGGTATCTTATCTCAAAAGGATAAGGTAATATGTAATCTATGTATGAGTCATGTAGCATATCAGAGTAACATATGTAGGTAGATATATCAATGAAGCTCAAAATATGTGATCATATTAATCCCTATGATGAACTATTTATATCATGGAAATGTCTATAATGTAATATTACAAGCTAAGAAAATAACAACCATAGACACACGATCATTCAATATAAATATAATTAATGGTCCAAGGAGACCTCATACGGGGGGCATGTTGAATTTATTCCCAATTGAAAGGACATGACACATTAAAATTTCCAATCAACATAGAATACATTTATAAATTTCCAAACAACATATAATGGCACAAGGGTGAACAATCAATGACCATATTTAGATGTTCCACAAGAAAGATAATAAACAAAAATGAAATAATTCAAGGAGGAGATAATTTGAATAAATGAATTATAAGTAAATAACATAATAATATCATAATAGTCGATGCATATATATGTTAGAAAAAAATGTTATGGAACATAGAATATCAAGTACACTTTGAAAGATATGAGTATGGATATATACATATAAGATTTAGTATATAAGCTCAAACATGACAATGAAAAAATGATCATAAAGGATATATAACATGTATCAATCATAATCAAAGATGTAAATTCCCCCAATGTACTATATGATGTAGGTAGAGGAGAGGTACACCATGTGTATGTGTATATACCATGTGCTTAAGTATTCTTGTATCACACTCAAAGATGCATGAAACATATGTGTATATGAAAAGGAAATGATATGCTATCTACTAACATGAAGCAAAAAACATAGATGTCAAGGAGTTAGTAAATATGGGAATGCTAAATATTTTTGTATTTTTTTATTTATTTGATTTTTTTTGGATTTTCTTGAATATTTAATTTTTTTGGATTTTTGGAATATTTAATTGTTCATATTTTTTTTATCAAGATTCATCAAGATAATCATATTCACCATAATTGGAATGTTTTGAATGGAAAATGTTCATATCATGTTCCTATTCTCTCTTTGCTTGCTTGGTATAATCATGATCACCATCATATGGTATTTGGACCAATTGTCCCTTGTGGGAAAATGAAATGCCTTGTTGATTTGGATTTACTTTAGCTTCTATTTGGAATAACCAAAATTTTCCCAGTCTAAATGAGTACTGAGTGGTATGGGGCATGACCCAATTTTTTTTGGTATAAAACATTGGGACCTTAATAAATTTGTAATATTATGTAATATAATGAGTCTTTCTAAGTGAATTTTTTTTATATATAGCTAAATTGTGACAATCATCTTACATTATAATAATTTTCTTTTTCTATAGGATCAATATGGCTATGGTGAAAATAATCTCCACCCATGAATAATGTTATTGTTAAATCCTTTTGGCAAGATTGTTTTTTTCTTGGTGAATTTGGAAGTGTTTATGGAGTATGTCCATCTAGTATTGATCCCATATTGAATAAATTTTACAAGGGTGTCATATAAATATTTAGAATGCCACACATTTTTTTTAATTATATTAATTTGGTAATTCATTCCCATCATATGTATCATGAAAAAAACATTTATAATTTATAGGAGATAGATTTAATTCATTGTTATATTTGAGTAGGAAAAAATATTATCTATGCACAACCATACATAGATGTGTAAATGAGGAATGACGTTTATGTAATGCCATTTATTTCAGTGAAGTAATAAATTTACTAAATAATAATTTTAGCTCCAAATTTTAACGTTGATATGATAAGGAATAGGATACATTTTTAAATTGAATAGCATAAGCTTGAAGGGATTAATTATCATGATGTTTAAATTTTTGGAAATATTCTAATGTAAATTTTGGCACATTGTGTGTATTAAAGGACAAGAAGAAAACATATTATAATTGTTAATTTGTAGTTGAGGAACCATTTTGTAAACTATATAACCAATCACAAGCTTCATGTGTGATGCTTTCATATAATAATAATAATAATAATAATAATAATAATAATAATAATAATAATAATAATAATAATAATAATAATAATAATAATAATAATAATAATAATAATAATAATAATCTTTAACACGATGATTAAGGGCATGCACATATTTAATTATATTATCGTAAGGACATTCTTGTCCAAAAATATAAAGGTAACATTGGCATGATAAAATATTATAGACGAGGACGTTCAAATAGACACTTTTTAAGAGGTTGGTTTGGGATAATTTTATAATTAGTAGTATAATTGTAGGATAAAATTTGTGCTTTGAGATGTGAAACTTGCTGTTGGAGATATCCTATAATATTTGTCATAAACATAAGATAAGTGGTATAAACTATTGAGGTTTAGAAATATTTAATCATTGGTTGTAATTTATAATATATTTGGAAAATAAGTATGATTGATGTATCATGATTATGAGAAATTTGTTTGAGAGTTAGATCATTTGAAACATTTTGAACTTCTAGTAATTTAACATCACTTGAGAACTTTAGAGCCTTTGGTAGTGGTATGTATTTTTGAAATTATGGGACCAATGATAATAGATTATCATGTAAGGGTTTTGGAATATTTGGTAAGTATGTATAATTTGAAAACTCTAAAACCTTTGGTAGTTTAACATTGTTTGGAAAATGTTATAACTTTGGGCAATTATGCATTGTTTATGATTTTTAAGGAAGCCATGATATCCTTGTGAATGTTTTAAAAAGTTTCATGATAAAAATATGGAAAATTTGAGTTTTTATCATTAATTATATCATTTCCATAATTTGATATTTGTAAAGACGTCATGATATCCTTGTGAACATTATGAAAAAGTCCATGATTTAATAAAGGAGGATTTGGCCCATGGGTGTTGTTGTCACTTGGATTTGTACCCTTTGAGGAGATGCAAAGCTCTCCTCATCCAAGTGGCATAATAGAATCACCTTTAGGCTTATGGGTCACCTAAGGAATGAGGTGAATCTATTGTGACACTTGGATGAGGAGAGATTTACATCTCCTCAAAGGGTGAAAATCCAAGTGACAACAATTTTTGCCATGCCCAGTGGGACTCTTGTTCCAAGCGATTGAGAGATTTTTGGTGTTGTCTCTCAATAATCAACCTTTAGAGGCATCTATTCAAGCATCAATGATGACTGCTAAGAAATATCAGCTGGTCAATTAACCTAGGTTATCCTTTAAGTATTGTTGGTAACATGTTTTACTTATGTTCTTGCTTTCAATGAATTTTCATGGCTGACTTTGGTGTTGAGTTTTTGTTTACATAAGTTAGTCAGACATTTCAAGATTATGTCATTCCCAATCAATATGAACAAGTCCTTGGTTAATCTTGTCATGATCCTTACTAGCCTCAATATGACCTTCATTAGGCCCAATATGATACTTATCATCCCATACATGAAGTATATCAGTCTTATAACCAGCCTCCTCAATGTTTTACTCCTCCTAGTCAATCTAGACACTCCTCAAGCAAACCCATTTCCACCTTCAAGAAGACACTCTTGGGATATGAGAGATATATGTTAGATATTAATACTTAAAGGGGATGTGGTATTGAGGTTCCTAATTATGTCATTCATAAGGTGAGAGAAACATTAGAGTTGGTCAAAAGAGAGGGGGTACCTATTGAGAGAGCCAATTGGCAAAGGCTCACAAGTGAGATGCTTGACGTGAGTGGTCTAGTTTCTTCCTTAGAGGATAGACTAGGAGTTCATGAAAGGCAACCTCAACATACCTATCATCTTTCATATCCACTTCCCCAAGTTTCATATTATCCATAAATGACCCCTACTCATGAGCCAAATCAAAGATATCAAAGCCATCCTTTTCCCAATTAGTTGGAGGAGAGAGTTGAAAGGAAAAATCTTGTGTTTGAAGCTAATATTGATAGGTAAACTGAGTTGGCTAATATGAATTTTCAGCATTCCATGTTAATAGACAAATAAGTGGAGTTCCAACCCTCATTGACCTCTCATATTGCATCCCCACCACCTAAAAAAGAGACTCATAATCCCAATGTCCTAAGTTAGAACAAGATAGTGGAGTCATGGGGAAAGAAAGAGGAGAAAAGTCTTGACAAAGAGTGCGAATTTGAGAAGAATATTGATCCTATAAAAACTCCTCCTACCATTATGTTGAGACCAACATACCTCCCATTTTTTTTGCTTTTGCTGAAAGGGGACCCTTGTGAATATTTCAAAACATCTATGTTCTAGATTAAATGTGAAAGGATTATTCTCTCTTTAATTTTAAAGGCAATTCAATTAAAAAATACATGAGCCTTGATGTATCTGATTTTGATTATGTATCATGGACTAATGTTTCTAATGATTATCTTTAAGGTGATTAGTTGTAGGTTCCACAGATAAATCTAGGGTTCTTAAGCAGTAAACCCTAGGGGTGTGAATTCAAATGTTCACAAGAAAAATCTAGTAAGAAATTTTATTTCCTTTTAGTTAAATAAACCTAATTCTAAATTTATATTAAACTTTGATTATGTTTTTTAACATGACTAAATGTTAATATAAAATAAATACTTGGACCTTTTTCCCTTTTAAAACTTGAGAGCCCTTTTGGATTAAATAAGTCTTATTAAGGTTTAAGTGTATTTGTGTTTGTAAACATGAAATTTTTTTAAAGGTCTAAACCTTAGGCTAAACCTTTATACATATCGAGACTTAACTTAAATCTCATGCAATTTTTTAGATCTAATGATTCTTACTCAATCAAACACTTTAATCCAATGGTGTGAACTAAATTTGACACTGAAAAGGAAACCAATTACTATCAAGCACTCAGATTATGATCTAATAGTTCTCACTATTTTAGAAGCTTTAATCTGACGACATGCATCGACTCCAAAGCCTCAAGAACTCCTGAAATCTTGATGCATGGTACTCATTCATTAGACTAAAGCAATTCCGTTGTCTTAAATTTGACAAGTTTGCTCCTATAATTTGATATCTATGAGGATGTATTTGATGTTACTGAACTTGTTAAATTTAAACTAGATAAATTTTCAAAGCCTAAGCAAAGGGAGCATTTCTAAAGACCTTTTTAAGGAATTTATAGCATTTTTACATAGGAAAACCTAGTATAAAATGTATTAACCTAAGTTAGTTTATGTTTCTTGACATAAAAGGACTTTAGGAACATCATTTTAAGTCTAAGTTTATATAGTCATGGAACTAATTAAAAGGTGTGCATCTTATAGGATCCAAAAATGATTGTTACTCGTTGGATTTGATCTAATGGTGCATCAAGCCTGAAGACTTTTCAAAGGTTTTTATGAGCTTGATGCATGGTCAATGTATATATTAAAGGCATGTAGGTAATGATTTGGGCCCAACAAATATTTAATGATGATCACTCGCTCACTATATTTGATCTAATGGTGCATCGAGCCTAAATACTTTTTAAAAATCTTCTTGAGCCTACCACATGGTAGAAGAATGGCTAGGGGAACTGACAAAGGAACACAAAGCCCTATGAGGAGGATGCATGGTGGCTTGCAATTCAATGAATGAAAATTTGATAGAACCCATTTAATAAAGGTTCTTAATCAAATGACTTGGACCTTATAAAAATCAATGGTGATCGCTCACTCACTAGATTTGATCTAACAGTGTGATGAGCCTAAGGACTTTTCAAAGGCCCCACAAGCTTAACACATGGCTTAGCCAATGAACTTAAGGATTAAAGGACCAATGAAATTTAAGGACCTGGATTTAGATTTTCAAAGTGAAATAAAGAAGGCTTTTGAAGGCCAATGACTAGTCTCCAACTAGCACTTATGAAACTTGCCATGAAAGTGATGGAAATATGCCACATAGGATCCATGTAAGCATGGAAGATCAAAATCAAAGATATCCTAAGCTTAAAAAAGGTAAAGGTCATGAGAATAAGGTCCCATAAAATCTAAGGTACATATAATATTAAGAGCTAGATATTTACACCATTAAAGCTCAAAAAACTCTAAGCCCTTTATAAAGAAGACCCGAGTCAGCTCAATTGATCACAAAGTAATCAAAATAGTGTAAATTAATCCTAAATTAGGTGCCCTAGTGAAACCTTTAGTGACCTTACAATTATAATTTAGTGTCATCAATTGTGATAGGTAGGCAATAGATGAAAATGGAAGTAGAGCTTTATCTGATTTCAGATAGTGAAGGAAAGATCTTCAAGGACATAGAGTTTGACCTGACAGCCTTAAATGTGATGAGTTATTATTATTTATGGAGGAATTATAACCAATTTATATAGAGGAAAAGAGGAATTATTCTATGCACTTGAGATACAATTACTAGTCTTAATTTAACTGGTAGGCCTTCACCATGTTGTAGCCAAACTAGAGCTAATGCATTATATCAACCTCCTTGCTCCCATTTTCATTGATTTTAGAATAGATGTGGAATGGATCATTTAAGAGGGAATCAATAATAATATTACATGAATATCCCCTATGGCCTTTTAAACTTATTAAAATCTCCCCTTGACTCATGTTGATCTTCCATCTTTGAGAGAATGGACCAACACCCAAAACCTAGATTCAGTCCTCACACCTTGGTTAATCTAAGGCTCCCATGTTTTTAGGTCCACTGATGGTGGGATTCCTATTATCCAATTTAGGGAGGGAATTAGGATATCTACAACCTTACTAAATATATCCTTTGGTGCCCCTTCTAATACTTATGTGAGCAAGGTCTAGGTATCTTATGTTCACTGCATGCTAGAATGAAATTTAACCCCTCCGATTGGAGACCTAATAAGTTTTTTCTTGGACAAAAAATTAATATACATCAAGAGAAGGACATGTAATAATTATTTATGATGTCATATCTCTTTGATTCACTTTTTTCCTCTATTGATTTCCCCAACATCTGAAATTGTTCCCTTGATGGTATAACCACTATTTCCCATCACTACTCCAAATTGCATATATTCAAATATAGGAACCACATGCAATTCATCTATGATGGTGTCTTTATAAACATATATGAGGTAATCACTAGTGTCCCTATGCCAATACTCCACCCTCTAATCAAAAGACAAGTGGAAACCATGGGGGATGTATGGTTCTATTTAGATTGCACCATAATAAGGATAGAAGGAATAATGATTCAACCATAAAAATTGCCCATTCATGTCCCTAATAAGCTTATAGAATAAGATATTGCTTATCAAATCATCCAAGGAGTGGATGGGATATGCAATAAAAATAAGAAGGCTCAGGTCTACCCTTTTCCACTGGACATTGGTAGGATAGCGATCAAAGATTGGAAGCAATTAGAAATTATGGTGATCTACAAGAATTCTATTAATTTAAAACTAGATGACCTTAAGATGTGGGACCTAAATGACAATGTGGCTAACCAAATATAGGATAAAAATGTCCTAAAGATTGAATACAAACATCAATTAGGTGTGGGAGATGGTATTTACACAAAGGCAAAGAAATTTGAAGAAGTCTTATCGAGGCTTAAGGGCTATACTATCAAATTAGAGCATAGGTTAGTTAGGGAAAATAAGCCCTCAATAGAGATATGGAAACTACATCCCTTGAATTATCACTTGTTTCTAGGACCATCTGGGACTGCTCATCAAGAGCCACTTATTAGAGGATAATCTTCTAAGCCTCAATGAGTAGAATTAAAAAATCTACCCTAGGTTGGGAAACCTAAGGATATAAAAGGAAAGGGTAAAGTTATGATTGAGGATCCTAGGATAGAGCATAGACCTAGAGAAGGTCCTCAACCCTAGGCATCCCCACAAAGGTCTTATTCCCCAATAGAGGTCATTAACATGATTTACTTAGAGGTAGGAGAAATAGTGGAGAGTGACCTTATTGACATTACAGCTGCCTATGGTTTTGATAGGGAGGAATATCCATCTAATGAAACAAGCAAAGATTTATTTCCACTGGATGGAGGAAAGAGACAAGTATAATTTGCCTTAATTCCCTTAGTACCTAAAAAGAAGTCTAAGTTAACCTTTACTCACCCTACCATTGAAGTTAACCTCTTCAGTGATGAGAATCCTATTTATGGACCAACCATTCTTGATTGGTTTATTTATGGGAAATTATAGAAAATCCCATTTCTTTCTCCATCATTAGATTTATCTTGATTTGGCATATATGGTCAAGACATTATCAAGCCATGGATCCAAGACATTGTGAACAAACAAGAAGAGAGAAGGATCTAAATCCTTCACATTGATGAAAACCAAGAGATTGACACCCCAGGGACCTCTGAGATTTTAAATGTAGAAGTTCCTTAGTAGTTATAGTTAAAGTAATTTGACCCAAAGGTTCACTTCAATATAGAAACATTAGGTCTTGAGAGAGTAGTGACAAAGAAGGATACTATTGGCAATGAGGAGTTCACCTTTCAAAAGGTGGAACAATTTGTGGGATTAACTCTCATTCAATGGAAAGCAATAGGATAACATCTTATCTTTCAAGAAGATGTAGCTAGTTTGGTAATGGCACAATCAATGATGATCTTGGATAGAATCCAAGGAAAGAAGTAGAGGATCCTCAACATGGAGAAGGAGAATCAAGATTTAGAGGCTCAGGTCCTACTTTTAATTCCTGAGGACATATTACAAATGATGAATAAATATTTGTTAGACACATTTGAGAATTTAAAGAGTATCAAGCTTAGATTAAGTGCTCTAAACCATAAAAATAAGATGGCACAAGACTTAATAACCCAATGGCAATATTCTCAAACTCATATGATATAAATCATCAAGGTGCATAGGATAAAATAGGCCCTAGACTTCAAGATCATCAAGCTTAGACATTTAGATATCCTCATGGTAGTTTTGATTGATAAGCAAGAAGATTTGATCTCATGGTGTAGCAATGTTGACAAATCCATCAAGGAAGACAAGGACTTGGTAACCAGAATAGATAAATGTTTAGGAAGCCTATTAGACAACCATTCTCAAACCATTACTATGGACCTAATAAATGATGGATAATTAAAATAGAGGGTTGGTGTTCACATCTAGGGAATTAGAGACAATCAAGGCCATTCTACCAAGGATAATAAGAATATCCTTGACATCATTATTATTGTAGGGAAGTAGATTGCTGAAGCATAATGTATCAAGGAACTTATGTCTAAGGCTGATAGTGAATTTGACAAGTTAGTAAGTCAAGAAGAGGATTTTCTAATGAAGCCTATAGTGGATTTTGAGCTAATAAAATATAAATACACCAAGGTGAAAGACTTCCTTAGAAAGGGCTAATTGAAGGGCCCACTAATGTAATTTATAAAAGAATATTATTTTTGTAAAATATATGCTAGTCTATTAGCATATGCTTATTCTTGTCAAGTTGGCATGAAAGTCTTTGGCATTGTGTCTTTGTATTAAGGATAGTTGTCCTTATCCTACATGTGGATGTTTTGAGAAATTTAACTGGTAAACCACCAATGTTTCCTATAAATAGGTAGGTGGTTACCATTTTGTAAGAGAGAGATTTTTAGAAATTGTATACCAAGAGCATTTGATATAACTAAGGAATTATAAAAATATTGTCTTGATAGTTTGTTAAATGTCCATTCTATCTCTCAATTGTATATGATCATCTTGAATTTGAATTATTTTCCATTTTTTGAGTCACATTCTCTATCATAGGGTTGCTGATTTGTGCTAATGGTAGATTAACTATAAAGATCTCAAGTATACTTCATTTTATTTACTCTACATTTAGATGTGCTTAGGTTATTCAGACAACAATAGCAAATGTTTAAAGTAAACTTGGTTCTTACTTATGACTTATATATTTTCTCTATTTTTTTTTAATTTATGATGTAATCTGAGTTCATGCTATTTTATATCATAAATTGGTTCATTTATGCTCAAAGTAATTAGATTTTTTTCATAATATTTGAGACGAAATTTTGTAATCATGTTTCCTTTCTACCTTACCCTTATCTTTTCTTATTTTTTTATCAAGACTCAACCTAGTTTAAATATCATTTTTAATACTCATTTAGATTAATATGGAAATCATAAAATTCACAAAGATCCAAAGATTTAAACCTTGGTGGCTCCCAACCACTAAAATAAACAAATATTGTGGATAGTTCCCATACTCTGCTTCTATTCCACCACAAACATCACCAAATTGTGACAAACTACAACTCACGCCTTGGACTTTTCAAATCCTAAAATGAGAAGTGTTCATCAACACTAAATATCACTTATGGTACATTTTAAAGCATCAACAGGGAGCTCTACTGGCGCTAGAAGGAAGGCCATAAATATTTAAAGATATTTATTAAGTTTTGGTGTATTTGCTCAAAGATCACTCTATATTTTACATGATTGTGTTTCTTTTAAGCATAAATTATGTAAATATTGGTGACCTTCATGGTTTTATATCAGTATTTGGGTTTACTCAAACAAATATTGATATTCTTTGAATACATATGTTTAATCCTAGTAAATATGACTTCTAGTACTAAGAATTCCTTAGTATTTGAAATTAGGACTACTTGTTTTAGTTAAAATTGATAATTATTTGTCAATAGGAAGTTTATTTGAGTCATAAGTTGAAAATTATGGTCATCTTTGCATGATTTAACACATCTTTGAGCTTATTTAGTCAAAGATTGATGTCCTTTGTCCTCTTATGAGAAAATCCTTGAAAAATAAGCTTACTATACAAGTTGATTATTGATTATCTATGAAGATCTAACTTGAATCATCATATTTTAAAATAGGATATTTAATCTTCAAGCTAGAATAAACAAGGATCAGGACTAGATCACATTAAGAGAATAGAGAACCCTTGCTCCTGCTAGAAGTTCACAAAAAACTAGGAAAGATAGAGAAAGGCATAGGCATTCTAAATCTCTACCATCTTCACCATTGCAAGGGATTCCTATGTTCAATATTCATCCAAATATGGTGTGGCTTGGAAGTTCCCCTATCAATATACTAGGTGTGGTTCATGAATTATCACGTAATCCTGAAAAATATTTACCAATATTTAGTCCAACTAGTATTGTAACTGCAAAGGAACATGTTAAATCTTTCAAAGCTACATCAAAATTGTTAAACATTATTCATGAAGATGTAGAATGTAGTTTTTTATCATTTACATTCAAAGATAATTCATATGAATGGTTCTTTAATTTGATTGACAATTGTATTATCTCATGGAATAACTTTGACACTATCTTTATTGATCAATTTGGAAAGATCATAAGCCCCTATGTCATCTATCATCAATTCACAACTATTAAGAGAGATACAAGTGAACATATTAGGTCCTTTAATTATAGGTTTCAAAAGATGTTTAGTCAAACCATGGATCCATATAAATCTAATGAAGCTTTAGCTCTGGAGGTTTCCAAAGATGTTGTTAAGTCCATGACTTTTGTATTTCTTATAAGAACTATCCCAGTTATCATCACATTGGCTCAAGCTTATTATAAAGTAGTTCTTATTAATGACCAAATGTAGCCCCAAGGACAAATGGCTTAATCTATCCCAAATGTTAATCTTCAAATGCTTGCATTAAATATTTTCCAAAATAATAACCAAAATACTCTAGCATTAAACCAGTTCCTTGCTTTGAATGTATTACCTACTAGCCATGATACCCCTAATTAGAACCTAGGTTTCTTGAGCCATCAAGCTACCAATGGATCTCATATCAATGACCAAAAGGCTTTAAGGCTTATTAATGGCATTAACAATAGTCAAGGTCCAAATTTTAAGACTCCAAAGAATGAGAATGAATGTATATTAAAAATGGTCTAGAAGCTCAGTACAAACTTCTTATAATTACAAAAATAAATTGGTAATGCTAATGACAACTCTAGAAGGAACTTCACTTTGCAAAAGTTAAACAGGCCTAGAAATAGATTTTAGAATGATAGTTTCTACAATAATAACTCTAATGAGCCTTCCTCTAGCAAAAGGACTATGGATATCAATCTCATTGATATTGCCTTACCAGACTACTGTAGGGTGCATGCTACCTCAAAGCATGGTGAGATTGACTGCATTGAATTTTTCAAATCCTTTGGGGCTTTCCAAGAAGAACTTGACACATTTGAAGTGGTTTTAAACGAAGACACTATTGCATGTCTTTATGAATCTAAACCATCTGACCAAGTGTATATGGTAGAAACTTTTCAATTCCCTTTTCAAGAAGATAATGAGCTTGAGGATATCCCTAAAAAAATTCAAGCATTCCAGTAGTTTTTGAAGACATATCCTCTAAGAAATAGGGAGAAAAAGTAGCCATTGACCACTTCTACTCCACCTAAGAAAAATGGGACCCCTCTAGACACTGTATCAAAGAATAATCCTAAACCTCCCAAAGGAAGCTTTTCCAAACCTACTATTGATCCTTCAAGTAAAATTGGTTACAATATTATGGAAGACATGAAAAATATTAAAGCCAACATCACTCTACATGATCTAACTTAGATCACATAACAAAGAGACTTACTCTTGGAATTCTTTTCCAAGAAACCTAGTAAGCCCTCTAAGAGTGATAGTGCAAATATAACTATGCAAGCAGAGTCCCTACACTTCTTGATTACAATTAGGATATTTGGGAAGAATTTCCACAATTGTCTTTTATATTCTAGAGCCTCAACCAACATCATGCCTACTAGGATATGTGAATAACTTGGGATAAAACCAATCAAGTATGTTAGGGTGGTTACTCAATTGGATAAATCTAGAGTTAGGGTCATTGGGGAACTATTAAATATGCATGTGTAATTGGATAGTGAACCAAGGGTTCAAAAATTCATTGACATACAAGTGGTAGATATTCCTAATGCTTATGGATTGCTCTTTAGTAGAGAATGGAATAATGCCTTAAATGGGTACATGTCTACTGATTGCTCACACTTGTGGCTACCTTGGGAAGGTGTGCTAAATCAAATAAGAGTATAAAGGGAACCCAGAATAAAACACATGATAAAAAAATAAAATGCTATCAATGAAAGGGTAAACTTCCTATATTCTAATCTAAGAGTTTTCACTTTAGAAACCATAAAGGAACTTGGTTCCAAGATCTCTCTTCTAATGTCTAGCTTGTGGAATTTATATGTTGATGGTACCAAATGCAAATAAGGATCAGGGGCTGGTATTATATTGATAGACCCTAAAAAAAAATAATACCATGCATCTTATAGGTTACAATTCCATTTCACCAATAATTTGGTTGAGTATGGGTTCTCATCCTAGGATTACATCTTGTCATCAGGAACAAGGTCAAGGAACTCCTTGTTTATGGAGATTCTAAACTTGTAGTTAATCAAGTAAGGAATAAGTACCGGTGTAAGCTATCTTACCTTAAGAGGTATAAATTTAGAATTTGGGACTTAGTGGAATCTTTTGATGCCTTCAATATCTTGTTTATCCCCAGGGAAGAAAACAAAGTTGTTGATGAGCTTGCCTCTGTTGTAGTTAACCTCATGCCTAATCATGATTCTCAAAACCTCAATAATGAGCTAGTACCATTTCCTTCAGTCCTTGACAACATAAATCACTTCCAAGTTTTCAATGATGATCAATAAATTATGGATTTCTTGATTAATTTTGGAGCTTTTAAAACTCACATTATTGATGAAGTAGATGAAACTTTTCTTGAGAAGGAACTTAATGGTAAAATCATCCAACTAAGTGACAATAAGATACCTAAAGGGATTATTTCATTAGAAAGACTATTTGATCTTGATAATATTTTTGAAGCACATAAGCAATCCAAGGTAAGTGGTAAGGACTATCATGCAATGAACCTTGGCCCACATGATTATCCCCAAATGGTGAATATCGAGAAGGCTTGTAATAAAATGGAAAACATAGAATCTAGAGAGATCCTTGTAAAATACAAGGATGTAATTGTTTGGTCCTATGAAGATCTAAAAATATCTGACCCAAGGGTTATTACTCATACTATACCTCTTCAGGAGGGTTGAAAACCCTTTAGATAGAAGCAAAGACTAGTTAACCCTATTTTAAAATCCATGACCTTTAAGGAGGTCAAGAAACTATTGGATGTAAGGATCATATTTACTATTAGGCATTCCACTTGGGTTGTAAACCTAGTCCCAATAAAAAAAAAGAATGGGGAAATAATATTATGCATAGATTTAAAAAATTTGAATAGAGAATCTAAAAAGGATAATTACCCCTTGCCTTCTCTAGACCAAGTTATTCAAGCTATTTTAGAATCTTCCATGATGTCCTTTTTGGATATAACTAGGTGCTTGTTGCTCTAGAGGATAGGATGAAAACAAATTTTACTACTAAATAGGGAACATATGCTTACAAGATAATTCCTTTTAGATTAATTAATATAGGGTTAAATTTTTTGAGGGACATGGACCATGATTTCCAAGGTCTAGTGGGAAAATGCATCATCATATATATGGATGATCTCACAATATTCTTTAAGAATAGAGAATAACATTTCATGCATTTTAGACAAGTATTTGATAAATTTAAGAAGTATGGTGTATCTATTAACCCCAAGAAAATCATATTCTATGTCATTGAAGGAAAATTGTTGGGGCATGTCATTACCAAAGATGGGATCTCCATAGATCCTGATAGAGTGGAGGCCATTTTTAAATTGGGCTGCCTAATAGTTGAAAAGAACTAAAGTCATTTTTTGACAAGATTAACTTCATGAGGAAGTTTATTTTAGGCTTTACTGAGATTGTCAAACCTTTGAATGATATGCTTATGAAAGATGCTAAAATTTATTTGAATGAGGAATCCAAGAAATCATTTGCTAACCTTAAAAGATTAATTAATCAAGCCCCAATCTTGATAAGTCCTGACTTTTCAAAGGATTTTTTATTATATTCATTTGCTTTTGACCACACTATGGCTATTGTATTATCTAAAAAGGTTGATGGGAATGACCACCCTATAGATTTTATGAGCACTAAATTCAAAAATGTAGAGGTGAACTATTCAATTATTGATAAACAATCCTATGCCTTGGTAAAGGTAGTAAAAAAGTTTAGACATTAACTCCTTAGAAACAAGGTGCATGCCATTTTACTTGACCCAACCACAAAGCTTATGTTGAGTCAGAATAAGCTCAGGGAAAGAAGAGGCAAGTATATTTCAATCCTACAAGAGTATGATATAGAGATGAAAATTGCCAAATTAGTGAAATGTCAAGACTTAGTTTAGATGTTTGCCAATATTGACCCCAAGCTCCATGTCATGCAAGTGGATCAATAGAACTTCCAATCCAGTGAATGGTATGACTATTTAATGCATCTTATTATTAGAGGTAGTTATCCCCAAGGACTCACCAAAAAATAAAGAGAGATTTAATGCTCAAAGCATCCCATTACCTCATCAAATATGGATTCATTTATAGGAAAAAAATTGAAGGGATATACTTAAGATGTGTGTCAAAATAAGATGCTTCTCAAATCATGTCTACTTTTCATGAAAAATTTGGTAGTGGACATCCTTTAGAGAGAACCATAGCCCACAAAATTCTAAGGGCTAGGTAATATTGGGCCACCCTTTTCAAAGATGCACATAAACATGTAAGGGAGTGTCATTCATGTAAGATCTTTAGCACAAAAGATCCAAAGGAAACCATGCCTTTACAACATGTGATGGTGAAAAATCCTTTTACACAATGGGGATTAGACTTCATAGGAATGATCAACCCCAATTAGTTTGAAGGTCATAAATATATCCTAACTGTTATAGACTATTGCACTAGGTGGATTGAGGTAGTAGCCACTAAATAATGTAAAATAGAAGAGGCATATAATTTATTAGAGGAAAATATTTGCACTAGATTTGGAACCCAAGTTTCCTTAGTTTGTGACAATGGATCTGCCTTCATATACTTTGAGATGATGGAATGGGCTTATGACTAGGGAATTACACTCAATTTTTCCTCTAATCAATATCTTCAAGGAAATGGTGTTTTTAAATCCACAAACAAAAAATTGATGAAATCCATCAAAAATTCTACTGAAGATAGACCCAAAACATGGCATAAACTCCTTAAGTTTGCATTATGGGTAGATAAAATTAGGATCAAACAAGCCCTCAAGGCTTCACCATTTTTGTTAGTATATTGTTAGGGGCCTATCTTTCCCATCACCTTGAAGTAGACTATGTTCACATTCATGCAAGATACATGGAGGACAACTAGGA
Organism: Torreya grandis; assembly: GCA_037957365.1. Taxonomy (NCBI): domain Eukaryota; kingdom Viridiplantae; phylum Streptophyta; class Pinopsida; order Cupressales; family Taxaceae; genus Torreya; species Torreya grandis. The sequence goes on from JARHVA010001128.1 coordinate 1,458,182, forward strand.
ACTTACTAATTCCAGGATATTAGACATCATTCAAATGGAAGATGTCAAGGAAAAGGTATTTCAAACTCCAGTAGGCACCAATAAACCATGAAAAGATGGTTTGATAAAAGGTCCAAAGTGAAGGTGTTTAGGTAGGGAGACCTAGTCATCCTCTAGGACAAGGTATCAGAGCTTAAAGGTAAACATGGAAAGTTCACCCCTTTATGGATTAACCCATACCAAATTATAGAAATATTAGGCAACAACAATTTTATGTTGAAGGATCTTCAAGGAACAGAGTTTAATTTTCCCACCAATGGGAAATACCTTAAGTATTACTTTGCTACTACCCCACTAGGGGTCTTCATGGAATAAATATATAAGATTGTTAAGGTTAGAGTAGGTAGGCTAGTTAGTTTCCTTTCTTGCTTTATTTTTTATTGTTGTGCTTGTATATATTTATTTGCTTATGCTTGTCTGTTTTTGTTGTTTGTTTGTTTATTTGTTTGTGTTTCATCTTTTCTGCTTGATGGTGTTCCTTGGTTATAGTAAAGTCTCATATATTATTTTTTGTTTGGAATTGCTCAAAAAGTGTAAGTATGAATCTTAAAAAAGTGAATATGAGGTGGTGATAAAGCATCATGATGCAACCAAAGGCACTGGCATAGATAGGTATAAGAGCTAAATGTCCCACAAAGATTCAAACCTTATTCTAAATCAAAACTTAGTTTTAATAAGAATTATATGTGTATAATGTGAATTCAGTTTGTTAATTCACATTCATGCTTACACTTAAAACACATCCTTGTATTAGATTAAATTTTCAACTAAAGGAGAGTATCCTTAGGCCAGGACATTTGACCAAATCCTTAAACTTGGCTATCTTAGCTCCTAACCTTTGTTTAAAAAAAAAAGAAACTTAATGCTAAATCAAAAGATGCAAAGTCAGAGGTGATTTAAGCAATCTCCATCGGGGCTATGTCTGCTTGGATGGTAGTGGAACAAGGCCATGAGTGGAGCCAAAGGTATCTATGTCAGGGCTGTAGACACTTGGCTGGAAGTAGAGTAATGCCCAAGCCTCCCCTAAATTAAGAGAAATTATTCCTAAGAGAATATTTAAATATACTCAAAGTCAAATGCAATGGACAAAAGGATATGAACCTAGATGTTGTTTCTTGAAGTCTCACGACAAATATTAAGTAGAATCAAAACACACACTGCATGTTTTTTTTTAATATCTAGATTCAAATTTTACACATAAGAAGCTTATTTCAACCAAATATCGATTTAGGAAATGGTATATGTCAAAATGGGATATATATATATATATATATATATATATATATATATATATATATATATATATATATATATATATATAAACTTATGTATAGGTATAAACTAGAGCCCTGCGTTCCAATATATTGCTATGTTCCCTTATGAGTCTCCATTTGTTGAGACCAACATACCCCCTATATTTTTTGCTTTTGTTGATAGGGGTACCTTGTGAAATGATTATTCTCTCTTTAATTTTAAAGGTAATTCAATAAAAAAATATATGAGCCTCATTGTATCTAATTGTGATTATGTTTCATGGACTAATATTTCTAATGATTGTCTTTAAGGTGATTAGTTTCAGGTTCCATGGAGAAAGCCAGGGTTCTTAAGCAGTAAACCCTAGGGGTTTGAATTCAAACATTCATGGGAAAAATCTAGTGGGAAATTTTATTTCCTTTCAGTTAAACAAGCCTAAGTCTAACTTTATATTAAGTTTCAATTATGTTTTCCAACATGACCAAATTTTAATATAAAATTAAGACTTGGACCTTTTTCTCATTTATAACCTGAGAGCCCTTTTGGATTAAATAAGTCTTATTAAGGTTTAAGTGTATTTGTGTTTGTAAACATGAACAAATTTTAAAGGTCTAAACCTTAGGATAAACCTTTACATATATTGGGCCTTAACTTAAAGCTTGTGCACTTTTGCAGATCTAACGCTTCTAGCTCAATCAAAGACTTTGATCTAATGGTGTGAACCAAAGCCAACTCCAAAAGGAAAACTAATTATTGTCAAACACTCAGATTATGATCTGATAGTCCTCGCTACCTTAAAAGCTTTAATCCAATGGTGTGCATTGACTCTAAAGCCTTAGGAACTCCCTAAATACTGATGCATGACACTCAATCATTAGACTAAATCAATTCCATTATCTTAAATTTGACAAGTTCATTCCTATCATTTGATGTCTATGAGGATGTATTTGACATTATCAAACCTATCAAATTTAACCTAAATAAATTTTGAAATCCTAAGCAAAGGGGGCATTTCTAAAGACCCTTTCAAGGAATTTCTAGCATCGGAAAACTTAGTATAAAAGGTCTTAACCTAAGTTATTTTGTGTTTCTTGACATAAAAGGACTTTATGAACATCATTTTAAGTCTAATTTTATATAGTCATGGAACTAATTAAAAGGTGTGCATCTTGTAGGATCCAATGATGATTTCTCACTCATTGGATTTGATCCAATGGTGCATCGAGCCTGAAAACTTTTCAAATGCTTTATGAGATTAACACATGGCCAATGTATGTCTTAAAGGCATGTAGTTAATGATATGGGCCCAAAAAATATCTAACAATGATCACTCACTCATTGGATTTGATCTAATGGTGCATTGAGCCCAAATAATTTTCAAAAAGCTTCATAATCTTGACACATGGTAGAAAAAAATGGCCAGGGGAACGAATAAAGGAACATAGACCCCTGCGAGGGGGATGCATCATGGCTTGCCATTTGATGGATGAAATTCTAACATGACCCATTTAATAAAGGTACTCAATTGAATGACTTGGACCTTTTGAAAATCAATGATGGTCACTCACTCACTAGATTTGATCTAATGGTACAATGAGCCTGAGGACTTTTTAAAGTCCCCATGAGCTTGACACATGGCATAACTAATGAACTTAAGGATAAAAGGACCAATAAAATGCAAGGACCTAGATTTGGATTTTCAAATCAAAATAAAGAAGGCTTTTGAAGGCTAATATCTAGTCTCCAACTAACATTTATGAAATTTATTGTGAAAGGCATGGAAATATGCCACATAGGCCTGCATAAACATAGAATATCAAAATCAAAGACATCCTAAGTTTGAAAATGCAAAGGGAATGAGATTAAGGTCCCATAAAATCTAAGGCATGTATAAGATTAGGATCTAGATATTTTCAACATTAAATCTCAAAAAATGCTAAGCCATCTATAAAGAAGACCCGAGTCGGCTCAATTGATCACAAACAACTCAAAATAGTGAAACTAAATCTTCAAGTAAGTGCCCTAGTGAAACCCTTAGTGACCTTGAAATTATAAATTATTTTCATCAATGGCATCAGATAGGTAATAAATGAAAATAGAAGCATAGCTTTATCTTACTTTAGATAGTGAAGGAAAGATCTTTAATGACACAGAGTTGGACTTGACAACCTTGATGTGCATGGAATTAGGAACTGGTCTAAGTTATTCTTCCTTGTGGACAAATTTTAACCAATTTACAAGGAGGATAAGATGAATGCCATTTTGCACCAGAGATAAAATGACCTAGTCTTAATTTAGCTGGTAGGTCTTCACCATACTATAACCAAACTAGAGATAATGCACTGTATTGACCTCCTTATTCCCATTTTCATTGATTGCAAAATATATGGGAAATGGATAATTCAAAAGGGGAGAAATAATAATATTTCATGCATAGGCCCTATGGCCTTAAAAACTTATTATAATATCCCCTTGCCTCATGTTGATCTTCCATCCTTGAGAGAATGGAAAAACACCCAAAACCTAGATTCAGTCCTCACACCTTGGTTAATCCAAGGCTCCCATGTTTTTAGGTCCCTTGATGGTGGGATTCCTATTGTAAAATTTAGGTAGGGTGTTAGGATAGGTATGACCTTACTTAATATAGCTTTTAACACCCCTTACACTACTTATGTTAGTAAGGTCTGGGTATCTTATGTTCACTGCATGCTAGAATGAAATTTAATCCCTCCCATTGGAGACGTAATAAGTTTTTTCATGGCCAAATAATTCAAAAACATCAAGAGAAGGAACTACAATAAATTATTTATGATGTCCTATCTCTTGGATTCAATTTTGGCCTCTATTGATTTCCACAACATTTGAAATTGGTCCCGTGATGGCAGAACCACTATTTTCCATTACTAATCCAAATGACATATATTCAAATATAGGAACCACATGCAATTCATCTATGATGGTGTCTTCCTATCCATATATGAGGTAGTCACTAGTGTCCCAATGCCAAGACTCTAACCTATAATCAAAAGACAAGTGGAAACCATGGGGGATGTATGGTTCTATTTAGATTGCACCATAATAAGGATAGAAGGAGTCATGATTCAACCATATAGATTACCCATTCATGTCCTTAATAAGCTTTTAGAGCAAGAGATTGCTTATCAAATAATTCAAGGAGTGGATGGGATATGCAAGAAAAATAAGAAGTCTTTGATCCACCCTTTTCCACTAGACATTGGTAGGATGGTGATAAAAAATTGGAAGCAACTAGAAATTATGGTGATCCATAGGAATTATTTTGATTTCCAACTGGATGACCTTAAGATGTGGGACCCAAATGAAAACATGGATAAACATATCTAGGATAAATATGTCTTAAAGACTAAATAAAAACATCAACCAGGTGTGGGAGATGGTATGTACACAAAGGCAAATAACTTTGAAGAAGTCCTATCTAGGGTTAAGGGCTACAACATCAAATTAGAGCATAGGCTGGTTAGGGATATAAACCCTCAGGAGAGATATGGAAACTATATCCCTTACATTATAAATTTTTTCTTAGACCATTTGGGACTAGTCATTAGGAGCCACCTATTGGAGGATAATCTTCTAAGCCTTAACAAGTAGAATTGACAAAGCTACCCCAGGTTGGGTAACTTAAGGATATAACAGGAAAGGGTAAAGTTGTGATTGAGGAGCCTATGATAGAGCATATACCTAGAGAAGGTTTTCAACCCTAGGAATCCCCATAAAGGCCTTCTTCCCTAGTGGAGGTCATTATCATGATTTCCTTAAAGGTAGGAGAAATAATAGAGAGTGCCCTTATTGACATTATAGCTACCGATGGTTCTGATAGGGAGGAGGATCCTTCTGTTGAAACAAGTAAGGATTTAATTCCAATGGATAGAGGAAAGAGACAAGTAGAATAGGAATTAGTTCCCTTATAACCTACAAATAAGCCTAGGTTAACCTTCACTCACCCTACTAGTGAAGTTAACCTCTTCAGTAATGAGAATCCTATTTATGGACCAACCATTCCTAACTAGTTTGTTTATTGGAAATTATTAAAAATCCCATCTCTTTCTCCATCATTGGATTTAACTCAAGTTGTCATATATTCTCAAGACAATATCAAGCCATGGATCTCAGACATTGTGAATAGATAAGCAGAGAGAAGGATATAAATCCTTCACAATAAGGAAAGTCAAGGGATTAACACCCTTAGGGCCTCTGGGAGTTCAAATGTAGAAGTTATTGATTAGATATAGTTAAAGTAATCCAACCCAAAGGTTCACTTCAATCCAAACACATCAGGTCTTGAGAGAGTAATGACAAAGAAGGTTACTATTGGCATTGAGGAGTTCACCTTTCAAAAGGTGGAACCATTTGTGGGATTAACACCCATTCAAGGGAAAGTAGTAGGATAACATCTTATCTTTCAGGAGGATTGTAGCTATTTTTGTAATGGCACAATCAATAATGACCTAGGTCATAATCCAAGGAATGAAGTAGAGGATCCTCAACTTGGAGAATGAGAAACAAGATTTAGAGGCTTAGGTCCTAATTTCAATTCTTGAGGACATATTACAAATGATGAATAAATAGTTTCTAGACACATTAGAGAATTTAAAGAGTATCAAGCTTAGATTAAGTTCTCTAAATCATATAACTGAGATGGAACAAGCCTTAATCACCCAATGGCAAGATTTTCAAGCTCAGATGATAGAACTCATCAAGGTGCATAGGACAAAGTAGGCCCTAGACTTCAAGATCATCAAGCTTAGACATTTAGATATCCTCATGGTGGTTTTTATGGATAAGCAAGAATATTTGGTCACCTAGTGAAGAAATGTTGATAACTTCATCAAGTAAGACAAGGACTTGGTAACTAGAATGGAGAAACTTTTGGGGAGCCTATTGGACAACCCTTATCAAACCACTACTATGGACCTAATCAATGATGGAGAATTCAAGCAGAGAGTTTATTTTCACATTTAGGGAATTAGGGAAAATCAAGGCCATTCTACCAAGGATAATCATAAGATCCTTGACATCATTATTACTATAGGGAAGTAGATTGTAGAAGCACAATGTATCAAGGAACTTATGTCTAAGGCTGATAGTGAATTTGAAAAGTTAGTAAGTTAAGAAGAGGATTGTATAATGAAGCCTATAGTGGATTTTGAGCTAATCAAAGATCAAAACACTAAGGTGAAATAATTCCTCAAATAGGGATAATTTAAGGTCCCAATAATGTTATTTATAAAAGAATATTCTTTTTATAAAATATATGCTAGTCTGTTAGTATATACTTATTCTTTTCAAGTTGGAATGAAATCCTTTCGCATTGTGTCTTTGTATTAAGTATAATTATCCTTATCCTACATGTGGATATTTTTACAAAGTTAACTAATAAATTGCCTATGTTTCCTATAAATAGGCAAGTGGTTACCATTTTGTAAGAGAGAGATTTTGAGAAATTATATACCAAGAGCATTTGATATAACTAAAGAATTCTAAAAAAATTATCCTTATAGTTTTTTAAATGTCCATGTTGTCTCTCAATTATATATGATCATCTTGAATTTAAATGATTTTCCTTATTTTGAGTCACATTCTCTATCATAGGGCTATTGATTTGTGCTAATGCTAGATTAACTATAAATATCTAAAGCATAGTTAGTTTTATTTGCTTTGCATTTGGATGTGCTTAGGCTATTCAGACCATAATAGCAAACATTTAAAGTAAACTTGGTTCTTACTTATAATTTATACATTTCATCTAAATTTTGCCTAATTTATGATGTAATATGAGTTCATGCTAGTTTATATCATAAATTGGTTCATCTGTGCTTAAAGTAATTATAATTTTGTCATAATATTTGAGATGAGAATTTGCAATCATGTTTCCTTTCTACCTTACCCTTTTGTTTTCTTAATTTTTATCAAGACTCACTTTATTTTAAAGATCATTATTAATACTCATTTAGATTAATTTGGTAATCATAAAATTCACAAAGATCCAAAGATTTAGACCCTAATGGCTCCAAACCACTAAAATAAATAAATATTGTGGAAAGTTCCCATTCTCTACTTCTATTCCACCATAGACATCACTGAATTGTCTCAAACTGCAACTTATTCCTTGGATTTTTCAAATCTTAAAATGAGAAGTGTTCATCAACATTAAAGAGCACATGTGGTAGATTTTTAAGCATCAACACATTACTCAAGAAAAGGCTTATAATCCTAACATTCTAAGCTAGAAAAAGATAGCGGAGTCATGGGGAAATAAATAAGAGAAAAGCATTGTCAAGGAGTGTGAAGTGGAGAATGGAATTGGTCCTTTACAAGCCCTTCTGACCTTTCCTCAAGAAAATTATTGTATTCCATATCAACCCTCATGTGTTCCTTATTCTCATGATGATTCCTATGAACTTCAAGAGAAAGTTTTTAAACAAAACCTATCCAAGCAATTAAGGAGTCTGAGTCAAAGAGGAAGTTGCTAAGTCAAGGTGCAATAGAAGGTTTAGACCCAAAAGAAGATCTTGTGCCTAAACAAACCCCATACACCCTTCCTCAAGAGATTCCTTAAGAAAAATTAGATATTAATGAGGTATTGGTCAAGTGGAAGGAAGAAAATCAAGTGGTTTTAACCTAAGATCTGCTTCCTCTTCCTTAAGAGCTCCCAAAAGAACCTCTTACTTTGCATTCTCAATATGATTTTGAGCCCTATGTTTCACCTCCACCAACTAGTTTATTTTGTCTTCACCCCATCACCCTTTCCCTTGATGGAATTATGGTGTGGGAAACTCAAGAAGAGAAATTGGTTGAAGAAAATTTAGAACTCTTATGTGAAGAAAGTGTAGCCCTTGGTAGCCTTATTGGGCTCGGTTAGAGGATTTTAAGATGCCTAGTCTTGGCATCAGTAAGAAGGAGTTGGAAGATGTTGTAATCCTTGAAAAACAAGATCAGATTGTGATAGATGAGGTATAATTTGAAAACTCTCAAGAGGTCTTAAGTGATGAAGAAGAGGTGATTTCTTGTGTTGAATCTCCTTATTTAGTTGACGATGAAGCATACACCCCTTATGTTATAAAAGAAATCTTGGAAGAGGTTATTTTATAATCTAAGAAAGAATATGAAGGAGTCACTCTTGTTGTTACCATTAATGATGCTGATAAAAGTGAAGATGATTATTTATGGTAGAGATTTGAAGACACTTGTAGAGATTTTGAATCTCTTAAGGGGTCTCTAACTCCTTTAGGGCTAGATACAAGTGATGGTAATAAAGATGACATTATCCAAGGTGTCATAGATGAGAAAGATGACATTGTCCAAAATTTCATAAGTGAGGAGTAGAGTTCACATCAGCCTTTGGAGGTCAATACAAACCTCTATTGGCCTCCATATTTCAAGGAACAAGAAATCATTCCTTTTGAGACCATGCCTACAAAGAGGATGAACTTTGACCATGAGAAAGAAAGCGGGTAGCAATATGAGGTATGTGTACAAGGTTAAGGGGAATATGTCTACATTAGAGACTTATTTGAAGATGATCTATTTAAGAACAAGTCAAGTGAAGTGCCAAGGAATAGGTCTATTTCATCAAGAGTTAAATATAAAGAGTAACATGTTTGGTATTCTCATCCATCTCATGCAAAAGGAGATTCAAGAAACTTTCCCTTTGATCCTAGAAATGGAGGTATGTTTGGTTGTTAGTTATAAATTATAATTTTTTCTCTATTTTCCTTAATTGCTTTGAGCACATGTGTGTGTGTGTGTGTGTGTGTGTGTGTGTGTGTGTGTGTGTGTGTGTGTGTGTGTGTCTTGTGTTTACTTTTTTTGTTGTGTCTTTGCTTTGTGTGGTTGAGGTAGTCATTAATGTCTTGTCTTGATCAAAGGTTTGTGGTCAATGGTCAAAGTTTTATTATTTGTCTCAATCCTTAGATGACTCTATAAGTCTAATGGATTGATAAGGCTACTGGTATAGTTAGTATATCAGGAATACTACCCCTATGAGTCACCAATTTTTTGACTAAATTTGACTTTTTAGTCAAATTAGGGTACATATAGGTAAAAACTTTGACTTTTTAGGTATATAAGGGGTGTAATATTATGTCATGAGGTTTTTTATAGGTCATTTGATGATAGTAAATGTTATATTAGCCTTGTTCACTTGTTTTATTAGTCTCTCATGTAATTTTGGGTCATTTTAAGGGTCAAAATAGTGCATTTAATGCTTTATATAGGTTTTTTGGAAAATGTGAAGGACCAAATAGATGATTTCATGCCCCATGTGTCCACAAAGGTCTTAAGTAATTGAAAATACTAAAAATATGGATGTTTATTCATAGAAAAGTCAATTTATTTCCCCATGTGTCCACAAAAGTCTTAAGTAACTAAAAACACTAAAAATATGGATGGTTATTTAGAGAAAAGTCAATTTTCTTAAAGAAAAAGGAGAGATTGCCATTTGTATGGCCTCCTTAGGAAGTGTGTCTCTTGTAAAATGTCTAAATGTGACTCTTAATGTTCTCCAAACTCATTTACACATTTGGTTTTATCTGGAGATGTCATTTCTTTCTCAAAACCATTTTGTTCTCTTTTCACCTTTCTTGGCAAGCAAAAGTGACTTGCAAGTTTGTACTTGGTATGGTCAGCACAGGGGTTTTAGGTAAAATGATTTTGGGATGTTGTTTTAAACTTTTATAAATTAATTTTCATATAAATAAGTTTGAAAATGATCAGATATAATTTATAAATCATCTATTTTAAGTTGTCTATTCAAAACTACCTACTCATCCATGCACCATATAGGTTTTTCTCTTATTTAGGAGATTCCATATAATATAGATACTTATATTGTTTAAAGATAATATTAGTTAATTATCCAATTATTCCCATACTTTGTCTCATGTTTAATGAGTTTTTTGATGTACTAATCATCTCAATTTGTAGGAGGATATAATTTTCTAAGTTGTAGGTAGTCTTGCACCATTTTCAGAGTTTCATGCTTTGTCAGTAGTTCTAGGGGGTTGTTTTAATGTATTTTATATGTTTTAAATGTCGTATTGACTCTAATACACCATAAAACTTCATTATCTAATATATTCTTCATAGTTTTCAGGCCCATGTGCCATACCACAATTACTTGTTATCCCTATCTACCTTGTATCATGTGTTTGTAAGAAGAATTTCACATTGAAAATGGGGTTTGAAATTTTTATTTAAGTTTTGAAACATCATAATATATCATCCCAATATCATGTTAAGATATTAAGTTAAAATGCAAGGTAAATTACACCATACATAGTTCTAATTCACTACTTATACACATAGTCTACATGCTAAACTTAGCCTAAGTCCACCTGAAGGGTCCTCACATAGATCAATAACTTTTAAAGGGAAGTGTATAAGCTAAAAATGAATTTTGATAGTAAGTAATTTTATTTTAAACTTGTGAAAATATCTAAACTAAATTGGAAACTACAAGTATGCAGATGATGTATAAGGTTATACTACCTACTAAGTCAGATGTTCACCTACAGGTGGTGCCAACAGGGCATGAAATACATTTTTAAGGTGTTAGAACAAATGGAAAGAATCACATAAAAAACCTCATATGTTTAAACATCCTAATAATGTATATTTGACATGGTAAGAGAGTAGATGAGAATGAAACTATGCTAAAAAGTCAAGTTACTGTTTCAGGTTTCAAATCCCTAAAAAGGGAATGCAAAGATCCTAAAAGGTTTTGGGAATGACATATATATATATAATTTTAGGGAATTATAGTTTTTTTTTATACCTTATCATGGATAATACCCTTTCCAAGTTGTAAGGTTGGATGATAGAGGTAACGTAGTTTTCAAAAGCCCTCAAATGGTCCTAAAAAACATTGAATTCTCTTAGTATTGTCTACAAGTCTAAGAATAAAAGGAAAGTTCTTTCACCAAAGTTGAAATAGATCATTAGTCACATGATTAAAAATTTATAATGATTTTTTGGACATTATATGAGCTATTATATCATCATATGGAGATGGTAAGATGTGTTTGACCTCATATTCAAACCTCTCAGTCCATACATAAGGCTAATTATACCTACAACTCAGTATAGGATATTGACCTATTTTTGATCTCCAAAGTGGTTTTTTGGGGATTATAATGTTTATTTAAGGTTAAATCATGAATTTTTTCACCAAAATGGTTTAAATAGAAGTATTTTATCCTCATGGATAAGTTGAATAGAGGTAAAAAATAGCCTATAGACAGGTTCTACAAGGGTGCCCCAATTAACATTCAGGGTATAGTCTTGGTAAGGTTTGTAAGAGTGAAGAGAATAAATTAGAGGGTTGGATTGATTAAGTGAACTTGGAGCCATCTAATCAAGATATTTATCATCTCTATAAACCCTTGGTAATGTTTAAAGGCCTAGATATTGTAGTGTAACCTATAGGTAGGCAAGATGAGTGTCTCAGTCTTAGCAAACAAACTCACGTTTGAGCCCAAATAATAGATAGGGTTTATAGTGTATGGAGAATATAAAATCACACATATTTTATGACCTAATGGATAATATTTTAATATTTTTACCAGCTTCCAAAGAGGTTAATGTAACCTATAGGTAGGGTTCCAAGAGAGTAAGTCACAATTTACACCAAACAATGAATAAAGAAGCAATGTTTTGATGTGGAAGCAACATGAAAATAATACAAAAGAATATAATAAAATAAAAATGGATATTTTGTGTTCTAATTATATCTTTAAAAATAATTTCTAATTCTTATAACTAGTTGGAGTAACCTAGAGGCACCTTCTTAAATAGAAAACATAGTCAAGATTTGTTGACACAGTCTTACGAGTTCAAGTGTATAGAAGAGTGTGTGAGAGGTTGGAGAATGAAATAATATTAATCATGGTAAAAATAACCTCAAAAATCTCCCACCAACATAAACAGAACACAAGGGAAGGCACTTCTAAGTGCTTACATAGTCCTTATGATGAAACCTTGCACAATCTATACTCCAAGAGGTCTGTCTTAGAAATTGAGGAGGTTTGAGGGTATAAACACCTAAAAAAGAGATAAAATTTGTTAAAAAACATTAATATGAGTTTTTAAGGCTCATAAAATATCAAAATTTTCTAAAAAAATAGGGGAGGTGCCCTCTATTTTATCTCAGATAGAGGGCACTTTCCCCATGCACAAACCCTACATTCTTGACAAAGGAGATAGGAAACATGCACCAAAATATTGGAGGAAATTTTGTGAAGTTTTTATAACTTTTAATACACATATAAAAACATGTTAAACAAATGATTATTTGGTGAAACCAAACAAGGTGATTTGAACATCTAAGGTTGAAGTCAACCCTAATAGGCATAATTATGCCTAGAGGCTCAAACAATGAGCCACTTTCATTTTTGGACCTAATTGGAATTTAAAAATAATTGGATCATGTGTTTGGTGTAATATTATATATATATATATATATATATATATATATATATATATAGTCATGTGGGATTCAAGTAAATAAAATATAATGATCCAAGACATAGAAGTTATAGGCAAGCCTATGGAATAATGCTTAGGCCAAGGCAAAATAGAAGGGTCTTTACCATTATATCATGAAATGTGCATAAAAAATAATTTTAAAATTATTTTATGGGATTATAAGAGATTTAAAAACTTTTATATTTTAATGAAATCCAAAGAAGGTCATTTTTAATCTCAAAACCCATTCAAACATGTAAGAAAAGAGGAAAAGAGAGCGATAGGTCAAGTTATGATGCTCATATCTTCTTGGGGATTTTACATGGGACTCCAATGAATTTGGATATTTTATTAGGGTCCTTTAACACCAATTTTTTGTAATTTTTTGGCATCCTAGATTTATAAACCTTATGAATAATCCTTAAGACCAAGAACAAGTCTAAAACCCTTGAAAACCCTTACCAAGGACCAGTTTTGGGAAATGGAGTTAGATAGATGATAAAATGGAATAGTTTGTGAATAATTATGAATTTAGGTTTTTTAATAATCAATCAGAATAATTCACACCAAGATGAGTTGTACATACTTGTACGGATGGGGGTAAAAATAGGGGTTTTCTCACTATTTTGTATTTTTTAGGTTGTAGAAGGTTTCAAGAGATGAAAATCATATGGATGGAAATATTAAGACTTAATATAATTACCCATATAAATTTCATGCATTTAAATATATCTCAAGTTTCCAAACCAAGTGATTCAACTCAGCTAGTAAACACTGACATATTAGACAAACTAGTGAATAAGATGGAAAACTTCAAGTGAGCTCATTTTAAGGTGTCCCTAATAATTATAAGGCCATTTAGGGTCTTTAAAATTGTCATCCACTCCCTCCCATGTATTTTAATGGATAAATTATGCCTTTTTAGAATCCAAGTGTGAAGGGTGCATGAAAGGAGTTCTTTTTGGACTACAGATGATGATGGCTCCTTTCTAGTTGATTATAAAATAAGAAGCATTAAACCAATGCATAGATAGGAATTTATGATGTTCATACCTTGAATTCCAATCATTAGACCTAGTCCTAATTAGTTATGGGACATTCAAATAGGCCCAATCATAAAGGCATTTTGAGCCAGAATGAACAGTTTTATGCCATTTTGCAAGACTTTGGTGACTTATATAAACACTTGGAATTCCAAACCTTGCATGGTTTGATCCATTCCTTCTTATAATGCATGGATAAATAATTTTATTATCTTTAAAAGTGTCCTTGTGACCCTTGAAAGTATCTTCTCTTCTCTCTCTCTCTCTCAAGATCTATAAGAGCTAGCCATTTTGGCCATTATATTCTATACTCCACCTAAGTATGGTGAATCCATACTCATATATATAAATTTTTATCAATAAAATTACTAAGTGTTACTTATTTAATGACTATTCATGGTGTGATTGACTTGAATTTTGAATTTACTTAGTGAAGACAATGGATTCCTTAATAATTTGTCACATTCTCTCACCTATTTGCAACTTCTTCTTGCCAGGCATGTGATGTCTTCTAAGAAATGTCAAAGTTTAAGTGAGTTAGTCTCTTTATTAATAACATTAAAATCCTTTTGTCTATTATTCCTATATTTTCACATTCATCCATAAACCAACAATGTAACATTGATGCAAGAAGACATAGATTGGAGAGTGTATATTTAGTTTATCCTTTGATTCCAAGTTTAATATTCATATGGTTATATGTCATAATGTTATTTGGTGTATCACCTCCCTTAGGTTATTTTAATTTTAGTTATCTCTCTCCCTTTTCACCCCCCAAGTTTGGTAGTAGTTGCAATTCAAAGTGGTACATTAAGGGAGCTAGCCCTATCTAGAGATTAACCTCATTCCTTAGGATGACCACAATCTTAGAGGTGATTCCATTGTGCCACTTGGATGAGGAGAGATTTTAATCTCCTAAAAGGGTGCAAACCCAAGTGAAAACATGTATCCAAACTTATTTTAAGATTTTGAGGAACATGTTGAACATGATGTGATGACCCACCTTTTGGGTTACTAATGGTATGCACTAAAACACATAACATTAGCTATCAACAAATGATGGGATCAAGATGGTGAGTATTATAGGATTCAAGGGTATATTTTTTAATGGAATAGGTCAAAAATGTTTGATTTTTTTCACTTCATAACATTTCAAAATGATTATTCTCAATATATGTGGCTTTATAAATATATATCTCTTCTTGCTCATAGGTTATGATTGATATTACAAGACCACCCTTCTTTTTTTTTTTCTTTGGTGAATTATAGAATGATATATCATAAAGAAGGTATGAAACCCTATGATGAAGCAAAAATCTAAAGTAAATGCAGGTGGCATAAAAAGACTCAAAGGTTGGGTTCTCCAAATGTTTAACCCTAAAATTTATATTTGGGGAAATATGGTTAATAATATAGATGTATTTCAAGCAAAAGGGTGATAAACTAATCTATAACAGGATAATTAATTACAAAATCAAACAAATGAATAATAATAATAATAATAATAATAACAATAACAATAACAATAACAATAACAATAACAATAACAATAACAATAACAATAACAATAACAATAACAATAACAATAACAATAAAAATAACAATAACAATAACAATAACAATAACAATAACAATAACAATAATAATAATAAATAAATTAATAAATTTTAAATGTGTTTAATTTATTACAATACCAAATACAAAAAAAAAAATTGTTGGGTTTACTATAAACAAATAGATATAGGTTGAACATAGGAAGAAGTATAGAGGATCAAGATTCTATAATAGTTATTAGATTCTATAAATGTTTTTTCTATAGCCACAAACATGATCATCACCTCTAGACACTATTTTATACATAGGTGTCCATGTTGTGATGCTACTATCTTGTATGAAATAATGACTAGATCTTGATCGAATAACTTCCTGGTTCTAAGTTTTTTTTCACCTCTCTATTATTATATCTATATCAAGGGTATAGGTTGTCACTCTCTTTTTTATTGAAAAAACACTAGCTCTTCACCCCATTTCATGCTTATAAAGAGTTTTCTAAAAAATGGATTATCAAGCTGACCTTAATGACCCATATATCATTGAGCATTGCCTACAAGATAATACTCCAAGAATGGATTCAAATTTATGTAGTTATCCCATATGCATGGGAGTGTGTGTGCACAAGGTGTAATATAATATATGAAGATACATACAATAATCTAAGTTGTAACATGAAAAAATGGCTCATGGGATACTCTTTGAATGTTTTAGACATTTTTTTATGATTGATGATATGACTGATATATAAATATAGATGAATAGGGTATAATAACTCAATTGTAAAATTGATTGAATGTGATTTGGCAGATTTTTTCTTTGTATTTTTTAGATGATTAATGAAAAGGCTTAGAATTTTACTTATACCAAACCTTTTGAAAATATATTATAGTAGAGTTTCATAAGACAAATAGGCCAACCCATAGCTTTCAAATATTTTTTAAATTGGATGAATTTTGGCAACTAGAAACTAGATAAGGATATGGACACTACCATCAAAACTAGTGTCCCTCTCTGGCCAGTAATGTCCAAAAGGCTAGAAAATGGATATGAATTTAAAAATTATAGTGAAGGATGTATATCACATTTTATGATTTTTGTGTAGTGAAAAATACCTGGGTCATCAAAATGATAATATTTAGACTAAGATATAATAATTTAGGCATAATGAGATGGTGAATGTGAGCCTTTTAGCAACAGGGAGGTCTAGAACTGAAGGGTAGAGCCTTGATTGATATTTGTCAAATGTATAAGATAGATATGTTTTTTTAGTATCTACAATATTATATTGAATCACGAGAATGAGATAATTATTTTTTATAATGAATAATTCTTTTTCAATGTGATTTAGTTAATATCTCTTCATATCATATAAGTATTGTAATGACTTTGGTGGATATATAGGAGATATGTGTTCTTTATTGGGTTCTAATTTTATATACTAAATATGAAATGAGTTGGTTGGGTTTGTATTATGTCCATTAATATGTTATCTAATTTGATGCAACAAAATCAAGAGCTTCAACAAGGACAACTACAATAATCATGTATCCTAAAAATTGATTGGAAAAAAGGTTTATCTTAGGTAAAACCAAATATATGTCACATTGAATGCTTGAGTTACTATCAATTATGCCTATATGGAATAAAAATAAGATGACAACTCACCATGGATAGGAAATAAAATAATGTGAGAAGATAAAAGGATTCATGGTCATCAAAGAAAAATGTAATTTTAAATTATAGTTATTATTATAATCTATTTTCTGATCGCTAACAAAATAGTAGCCATGCTTAAAGCCAAAATGGTTGGAAACTATTTAAATAAGTATATGGGATATGATTATCCTAAGGAAAGGTGATAGATAAATAATTAATGCCAATGGAAAACCCATCCACACTTAAATGTTAAATAATAAAGGTAAGGGAAAATAAGATGGAAGTGAACATAAGAAGATGGAGGTGTAGAAAAATTGCAAAAGGAAAATGGGGACTAAAATAATAAATGGAAAATAACCTTACATATTATATAAAGTAAATGAGATTAGAATAAAATGAAATGACAAGAAAGATTATGGAACCAAGATACAACATGAAACACAATATTGGATTGATTATAAGTGGTTGAAGTTGTTCCAAAAGTAAATGATCACAAAAATACTTATATATATATATATATATATATATATATATATATATATATATATATATATATATATATATATATATATATATATATATATATATATATATATATATATATATATATATATATATAACAAATCCCTTTGAAGAAAAGGGGGTTATTTTTTAATAAAGGAGTCTTTCATGAAGAAACACACAAATTTTTGAGAGAAAAGATAAAAATAAAATAATACTCAGCTAAAAGAGAGGTCAAATAACATGTTTTAATATTGAACTAAATTGAATCACTTTAGCAATGAGTACACTAAATAATTAAGAAAAAGTCTCCATTGTAAGGCATCATAATGGATTGTGATAGTGTAGCATTTTTTAATGTGTTTGATATTTATTGGGTGAATATTTTGTTAGCCAGCTAACTGATGAGCAAAATAGGTCTTATCAACCACAGCAGGGGAGATTGGTCATCTAAAGTTATAGGTTTACCACATCCAAAGGGGACAAATCTCTCCTCTCATCAAGGGGAGGTTCCCTATTAAATATGAGGAGGCTACATACAATAAATATATGCAGAAAATAACACTCAGAAGTAGGGAAACACCACCAATCTCTCTTCTTTCAGAGATGATGCTCACAAACAAAGGATAAATCCTGGTGAAGACACTGAAGGCACTTCTCTTCTTTCAGAAGTGGTCTTACAGGGAAAAACAAGAGTTCTTTCAGGGAGTGACAAGTGACTAGTAACAAGGTAAAGTAAATAGTAGAATGAAGTGTAGCACAAAGTCTCCACTTTAGCTTCCCAAAGAGTGAAGTATGAAAGACAATGAGGGCACAAAGTCATCCCAAGGTCTTTTACACAAAAATAGAAAATAAATAAACACACTAAAGGCAATTGCAGATAGCATAAAGTCTTCCCACAATTGGCTTTAAGACATCTTCCTGATTATCTCCACTAGCTCTGCTTATTCATTAAATGGACAAGAACATATTCAAAATATAGACATAAGGATAGTCTCCTAAATGATACAAGCTATGATAGTAACAAGTACTAAATTAACTTGCTTTCTCATTTAAACAAAGAAATATGAGTAACAAACTGAGCTCAAAGTCTTAGTGAAAATCTCTCAATTTTGGCAGAGTTTTGCTTCTTTTATCAAAAAGATCTTCCAAAAACAATAAAAGAGATTACAATATATAGCAGCCAAGAAAGACTTGGTGCTTTATTTCATGGAATGGCCCATGCTGTGCATTCAATGTCTTAAATGCATTTTTAGTTTTGCTAGGGGGCCATGCTAAAACAGGGTGGCTACCTTAACTATGGCATGTCATTTCATCTCAAATGTCTTCTCTTAGGTCTAGATCATCTGGTGTCTACACAGCTATCCATTTTGTCTTTACTCCCAGGGAGATAAACAAGCCATGTCTTTAATGTTTAAGGGCTCAAAAATCTACCTTGTAGACTATTCCACCTACTAGAATAACTACTGCATAGATATTTTAGCCTTTCCCTCTTTCTGCTATGATTTGAGCCCTCAGGCTTTCTTTTCCCCTTTTTGGTTCTTTGGTTCCTCCTCTTGGTGGTTCTTCCTTTTGGCCTGAGGGTCTTTGAATGCCTTCGGGTCCGTGTTTAAGCCTGGAAATATTAATAGACACTTTATTATCACAAATTTAACGTCTTCAGGTCCATCATCATTTGAAAGCTAATGGCTAGTTAGTTATCCTAAATTTGATGGCTATGGGCCTATCATCCTCCTTAGCAATTCCTTCATGTCTTTCCCACTTGATTTGGCCACTTTCCATTGGGATTCATCCTTTTTACTGTGTCTTTGACATATGTCATAGTCCACTACTCTAAAACTTTACCAACTTACAGAAAATTGGGACCTACAACACTTCTTGCCTGAGCAACTTCAAAAGGGGAATGGGGACAGGTGGCACTTTCCACTGATCTTAACAAGTGACAAGTGGCATTTTACATTGTGAAATAGGTGAGGACACTTGGCAGCATCCGTTTAACTTATAGAAGCTTAAGATACCTTTTGAGAGTCCTACGAAAGATGACACATGGCAGCTTCCACTGAGCTTTAGAAACACTATAGAAACATTCGAGACTCATTTGGATTCACATGGATGATGACACTTGGTAGATTTTGCTCAACCTTAGCAACTCACTTGGGGCCCACCATAGTCCTTACTCGATAATGAAATAAAAGGAAGAAATGGTGGATGTTGACACTTGGCAACTTTTACCAAGCTTTACAAGGGGCATGTGGTGACTTCTGCTGTATTTAAAAAAAAATATTAAAACCTTCTGCCATTGCCACTTGGTGCCCTCCATAAAAATCTAAGAGAAGCTTTTTGAAAGAAGATTTAGAAATTATAAGAAAATAAAAACATGGATGCAGACACTTGTCGCACTCTACTAAGTTTAACAACTCACCTGGGGCCCACCACAATCCTTACTTAATAATGAAACAAAAGGAAGAAACTATGGATGATGACACTTGTCATGCTCTACTGAGTTATAATAGGACATGTGGCACATTCTATTGATTTTAGAAATAAATTATAATGTGTCCCGACAGATGACATTTGGCAGCTTCTGCTCGACTCTAAGACTTAGACTAAACTTTAGGCAAGATGAAAAACCCATGCAAAAAGAATAACTTGCACCCTGTGTCATAAACCTTATTGCCTCAAAACTAAAATGCGTAGGGACAAAACTTGGAGTGCACAACTAAAACTCAAAATAAAATGTATAGTACTTTACTCTACAAAGGGAAGATAAAATTTTGGCTTGTGGGACCAAAAATAGTTCATGTGTTGTCCCAAAAATGAGTGACAGACTTTGGGAACAATAGCTGGCTCTGGTTGGGGAAATTCCTTCAGTTGAAATTTTGGAACAATTGAGGAGAGTAGAGACTAGAATATCTAGTGCCTTGAAGTATGCCATTGGGCTATGGAGTCATGTTACCCAAAAAGGAAAGGCTCCAAAAAATAAAAATGAACAACACACAATAGAAACAAAGACTATACAAATAGACATCTGTACATGTGAACTTATCTGATACTTCAAGAATTGAAGTGCTTCAGATGTTGCCCATTATGAGGCAGGGAAAAAAGTGTGCTATCTGGATACTTCAATAGGAATCTATTTTCACCATTGAGCTAATGAATAGTAAAAGGGCCTCTCCATAGGGAATCAAACTTCCCATGCATCCCCTTTGGTTCTCTTCTCTTGTCCCACAAAAGGACTTGATCTCCAATCCAAAAATCATGGTTCTTTGCATTCTGGTCGAAGAGCTTCTTCACCAAATTTTGATGGGAAGCAATTCGGTCCACCACCCTAGTTCTCTACTCATCTAGCTTAGTCAAGCACATGATCCTCTTATCAATGGAGCTTTCATAAGTTTGATCCTTAATTGCCTTGGCCAATTTTAATGCTGGCAATTCCAAGGTGATTGGTATCTCATCATTAAGACCATAAAGAAGTTAGAAAGGAGACGTGCCAATTGCCCTTTTTGGTGTAATTCTATTTACCCATAAAGCATCAACTAATGCTTTATGCCATGTCCTTTGGTTGTCATCTACCATCTTCTTGATGATAGTCACTAGGTTCTTGTTGCTTGATTTAGCTTGGCCATTTCCTTGTGGAAAGTAATCAGAAGAGTGTGAGGGAGTGATCCCATAGTAAAAATAGAATTGAGTAATCTCCTGGGAAGTGAAACAAGTTGCGTTGTCTATGACAATCTTGGTTGGGACCCCAAACTTGGAAATGATGTTCTCCTTGAGGAAATTGCACACTACTTCTAAAGTAGCATGTTTGGTTGGGATAGCTTCCACCCACTTGGTAAAGTAATCTATGGCTGTGAGGACATAATCATGTCTAACACTTGAAGATGGGTCTACATTATCAATAAAATTGATTCCCTATTGCTGGAAAGGCTCCTCTATAAGCACTGGCTTGAGAGGTAGGGCAGCTAACTTGGGTCTTCCGATGAATTGCTAGCATAGTTCACATTTCCTTACCCATTTATATGCATCTTGAAAGAGAGTTGGCCAATAATACTTGGCCCACAAAATTTTGTGGGTAGTTACAGGAGAAAAAAAGTCCCCCAAAGGGTAGATTATGGAAGGACCTCAAAAGTTCGTTATATTGCTCTTTATCCATGTAGTGAAGGAACACTCCATCAAGGCTCCTCTTATACAGGCCATTATCATAGATGATGAAATTGATAGCTTTCAACTTGATAGTCCTCCTTTCTTTATAAGATGCGTGAGTAGGACACTCCCCATAAGTAAGAAAATGAGCAATACCTAAGTACCACTCATTCGTGGTAGAGACAAAGAGGACTATGGGCATATCTTTTTATTCTGATTCTTCATGCTCTATTCCTTTCAACTTATTTTCAGAAATCAATTGGCATAGGCCCTTTCCACGCACCAGCTTTGTTGGCTTGATGAATAGATCAAAATATTGGATTTTTTCAATCCAATTTCCTCTTTTCATCCCAAACTCCTGCTATTAATATGGATTTAACTGTGGTATCAGGAACCAAGGCAGTAACGTGTGAATTTAGGATGTAGAAGTGGAAATGCTTCACTGCCTTTACCACTACATAGGCATGCTTCTCTATGTTTGAGTACTTCAGCTCATGAGCTTTAAGAGGACAACTCATGAAATAAATGGGAGATTCCACACCTTCTTGGTTCTGTTGAACCATAATTGCTAAAAGTGTGTGTTCAAAAGCATAACTATATGTGGTGAATTCCTTGTTGTAGTCTGGACAAACCAAAATTAGGGCGTGAGTAATAGCTACCTTAATGTCTTGGAATGCCAATTTTCCTTCTTCAGTCTAGCTAAAAGTGGCCTTTCCCTTCATCATGTTTATAATATGGTGAGTCTTCTCATCAAACTCAAGAATGAACCTTCTTAAAAAATTCACCTTTCCAAAGAAAGAGTGAACTACAGTCTTACTCATGGGCATAGTAAGCTCTTGGATGGACTTGACTCTATCTAAGTCAATATTTATGCCTCATTTAGACATAATGTGTCTGAGAAGTTTCCCTTTTGTTACCCCAAAAATAGACTTCTTGGGGTTTAAGGAAATGCCATTCTGGTGGCAACATTCTAGCATTTGTTGTAAGTGGCACACATGATCTGGGTGATGATTAGAAAAGATAGTCAAGTCATCAAGATATACTACAATGAACTTTCCCATTTCATCCTTGAAAGCAAGATCCATTGCTCTCTAAAAAGTGGTGCCAGCATTAATCAGGCCAAATAACATTCTCTGATAGGCAAAGGTGCCCCAAAGTGTGGTGAATGCAGTCTTATACTAGTCTGCTTCACCAAATTCAACTTGATTGTATCTTGAGAAGCCATCCAACATTGATAACATCTCTGAACTAATCACTATCTCAAGTACTTGGTCCATGATGGGCAAAGGATAGTTATCCTTTAAGGATGACTAATTCAAATTATTGAAATCCACACAGAGGTGAATTTCACCATTCTTCTTTCTCATAGGTACTATGTTGGCAATCCATGTGGAATGATGGATTGGAAAGATTATCTTGGAATTCAACATTTTCTATATTTTAGATAGAATAGTACTTGATATCTTCAGATTGTACTATTTGGATTTTTGCATGTAAGGTGCCAAATCACTTTTGAGAGGAATTTCATGGTGAATTTCATCAGGCCTGAGTGACTTCAAATCATCATAGGAGTATGCAAAGATGTCCATGTACTGGCTGAGAAAATTAGTGAACTTGGATCTCTCCTCAGGAGTGCAGCACTTCCTAATGTTCACCATCTTGTGATCTTCCTTGGTACCCAAATTTATCTGATCAAACTCTTGAGGGGAGCTTGAATCTATTTATTGCTATTTGATGAATCTATCATGCTTGTCAAACAACTTCTCAAGGGAAACCAATCCTTTGGAAATTTTATTCCCTTTAAGTTGTAGGAACTCCTCACCTATGTTTGCATTTTATTCAAGGTTGTTTCAAGTTTTTGAGGCTCACTGCCTTCGAAATGTAGCTATTCAAAGCTATATTTTTGCTCTAGGAAAGTAATGATTTGGTTGCCATTGTTAAACACTTGCCAATGACTTGCATTACTAGGTACACTTAGTCTAAATACCAGCTCAATAGTGTACCTATCTCCTTTGAAGTTAGGGTGAGGAACCAAAAGAGTGGATGAAATAGCCAAAGCATCAGTTCTATCATTGAATTCTCTAAGAACTGCAGAGATGCTGAAAACATCAAATTTTTCAATTTGATCCCAAACTAGATTGCAGTAATGGTGCAATCTCTCATTTTTGGTTTGGTACAGTTTTCTCACCTGAAAAACCACCAATTCAACATCCCCCTTGGCATGAAGGAGCTTGATGCCTTTATTATGAGTAGCCCTTAATCCAAGTAATAGATATTCATATTTAGCTATATTATTGGTATTACTAAACTATAATTTGTATGATGAAGAAAAAATATCTCCTTGAGGAGATATCAACACAACCCTGGCTCCTAAATCAGTAGAGGAGTAGCTACCATCAAATTCTAGATTCCATACCTCCCCAGACACTAAATTTTCCTTAGATTCTTCTTCATTTGGAGGGGAAGATTCCTCAGCACTTGTACTGTATTCTACCATCCTTTCTGCTATTATAGCTGAAGTTATTTTTAGGATATCACATTCAGGAGTTTCATTAGGTGCCTCATGAACTTCCTCTGTGGATAAAAATTAGTTACCCATGCCTAAAGACTCAAATATAATTTGAGCTTCCAGTGCTGATGTTTGGGTGACCACATATTTTGCTTCCTTCTCAGGGAGCAATCTCTTTATAACACCTTCGATTGGAATTATTGCTTAAAATAGGTCCATGCTCAATTCACCTCCAATGTCCTTGTATAAATTCTACACAATAAGGATGTCATATGATGCTAGGATGTTAGCCACCAAGACAGTCATCTTGATTCTTTTGTCTGGGAACACTACAAATGCAAATTGGGCATCTTTGATTTGTCCCAACAGTGGTACTTGCTTGTTATCAATAGAGAAACATCTCCCAAATGTCATGGTAAATGTGAGACCAAGGGATTCTACCACTTTGGTAGGCATGAAATTTTCTGAAGCTCCATAATCAATGATGCAATTACTCAGCTTGTGACTGTTTATCAACAAGGAAACATAGAAAGGCTCTATTTTCCCAGGGGCAACAGGAGGAGTAATGACAAGGTTATTTGGGATAGACATGTTCCTTGGGGGATCATGAGTCACCTTCTTAGCATCTTGTCTTGTAGGGATGGTTTGGTTCTTTACATATTGAACCAACTTGTCTAATTACTCAGGATTAGACTGCAAAAATTCAATTCAGACATTTGAATTTTAGTTTTATTTATATGATCAATAATGTCAAACATATAAAATGGACTAGGAATAGAGGATGGGAGCTCATCCTTTTGGTTTTTAGAAAGGGGAGGATTGGCCTACAAATTTTAAATCAGAGGTGAAGGTGCAATTGAGGTACTCACCTTTTTAGTAGTCACTAGGTCCTTTGGTTGGAAAGGCAGACTAGTTCCCCGCTTGGCAATTGAAATTGTTGGTTGAGGTCACTACTCTATCTTCTCTTTATCATCTTGCTAGGATAATTAATTCTTAGACTATGTGAAAATAGTGTATGATCCTTTAGCTACTTTACCTTCACTTCTGGGTTCATCTTGATAATTTAGGAAACCAATGTTGGAGTCACTAGCTAATTCTTCTTCTTCCTCAGTGAAGAGATTAACATCATCTTCAAGATTTAACTTAGGATGGAATGATAAATCTAATTTAACTTCAAGATATCCAACCACTGAGTTGGTTGGAGGTGCTTTAATGGCAAGATTATTCCTCTAAGGGGGAAGAAGGTGATTAGTTTGCCCTTGATTCTTGGTTACATTGCCTTGGTATGACTGATTCTAAAATATTCTCCTTGGCATATCTATGTATGAAAGAGTAGATGACATCCCCTACACCATTTGATTTCTAAGAGCTAGCAATTCATTTGCTAGCTTCTGCACCATTAGATCAGTGGTGGCTGTAGGTGAGTATTCAAAAGATGAAGAGGGTTTACCTCTATTTGGATCTCTTCTTATCTTTCTAGCCAAGATAAGGTCATCTTCCACCTCAGTGGCCAAGTCTTGAGTAGCAACAAGGTCTATGTGACCAACACATCTCAGTAGAAAACTCACTTCAAGTAATTATGAGTTGATGAAGAAGCATTTGAGGTTTTCAGGTGTTAGTTAAGCAATGGTAGGAATTTGATTCCTTAGCTTGTCAAAATTTGTAACAAAATCCCTCATAGGTTCATGAGGCTCCTTCTTCATCTATGTGAGCTGGGCTAGCAAGGCATGCACATCTTTTGTAGGCTTGAACTTGGATTCAAATTTAGCTTTGAGTGTGTCTTAGTCAGTCATTGATCTAGCTTGCAGATGGTAGAACTAGTCTGTAGCAGTGCCTTTTAGTGTCTCCATGAATAGCCTAACCGCTATGTCTTCATACTCTACACCTATCACACCATAAGCTATGTTGAAGGTTGCAATGTGTTCATGAAGATGAACTCTCCCATCACCAAAGAATTTGGAGAAATTCTTCCTTGAGCTACATGGAAGTTCATGTAGAGGTGAAGTGAGATTGAGTAGGCTAAAATAATTACCCGAGGGGCCTTAAACTACCATGATTAGATTATGGAAAAGGGGAATAACAAGTTAGGGTGGAGTATGTATAGGCAAAGTTTTGCTAACAGTAGAAAATGAAGCTCTACCTTATGTTGGTGACCTGGTATGAGTAGGAGAAACACTCTTGGATCATTGAACTTGAAGTTGGGGAGGGAATAAATCAGAATTGCCCTTCTGCACTAATTCAAAAATAGGGTCAATAACACCTTGGGCTCTCTGAATTTTGGTATAGCATGGAGTTACCAGATTATGAAACAAAAATGGAAAAGGACTAGTCTTGCTTTAGCTTGAAGCTTGAGGCTTTAAATTACTTGTCCTTCCCTAATAGAGTCACCAAAAAGACTGTTGGGTGAATATTTTGTCAATCAACTAACTGATGAGAAAAATAGGTCTTATCAACCATAACAGGGGAGATTAGTCATCCAAATTTGTAGGTTTACCACATCCAAAGGGGACAAATCTCTCCTCTCATCAAGGGGAGGTTACCTGTTAAATATGAGGAGGCTATATACTATAAATATATGCAGAAAATAATAGTCAAGAGTAGGGCAACACCATCAATCTCTCTTCTTTTAGAGATGATGCTCACAAACAAAGGAAAAATCCTGGTGAAGACACTAAAGGCACTTCTCTTCTTTTAGAAGTGGTCTTATAGGGAACAACAAGAGTTCTTTCAGGCAGTGACAAGTGACTAGTAACAAGGAATAGTAACCAACGGAATGAAGTGTAGCACAAAGTCTCCACTTCAGCTACCCAAAGAGTGAAGTATGAAAGACAATGAGGGCATAAATTCATCCCAAGGTCTTTTACACAGAAATAAAAAATAAAGAAACACACTAAAGGCAATTACAGACAGCACAAAGTCTTCCCACAGTTGGCTTCAAGACATCTTCCTGATTATCTCCACTAGCTCTGCTTATTCATTAAATGGACAAGAACATATTCAGAAGATAGACATAAGAAAAGTCTCCTAAATGATATAAGCTATGACATCATAAAGTCTGAAAGTAACTTGCTTTCTCATTTAAACAAAGAAATATGAGTAACAACCTGAGCTTAAAGTCTCAGTGATAATATCTCAATTTTGGTAGAGTTTTGCTTCTTTTATCAAAAATATCTCCCAAAAACAACAACAGAGATTACAATATATAGCAGTCAAGACAGATTTGGCACTTTGTTTCATGGAATGGCCCATGCTATGCATTCAATATCTTAAATGGATTTTTAGTTCTACTAGGGGGCCATGTTGGAATAGAGTAGCTACCTTAACTATGGCATGTCATTTCATCTCAAATGTCTTCTTTTGGGTCTAGATCATTTGGTGTCTACATAGCTGTCCATTTTGTCTTTACTCCCAGGGAGATAAATAGGCCATGTTTTCAATGTTTAAGGGCTCGATAATCTACCTTGTAGACTGTTCCACCTACTATAATAACTACTACATAGATATTTTGGCCTTTCCCTCTTTTTACTACAATTTGAGCCCTCAGGCTATCTTTTTCCCTTTCTGGTTCTTTGGTTCCTCCTCTCGGTGGTTCTTCCTTTTGGCCAGAGGGTCTTTGAATGCCTTCAGGTCTGTGTTTAAGCCTACAAAGATCAACAAACACTTTATTGACACAAATTTGACGTCTTTGGGTCCATCATCATTTGAAATCTAATGACTAGTTGGTTGTCCTAAATTTGATGGTTGTAGGGCTGTCATCCTCCTTAGCAATTCCTTTGTGTCTTTCCCACTTGCATTGGCCCCTTTTCATTAGGCTTCATCCTTTTTACTATGTCTTTGACATCTGTCATAGTTTGCTACTTTGAAACTTTACCAACTTACAAAAAATGAGACCCACAACACTTCTTTCTTGAGCAGCTTCAAAAGGGGAATGGGGACAGGTGGCACTTTCCACTGATCTTAACAAGTGACACATGGCATTTTTTTGTTGTGAAATAGGCGAGGACACTTGTTATCATCTGTTTAACTTATAAAAGCTTAAGATACCTTTTGAGAGTCTTGTAGAGGATGACACATGGTGGCTTTCGCTGAGCTTTAGAAACACTATAGAAACATTCAGGACTCATTTGGATTCACATGGATGATGACACTTGGCAACTTCCACTCGACCTTAGCAACTCACTCAGGGCCCACCATAGTCCTTACTCGATAATGAAACAAAAGGAAGAAATGGTAGATGTTGACACTTGGTGACTTCCATCGAGCTTTATAAGGGACATGTGGTGACTTTCGCTATATTTAGAAAAACATATTAAAACCTTCTGCCATTGCCACTTGGCACCCTTTGTAGAACTCTGAGAGAAGCTTTTTGAAAGAAACTTTGGAAATTATAAGAAAATCAAAATGTGGATGTAGACACTTGTTGTGCTCCACTAAGTTTAACAACTCACTCGGGGCCCACCACAATCCTTACTTAATAATGAAACAAAAGGAAGAAACTGTGGATGATGACACTTGTCATGCTCCACTGAATTATAATGGGACACATGGCACGTTTTGCTACTTTTAGAAATAAATTATAATGTGTCCTGGTAGATGACACTTGGTAGCTTCTGCTCAACTCTAAGACTTAGACAAAACTTTAGGCAAGATGAAAAACCTGCACAAAAAGAACAACTTGTGCCCTATGTCATAAACTTTATTGCCTCAAAACTGAAATGCGCAAGGACAAAACTTGGAGCACACAACTGAAACTCAAAATAAAATGTAGAGTACTTTACTCTACAAAGGGAAGATATAAATTTTTGGCTTGTGGGACCAAAAATAGTTCATATGTTGTCCCAAAAATGAGTGATAGACTTTGGGAACAATAATATTAACCAAATAAACCATTTTTAGAGAATGGCATAGTAATATAGACTCTTGAGTTTCACCCTATGGATTATATGTAAACATCATGAGGGTAGCTAGGTGGATCATGATACCAAATCATCTCATAACCAATGTCATTGCTTGAGCATGATGAAGTATGTGTAGAAACATACAATTTTTATATTTAGGTGAATGCATTTTAACTTGATCATGATGTTCATTTCATTTGAGATGGTAAAATATTGTTGGTAA